>JAGSMS010000006.1:10757500-11957500 GCA_029286595.1 Bhutanitis thaidina | reverse complement strand
CCAGGTAACCGTCCTCCTGATTGCAATTGGCTATAAACTTTTTAGACCTGCAGACAACTTCAATCGAAAGAGGTTACAGATGCGTTGTCATCCCAGAGGAATAAGATGTAATGCCTCACAGTCTGGAATTATACGGGTTGAATATACATTTCAAACTAGACCGCTCCTTATCGCCCTAAATAGTATAGTAATAGAGGATGACATATACCTGGTTCTTAGGCAAAGAACGAACCTAAAACCTAGTAAATTCTCATTGATTATGAAGAGAACCCAACTTATTTGTTTCCGTGTCAGTGCCTCAACGACAATGTCTCGTATCATTGAAACTACATCGTATAATCTTATCACTGTAAGAGACAATGTTACGCGGGACACAGAAAAATTAAGAGACGAATACTAGGTACGTTCATATGTAGTAGAGCCAAGCTACAACACGAACAACGACTTGACCGGGGAAGTACACTCTAAAAATATCGGCGTAAAACAACAGCATAATAATGCTGCTTTATTGCGGATGGTGAATGAATTAACCGGAGAACTAATAATAATACATCACAGCCTTTATTTTAATGGGAAAGGGGACAAACGAGCATTCGGCTCACCTGGTGGTAAGAGATTACCGTCGTCCACGTACAACTGCAACACCAGAGATGCAGATGCATTATCAGCTTTTAGGGGTAATTGGACAGGGGCCCTTCCCCGTTAATAAATCCTCTCAGATATTTGAGAAGGAGGTCTTTGCCCAGCTGTGGGCACTTACAGGCTGCTACTTCACTTTTCTTATTAAACCGCATTAACGCAACTTTGTGGACTCTTCACGGCTATAAAACAATTAATCTTTCTAGTCGTATTACATTTCTGGGCTATAAAGGTAAGGCAATCTGAAACGTAATCGGACTGCAGGGACCTAGTTAAAGGTTAAACGGTTGTTTAGCAATAAACCTCGACGTCCATTAAAGAAGAATGAATGTCCGACACTTGATTCCAGTGTCAAGGTGCGGAAGCTTAATAAAATAAATCGTCTTGTTGTTCATTTGTAACAATGTTATTTTTCTTAGAATAAGTTATTAGGATGCAAATTGCATATACTTGTTGCTTGTAGTTATGATGTTTTCTCTAAATTCTATATACTCTTTTACACTGGTATTCTGTGAGAGTGTGGTCTTTACCCGGTCGAGGTGACCCATTCAGGAAATATCTCGGTTCTACCAGATGAAAAATATTCCAAACATAATTTATTAATCATATATTTTATTTGTATAAAATATAATCTAGTTACATGAGTTGAAAACTATTCAAAAGCAATTAACATACTTCAACATCGTACAAGTTACACATATGGCTACAAAATGATGGACAATTTCCAATACATTAAATAATTCGGCCTCAACGGCCCGATAGCCTAGTTGGCAGTGACCCTGTCTTCGAAGCTGAAGGTTGCGTGTTCGAAGGTAAATATTTTATAATATGCATATATATATTTGTAACGTTTATAATTGTGATGTTTATAGACGTATATTTGATTATTAAGGTTCGTAAATTATCACCATCCACGTTACCAAGACCCGGGGAGTCCTGGTTCGGGACTGGATGACGTATGTAATTGTACAGTATATGATATTGTATTATGTAGTTCATTCACATTACATAATTGTACTGACCAAAGACATGGCTACAACTCTCTCAGTTCTATATTACGATCCACCCGCATCTTTTGTCCCCTAAATAAATATTGTTTCATCATTCGTATAGATATATTTATGTTTGTACACTTGTTTTATTTACTTAACGTTTTTTTTATATTGGACTTCATTTTAAGATATATTATTTTATTATTTGTTTATTATTCTAAATATATTAATTATACACATATTGACAGATAGACGTACGGACGGAAGCACAGTACACACGGAGCCCTATCTCCGTGCGGAACCCTAAAAATCAGCTGTACCGTGTAACTCAAACTTAAAAGACATTTGGTTTAGCAAATATATAGACAGTCTAATCGTATGTATTTCCTTCATTTATTATTATCATCATTTCGCAGCCGGGAAGCCTAATAATGTACTACATTATGTTAGTAGATATTCTGCATAAATTTACTTTCATCAAAGCATGTAATAGCATATAGCGAGTATTTGAGATATATTCTCGACGGACAATAGTCCTTTCAGACTAAAACAGAAGCACCGACAATAGCCGAGATAGACGCAGAGCCTCACAAAAACATACTATTATTTAAAATAATATTTTCTTTGATTCTTATTATTCAGCTTCTTCTCTACCATTTAAATTTAAAAATTCAACTGCATGACATATTGTGTCTGCAATACGAGTACCAGCTCTAATCGCTTAGTTCGCTAATACACTGAGCGAAGCTAGTCAACAGCAGAACCAAACACAGAGTAGTAAAAGCTGCTGCCCGTCACCGGTCGCATTCATTGCAGGTGTCAAAACCACTGGATATAATAACTATACAAGGAGCTGAATGTGCTTTGCCGGCCTAAAAAGCCGCCGAAGAATCATATAATCAAATAGAGATACAGAAATGTAATTTTTCAGATAAAAATGTAAAGATTTATTTAAATAAACATTAATGCAAATAGTCGTTCTAAATGTGGACTATATAATTTTCAAAAAGAATTAAAGATTAATTAACTCGATCTATCGTTAATGAATGTTTGGTAACAATGGTCGATGTACAATCCGAATATGTTAACGAATTATAGCTCCGTTTTACAGATCATTGGTTTTTATGATGCGTGCGGTCCTCGCAAACGTGCATATAATTCCCATTCCACTATTTGTTACGTGCTCTTTGACTACTATTGTCATAACTAACCGCGCCGTGTTTGTTCGTAATTAACGACGCGTGCTCGTATAAGAACATTGTTTTAACATTGTATGCTGCGTACTGATTCAATAAATAATCCTCCACTTGTGTGGGTAATTCGATCCCTTGACGTCATAGTCTTGTACGCGAAGCAGCTTTGAGAACAGAACAATCGTTAATTGTTTAATCGACGATGTTGTGCGTTATCTTAAATGGGCGCTCGGAATTTTTTCATTTGCGTATTTCTGGGAGTATTAAAGCAGTGTTTGTTTCTATCCCGATGTAGTGTTATTCATAACGAATCTGTTTATGGTTATTGTTTTTCATCTTTAATTATGCACATCGAATATTAAATGAAACTAATTTAATACATACACATATTACGAAATTAGTGTAAAAATCTGCTACTTGTCGTCGGTGTCGCAGTAGTAAACTAAGACAAAAATGTTAAATATTAAACAGCAAATCTGACGACGAGGTTCGCCTTTGCCTCTTCTCACTTTCTATTCCCCGGACCACCGAGCAATGAGTTGCGATAACCTATTGGCAGAGATATTGGTATTCTGCATATGCCTAAGGGGATATAAATACGCGAGTTCTTGTGAGATAAATAAACAAAAGGTAATAATATCGGCTCTTGCGACACCCACGGGGACGGGAAAGGGGATGACAAACTCGAACGCTGATATCATACGGCAAAGGCGTTGAAAATCGCAATGGCTTCTGAAAGATAGCGGGATAACCATCTCGACATATATCAGACCAAAATACTTACCATCAGGTGAAACGCTTCCTCGTGTGCCGCCGTTGCCAGAAAAAAAAAAGAAAACAAAAAGCAGACCGATGACAGGCAACAGGGTCTAAGGTGCAGACACCTGTCGGGTACTGCGATTGTGAATCTGCTTACCGAGCTAGGCGATTATGGCAAATCCTCCTTATGGGAGAGGCCTTTGTCCCGCAGTAGACTATTAACATGCTTTTAATATTATTTAAAATTTTATATAAAAATATTAATAAAAATTATCTTAGCCTTTGTAAAATAAGAAACTATCTACATTTATCTATGTGACTAATGCAAATTATATTATATCGATTCAAAATTGAAACCGTCGAATTCAAAGTGAAATCGGTTTACATCTAAAGCAGTGCATTCCAAGGCCCCGGCTGTAATGAACCAGTATCAGCCAGCGGGACTGCCTTGTAGTGCAGCGGTGGAACACGGTAATTCCTTGTCATTAGACTATTATTTATAAACCGGTGCCGACGCGGGCGCATTGAGCCAAGCGTTGCATGCGACGCAACGGACGACGAATGCACTTTACAAAGTTAATAAGACTCGTGACACTGTTAACATGCATGAGTCACGTAAAAGGCTAGTTGGATATAACATTGAAATTGGCAACCTTTTTGGATGGAAATGAGGTACGTTACGAATTAAACCGCCATGACAGTATCATCATGTTTAAAGTGCATAGTACATACACATTTGAATGATAATAAAGATGTATAAGACTGTTAAACGCCTATCGTAAAAAAAATAAAACATTTTCTAGATCGTCGAAAAGGGTAGGTATTGAATTACTGTCAAATAATATAAAATGGTCATAAATTTAGCTTACAGCCGCAGGATTTTTAAGTACACATAACACCAGTTTTGTAAAACATGAGTACTTAAAATAATGAAAATGTTATACTATATAAGTTGAAACTAACAGAAAGACTGCAATTGCAGTAAGTGCAGCGACAAAAATTTTAATTTTTGTGTTCGGCGTCCTCCATTAAAACTGTATCGCGTCTTTTTTTAAGATTACCTTTTCGTTTACGAATATTTTAATGTTTTATACCATTGATTTAGTATATACCTAGTATAGATACAAAATATTTTAAGCAGCTTCAATCCCAGTGCTGGCACTACTAAATAAGACAACAATTTTATGTGCTGAATTTACCACGTGATGGGTGGTAAACAAAAATGGCTACATATCGCGACCCTGCTTTAAAGCCCTCTCGGTTATTGAGAGGACGCTGTTGCCCGATAGTGGGATATTAACAGGCTGCTACTTCTTTTATTTAATGGAAAAGGGGGCAGACGAGCTAACGACAAGGTAAGTGA
Source organism: Bhutanitis thaidina (assembly GCA_029286595.1). Taxonomy (NCBI): domain Eukaryota; kingdom Metazoa; phylum Arthropoda; class Insecta; order Lepidoptera; family Papilionidae; genus Bhutanitis; species Bhutanitis thaidina. The sequence goes on along the minus strand of JAGSMS010000006.1, from coordinate 11,952,554 downwards.
ATACCGTCAACTACGTACACCTGCAACAACAGATGAGCTGCAGGTCCGATGCGGGCCTTTAAGGATATTTGGGAGATGGGAGCGGGCCTCCTCTACTTCACATCTGTATTCTGCGAGGTTGTGGTACTACCCTGGTCGACACGGCCCGTTCGAATAGCAGCAAAATTCACCGCTTGGCCCCACTCTACTTTGTTCTATATATGATAAATACATCACATTATTATGGTTTTGGAGCCAGTAACTGGCAACATTATATAGTATTATAGCCGAATAATGAAAAAAAAAACGTACCTTAAAGAATACCTTAGACTGTAAGCCACTTATTTGTAGCGTGGCGTTTCTAGTCGCTTTGTAATGCCGGCGGCGACCCAACCTGTTCCCACTGAGAGCAGTCATACGTCATCGAGACCGACTTTAAAATTATTCCTGCGTTATATAATAAATCATTGTAAACCGGTAATTAAGTCAGTCATAACCAGAGCCTCGGAGTGGAGAGAGTTCTATAATTTTTTCACATTAAATAACCATTTCGACCGCGACTTTGGCTAAACGAGCATCGATAAGATTTTAATGTGGACTTTTTTGGCTTAATTCGGTTGCCTTAACAGTGTCATGAATGATTTGCCTTCTATAAGGGTTTGATAAAACTAATTTCGTTTACAAATACGTGAAGTATTATAATTAAATATTTGGTTACATTTGATAACATGTTTGTGACCTCAGTTTACAAAACTGTGGTTGTGACATTTTTAAAAGGTTTTCAAAACTTTTAAAAATAATATTTTAAGATGCTGGTTAAAATTACAGTACTTATAAGGCACCCTATTTTCAATACGTAATGGTTTCGGAAGTTATAAAATTAAATTTAAATTTTTTTTTACAATGACTATCATCATTATTTAAAAAAATTGTATTCAAGTAGTTTAGTTAACTAAAATAACATAATTACTCTTATATTATGTTATCTTGCATGAAAATTTTAACTGTAGTAGAATACCTAATAATGTACCATAAAATATTACCTATTATTACGTATCAAAATAATATAATTTGTATTGTTTCGACATATCAAGAATTAAACAGTCATCATTGAACAAAGGATACAAATCTTAGAAATCTAATTTCTTTAGTACTTTATCTAATTTATTTAAAATTATAGGATAAACATTTAATATTCAAGTACATTTTATACACTGTTAATTCTTTATATAAACTACGATCATTATTTTGTTCAAGTCAATTCAATTGCATTGACGGAAATGTCAGAATTTATAGTGATATGTAACCTATTGTTGTTAAATGTTAAGCAAGTCGCTCATGTCTAGTCAGTTATTGAATTGAATATCTATCTGACGAGTGTTTGTTTGTCGATAGTGTAGACCATCCAACGATGAAAAAACATATAATACACCTAATTAGATAATTGTACTTAGCCGTGATAGTTCAGAAGCTGCGTGAATAAGCGAGATGTCATGAAGTGTTTTCACAAAATTTGTTAATTGCTATTTTATACACTGATTTATAATGCTCTCCACAGATAAGGAAAACATCCTGTGAATCAGCCAGCATTTGATTATTATAAAAGTATAAAGAACACATGTGAATTGTCTTTACAGTGAAGAAAAGAAAGCTACGCATGGGTTGAAACCCACAGTGACGAAAACAATGAAGTGACGACTTTGTAGAATTGACTTGCTAAATTAATAAATAAGGTAGTTAAAAGTTGTGTACGTATTGTCAAAGATGTGGAGACAATTTGCTTAGACTGCAATCGCTAAACAGTTAATTCCCAATATTAGCTTTGACTGGAATTTTAAACATTGGAATGTGCGCTGAACACTAAGGTACACGGACGGTGTTATAACATAGTTAATAATAATGCTATGAATTCTTCACCTTTGCAAGTAAGTTATTTGATAAAAGGTAATTTGCCTTCTAGCAAAGACCTCACTATAGGTAACACTTACTTAAGCAATATACCTTCAAGCCGTGGTAGCCCAGTGCTTAGAGTATTCGCTATAATTTTATAGTTTTTTTATGGAAAAGACGGCAAACGAGCAAGCGGTTCACTTGATGGTAAGTGATTACCGTCGCCCACATACATCTGCAACACCATAGATGCTGCAGGTGCGTTGCCGGTCTTTAAGGATATTTGGGAGATGGGAGAGAAGAGGAGAGTAATAGGGAGGGGATGTAGGCCTCCGGTTACCTCACTCACGAAATGCAGAAGCACAAGATGCCTTTACTTCACGCCGGTATTCTGCGAGCCCGTAGTATCAATCCGGTCGAGGCGGCCCATTCGGGCAGCAGCTAAAGCCGCCGCTTGACTCTACCACGGAGAATAAGTACGAAGAGTAAGCGTGTTCAGCACTAAAACTAATAAATAATTTATTTTAAACAAAAACATATGCAGAGCATTTTAATGGCCTGTGCTAAAACGTTTTATGCATGCTGCCGAGCAATGAAAACATCGTAAGAAAACCTGCATGTCAGATTACTAATGAAAATATATTATTTCGATGATATTTGTGAAGCTAGCCTATCCGCAATAGAGCAGCATGACAGTATCTTCAAACCTTCTTAAAATATCAAGAGTGGAACATTAATAGGCTGCTACTTTCCTATGTATATATTCACGCCTTGTTCCCAACTGGTTAGGCAGAGACAATCTTCTACCACTTGCTACACGTGCATGACACATGTTTTTCGCTTCTTCCACTTTCATCACTACTTTAATAACTTTACTTCAATATAGCAATTCATTTTAAGTTATAAACAGAAACTAATTTTATAACGACGCGTTTTAGTTTTCAGTAAAGGTATTAAATACTAACCGAATTTGTTTAATGCATTGTAATTTTTAAATAAACAAATTTTTAAAAAGTATTAAATGTATTATTTGAACGTCATAGATTAACTATTGATAATTTAAATTAATAGGCATATAGTAAAATAATTTATAGCTTGATGTTTGATGGGTAATAAAAACTCAGAAATAAAATAAACCAATCAATAATTATAAGTCCATTTTATAATTTATGCAACCATTGTCATAGATACAAACAGATACCAAATAGATAAAATCTTGCATTAAATCAATCAAATCGAGTTGTAGAATGAATTGAGCTTAAATATCAATATTCTAAGCGATTTTATGTATCTCACGTGAAATCACCTCTACCTAAAAACTAATTACATTTAATAACTTTTGAAAGCTATTAAAAGTCTTATAAACTTATTTTATGACTTATAAATAGTTTTACACAGCACTCCATTCATTTCAAAGTACCGTTTTTACCGCTTTTAGTGCTTCGGTAAAAATACTTGTTGTTTGCGTACGTCGTGTCAAATTACACTATTTCGAAAACTGAGAAACGAATGAAAAAGGCAGATTTAATTTAATTATATTAAATTAATTATATCTGTAGGTGTGTGTCATAAGCTTCGTGATGGTGTAAGACTTTGAAATTAGAGGAACCTTTTTCAAGTACAAACGACTATAAATGCTACGTCACAGTTTTCACAAAATGAACCGACGTGAGTCCATAGCTCATAGCTTTTAATTCATATAGTTCATATTCATTAAATTCGTAATATTCATATAGTTCATAGCTTTTAATTCGTTCATTGCATACGGTCAGAATGTAAATCATTGCTTACCAGGAGATTAAGAAGTGCAGAGGTTCCACGCTCTACAGTCAACGCTCGAAATCTCAAAGAACAAAGACAGGCGGTACGGATGTCTAACCAGTGTACGCAAGTGCTTGGGAAAGTACCTGTGGCGATTTTCATGACCCTGGATAGATCGATAAGGAAAAGAACTGATGCGAATGGTTTTCCCCAGAAGCGGGAAAACACACACTTCCCTATAATTTCTCATGGCTTAAGCAGAACTCCTAATGTTTGCTCCCCTATAAATGATTGGTTTATTAGTTAATAATTGTAGCAATCACTCTTGAGAAATATTTTATATTTATTGCGTGGCTCAGTATTAGGTTTATCTATCTGCTGAGTCAATATAATGTAGGATCTGACTCAGAGTCCCAGTCAACACCATTACTTGTGTAACACAGACGTTGAACGTTGGTTTTCTCACCATTCTTTTAACCTCATTTTATAGGCATCATGTTCTCCTGCCGATTTTAGCTGTTTCGGCAGTAATCAGCTGCGCAGGATATATTATAGTGCCGTAAGTGTTCTCGAAAACACAGAGGCATTGACTCGTCTTTACCTTCCTGTATCCTATTCTCACGTAAAGCTTATGCGATATGAAGCACTTTAGAGATGCTGCTCCCTATGGGGCTAATTATGATTAGCCCTTGGGATTACGGTTCAGCTTTTACGGGCGCAGTTGATCACAAGGGCCTCGTCCGTTAAGTAGCAGGTTGCACCGGTTGCACGGAAGGTTTACATTTAGAGAAACAACGAAACACAACCAAATCCAAATAACAATGTTTTAATGGAGCCAAGTACAAAATTAAAAAGTCATTCTTGTGGTGGTAAGCGTTAAGCCTATCCCATTACAGTTACAACAGCACCCACCTCTTTGAAATTATAAAATCGTGACTTTGTTTGTTCAGTCACCGTTTATAGGAATCCTTTCATCTAGTAAACTCACTTAACTCAGTCATCCCACGCACTATCTAACAACAAAACCTCCAGACGAATATAATCGAATTTAAATAAATAAAACATTATATTTGATACGTAAATTTCCTGGATGTGATTTTGGTTTTTGTTTTATCCATATCTAATAAATTATTTCATAGCAAAGATGATGTACCTAAACTTATATAAATCCTAATTCATGTTAACTTCTCATTCTTCTTCTCTTCTTTTTAATAACTACGTTTACTGCTGAAGGTGCATTTCTAAGATATCACTAACAAAAACGAGCATTATTTACAGTGAGTAAAACATTATCCGTCCGTACTGGCAGTAGTTACTGATGATAGATGAACCCTCGTATCAGTGATTTTGGCGATTACTATTCTTTGGAACTCGGGTCTGGCCTAATCGAATTACTTTTTGGACATCACTGAATCAACAAACAGTACAATTTTCACCCATGGGTATTGTTTTTTCTGATATTTGTTAAATTTAATATTTATATACAATAAATCTTAAAATTAAGAAAAATCTAGTATTATAATGTTCTTCAGCTGTCCCTTTTTGTTATTCCTTTATCTAGTGTAGAAGTTACCAAAGTATGTTCAAATCCTAATCAAAAGCCTTTAAAATTTACTTTTACCGTCTATCAACAACCGATTTAAGATATTTAATATCAGTAGAATTTAAAAAAAATCGTAAAACAAGAGGTAAATTGGACCCTCTTCGGAAAGTAGGCGTAAGTTCCAAGGCTACGGCCATTCAGAGCCCTGAATAAATTAGTTTTCGGAATGGACGGGCCAATAAAAGTTTTAAACAAAAGAATCATAAAACGAACGGCCTAACTTCAGCTTCGGTAGCAAGCAACAGGAGTGCTTCAATGATTTACGACAGAACTGGGACACAATCGTCTCAAAACTTTTCAAATAAACTAGCTCTATGAATAGACAAAAACATGTGTTAGACGGCTAGTATTCACTAACGTATTAATGATGAACGTATAAGTGTAGGATATAATAGGGAAAAAACAGACAATGGGCAAATTAAATTTTATTTCATGTCGGCCGATCGCTACCGAATGTTTAGGGGGAGGATGCACGCGTAAACAGGACGTTCACGAAGCACGCTACTGCGCAATAAAACTTTGTGTTTGTATGTTCGAGCCGAGCATTGGTTCGGGTCTGGCGGTTCTGCATGTGTAATATGCCGACTGTGTGATACAAAGAACTAAAAGTAAAAAAATATAACCCTTTCAGCACTTTTTGTCGCTTATACGCCGGCGCTATCTCTAGTGTGGAAAGCGAGTTAAAATTAAATTCTCAGCACTCATTAAAGCTTCTACAACGATTTTTACTAACTGATATTTGCGTTTTGTTACAACAGTTAAAATTTTGTAGGCAAAACTATTACTTTTTTTAACTTATATCTCTCTGTATAATTTGTAATTTCCTTTTTATATTCATATTCATTTAAAATATTTATTAAGTCTTGTAAAATTATTGAAAGCTCAGTCAAGTATACTGATCATAAAACATTACAAGTTATAGTTAGAAACCGCTTGATTCAAACTAATCACTTCGTTACTAGGCCAAAAAGACCATTTAAACAGCAGTTAATTTAATTGCATGCCTTTCACAAATTAACAATAACGCAACTCAAAACAGGTAGCCATCGAACAATGCAAAGTGAAACATTAGGTACCGACCCAAATATCCTTGTCCTGTTATGAAACAGAAGCTTAAATGCAATGGCCTCCCGTCAAAATAGTAAATGAAGAAAAAAATAACATTACAGACGCCGTACAATGTCGCAATAAAGTCAGAGGCGCATTTTACAACGTCCCAAATATTTCTGCGCTAGTAGCTCTACGACTTTTGTCTTTAGCTCCATCGGGCATTTATGGCCCATTTCGCTTTATTCTTTCGGCGCGAGCGATTTTATTTTGTCGTGTCTTAAATAAGACATAATGTTCTTAGAAACGGGACATTAGAATGGACCCCGGGCTTTCTCTTTTTGTGAGGCACACGTACGATGGATTTTATGGTCAATTGTTTTACTTAGTTGTTGATATGACAAAAAGACTTCTTCGCTACCTGCAAATGACTGTGTTGATTTAGAGACATGTAGTAATTTAATGGATTGTAAATAAAACGTATTTGCCCCTAGGTATCCTTTGTACACACGGTGTGATAAACACCAATCATTTTAACCGATTAAATAACAAAGAGCGTTTGAACGAGGCGTGTTTAGCACACCCAATTTAGTGTTTCGTTTTGAAAACTCTTTTTTTATTGTAGGATCAATAAACACATAGAAGAGGCATTAATTAAATTTGCTATTTCAAAAGTTTTACAATTTTATTTGCAACATTATTTGACGTAATCACCGCATAGTGTAGGCTCTCATTTACATATGAGTACTGATCAATGTGAAAGAGTTCAAAGTACAGTAAACAGTTTCACCAAATATAATACGAATTAATATTACATATTTTTGTTCATAAAACGTTATTTTAATAATAAAAGTTGCACTGGAAGCTGTGAAAAGCTTTACAAAAACACATTTTATTTTTGTTCATTGGATGATTGATCTCCGTTTTGTGTTGAATCCATCATTTATCAAAATAAGGGTATCGTGATGCGCTTGTCTATTTAATAATGTTTCACGCCTTTTTATATAATAATGGTTTATAAAAGTAATATAGGTAAAGAATATCCGCATAGGATTTCAGATTGTATTTCATGTGTGTAGTTTCAGTTCAGTTTTATTGTAAATATTACATTCAAATGTAATGTTTACATTGAACATAATTATTGCTTTTTGGAACGCACACAACTTGTAGCAGTCAACCGACAATTGAAAATATCGTACTACTAGTACTAGTACTAATAGTATATAATTAAGTTGAAAAACAATGAAATAAAATATATAAATTTAACCTAATTTTAATTAAAATTCTAAGATGGCCGGTAATCCGGCGCTCTAAATTCTGCAGTTTGAGATTGACCTGATTTTGATTGCCGACGCCAATAACACTTTTATTGTAATAGTATTTTCTACAGCAAACATTGTGAGGCAATACGAAATCAGTCCCTACGCGTACTGAAACATCGTGGAGGAATATGTGTGATAGTAGCTCAGGAACCGGGTGGCGAGTGAACAACTTCAAATTCCGGTGCCGACAACGCTAAAATTGTTGCTTGCATTTATGTGCGGAAATTACAACATGCTTCATGATTGCATTGGTATCTGATCAATAATAAAAATAATATCTCCAGGATATCTTGAGATCACCAGCCCGTAGTATAGCACATCACGAACCCATTCTGGCTTTAAATCCTCTCAAAATTGGAACCCTTGCCCAGCAGTGGCATATTAATAGGTTGTACCCTTCTTTTGAACTGTATGTAAATAAATAAAAATCGGCTAAGGTTTCGAAGGTCGCAAATAAGCACGACTTTGAAGTAAACGTGTAAAACTGGAGGAATTTCGTGCAAAGTGAAAGCTTGCGACTAAACCCACTACTGTATTCTATAGACTATTAGACCATGACGGATTAGTAATGCCATTATAATACATGGTTTCAAATTTCAGAAACCGCGAAGTGAAAGCACTTTCTATTATTAACGATTGAGAGAAATGCATGTAATCACCGAAATACATGGCATTTAGGATTTTTTCAACGTGGTAGACCACCAAGCGGTGGCTTTTGCTGCTACTCGAATGGGCCGGCACGACCGGTTTAATACTACGGGCTCGCAGAATATCGGTGTGAAGTAGAGGCATCTTGTGATTCTGCGTTTCATCCGGAGGCCCACTCCCCCTCCCCCTCCTCATAATCACTCCGATCTCCTAAATACCCTTTAAGGCCGGCAACGCACCTGCAGCTCCTCTGGTGTTGCAGATGTATGTGGGCGACGGTAATCACTAACCATCAGGTGAACCACTAGTCGGTTTGCCGCCATTCCCATAAAAAAAGCTTTGAAATAAAAATAATATCGTGTTTGGGCTTTTCATACAAAAAATGGCTTATTCTGATTCAGTTTAGTGATGGCAGCTATGTTGCTTTTGGGCGTGCCTAGCGCAATCGCAAATGGTCATTGGAAATTGAATAATTACGTACGTAGACGTTTCAATACCGCATGCCCTGGCTTACTGCTCATGTCCTCTTGACCGACTCCAACGACAATTACGTCTTTCCTGGTAATAAAAAAGTACCTAGTACTGTACAAATGTATAAGATTGAATTATTAAATACACACTTATAATATTACTTCACTGATTTACAACCAGAACGCTGATAGTTTAGTACATTGAATTAATTAATTCTTTGTATAAAGTTTCGTTTGACAAACGTATTTTTCTTACAATCTACCATAATTGTAATATAATCTAGGTGTCAAACCAAATTGTCTTAATGCAATTTTATCATTCTCATTCTTAAAATTCTTCATGTTCACAAATATTATTCAACATATTTAACAGAATTGTTTTTACACAGAAATAATTTTACATGGGTTATAGAGAAGTTCAGTAGGGAAGCCAATAGGTCAAAAGGAAATAATCTTAAGAATCGCCCTGTGTGCTTCCTCTAAAAGATTTTAAATTAGTTACAGATGCTCAAAGCAAATGTTTTTTAATTTAGGAGTCTAAAATATTTTATATTTTATTTCTCATTTATCTTTCATTACTAAAAATTATTTACGGATTGAACACTTACTAGAAAATATAACGAGAAGGTCCGAAAAATATAAACATCTATAGGAAAAAAAAGGATTGTTGTTTATTCATAATGACGAATAGGCGTAAGTGATTTTCACACCATAGGCGAGAGAGTCGAGGAGACGGAAAAAGAGAACGACACTGATATACTTAATAACTTTATAACTTTAATTTTAAATTTTAATTAACTCTTTCTATCAAAATCGATCGAATCGGAAGAACCAATAATGGTTTTATTATTTACATTTGTTCGGTTTGATTCCCAGATGGAGCAAAAAACTTTTTGAATGCGGTATTGCAAACCTTTGAGAATTAAACAAAATCTCCACGAAGCAAAGTTTCGTATCTACAATATTAAAAGTACTTTCTCTACGTGTGGCATAACCGTGGTACGTCTTGTATATGTGTATTTTTTACAGTCATGTTCTATGAGATTATTCAAGTAACTAAAAGAATATTTGTATCATGGTAAACTTTTAAGCACGTACAGATGTGTGAGTTCGACATAATAGGCAAAACTATTATCGGTTACAAATATACATGTATATGATTTGTAAAAGTCACACATTATATTCTCATTGCTAACGACAGACATGATTTTGAAAGATTCATTTTCCCAACAGAGACCGGCATTCCCACGCCAAGTTGCAACAATTTTGTTTGTCGTAATGTTGGCTAAATATTAGCATTGGTAGCCAGCATTTGAAATTGGGTTCACATACCAATGTTGATAATGCTGTAGATGGATTTAATTTAATATTTGTCTTTACTTAGTTATAAACTCGTAAGTTGGTATCCATTTATGTAAAAAAATATTGAACATTGAGAAAATGTTATGTAACGTCATTAATTCAATGTTTCCGTTGTTAGCCTAGGACGTGACATCCAAGTCTTAGTTAAGTAAGTAGATAAGCATTCTCTACAACGACTATTCTAATTGTGTATCAACATGAGAATTGATAAAAGATCGGAGTTGTGTTCATAGTTTGATAATTCATGTTGTCTCTGGCACCTTAGTCAGGCTAGTTGATAAACATAACTATCTATATAACGTCAATTCTCAGTATGTTCCTAAGTATAATAAAAAAAAAACATTTTTTAAAAAACTAACACACCAAATGTTTTTCTCTTCAAAACATATATTATAGAAAAAAAATGGTTATCACTTGGTCTGTCTTTGCGGGATGTACGTATGTAATCACGATTACACCCGAAAAACATAGCGTAACGACCACTGGCTTATCAGATTCAATTAAAATAAACCTTGTGAATGTCGCTACTCTTATCATAATAGTTTGGTATAGTATCCTAATCGATAATTTAAATTTTGGTATTTATAATTTAACTTTATAGTTAATATTGAGATGCGGTTTTGGATTTTCAAAACTTTTTTCACCCGGTACCCGGATTTCAACCGTCAAACGAAAGTACACAAACGGACCTTTTTGCTGCTATAACTCTATAATAATGTCCATTCATTGTTAGTCAAAACACAGTTCTCTATGAGCTAATAGTAAATTAAGTATTCAGAGGTGGCAGCGAGTTTGTACTAAGCCGCTAGGCTATAGAAGGGTTACTCTGATCACGCACGACGGCGGATATCGCGTCCGGTGGACGGACAAAGTAAAAAAAAAAGCTTATTGAATGTTATTCTTTATGTTTGTCCTTTAGTGAAACATTGTAGGTTTAAGGATTATGATGTGGCGGCAATTCGATTAATACTACATTATTACTACCACAATGTTATTGTAGTGAAGGGGCTCACATTCTTCATAGTATTCGAGTGACCTGCGTTCGATCTCCGGTGCTGGTACCACCAAAAATTCCTAATAGAAATTTTAAGTGCCGAAGTGAAAAGACATAAATTATGAAAAAACCTGCATTTCTGAGAAAAAAATAAAAATAATGTTTCGGGACGTGTGATATCCACCAACCCGCACTATAGCAGCGTGACGGACTCTTCCCAGCTCCAAAAACCTCGCAAATCGCCAAGCAATGGGATATTTACATATTTTACAAATAATATCACACAAGAAACGAGTTAATACCATATATTTAATCATGACTTGTAATATAACTGCAATAGTTAATTGTAAAGGAAAATCTTTACCACAATAAAACACTTATAGAACAAGTCAATTAATCTTTTCTATAAAATTAAAAAATGACGAATTAATAATTATTGATTACTTTTGATCTGCATGCGAATGTTTGTGATCGAGTAACTTTTGAACGACTTTGTCCAATTAAAATAAGTAACCTAATCTATAAAAGTGAAGAAAATTCAATTCGGCTTTTGTCCCACAATCGGGTACAAAACCCAAGGTAATTATCAATTTTGGTATATCATTTCATTAAGGTTCTTCAATTTATAATTTAACAGACAGCTCTACACATTTAAATAATTATTAGGTATTTTTCTCGTATAATTAAGCTACTAATCTTTTTTTTAGTGTTTAATGGGATATTTAAAACGAGTTACAGATAATAACGTTAACGAAACTACCATTTAGATAAGTGATCTGTGCGTTTAATTTTCGAAGCTTTCTTTTACGTTTATTGAACAATGCAAATTTATTCTCATCATCATCATTATCTTATTTAAAATATGAGTTGTTATGTAACCTGAGGTTTCCAATTAGGTCAAGTTTTTAGTTACAAATAAATTCTGTGCCTGTTTCCACGACCATTCCACAACATGGCCCACAGTTCTTTTATTAAAACTTGCAAAACAATAGGAACCTATTCATTCATAGTAAGCTATGCAGAGTTTAAAATGTGTTTTGTTTCATTTTAAAAAAAGTATCTTAACTCATTGTAAATAGAATATCATATTATACTTTAATTGAAAAATAAAGTTTGATGAATATGCAACAACTGTTAATAGTTTCAAAATTATAAATACGTAACACATGGTAGTAAAGGCGCTTTTACTACTATTTGTTACTGAATATCTTGTATTAAAAGTCAGTCAATGTTATATACGAAGGCCACTTCTTACTTCTAAAGTCTTCTTAAAAATTTAGAGGAGGCTTGTATACTGCAGTGAGCATCACTTATAAGCTACTTTAATGTCATCTCAACTATAGTTGTATTATTATGTTATCACTTAACGTGTCATATAAGAATTTACATTATTGCAACACTTTATAAATTGTTGTAATTAACGTTCAAATCTCTCGACAATGCGCTATATATAAATATATTTAATTGAATAAAATATAGATCGTATAGTTCTGTACATTTTTATAAAATCAGAGCGATTTTAAGTGTTCTTTAATAAAAGACAATTACAATTACCTCCTTTATAACTAGATATTTCGAAAAAGTTTTTTAACTTTTTAGGCCTATGTATCCCCAAAGGTTCATTAAAATGGGTTTATTCATTTCGAAGATTCTGGACGTGAAGGTTTGTATGAAAAGCAGAGGCGTAAACTCTCTTAAGTAAATAAATTAATGACGTTTGTAAAATGTGTGTTAAAATCAAGTAACATTAGTTATTCTGTACCTAATTGAAAATGTTCTGTCTTATCAATAAAATGCTATTTCTGATTACATCAAACATTTTTATTAACATCAAAATAACAATTTGATAAAACTTACTTATTTCTCAAATCATTTATTTTAAATAATCCTTTACATTTGCTTTTCCTTAAAGATTATAAATATTTCAACTGTTAAAAATTTTAATTATAAAACAGCACTTGATTTGCCATCACACGATTTTTTTCCTTCCAAGAAATGTATTTTCGGCTATTGCTGGCGCATTTTTGGAGACATCTATGTAACCAATAAAACTACCCGTCATCTTAATGTGCAAGCTTTGTAAAAGAGAATCAATTTTCTGAATCTAAGATTAATTTTGAAATATGTAAAGGTACTTACTTACTTAACACAAAGAGTACCTATATGAATAAATATATCTTAATCCTTAAATGACAATTTGAAATATATATCGAGTATCATTAATAATCAATTTCGGTTTTAACCGAGTATGTAAATTCAAAATTTAAAATATTCTTATGTCAAATTATCACAGAAAATGACACCAGTTTTAAAATAAATTTGTTAATTGTAATAATAAAGTAATTTGGGTTATTCACCTACGGATCTACTATGCAATAAAAAACATTTTTTTTAAAAATCTTCATCACTTTATTTTCATAGTGTATAAATAACGGCATATTACAGATATTAATTTAGTATGATCACTTGTTTTTGCTATTTACAATATTCATATGCTACAGCAGTCTTTAAAATTTTATTATGAAATCTATACACAGGATAACGAACAGGCAATAATAGATTATCTTAATTAAAATTTGGTATAGCACTTAAAATCTAATATTTACAATATTTACAGCGAGCTAGTATAAACATCTACATATTTACATAGTTGTGACTGGAAATGGGCTGAGGTGCCCGTCTAGACTAGGTAAGCTTGAACTGCATTGCTTGTATCAACAAGAGGTGGCGGGGGCGGCCATTGTCGAAGATCTCGCCGTCTGCCGGGAGTCATACCGTGCTCTAACGAGGAATAGTCAGAGTCTATCGATGAATAGATATGATCCGAAATAGGTCTTCCATCAGGACCATATGCCACAGCCTGAGTTTGTCTTATGGCTAAAGGAGATTGTCGTACTTCCGTACTGTATTCTGGCGGGGCGCTTGCACCTTGTCCTGAAATGCCTAATACTGGGGATTTATCAGGATATGACAAAGTACGATTTCCATTAGGCACAGAAGAATCTAGAGTATATGTATTTATATTTTTTCTATAGTTTTGACTTCGCGTTTTATGTGTTTGGTGGGACATATCTGGCATCATGTACCTGAGCCTTTCCCAGAATCTTTTCTGACCCCACTGTAGTCGCGATCCCGTTTTAAGGTAGGGTCGTAAGTCCGGGTCGTGAAGTGCGTCCGCAACTACAGAACATTCTTCTATTAGTACCAACTTATAAATGCACCCTTTGAGCGCTTCGTGTAGCCCTTGTCGGAATTCGTAGCGGGACCACTCCGTTTGCATGAAATTTCTCGTTAATACGAGTATTATTCTTTTCGATGCCTCTGCTGCTTCAACAACTGGTGGCGCACATTGTATATATTGCTGATTTCCTTCAGTATGGTGTTGATGGATATCTCTGTCCCCGTGATTTTTTATTATATCTCTATAGTGTAAACAAAGATGGTAAGAAGGATGACCGTTTTCTAATTCAGTTGCCAACGATTGCACAACAAATTCTTCGTCTTTTGGGCTGTAGCAAACATAGGCGTCGTACAATTTTTCATTTTCTTCAAAGGTTCCAGTAAACGAGAATACTCTTATACCGCAATTGGTATAAAGCCATACTCTTAGAGAGTCTCTAAATAGAAATAGTACAACAAGGGCTAACAAAATTAACATGAAGCCTGTGAGAGTTGATACCATCATGGGAACATAGTTTGACACTAACATGTTTCCAATTACTGAATTATCGGCATAATAATCGCTGCAGGCAGTGCCGTTCAAATTAAGCTCTTTTTTCTGTGGTGGTTTTGCATCTCCATTCCAACACCACACGTCAGTAATGTCAACGATTTTTTGTGCGTTTTCTGCTAAATATGCAGTTAGGTCTTGTAGATAACGACATTTGCATGACCATAGATTATTTCCTAACGATAAAGCTTTCAAGTTAGGATTGTTGTTAAAATTCCAAATACCAAAATCCACTAGTCGATTGCCTTCGAGGCGTAAAACTTCTAAAGATTTTAATGAAATAAATGATATGTTGGCGATATGACTAATTAAATTATTTTGCAAAAACAGCTCTTTCAAGTTGCTAAGTTGATGAAATTCGTAGCCTTTTAATTCTTTTAGCTTATTATTTCCAAGGTGAAGAATTTGAAGAGAATTGAGGCCTGCAAATGTTCTATTTTGAATATTGTCCACGTTACTGTTATTTACATACAAAGACCTCATCTTTTGCCGTCCAATGAATACATGGTTTTGTAATTCTTTTATGTTGTTTCCATCCAAAAATACCTCGGTCGCATCCATTGGTATTTTACTTGGTATTTCTATTGACGATTGTCCAGAACAGTCGACCACATTGGTGTTCCACAGTGGATCATGATAACATGTACAGTTGTGAGGGCATGTCATTTCACAATCACAAGCGTCATAGTCACAACAATGACATATAGCAAAACAATGAGTTTCATACTCACACAAAAAGTCTGTAGTCTTAAGATTAGTTAACGGCACATGTGTTCCACTGCGAGTATTCGTCATTTTGCACAAAACATTTTCCAAGTCCATCACACGTGGGTACTGTCTCATAGCAGTCATATTGTTAACTATCGGTAACCACTCCATTGTACAATCACATTGAAAGGGATTGCCGCCGATATAAAACTCTGGCAATGTTTTATTTACAGGAACTGGTGATAAACGTAAACTATTTAGTTCTAAATTAACAATCTCATTTGCATACATATCTACACGAGTTAAATTTTTCTTATCAAAAAATGTATTCACATGAATATTATTCAAATAGTTATTGTTTATAAATAACAATTCAACACTATTAGGAATGGACATGGGCCCTACATCCACTATGCGATTATGGCTAACATCTAAAGTCTTTATATGGATTTCCTCTTGCAGCTTGTAATAGTTGCCCAAGTGTTCGATAAAATTACCATGGACGTCCAACCACTTTAAATTACTAGGCACGAACGCATAATCAAACCACACTAGATGATTTTCCGAAAGGTTGAGCCAAAGAAGGCTTGCGAGTGTTGAGAAAACACCGTTGATATCAGACAAGAAGTTTCCGTCTAATCTTATAGCTTCTAACTGGCCGTTACGGCTAAATGTACCTCTTTCAATAGACAGAATTTTATTTTTGGCAATATTCAATACTTGCAAACTTGGCAAATCCCAAAACATGCCGACGCTTAAATTTCCGATCTGATTATCAATCAATCGTAATCCAGTCAATTGGTTTAATTTTTTAAATGAGCCATTTCGGAAATCTGATATTTGATTTTCTCCAAGATCGAGCGTTTTTAAGAAAGGAAGTTCCCACAATGCATCGGGTACATCCATTAGTTGATTAGAGCTCAAATCCAGTTCCTTCAAGTCAGAGCAGTTCTTAAAAGCTTTTTTGTCAATATTGACAAGTAAGTTGTTATTAAGGGTCAACTTACTCAAGACGAATAAACCGTTAAATAAATTTTCGTCAATAGTGTGAAGTCGATTTTCCGCCAAGTTAAGTGTGTGTAGATTATACAAAGGCATAAAAGCATTTTCTTCTATATATCCAACGGAATTATTTTTGAGATTCAAAATTTGTAAAAAGAACAAATCTTTAAATGTTTTTCCATCGATCCTCGTTAGGGCATTGTTTGATAAATTTAAAACTATTAATCGAATCAGTCCTTTGAAGGTGCCATCGTCGATATGATTACTGGTAAGTTGATTACTTGATAAATCTAAAACAATCAATTGTTCTAAATGATGAAATAACCCTCTTGCTAACTCAAATAAAGAGTTATCATTAAGATAAATTTCTCGCAACTCCTTCGCATTAGAAAATAGTCCTTCGGGTAATGTATGCAGACGGTTGTGTGATATGTTTAAAACCCGTAAAGTGGTAAGCCCATTAAAAGCTTCACTCGATATGTCGCTAATATTATTATGCTGTAGATATAAATGTTGAAGACTTCTTAATTTAAGTAGTTCCGAATCTTCGGGCAATATTTTAATCTCATTGTGACTCAAGTCTAAGGTATGGAGACTCGAACCACATCCTTGACCAAAACCAATTTGGCCAACAGTTCTTATTCTATTGTTTGTTAAATTCAGTGTATTCAAATTCTCCAGTGAACAGAATATACCGGAAGGAATGAATTTGATGTTATTTTGAGCAAGATCCAACGACTGCAGTTCCGATAATCCGTTGAAAGCGTTTAAAGATATCTCCATGTTCTTAGTAAGGCTCCATTCAGAATTCCTTGAACGAATTTTTAGCCTTTTTAATTTACTAATATCTTGAAACGTGTTATCTGGAACATGGAGCAACTTGCAATTAGTAATTGACAACTCGCTGAGAAACGCAACTGAACCAAAATAGTGAGCTCTGAGCGAACTTTCGAATAGAAGCAGGTGATTGCATTCTACTGATAAAACACTTGCATCAGAGCTAACTGAAGAGATACTGCTTCCGTCACCATCCAAGGTACGTATTTTACAAAGTATGTTACTTCCGGTAACCCGAACACACTTGTCCGAGCCGTAGGGAGAAACAGTCCATCCAGCGTGCAGTAGTGCACAAATCACTGTGGCTATAGCATACATTATCACAGATTTTTCATTTCACTAAACAACGTCTCATAAACACTCTTTTTGGGTCGATATCACCATTTCCGAAATAAAGTATGTAGCACGCTCAAGTGTCGAAGAAAAACTTCCTAACATTTCACTTCACTAGAGTCCGATGTAAGCAGAGCGATTAAAGTCAACGTACTGTATAATATACTATAGTTATTATAATTTGAACAACACTACGTTAAGCATAGCACTTGATTTGACTTTTGTATTTATTAAATATTTATTGCGTGCGGTAAATACCGGTGCGGGATGAGACACGACCTATCCGCGACTCGGTTGCGTTGCGACTGTCAAGCGTAGCGCTTTACTCGTGGAAGTGGCAATGGGACGCGCAACTTAGTCCCCGCTCCACCCGCACCCCGTATAAGCTCCGCGACGTCTTTGAACTAAGCATGCAGACCCATCTAGTGAGGAATAGCAGGTTATTCTAAGATAAGAAATTTAATGAATGCTTTAAAATCAGTGTAAGTAACTAAGATAACCAAGAAGCTGAATCAAAATAATAATGGCGATTTTCTAAATAGTTTTAGGAACGATCTTTACCATACATCAAATTGTTAAAAATGAACTTAAACTTATGCAAAGGAGTTTTCAAATATACAAATATATGAGGAAATATTAAACGGAAGTAATTGATTTCTTGTATTATCGCATTTAATTTTTTTTTAATAAAAAAAAAAATCCGTAAATAATAGTTTCATATAAAAGTTTATTCATAACTTTTACTTTTACTTTAACTTATGCTTACTTATATAAAGTAACGTATAAATTTAAATTACGTTTTATATCTCGTAGTAGAGGTAGATAGATACATATATAAGAAGCGCAAAATCCCATGGAATTTTAACTGTAAGTAAATTAAACACCTACACCATTTTTTTATTCCCTCTACAAAAATCCCATGGAATTTTAACAGTTCATTCCACATTTTTTACAGTAACTCTTTTACGCTGTAAGCTACCAAACTGTGGAATGCTCTTCCTATTACCATCCGACATACCAAATCTCTATCTATTTTTAAAACCCTGGTTTGCGAAACAATATGTGTGTTCGGTAATTACGTCTTTATTATTACTAATTGTGATTATTTTTGTATTTATCACAATTTTACATATATTTTTACGTACATTGTATACGCGTAATATTTATTATGTGCATTTGTTTAAAAAACATTATTCTTTATAAAGTTTTTGTTTTGTTTTAATCACTTTTTATGTACACCGTCGTGTTGTGTGTGTATTTCAGTTTTTATCCGTCCGAAAGTTGCCGGGAAGAGATCGCTTTTTACGATAAGGTCGTCCATTGCGTTTTAAGTTTTCTTTTAATTTCCTGTTCGTATTTTTTATTTATGATGTAAAATAAAGTTATATTTAAATACATTTAATTTAAGTGTATGCAATGATTAATATTAAAATTGTGTTTCAGTCAATGTACGTAAGTAAATCACGCGCATAGGTTAAAGCTTAGATATTTAGCTGTTCTACCACAGATGGCGTTTGTTGCTACGCAGGAAATTTCCTTATGTAAATGCTTCAATTCAAATTCAGTCATTAATTACTGAACTTATTAAATACCTACTTACTACAAAAAAATATTGATAAAAGGAACTAATGAAAATATACCAACTTCGTTTACCTATATTTAATTAAACATTTATGGCTTTCGTTACTCCCATTATAAGACGATAGATGTAACTTTATTGCTAAATTGTATAGGTACGCAGAATACTTATATTAGGAGATTTCCAGAGATTCCTTCAGAGCGAACGACCCATTTACATAAATCACTTCTATACGCTCATAAAAGCACTCTCGAATTTAACTGACACCGTGCTTAACGTCTAACTCTCCTGCGAAATAAAATTTCAAATTTCGCTCAAATGTTTCATTGTTACATAAAGGAATGTTTCGACTCGTAATCATTTGCCTTATCTTCAATTTATAAACACATTTAATAGGACTAATTTGTTTTCAGTAGCTTTTATTTATTCTTAAGAATATAAGTTTGATACTTTAGTTAAATTTGCATTATACATGTCTGTTTCATGTGGTACACATGATGAGTAGATGACCAAGGTTCATGGTTACTGCTCCGCTCCTATGAATCGTGGCGTAGTGTTATAGCCTATAACTTTTATCAATAAACGGTCTATCTAACACAAAAATATTTTTTAAATAGGACTGGAAAGTAGTTCCTGAGATTAGCATGTTCAAACATACATACCTTTAAAATATTAGTTAAAATTTACTCAAATCTCTCCCACTGGGACAGGGATATGTGGAACATTAACAGGCTGATGATGAAAAATAGTAGTATAAATATTTGGGTTGTGTAAATGAATCTCATGTATACAATGTGAAATGCTCTTAAAGCTAAAGAAAAAATCTTGGACGGACACAGCGGGAGAAAAATGGAAAAGTTATGTCTGTGACGTACCGCGACGTAAGCTTCTATTACTAATAATGACGTGTTTAGGGAATATTTCTTTTACGTAAAATATAGTATTTTTTTAATACGCTGCTCAGGTGTGAGTTGGGGGGCTTATATATATTAATATTTCTCAGACACGCCGGTTTCCTCACGATGTTCTCCTTCACCGTCGAGCACGTGGTCAATTCAGCATTGAAAATCACTTTTAATAATTTTGGTAGTGCATCGGATATCAAACCTAGGCAATTGTTTTAAAGGCACGTTTGACTATTTATATCGGCTCCTCATCAACGTCACTATTCACTACTGTACATAAACATATCATAATGAATAATTAAAAAATAAAAAGCCGGAGTATATTTAACGGACACATAGCTTATCCTCACCACGACACATCACAATAAGATGCTCAACAATCCGCATGTCTAGCTTATCGAGCTTGTCTAGGATTGTTGATTATCTTGGTTTTTTTTTATGGAAAAGGCGGCAAACGCGCAATCGGTACACATGATATGGTAAGTGATTACCGTCGCCCACGTACATCTGCAACACCAGAGGTGCTGCAGGTACGTTAGCGGCCTTTAAGGGTATTTGGGAGATGGGAGAGAGGAAGAGGAGGGGGATGGGGGAGGGGGAGATGGCCTCCGGTTACCTCACTCACTGAACGAAACGCCGAAGCACAAAATGCGCCACTACTTCACGCCAGTATTCTGCGAGGCCGTGGTACCAGCCCGGACGAGCCAGCCCATTCGAGCAGCAGCATAAGCCGCTTGGCTCTACCACAATATCTTCTCTAATGATAGTTATTAATTAAATTTCTTGTGCACCGATTTCAAACAAAAAAATGTAACGGATTGAAATGAAGTCGTCATTTCAAAAATAATTCGATTACACTTTACGGTAATTATTAAAGTATTATGAAAGTTAAACGATTAATGTATTTATTATATATATTACACAGAAAGTTTAACAGCATCTTCTTCTATATTACGCCATTATGCAGCAATACACCCATCTTAGTGTTACATAGTGTTACACATGAGAGAGACTTAAAGATTTTTTTTAATTATTAATCACATAAAGGATGATAAATCTTAGCGCCTTTCATTATCATTTAATATCCATGTACGCCAATTGAGACCCAGCCATTATAAAAAAATATTTTGAATATTTTTTTTAAATAAAAGCTACGCATTAGTAGAGCGTTACAAATATCACGAGGATATTACAAAACGTGTTAATGCTTTTGTTCGAGCAAAAATAATATTTTCTTTAAAACCATTGGTAATCGCGTCCGGTATTACGCCTACCTTTCAGGTAAGAAAAGCTTATCAGCTTATTTTAACATTTCTCAGAAATACAATTGTTTATACGTAATATTTATCTCCTCTTGGGCAATACTTTGATGACTCAACTGGCCTGAACACTACGCTAATTCAGATTAAGGCGACTGTTCCCGCATTCCTTTACAGGTAAAAAGCGTTAAGTAGATATAATTGGAAGCGTTTTATCAAATTTCACAGTGAATTTCGAATGTTTTCCCAGACGATTAGCTAGCGCGTCTAACATAAGAATGTGCGTAAATAAGCAAAAAATCTTTATCTCCTTTCCTCTATCTATCTTCGCAAGTAGTCACGGATTTAGGTGTAACTTTGTATTAAGCGTTGCTTTAAATACTGTTTCTCGGTTTAATTGCTCATAAGACGAAGTAATTGAGGTTATGTATCGAAGGTTAAGCAGCTAGAGCCTATCAAAGGAGTTAGTTAATTAGTGTTTTCAAATAATAATAATAGGTTCTCACGACCGCACACCCAGCCCTACGGTACTCGAAAGTTTTGACCAGAGATTTTGGTGATGAGCTTTCACCGTCTCAGTGTTTAGGCCAACGATAAGAATCGTACATAGATTATCGAAACATATTGATTTGAAGGCCGATCCTCAACCACACGGCTACCGTGGCAATTGTTTTATTTACCAACAAATACAGTAAGTTCAATACAATCAATGTTGAATTGTTGAGTCAGGAGAAGAACGGCAGAAGAATCGTTAAGCCATGTCGAGTCACAACAACGAAATTTTTTATTGTTATGACAAACTAAGGATTAATTAGTCGATATTCTTTTCAAGTCCTGTAATGATATACAGAAATGAGACAAGGTTCCTCACAGTCGCTTTAAGCGGTAGTCTGTACTTACATTGGCCCACTGCTGGGCCTCCTTCTCAAATCTCTGAGAAGATTTTGAAGCCGGGAAGGGTCCGCCACGCTGATTTAGTGCACATTGGCGGACTTCACTGGTCCTCGAAATACAATTTTTTTTTAATATTTCTCAGGCAGGCAGGTTACTTCAAGATATTTTCTTTAGCGCCGAGCATGTGGTAAATTCAGCACTTAAAATAGCTATTAACAAATCTTTCTTTCTTTCTAAAGCGAGCGTCCTGACTAGGCTATCATGACTCAGTTACAGTAGCTTGTATAACCAAAATCAGAGAGAAACTGAATTGGCAGTGCCATGTAGTTCTTAAAATCGCCAAACATAAAAGAACTTTTTCTAAAAGATAACCTCGTACCCAGAATACAAAGTGTAGAATAACCTGATTAAATTCGTTACATTTCTTCCTTTTTTTAAATCCTGTGATTAATTCACTGCTAGCAAACAGGCCACTATCTTAGGGACGATTTACTGCAACTGCTACGCTTGGCATGCGGGTTTGTATTTATTTATTTATGTATTATAGAATATATGTATTACAAGGTTTTATTAACAATACATTACCGCACACAAATAAGTTCCGTTATATTCTGCCAGTTACTGGCGTGCAAACTTAATACTGAATCAATATCAATTAGTGTCAACTATTCTTTCTATATGATATTGTGAGCACATTCTACGTAGATCGAACCAAAACTAATAAATAAAAGCTGAAGTTTGCCCGAGTTAACTATGACATCAGGACGTCTAACACCTCTGTCCCCCGTGACAACGGCTGCTGTAAAACACTCGAAACGTCGGTAATTTAAAAACAAAATTAGGCGCGATAAAATCCGTAAATAACAGTTTTATTTCAAATAACATATATTCTTTCGAGGACGTGTGAAGTCCAGCAACCCGCACTGAAAAGAACAGACTGGCAGACGCTTCCCGGCTCCAATCTATTTCAAAAACAAATATTTGAGAGAAAACCTTTGCCCAGCAGTGGGTTTTTCAGGCTGGTACTTTACTTTACACAAGCTATATAATCACCGATCTGTCATCTTTGTTATCTACTCGTATCTATATATAGACACGTTTTATCGACAAAAGAATCAAAGGTTCACAAGACTCATCAAGATTATAATACCTCTAAACAATCTATCCTCGATGCTTTATATTTTACCATAGTCAACTGGATTACATGTATCACCTGGGCAATCAAAGGTGACGTCCTTTGATCACCGACGCAGAGAGTCTGAGATGATTAAACTTAACTCGTTTTCATTTGTGTCTTTCGTATACCTGCCGATTTACTATACCTTAGAAGATCATTAAAACACCCATATAATTACTTTGTTTTTTTTTTTTTTATAGAAGAAGGGGGCAAACGAGCGTGCGGCTCACCTGATGGTAAGTGATCACCGACGCCCACGAACATCAACAACACCAGAGGAGCTACAGATGCGCTGCCGGCCTTTGTTTTTTTTGATCATAATATATTTTGCGCATACACTTCATTAATGGTTTTTAATTCCCAGAAAACCATACTTAACTAATTACATCTATCAGATAGGTATACAGTTAACGAGGTTAATTATTTTTTTAATTTGTAGGATTTGTATTTGAACAATCGTGTAATTTGACTATAAGCAAGTATTGTAAGTATTTTATTTATTTTCTATGGAAGGAGTAATTAATATATGGAGCTCGCAAAGAGAGAGATAATAAAGCTCTGTTATCTCCGCTAGACTTCATATCATGTATTTAACATGTAAATTTATATGACATTAATAATCATGTGAAAATTAATGTTTATTGTAAAGGTTAATTACTTTAAGCTAAAACAAATTACTTATTCATTAGATAACATTTATAACAGAAGTAATTTTGTTAGTGATATATTAAAAAGGTTAGTATTTTTTAAAATAAATATCAGTACATATTTTCCTACAAATTTGTAATCCATCATAAACCGTAGTTGCGAATCACGAACATGTCAAGAGGTATCGAATAAACAAATTCGGGATTCCTTAGCGAGCTACGTCGTCTCGGGCACGCCCGTAATGTGTTGACATCATTATATAACCGCAATAAGAGCTTGACAATACAGATAAGATCCCTGTTTGGATACGTTAGGGGGTTAACTCTTGTATAGTTACATTATATGGAAAGATTTCACATTTTTTTTTTTTTAAATATAGATTACAAATATATTCATAAGCGATTGTTGGCTCAGTAGCGTAGTGGGTAAGCAACCCACACGGAAGAATCCCACACGGGGTAACTATTTGTATGGACTATCAAAAAATTTTCTTGTCAAGCCGCCACTATGATACAGCAGAAATTCCAACAAGAACATTTTAATGGCACCGGGATATGGGGGTAAAGAATTTACTGTTAAATAATCTTTTTTAAAAATATTCTTATAACGCGAAATAACATTTTTTTAGTTATAGTCATGTTAATGCAAATAAACAGGAGCTAATAATCAAAACCATATTTAAATAAGTCTTTCCTTACTTTGCTATCCACAGACGAATCGCCATCCGTATCCTTAGGTAGAATGTTTCCGGCCTTACTTCCCGCCATTCCCTAACAATACAAAGCTTGTACTACAATAGGTAATATTCCATCCTAACTTATCGTAACTCACTTAAGTAGAATATAGAAAGCAATACGTCAAAGAAATGTTATGCGGAAATATTTTTGTATTAACCACAATATAGCCCTGTTAGCCTAGTAGCCGTGCACTTTAATTGAATTTCACGGTGCGCGAATTATCTGCGTTCGATACCAGGTGTTTGCACTATTAAGCGTATAGTAATTTATGTAATAAAATTACCACGAGCTTAGCGGTGAAGGAAAATACCGTGAGTTAACCTGCATGTCTGATAAATATGTAACAAAAATATTACCTCGAGGACATGTGAAGTTCACTAACCCAGACTGGAGCAGCGTGACGGACCACTCTAAAACCATCTCAAATAATAAGTTAATGCCTCCGCCCAGCAGTAAGGCATTTACAGGCTATTAAGGACTTAAAGTAGGTAAAGCAGGAGATTAGTTTCTCCCACAAGAATAAAATATGGGGAAGAAATCTAAGCTGGAATTTGCCTATCATCGGGGAGAACGTTTCAAAGTAGAGTAGCCTGTACGGTAAAAAAGAAAAAAATAAACCGGTACTATGTTGTAGAACACTATCCTTCAGGCTGTTTGAGGCTTTGTTTTTAATATAAATAACAAAATCCCAGAATATAGGTACTATTCGTTTCATTATCTAATTCAAGTATTTATTTACTTTACGTTCAGCCTATAAGTTTAATTCATTAAAAAGGGAACGCTAAACAAATTTTAATTAATCAAGATTAATGTGTCACAGTTTAGCACTACCACCCTTGTGAATAATTAGCTCAACAATTGTACAATCACATCGTACGTGTATTTTTTACCCCAAACAGCCCCAAGGAAGGGCAAAGTACGAAGAGGAAAACAAAGAAACTCGATTTGGAACCCTTCTTGGGCTGTAGGGAGCGTATTAAATTTGCATTAGACGAAATTGAAATACGCCCTTCGATGAGCTGTTACGGTGGAAGACTAATAATGCCGTCAATTCACATCGGGGTAGATCCTCAAAGTCACGCCGAGACTATTTGATTAATTTAATCATTTTTACATCCCTGCTTGTGGAGGAGATATTTGTCAATTTTATTATCACAAACGACGTTATTTCGCCATCAAAGTAAAGTAAAAATTTTGACGGCGTAGCGAAAAGAAGGATGCAGGAAAAACTTAGAGTAAGCGTTTAAAAGTAGTTTAATATAATTAATTGCAGGCACTAGCATCTTTTCTATTAATAATTAGGGGTTCCGTTAAAGAATAGGAGGTTCATTATGCTTTCTATCTTATACTCGTATTGCCAGTAATGCCTTATGCGACTTAGACGTATTATTCACTGCAGGCAGAGTATAAGGGAGCTCAGAGTTGCTCAATGTTTTCTCTGCATGATAGACTCTGCAAAGATGATTTCCCCGGTAGAACTTGTGTATCCGATATAGCCTTAAGGAACAAGAAACTGAAGTAGCAATGTGCTTCATAACTCGCAGAACTCATAACCGTTGGGGTAGGAAGGTTCTTGAGTAGCGAGCTCATACAGGAAAACTTAGTGGAGAACGGCCCCCACAAGATGGAGTATCGAAGTGTGTGAAAAAGATGGGTCTGGATCGTATTTTGTTGCAATCTTTTATGCAGACCTATGTTCATCTATTACATACTTATTGAAAAAGATTAACAATGAAACACAGAGCAATTACTTACGCGGTAATATTTTTAGTGTTGCAAAATAACAGCCCCGGTTTGTATTTTTATACTTGCAGTGATTAATACAAGTATTAAATAATGGGTCGGCTCTAAGTTTCACAATCTTGGGAACATTATCCGTTGGTCCATGGTATCTATCTCTATTTTCGTGGTCACCTCACGGGAAGAATGAGGTGGCAGATTCCCTTACGCAACCAAAAAACCGCATAGCCTGTCACTTAGTCTATTCTTCTTTTATAAAAAACGTTAAAACGAATTTAAAACCACTTAGGGTATAAAGAGGATTATACTAGCTTCATCTTCACCTGCTGGCACGAGGCCATGGCGACGGATTGATGGCAAAATCTTTCCACATATACCGAACCCGAATGCCATGGACTAGTGATGGGTATAGTAGTAGTAGGTAGATGGTAGTATAGTCCGAGGGTACAGGGACTGCTTACCCAACGTGCGCTAACGCGTGCCATGCCAAAGTTGCCAGCTTCTGTTGGTGATTTAATGGAAAGGTCCATGTTCAACATTATACAGGTAAATGAAGAAGAAGTTTAAATGCAAAGAAAGATCCATAAACGTTAGAAGCTTAAAATTAATAGACACAAATAGAAACAGCACGAAACTGAAACTTAGTTATAAAATCCGTAAATTATATTATAATTTGAAATGTGTAATATTCGCGTTAATACAAGAAAGCAGTATTTTGAAGCAATTAAAAGACTTTTTATTTTTATTTTTTAATTATAATTCAAAATAAAATTAATATTTCAAGTTAATTTAGAATAGCTTATGATTTTAATTGTAGTATTATAAATATTCCGAATTAAATTTCTGTCTGTGAAGCATAACAAATAGGCACTTTGTTACTACAAAGTAATTAACACGGCCTTTTGTAATAAAAATCTAGTTCTATTATAATTTTCATCATAAAATTTTTGGGTAAAAATCTAACATAACTTTGTAGTTAAAGTCGTATAAAAATGTCTTTCTTCTTATACCCTACTCCTCAGAAATGAATCGACTGATTTCTATGAAACTTAACACAGATAATCTACGTAGTCTCTTACCCCTTCACCCTCCCCAAATATCCTTAAAGACCGGGAACGCACCTGCAGCTCCTCTGGTGTTG
Source organism: Bhutanitis thaidina (assembly GCA_029286595.1). Taxonomy (NCBI): domain Eukaryota; kingdom Metazoa; phylum Arthropoda; class Insecta; order Lepidoptera; family Papilionidae; genus Bhutanitis; species Bhutanitis thaidina. The sequence goes on along the minus strand of JAGSMS010000006.1, from coordinate 11,924,788 downwards.
CATATGTACGTGGGCATCGGTAAACATTTACCTTCAGGTGATTCGCTAGCTTGTTTGCTTGCCCCTATTCCCATATAAAAAAAAACTATCTGCTTTCGCGTATCACAATAACGTTTCTATTTTTACCGTGCTCAGATGACCACTTCTTATTAACTAGAAGAATCAGTGATGTATTTCAAATATGATCTTGTTTGGAATATATCACAATACAAAGGGACATCGTCCATACATTGGTTACGGCAAAGTAACAAGTGTGAATTCCTTAGTCCTTTTACGTAAATATATACTTAAGTTCTTTAAGCCGTAAGTATACTTTGTACAAATTAGTATGAAATAAAAAACAGGTTCCACTTTCTTTAACATAAACTCTTTAAATGTGATCTTGTTGACAATGTACAATTTTTGGAAGTCATAACTCGTGACATGACCGCAGTCACGTCCAGAGCACGCGTATCGCACTGTCGTTGTATCACGACTCCGAATCGTACTTCTACCACGTACTTGCATTTTATACTAATTAAATGTACGTGGTGATGCCTTAATAATCTGTTTTGCAACGAATATAATGAAGTTCTTAGTTTGAATTTTCAACAATGTACACATGTCACTGTGCACGTGCTGTGTTAGTTAAAAATAAATATTGTGCTTAATTTTTAGGGCAACCTTTATACGAGTCGCTCGGCAACGGTTTAGAATTTTCACAGTGGAATTTCATTGTTCTTTTTTTGAAAGACTTGAATGAGCACTTATTACAGTTTACCCGCGATGTTGTCTTTTAACGTTGACAGTATATTCAGTTCAGTAATTTAGTCAAAATACAGATATTATCCTTGATAGAGCCTAGTGAAGTAATTTTGCTGAGAATGGTTTTGTACAGTTATGATAATGTGATCATCTTTATCATTTAGACATCAGTATCAATCTACATTAGGCTGGATTGGGGTCGAAGATTCGTTTATATAGTTTTTCATAGTGATTAGTGTTTCTGACTACTGAGTAGGTTATAATGCCAGCCGATGTCTTTATATTGAAAACACTAAAACTGTTAATTATAGAATCTGGTTTGTAATCGTCCCGTGCATCTGATACTGCCAAACTTAAACACATTACATTGAGAACGGGTATGAGAAAACAAGAGAGTTACTCTGTTTACGCGCTAACACATTCGCAGACGTCAACTTCTGGTGGTTAATCAGGAAACTTAGTCGTATGACAAAGAAGAACCTGTTCTCCAACCGCATACCATGAGTGTCGTTGATTAAGGAATATGACATAAAAATGGCATCCGGCAGATAATAGGATAACCGTTTCAAGTACGTCAGACCTAAAAAAATCCAGATCGCTTATAGGCAGCATCTATATCGATGGCTTAAGATGACTGGTACGGTGATCGCCTAGTGCAATCATTCTTCTGGGAGAAGTTTACTTACTCTAGCAGTGGACTATTAAAGAAGAATAATAACTGGATAATGTCGCCAAGGTGGAATCGAACGAAGTAAAGAGTCTTAGTTGTAAATTGAGTAGGTATAATTAAAGGTACCATGAAATGAATATGTTACCATTATCCATTATTACTGTATTGAGGTTTTATTTCCCTAAATATGAGAAAAAAGTTGTAAAATAAACCAATACAATTGCATCCTATACACGAGTTTAGTTATTTAAATAGTAAAGAAGAAACCTATAAACATACTGTTGGGTCTTTCCCAATTATTGAGAGGATGTTTGTCGGAAAGGTTCAACTATGCTCTGTTACGTGTGGGTGGATTCTATCGTCAGATTCTTTTTATTATTTCTCGTACATTCAGATAGCCTCACGATGTTTACGTTCATTGCAGAGCGCGTGATAAATTTAGCACCTAAAAATCGTATAAGCATCTTTTATTTCCTTTGAGCTACGAAGAGTAATCAATAATTTCATGTGTTCTCGGTACGGACGGTATGTAAGAAATGCGTATGAAACTGAAACAGTTTTCATGAAGGTTCTATACGGAGCTGTATCTTATAAACCGTAATAGGTAGCTGGTTGTTTTCATTTCACAGAGTATTATGGCGAATATCCTAACAAATAATAAAAAAGAAAAAGTAATAATTAAGGGGTGTGTACAAGAAACGTGTATGGTTTTAAACGTTTTATATATAATGTAGTCTCCCATAACAAACATTTTCGCAAAATAAGTTTTTTTAATCTCCAAAATAATAATTTTTTTCGGTCTGTTTAAACTTTGACTAGCTTGCCCCATCTTATTGCTTTAAAAGCGCACATTTCTGTGGATTCTCCACATTCTTTTTTAGCCACTTTTGAGTTCTGGTTTGAAAGGTATACTGAACCGGTATATATCACAGGCTGTGATCTTAGTCCTCAGGAGTGACAACGCATCTATAACCCATTGAAGTTTCCAATGGTCTACAGTAGCCACTTACCATCAGGTATGTTCTCACTGTTAGTTCGTTTGTCACCTAATATAATAAAAAAAATTGTCTGTGTTTATGATATCACCTTTTTGTGTACCCGTATCAGTACTGTTCCTCCGAAATCCAAGTAAATAGTAGCCAATATTTTTAAAGTTAATCCTCGATATTATCTATATAACACTAAAAACTGCTGTGTTAAGTGTTATATAGATAATGATTATATGCTGTTATGGCTATTCCATGTAGTTCACGCCTAGATATGAGACGCAATATAAGTAATTATTTGGTAACAACCTATTAATCCTCATATCGGAATATCATATAATATTATATTAATAATTCGTGAAAAACAATATGTTTAGGTTTATATGTTAACGGCCCGAGTTTGAGACCTTCAAATCTGAGCCATTGTTTACTCATAATAAAAAATATTAAAAATTAAAAAAAATACTAATAATGACTAAATAATACCGTACTGAGGCAGTCTAAGTTAATCAACTAGTGTGCGACCTCATCAACTCTTAATAGCCGTAAAAAATGCTTCAACACTAAATATAATACCCGGAACATCTGTAGTAAATAAATTTAACATAACGTCATAATTAAGATGATATTTATTTAATATAAAATTTAGATTTAAATTGGCTTTCTGTATTAAAGGATTAAATATTAGGATACTGTATTGAACAATAAAATTAAATTTAAATTACAATTTTATTTTAAATAGGTCGTGTCCCATGTCGTGGGCGGTGTGTAAGAATCGATTTAGAAAATGCACCTTTTATAAAACAAAGTATACGGCACTGGGATGGCTTATCTACCTGCCAGCGTGACGATAACAAAAAATCTTCTTATGGTGTTCAGTAGGGGATGAGGATTACTTAAATGATGTCAAAAATAGAATATTTGATAGCACATAACACACCACAACATAACATAGTAGTATTGTTGAACGAATTATTTCCAATATCAAATTAAAATAATGCTCGTACTTTCCGTAGATTGTTGTATTCTTACTAAAACAGTTTCTGTTTGAAAAGAGCAAAGTCGTTATCAACATTGTATAAAACGATAAATTTAGCCTTTTTAAAACCAGTTAAAAAAATAACGGTCAAATTACATAGCCCCGAAAATCGTTAATGTAACATCAGACATCAGCATGCTGTTGTACGAGTACAGCATACTAGTAGTATGCAAACGTAATACTTGGTAACTGCATCTAACATAAGGATAGCTCCAAAAAGCTGTTATTGAGTAAATCATAATGTTTTTTGTGTTTATAACGAAGCGCCACAGATTTTGGGACCGAGCCCATAGTTGCCCGTATTTGTGATTATCTGATGTTTCGTTGTGAAAGGGTGTGGTACGCATGTCACGAATAGCAAAAGCACGTTCGCGGCACGTGACGTAATCACATCTATTTTGTCACGCAATCTCGTAGCATAAATTGTCGACAATATTGAAAAAAAAAACAAAAGAGTTTTGCATTGTAAGACGCAAGTGGCAATACACCCTAAACTACATGGTAAACTGTATCAATTTTATTTTATTTTTTATCTTATCGTATCGTACGTATATTTTTGATTCATATCCGCTTTAATAGTATTTAATGAGGAATTCACACTGTTTATGTAATTTATACATAGAGATAGAACCTTATTTTCAATATAGAATATAGTGAAAATAATATAGAATAATAATTATTGGAACCTCACATCATCATCATCATCATCATTTCAGCCTATCAGAAGTACACTGCTGAACATAGGCCTCCCCGAAAGATTACCACGAAGCTCGGTCCTGAGCCACCTGCATCCATCGACTTCCCGCAACACTGCGCAGGTCGTCACTCCATCTTGTGGGGGGTCGTCCTACACTGCGTTTGCCTGTACGTGGCTGCCACTCGAGAACCTTTTTTCCCCAACGGTTGTCAGTTCTGCGAGCTATGTGGCCGGCCCATTGCCACTTCAGCTTGCTGATCTTTACGGCTATGTCGGTTAGCTTAGTTCTGCTGGGGATATCATCGTTGCAGACTCTATCACGCAGAGAAACACCGAGCATAGCCCTTTCCATAGCGCGCTGAGCAACTTTGAGCTTCCTCATACGGACTGCAGTGAAGGACCAAGTCTGGGATCCGTATGTCATCACTGGCAACACGCACTGGTTGTATACTTTCGTCTTGAGGCTTTGCGGTATACTCGACGAGAAGATATGACGTAGTTTCCCGAAGGCAGCCCAGCCGAGTTGGATTCGTCGATTGACCTCTGAGTCGAAGTTGGACTTACCTAATCGGACAATTTGTCCCAGGTATACGTACTCGTCTACAACTTCGAGCATACACATACTACTTATTATTGTTTAAACTAATCAAATTATGAGAATATATTGTTCTCCAAAAATACACTCGCCAAATGACATGTATAATACAGGAGAAATCTCAAAAAATTTGTCACTGTTATATTTTTAAATAACTAAAGATAAATAAAAAAACATAACAATTAGAGAAAATAAACAAATTAAAGCTTTCATTTAACCATAGGTTACGTTAAAAGAATACGTATAAAATCAGGAAAAAATACTTCAATGCCGATATTTCGAAGGTTAAAATATTAAAAATAGTTATCGTAGCTATTGTTCTGAACACAAAAAACGAAATATCTCCACCGAAATAACTCATCGCACTCCCTCGCCTAAAGCGTTGATGTAACGCTAATGATCTTTAATATTATTTTTATCTTTCACAACCGCTGTTGAAAGACAGTTTTGAGTGACAGTCACCGCGGTAGGTAAGGTAGAGGGAGTGTACTAATGACTCGTTCCCAGCATAAATCCCTACTAGACGACGAGTGGCGCAAGTTGATATACCGCCCCAGGTTTCCTCTATTTAATTAATGCTTTCCGTTTTCATTTTAATACAAACACAAATTTGTGTCCAAATCTGTATTTATTTATATTTATATATAAAAAGTATAGGAAAAGTGAAGTAGCAGTCTGTAAGTGCCCACAGCTGGGCAAAGGCCTCCTTCTCAAATACGAGTATCAGGGAGGGTGTAGGAGCCGGAAACGGCCCGCCACGGTGCTCCAGTGCGGGTTGGCGGGCTTCACATATCCTCGAAATAATATTTTTATTATTTTTCACACATGCTGGTTTCCTAACGATGATTTTCTTCACCGCTGAGCACGTGGTAAATACAGTGCTTAAAATTGCTATTAACAATTTTAGTGGTGCTGGCACCGGGGATCGAACCCAGGTCACTCGCGCTCTATGAAACCAAAGATCTCCTTACATTTTTTCGTCAGGGTTTTTGGTGCCGGAAATAGACCATTGAATGCGGTGTTAGCGAATACCAAATTTCAACCTCACCTGCACGCGGTGTTCCCTGCCAGCAAACAAATGAAGCTCTGGAAATGATGGCAGAATATAATTTTTATTCTATTACACCAAACACAAATCCCACAGAACAGGGATGGACAGCAGCACCAGAGCGAGTGTACCGTCACTGCGCTCACCTGCTACCCCAGCGTTCTGAGTGTGGTCATAGCTTCCAAGATATATATGTCAACTCTTGCATGCAGCAGTGGACTAAAATAGGCCAATGTAGTAGTATATGTACTACTTATGTATACATAGTATACATGTATGTACATAAATAACAATGGTCCCTATCAGCGCCAAACGCAAAGTAAATTCAACACTTAAAGTTACAATTAACAGTTTTAGCAATACTGGCACCGGGGATTGAATCATCTCCGACGTCTCGGTGGCGTAGTGGCAATGCGTTTAGCTGTGGCGCTGTGGGTCGCGGGATCGATTCCCGCACGGGATTAGTATTTGTATGGACTACAAATAATTGTCCATGTGCAATTTATGTATGTAAACTGCTTCCGCAACACAGGAGAAATTCCTACAGTGGAAGGTTAATGTTTTTTTTAAAAAACAACTTACTCGCTTGTTTTAAAAAAAAAGTGGCTCCCGATTACATGAACGTAATTTTTTTTGTTTCTACAAGAACAAAAAAGGCTTGAGAGAGTTTTATTACTAAATAACTTCATATTTTCGCATCGACTGAGTGAATATTCAACGAGTGACCTAATTTTACAAACAAAAACATTCATAGCGCGGTAGTATATTCAAGCAAGGCTAAATTGGTATATATGCAAACAATGCTAGAATGTGTTTGCCACCGACATTGTTTCTCAGTTTCCGCGACTGGGTATGTAATCTAATGCAATCTGTGTTTTGCCACCTAACGCCAGTACTTATTCTCCTTGGAAGAAGATTTATGAGTGTGTGAGTAGACGTTGGTAAAGTATATCACGAATGAAAATAGCGAGCTTTTAGTGTGAACTGATTTATTTCTATCGTAATGTAATATCTTGAATTAAAATTTTACTTATTTAATTTATCGGCTATATAATTTACATAGGTAATTGAATATCGAATATTATCATTTAACTATTTATTACTTTAAAGTATATTTTGTGATAGCTTCAGAAGTAAGTGATTTTTTAAATTCTAAGTCACATATCTATTTAGCTTTCGATGTTATATTAAACAGCCAAGAACAATGGACTTGTGGTAGGCTGTGGCGATGATGATAATGAAATTATTTATTAAGCCTTTTTTTATTCCTTATTCTACCTTATATTTTTTGATATAAACATTACTTTATTTGAATGTATAGTTTATGTAAATTAGTATATTCATTATTCCTTAAACGCAAATTAAGTCTAAGATAAAAACGTACAAATATGTAAAAGAAAAGTACTATAAACAAACATATTATGGATTTAATATTATTCAAAATAAATTTCACACTATTTATGAACTTTTAGAAAGATTAATTTTTTTTTATGGAAAAGACGGCAAACGAGCAAGCGGTTCACCTGATGGTAGGTGCTTACCGTTGCCCACATACATCTGCAACACAATAGATGCTGGAGGTGCGTTGCCGGTCTTTAAGGATATTTGGGAGATGGGAGGGAAGAGGAGAGGAATAAGGAGGGGATGTGGGCCTCCGGTTACCTCATTCACCGAACGAAACGCAGAAGCACAAGATGCCTCTACTTCACGCCGGTATTCTGCGAGTCCGTGGTATCAATCCGGTCGAGCCGGCCCATTCGAATAGCTGCTAAAGCCACCGCTTGGCTCTACCACGCTTAAAAAAACACTCTTTAACATTATTACAAACCTATGTTAAAATTATTTCTATTTTCTTAGTTACTGTGTGTTTTAAGAGTTTGTAATGGAGACAATGCGACACGTAACAGTTGTTTGTAACGTGTTATTTTTGAATTTGTAGCGAACTACAAATTCGACCGCCAACTCGTAAGTGAAAATTGTTTTGATGAAAGTTGAAACAACTTTAATAATACAATTGCTCCCCCAACATGTGGCGTGTTACACGTATGTTGAGAACATGTAATGATAGTAAGAGGGTATTTGTTTTAATTTTTTAAACAGCAATTTGATTTTAATCTTTCTTTATCGAGATTATACGTTTTGTATTAAAGCTTTGTTATGCTTAATATGAAATTAAGTATAACAGAACTAACCCCTTCGTCTTATTACTTATTATCTTATTTGTTAAGGTACCTATCGTATCTGCTTAGCCAAATTAGCCCCATCATAAACACATTTCTCGCCTCTCAGGGACATAGAACGTTACGGGAGACAAGCCACGTCACTAATTTTGCTCTCGGAGATTGCTATGACATTTTCCATTAGCCTTAGTCGCCACTAACGAGCTTACAGGAACAATACCATGCCGCTACCACAGTTTTGAAATTAAACTACTACTTACGGATTTTATCGCGTTTAATTTACTCGTTCTCTTATTTTAGATTTAAATATTAAGTAAAAGTTTTTCCTTTTAGGTGGGGGTTTGTATTTATAACAGAACAATAAAATAATTTAAGAAAAATGTTGCATTGAGTGTTGACCTTATTATTTGTAAATTTTGTTTACGTAAAATAATATTTAATTAAGTAATTACGTTATAGTGAAAACATTGTTCTGGCTTAGGAGACGAATGTGTATTCCAGTAAACAGTTAAGTTCATTTTTATAGGGCAATAAAAGGTTGCTTAAGGGTTATTGGTCTCCATGAAATGTCAATTTAACCGTTAACGGAATTCTGGTTTATCAATTTCTTTACGTTGTTACAATTCTGATTCTTAAATGTGCTGACAACCCTAGCTGTTCTATTAATGTTAGTTTTTTATACACATATTGTTTATGCATGCATAATGTATTCACGAAATTTATTAAGTTTAGGTAATTTTCTCTTTATTTTTAAATTAGTTTAGGTAAATTTCTCGTAATTTTTTCTTTATTTTTAAAAAGTTCAATAGTTGTTTGCTTGATCATTTTATGTCCTTAGTGAACTAAATTATACCACCCGTGAGCTTTAAGCTTCTTAAGAATTTCTAAAGACTTTGGATCCAGAAATTGATGGCCCAATTTGCTCTTCCTTAATCGAGCGTAGAATGGACTAGGCGCCATGAAATTAGATCGTTCCAGCGCCATATTGGATGTAAATGGTAATAAGTTAGAGTTATGGCAGCAATAGTTAAGTCATATCCTCATCAATTTTTCCATGACATATTTTTTTTATTTTCACACATTTTGTATTAGTGATTAAAATATATTGGAGAAAATATCACATTGCTTAAAAAACTGGAACAAGAACCCAGGTACGCCTACATTGGTACACCGTTACGACGCCTTTAATTTCCAAATATCCCTTTTTACTCACGAAAATATTTTTATCATAGTTTTATCAGCTTTTTTTTAATAAAAAAACCAGGTGGCGGTCCATTTGGTGCTAAGTGAATACTGCAGCCCATGAACACCAGCAAACATCTTTTACCGAAGAAGGTTACAGATCCATTGTCACCCATGAGGTCTAAGATGGAATGTCTCACAGCCCGTAATTATACTGGCTCTCTGTACCTTTGAAACCGGAACACAACAGTAATTACAGTGCTGTTTGACGGTTACTAAAGAATCTACTTACCCGGCCAGACATAGCAGAGAAGACATGGTCAGAAATAAAGCAGCATTCATACCCGCCTACCTCTACATCCTTACAAACAGTCGTAACAAAATGTCTTTAAGACATAAAATATCTTGCACACGGTCTTTTACGTCGTGTGCATGTCTAGTATTCGCACACGTTCCTAAAACGATTGAGATCACTACAAGTCTTACAAAATATTTTATATGCGCCGGGCGGAGTTGTTTTGCGTCTCTGGCGGCCCATTTCAAAGAAATATCTTTAAGAGACTATAATTTCAACATAAAAAATGATCATCCCAACTCTTCATTGGTAGCGCTGGGTGATTATATCCCCGTGCGAGACATCCCACCAATCCAAAGTCACCATAAAAATGTCAAATAAAACAGTCAAAACCATCGCTCCCACGTACACATTGACTCACATGGAATAAATCGCGTATCGTACAGCTCTCCCGTACGGAGGACCCAGGTTCACCACCAGCACGAAATTTACTCGTGTGCAATGTCCTACTCCCTGTAGGGTTGGTACACTTTCATAAACTTCTCTTTCAGAAACTATATGATTTAACTGACTATTCCCCTTGAATCTTACAACAGTCACATAGTAGCCGATTTTTTTACGCCAAAATCGAACTTTTATCTCTTATCTCGTTGTATCACGTGCTTAACGTTGAATGCGGCTCTTCTGGTCTTATTGCATTTTTTTTCGTGGTAGAGCCAAGCGGCGGCTTTTGGTGCTGCTCGAAAAAACGACCAGGGTAGTACCACGACCTCGCAAAATACCTGCGTAAAGTAGAGGCAGGCTTCTTGAGCGTCTGCTTTCCGTTTGGCAAGTTAGGCAACCGGAGGCCCACTTTCCCCTCTCCAACTCCCCTCCCTATAATCTCTCCCATCATCCAAATATCCTTAAAGGCTGGCAACGCACCTACAGTGCCTCTGGTGTTGCAGATGTACGTGGATGACGGTAATCACTTACCATCTGGTGAGGCGGTCGCTTGTTTTCCAAAAATAAAAACATATACAGATAGGGAAAAACAAGTAAGAGCCTCTATGTTTGCGCTGAAATAAAAATACGCCATTGATATAGAAATCGGCTAGGAAGCCATTACCATCGTATCCCGTGAACATTTTTATTAGAGTATCGTGGAAACTAGCAACGTCGTTAATAAAATAGTGCACGTTAGGTTAATTTTATCAGCCTCTATCATATACAAAAAGCCTTAACTACTCCAATAAAAATATCTACTCGTATTAAGCAACATTTCAACGACATGTGTCTCAAAAGCCTAAAGCTATTTAGCTGATCAATAAAAACACAATATTACACTAGTGTTCTCATTCATTGTATTTGGAAAAAATTTATTCATGTTAGAAAATATACATTAGAAAAACTAAAATTTTTTCTATAACTTTCTTATCAAATTTGTAAATACCTTGAAACACACTTGTTTGAAATTTTTTGAACTCTTGTGATTTCTCTACGAAATATAAATATCAACAACTATGTCTTTATTTGTTTATGTTAAAAAGTAAATATCAAATAATCAAACGCGCTTTGACCACTATGATTATCATAAAATTTAAATATTATTTACGGTTTTTCCCGTTTAATAAGTTTTGTGTCAAATATACAGTATTCGAGTAAATAGAAGAAATCATAACGCTAGACTTATCATTTGAAAATTGTATTTTCAAGGTTACAGGTTAATAAAGCTCAAGTCGAAATATATTTTTTAGTCTTTAATAGTACTTACCTATTTCTCTCGCTGTCCACCATAACTGTTAAGAACCTATTTAAATTTTAATTTAATAATATCAAAAGTAGGCAAAAAGTTTATAAATAAATCAATTTTTTTTTAATTTAACATTTTTGATGTAAAAGTTTTTTTATTAATTATACTTTTTAGTTTAATGACAAGTAATTTAGATAAAATTAAAGCGTCGAAGTAATATCATTATGTTAATACGTGAACATTGAACGCCTAAGTTCCTTATGAAACTCGTATTATGCGAAATACACTGTGCCATAGATGTGCAGAAAAATAAAATAATTTGAGTATGTTGCTATTAACGCTGGTAATATAAAGAGAACATTGACAAATGATTTTTCCCTTCAAAACACTTTATCTAATTAAATAAAAGCGTCCGATTAACTAAACAGCAAATTAAACTTTACTTTACACATTTGGTCGAATTTTTAGGCGTATGGCCTGTGATAAAAATCTGTTTAAAATGGTATTGAATAATATTTAATTCCAGTTCAAGTACTGCTGTAGTCTCTCACTCATTCTAATCTAAACTCTCTTATTGCTACTTAGTCTAATTTGTCTTAATTGTTTGGTGACGTATATAAAGAGTGCTTGTTTCTTCCTCTCTTTCTAAATGTTCGTCGTGTTTGATAATATACATTAAAACTCTTAAGGGTCTTCTTTATACCACCTGTTTCAACAAATACATTTTTGTAATATTTTAATTTGGAAGAGCCAGCTGTATTATTGGTGCATAATACAGCTGGCTCTGCTGCTGCATACTTTCATATAATTCTGCTGTTTCAAATGGTGAGTTGTGCACCGACGTAATTGATCGAATATGGTGTCTTATTCTTTTGGAGCGACAACACATCTGCATTGTGATTCTTAATTGAGGATATAATCACAGTAGTCTATAGGTCTCAGCATAAAGCTATGCTGTATTTGTAGCATTGTATCATTACTGTGAAGTAGGATTTAACTGTACTTACGTAGTTTGTGATACGGATGAGATAGTTGATGGCACGACATTAATCCATAAACCAATTAAAATAATGCATTTTTCTATTTCATAATTTTATGGGAAAAATACTTGTGTAAAACTAGATGAATTTGCATATTCGCTGCTACACTAGTTTACTATAATTTTAATAGCAAACCTAGACAAGGAACAGTGGATCTGTTAAACAATCGCCAGAGGCGCCTCGCCGTGAACGTAGAGCTCTACATTATTAAATTTCGTGACCTCACATAAATAAGGAGGGGTAATCGTGCTCCACATCGGAACAAGAGCAAAAGCGCTGGTCCAATTAAACTTGACACAGACGGCTCCCAGAAGGTGTCGGTGTTGGCATCACTCGCACGCGATCCGTTCACCGACGACGCTTGTTTAATCGATACCATTAATTTTATTCTGTCGAATTCTCTTGTAGAATATTTTTGTGTATTTAAATGAATGGAACTGCTTTAATAAGTAGCGTTCATTCTAATTAAAGAACTAAAATCATGAACAAAAATATTCTGATTATTAGAACAATTTTTAGTTTAAATAGCAAGCAAGCAAATCAAGCGAATCGTACGGGACGAATAATGATAATTACTTATTAAAATATTAATTATACACGTTTTAAATAATCAGAGTTCAGTCAAAATTTATAAAACGGTACTAACTATAGAACATAAACAAATGTTTTGCACACAATTTTGATTTTAATTAAATAATAGTAGTGAGAACTTGTACTTTAAATAGGTACTATGTGGTATTAAATGGATTGAGTGTCTTCCGAGTCTTGTCAGCCGAAGTCAATATTTGAGCATAGTACCTATAATTGGTTTTCCGCCTGGTACATTACTATTGCTACGGTTCTGTATCCCTGATACCGCAAATGTCCCTTAAATTGATCTCATAGTATAAGACATATAACAGATACTGAAAGTTGACGATAGGTGAGTGCGCAAGTATGTCTGTGAAAGTGCAAAAAAGAATTTGCGTGACACGTCATTATAATTTTTTTTTGTGGGACTGTGGACAAACGTGCAAGCGGTTCAACGGATGGTAAGTTATTTCCGACACCCACGTACATCTGGCACACTAGAGGAACGGCAGGAGTGTTGCCAGTTTTTAAGGATATTTGAGGAGGGGGAGGGAGAAGGGAATCTGCCTCTGGTTACCTCACTCGCCGAACAAAACGCAGAAGCACAAGATGTCGCTACTTCATACCGTATTCTGCGTGGCTGTGGCACTACCCCGGCCGAGGCGGTTCATTTGGGCAGCAGCTAAAGTTACTGCTTGGCTCTATCATGTACGAAATTACTGTATTGCGCAGTTGATAAGTTTATATTTCAGCTACTGTTAGGCACATGCTATCCATCTCCCCGTTCTTCTTTATCATCAGCATAAATTGCCTAATGTTCATGCTTGAATAAGGACAAGTGTCTTCAAAAAGCGACAGCAAGCAGCATCGCTCTTCTGTTTTCAGCTAAAGGAGTCAAATGTTTCTAATCTTTAAAGTTAATATCGATTCAAAATTCTTAATGGCACTTAGCAAAGTCGTCGTTATTAAGTTATTGTAAATCAATGGAGCGACAAATAAGGGGCTCAAATATTGAGAAACTTGGCGAGGGTATCAGGAGCGCTTGTGGCGAATCTCAAATTAATGACGGACTTAGAAATTGCCAAGTTCCAATGAACCAATAAATTGTCCCTCAGTTACTCCTTCGTGAGACACTGATTCGCTTTGAACTCCCGTAGTATAACAAAATACAACCCATTGAATGTAAAGAGTTTAAGATATTTCGTTTATCAATGAATGTTATCTAAATGTAAGAAAGGAACAATTGACTAGTTATAGCTTCTTGTCTGATGTTACAATTACTATTACTATTTTTGATTTCGATCTAATGATTCATTCATTTAAATATTGGCAAATACAATTGAATTCACCGGAATTTTTATTGTTATTCATATAATGAATTATTTAAATTTCTTTTCCACTTTTTTTTGTCCAAAGTTAAGTTATCAGAAAAATCTACGATAAAGGAAAAAAAATTAACTACTTACGTCTAAACAAACAATAGCGTGGTGCCGTTCCTGGAGGTATGGCTGAATGAGCTAATTATTTACAATCCGTCACGCAACCGAAGCTCGCTTCGAAAAAAAAACTGTGACGTGAAATCTCATTTCCTAACTTTGCCTTTGTCCCCACAATGTTAAAAAGAACAAACGGCTCCTTGTGATTCGTAGCTAAAGTTTTAATTTTACCATCCCATGTTAGTATTTACTTTAGAGAACACAAAAACTAAATTCCAAGATAACATTTAAGTATGATTTAATCGTTGGTAACATTGCTGGCCGGCCAGGAAAGGCCTCGATCGTGATATTAAAGGAACGGAAAAATAATTTAAAATAAACGTACGTTACTTTTCAACATAGTCCGATGCGTTTGTTTGCGTGATCGCCTTGCGTGACTCGTGCCAGCTTCAAATTAAAACCAAACCGATAAGACACCATGCACCTCACGACTGTCGCCTTCGTTTCTTTTTAATTACGCACTATACATCGTTTATCTGGTATTTGTATTTATTATCTACCCTTTTATTTAAATTGTTAAACCAAAAATACTCTATGTAAGACTGCGTACTCTATTGGTATTATTACAGATATTTTATTACTATTTTTACTTCTTTAGTTAATTTTCTCAATTTGATGCGCCTTTTTTAAACATAAAAGGATGATGATTTCTTTCCTTAACAGTCCGTAAATCGTTCACTATGGGACATAGGCTTCCGCTATAAGGATAATTTGCCATCGTCACATTCGGCGTGCAGTTCGGAGGCCATACATCTCGCACCTTAAACGCTGCTGCCCGTCATGGGTCTACCTATTTCTGTTGCGGTAGTTTGGTTATTCAGCGATCGGTAGGTAGCCGTGAGATTTTCAAGGCTCTTCCCTTATTCCCTATATTCGGCTCTTAATACATGTATGGGAAAAAAAAAGTTGAGGCACTATATGGACATGGTGCTCATCCATTTAATGGTAAGTGAGCGACCCAAACTACTTCGGGAAACTACGTCATATCTTCGCGTCAAGTATACCGCAAAGCCTCAAAACGAAAGTATACAACCAGTGTGTGTTGCCAGTGATGACATACGGATCCGAGACTTGGTTCTTCACTGCAGCCCGTATGAGGAAGCTCAAAGTTGCTCAGCGCTCTATGGAAAGGGCTATGCTCGGTGTTTCTCTGCGTGATAGAGTCTGCAACGATGATATCCGCAGCAGAACTAAGGTAACCGACGTAGCCGTAAAGTTCAGCAAGCTGAAGTGGCAATGGGCCGGCCACATAGCGCGCAGAACTGACAACCGCTGGGGAAAAAAGGTTCTCGAGTGGCAGCCACGTACAGGCTAACGCAGTGTAGGACGACCCCCCACAAGATGGAGTGACGACCTGCGCAGTGTTGCGGGAAGTCGATGGATGCAGGTGGCTCAGGACCGAGCTTCGTGGCAATCTTTGGGGGAGGCCTATGTTCAGCAGTGGACTTCTGATAGGCTGAAATGATGATGATGATGATGAGCGACCCAAAGTTGATGTTCGGTGTCAGTACAATATGTTGTGTTTATGAATCGTTAACCATACAGGTTTATTAAATTAAACTATGGGTTACTTGATTATTTATGGTAATATATTTAATAATATATTTCTAGAGCAACTTGAATAAGAATCGCACTTACGAAGTGCTACATAATTTTTCAACGTTTGTCAATAAATTCTGGTATCTAGGGCATACCTATGTAATGAAATATATAAAACTCGTTGTAAAAAGAGTAAAAATTTATTTATTGTGTTTTCCAACGCAGAATTATTATGAAGATTTAATTTGTTTTTATACGCAGTAAGATTAAATCAGTGAAATACAAAATATTATCAAAACTATGAGCAAGCTCCTACGTTTTTCATCAGACTGCTTGTATCGATTCTTGTTTGTTTGTACTAAGTTACGGACGTCTGAAGGGGCGGGGTTATTAGTTTACAAGTGTATCAAACGCCCCCATTGTTTATTATTGACTCGATACTCGCTGGAGTACGATATTACTTTTCAACTCTTTCGGAAGTTTGCCCTCTTTGTTGACATCTGTCGTTCGATTATTGGAAATTCTGAAATAATAGCGTTTCATAAGCTTATTACTTTGGCCTTTATGTTTCTGAATATTCGTTTATTTTTATGTAAAAATAACTTTATAAAAAGTATGACTGTGAAATTCATTCGGAAGATATGAGACTAAGGAAGCTTTTCACATTACATTTCGCATTGCAATTATAAATTACTTACGCTTTCAGCCATGAACGTACACACTAATTATCTTACCTATCAAAGCTTTAACTAGGCTTTAAAGAAACCTCGGAAATTATCGTAATGGTGTTACGTGGTCATCATTCCGTATAAATTTTGGTTTAATTCATTCAGTCATTCTAATATATAATCGTTCATTATGTTTTTAAACTAATATGTAAATAGATGTTGTATGTACATATGGCTACAAATAAATAATAGATTTAATGGAAATAACTAGATTTAATTGTAAATGTTTCAGAACTTTGTATAATGATATTAAGAGATTTTTAAGTGGAAATTGACTTATATACTATTGCAAATAAATAAGCATTATGTATGAATACGCGAGGCAGTGCTATTGAAAGTATTATAAGCAACCTTTTTAATATGCAAAATAAACATTAGTATAAGAACTAGTTAATAACGCCTATGTAACTAAACTACAACTTGTACCCTACAAGTTGTAGTTGCATAGGTGACATATACCTTTTACCCACGCGAAACACTTTTTTTTTGGTTATGATTTTAAGGGGAAATCTGTGATACGGAATTTGTGTGAAATTGTTTAAGGTACAGCGGATAAGACTCCTGGTAGAACAGCAGTCGAGGCTGCAGCATTAGCGGAGTAGTGTTCTCTATAAGATATTTTAGACATCTCTGCATTGATTTTTATTCTCTATTTTATACCCACGGGATGAGGCATGAATAATATTTAATAATCAAATATCGTTTATGAGTACTGACTGTACGTGAAATTACTAAATTCGGAGAATAGATACTTAATTTTGTTCATACTGGGCTTAGTGGTAAATGTTGAATCAATTAGCGAAGCACGGACACGGTAAGGAGAAACGTTGGGTCAAAAATAAATTAAGCAAGTATTTTTTAATAGTTAGTTCCGGGAATGAAAGAGCAATTTCCTGTAAGGAAATCTTGTTATTTTATTAAAACATTTAAGAGAAATTTGTTAAGTACACCAAAGCTTAGTAACAGGTTGGCGGACTCTTATCGCTCCTGAAATATGAAAATAAGCTTTTAAGCTAATAATAAAAAAAATAGAAGAAGCTTCATAAGTATAAATTTCGTTAATAAAACTTTAAAAATATTGTGTTATATAAGACGTCATGGATATGACTTCATCATTCTATAATTTCACTTGATAGGAATTCAAAACTTAAGAAGCAAGATAACTAACTTATTTATTATGGACGAGATTTTAGTATGCTTTTAAGCATATACACTTGCCACCCATAGTAGTAAGGCAAAGATTAGGCAAAGATTACGGACTTTCGTTAGGGACAACTCAATGTAGCGGCCCCTTTTCGCCTCTCTGAAGATAAAACGTGACAGGTGATGGTAGCTCCGGCGAAAGGAATTAGATTTCTAAGATTTTTTCGTTAGACGTTTTTTCCATAGTTGATTCTATCGTCACCCACGATAAACAAGGGCGGCATATAATTTGAATGAGCAATACCTGAACCGTGGTAGCTTAGTGATCAGGGCGTTCACTTTAATTTCATAGTACGCGTGGGACCTGGCTTCGAATCTCACTACCGGCGCCACTAAAATAGTGAATAGCAATTTTTAGAGTAGAATTTACTGTGGTCAAGTAAATGGTAGGCGAACGTAAGGCAGTTAAGTAAAACATCGTATCGCCAAAGAACACCTATTCCTGGCAAGGATGATTCATGAGGCTATTGAAATTAACCATACCAGTCCCTGACTTTTATGAAAAATTTATAATCAGAAAGTTGACGGCAGCCGTGTTAACTATGACATCAAGCACCTCAGTGCCCCCGTGACCACGGGTGCAGTACAACACCTAAAACGTCGGGATTAAGAAAGTAAAATGAAACGCGATAAAATCCGTACATCATTGTTTCATTTAAAATGTGCAGTATTCGCATTAATATAAAAAAAAATCATTATATCATTATAAGAAATGTCGACTACATAAAAATTTATTTGTTATTCGATGAGTTTTTTCACTGTCTCCTCGCCAGCATATTGTACACGGAATTTCGAAGTAATGTAAAAGTGCGCAATGCTTTCGCAGCTTGACACAAACTATCTTTAGGATAAAGAACGTCGTGTGTTGTGCTAACAAGCCAATATGGCCAAGATTAGTGGCCAGGCGTGGTCGTAAATGCGAGGGATGGCGTTGGCGGGCGCCCCGTAATGTCGTATATCATGAAACGTGAATTACTGTTATGATCCCCGCTTGCTATAAAGGAGTGTTTGTTTCTTTACGCGGTAGCAATTAGCGTTGTGGGTCATAACATAATATTGTATGTCGTTGTCTCAGAATAATTTTTTTCTAAGTGTTTTGCAAGTAACAATCAAAATATTTTCGAAATTATCAATTTATATGCGTGTTGTATAAATCGGACACAAGAATAATCATATCGAATATTGTCAAACCTTACATGAGCTTTTGTCGATATTATGCGACTAATCTACCCCCCCCCCCCCCCCCAAATTGACAAGACTTTTGCACTATACTGCTCAATGAAGATATAACTCGCTTTTTTGAGGGATGCTGTGCGAAATCGCTCTTTTCTTACATGTTTCAAATGTTGAATTTCCGCAAAGTAACGCCTGATTTAATTAACTAAATAATGAAAAACAAAAACCTGTGTGCTTTGGTGAATCTACTGGATATTATTACGTAAATTTTCATCTAAGCGATTGTTGGCAAATATTTGTAATAAAGAGCTCTTTGCTAAGGCCTTATCAAACTTTACATCAAATATTTAGTTTACGATCAATATTCAACAATTCTAATTACTCTCAAGACGCTCGTCTTATTCCACGGCTCGTGAAACTTGAAAGTTTAATTGAAGTGTTAATTCGACCCGATAATGTCTAAGCGTACCGTAATCATTCTAGTGCTTTCCAACAGCTTGTAATGTTTGTGTAATTTGAAAGTTTCAGACATTTGAAACAAATATCTTGGTACTCTTTATTTAAATATACTCGTTATTGCAAATATTTCGAAATTATATATTTTTTCATACTCAGTTTTTTACCGTGTACACTTTATTAATATAGCGTACCACGCCGGCCTGCTTCGCAAACTCAGCTCTGTAATATAATAATAATAATATATGTTAATTTTTTTAAATATCTGGACCTAGGTCTCGACATGTGGGGTGGTATTCCGACTGAAATTATTCCGATCGTCGTCTCTGCGAATGGGTTAATCCCAGTTAGCCTCCCAGTTAGATACCGCTTGCATTGTCCGCCGGTTTCTTTCACTTTCTCCCTAACCCTGCGGCCGTCTGGTCTTCCCTGCCGAGGGTTTCCATCTGGTTGTGTTTTATTTATCTAATTAATTTTGTTATAAATAAATTTTATTAAATATTATTTATTTAATGTAATTTTAGATATTTATATATACAACCCAACCAGGTGAGAATATATAGAAATATCAACAGTAATATTTGTTAATTTCTGCTCACAAACACAGTCCTTATATGATTACATAACGAAAATATATCTTTTTAAATATAGGTGTGTTCAGTCTAGAATGTGTGAGAAACTGGTCTCTGAAATAATATATATTACAAAGTAAATGTGTATATATAAAACGTTTTCAAGAAATTTTCTAAACGATGGTTGGATGGTTCATTGCTATTCGCGTAGAAGTTTAAAAGATCTAAACTGATACGCAGTCAAACATAGATTACGACTTTGTTTTATACTATTTAATAATAAATAAATATTATTTACATCTTGATAATTATAAATTGATGTATGGGAAATATACCTCGAACGATGAAAACTGCTACAAATCAATCTCAAAACTGTTATGTAAGGTATGTAAATAATAAATATGTAGTGTGGGTAATAAGTAAAAAGTTTAATAAACAGTCATGCAACATATCTCGATCTTTCATTGACGCATACGTATCATTGGCTCTATCGGTATTTTTTTTTATATTCTTTTTATTCACACCTCTATTAGGTGTAAATATACACGTTGTATAATAGAAGAATAAATTATTGCTGAAAAAGAAAAACGATTTCGTGTAATTAAGTTGCAATTTAAAAGTGCAATCAACTAAATATTCCGCTTCGGTGTAGAACTAATCGAGGTAGAAGGCGAGCTCATCACGCGGCATCGTAGCATGAACAATGAAAGCAATTGCTTACAACACCGTGCGATAGCTAACCACACGCGACTGCCGCTCTATGAAGCTGTTCTTTGACACTTGACGTGAATATCATGACACTAGTGCTGTACATTTTATTCCTTCACAATAAACGCCTGATTTTGCTGATCGTACTCGCAGTAGGCCATCTCCAGTAGAGGGCTTAAAGAGGATGTTTAAGAAGAGAACAATTATAAGTATTTTTTCTTTGATTTTGTCGACGCTGCAAAGGTTTTAGAGAAGAAAATATATTATGTTAAATATTATATTGAGTAAAAATAAACAATACCACCATAATTAGTTAAAAAAAATATTTTTTTTTTACTTATAATAATCCCATTTGCATGATGAAGTGTTCCGCAGCGGAAAGTCGTCTCTTTTCTGATATAAAATTATGGATTAATCTTAAAATATGAGCCAATAACGATTTTGATGTCTCAACCCTATCGCCTAGTAGATTGACGCGTTGTTTGAACCTTTGCCAGCACAGTCGTAATTACTTCGCGAACAGTTTGTCAGCCAATTAAACACCTTTGCTTTATTAAGAAGCCGCAGCGAGAGCCCGTAAATACCAAATCAAAAGGTTTCATTGCAATTTCAAGCGCTTATAGAATGGATATCTACTGGAATGTCTGCAGTATTGTTATGAGTAAGTTGTTTGCAGTGAAAAAACTATTTTTGAATCAGATAGTAAAAAAGCGTTAAGCATTAATTGCTTGTTGGGGTTGATAACTTTCCTTTTTATTGTAAATAATTATTAATTATTATTGCCTTTAATTGTTAATTATTATTGTCAATTATTGTAAATTATTATTTACGATAATTGTTAACTTTTATAGTTAACAAATATTGACATTAAAAATGCAATGAGGTTACTTAAGGTGATTGTCATAAAATTATTTGTAATATTTTTGAATTGCTGGTATGTAAGAATTTTTATTACATTTAATTGTTTAGGAGCCGTCGGGGTATGTACCACACTCGTTATCTATTTATTCCGCTAATAAGCAGTGACACTTTTGCCATGTACCGGTTTGAAGGATATGAATAGTGTATTGAAGTTGTTTGCAGGCTGTCAATGTGTTGCAGTTGCCACTTACCATTAGGTGAACGGTTTATGTAAACGTATAACGTTTGTTTATGTTTCGAAAGAGTGCTTTTTATCATCTTTTTAAGGGCACACGATATAACCCAACATAAATTATTTCCACGAGTTTTATACTAAATTTGAATGTAAAAGCTGTTAATAAGACTACACTATGATTAACATACTAATACCATTTTTTTCAAAAAAAATATTTTATAAAACAAAAATTTAAAGTCCTCAATCCGTCGGTCCGTCTGTGTGGATTCGTACTTATGTAATAACGATTACGCTGAAATAAGTATTAAATACAAATTCGTCAGATTCTTCCGATCTTTCAGTGAGATGAGATAGAGTGCTTAGTTGGAGCAGTCTTACCGTCATCTGGGAGGTTAGTAAGCCTTTTAAGCTTAGTACGGTAGGTGTAAAACTGGCCATACTTACGTAAGCCGGAAATCTAACTAAAAAATATAACAAATGCAGTTGTTAAGTAAACGCACGGCCCGGGTAACGCACATCTACATAATCAATTCTAGGTAAAATGAGGGGATAGACAATACCTTTGTTTGCAAGGAAATTTTAAGTCCATAAAAGGAGCGCAGAGTGGTCATTGCCTTACGGCAGATCTCGGAATCCCCCAATTCATACAATGGTCAATAAGCAAGCCGCGAGTTTGACTGAGCTAGAAAATAAATAAGAATTAATGTTCCATTATAAATTACAGGAAAAGTATACCGTAATCAATCTTGGCCGATATCTTCGGATCACTCACGACCGTTACCTTACATTTAAAATGATTACGTAAAATCATCTTTTTATTAAAGTTATTTTATATTGTTTTTTTTTAATTTATTTATACTTCTGTTTTTGAGTATGTCCCTTTAATTTAATGTTTTTTTTGTATCTTAGTCATCTACTAATTTTTCATCTACCTCTTGGTTGAATGATAGAGAATAAGCATTAAGTTCGTCCTTTGTTACCTTTTTTTTAAGGTCGTATATAAAGAAAATCTATTTATACCTTTGATAAGAATCAATACAAAGGAGCAAAACAATAAGTATAGAAGTTACTTATTGTATCCGTAGCCTAGCATATAATGAGTATACAGCCTTACATTGACGCTGTGTATGTCTTAATAACAGAACATTCTATAACAAAAGACATTAAGATGCCAGTAAACCTCATCCTACACGAAGTTTTTTTTGTCATCCGTAGATATGGAGCCTGCCTGCCCCATTCAAAGTGTCTTGAAATGAAGGACTGCAGACGAAATGAAAAGGATTATTGTTTTAGTTTTATCTTAATCTAACGATATAAGTGTTGAGCTGGTCGACGCCTGAACAAAAAGTGCATGGAGGCCATGTTGTACAATAAGAATGTTACATATAATCTAGGATATAAAACTTTTTTTTATTTTCATTAACTAATTGTTCTGCTTTATTATTTAAAAATAAAATATGTAAATAAATTATATGAAAAAAAACTTTGTACATAATATTTTGTCATAAAACTTCATAGTTGCAATACATGTTCACTTTAAACTCCATTCAAGAAGGGCGAGAAGGGAAATTGCAATTAACAAAAAAATTAAACTCAGCAGTAAATAGAATATTAAGTCGCTTTGATCAAAAAAGACTCGTAGAGAAGTAAAATAATTGTTGAACAGTATTTAGCTGGGACAAATAATCGTAAGTTTAAACATTTTACTTGTAAAAAAACTAGTCCTTAAACATTCGCGTGTCATGAAAGAAATAATGTTATTACAATACCTCAATATTAAAAAAAATATATAAAATATTTCATTGCCTCTCCATCTCTGTAACTGTGCAACTGTCACTTTGCCTCACAGAGAGCGACATTTCGTGGTCTCAGCCATTAATTAAACGAAACTCATTGTCCCGAGGCGTTGGAGCCCATTGTGACAATATTCGGGACAGCCTCTCAAACTCGCTGGCTGGAACAATAAGCTTCAACATAGACAGATCATTTAGACGATGGGAAATGTTGCAGGCATTCTTGAAGAAATTGTGACAGTTTAGAGTTTATGAAGAATGAATTATTGTGTGACTGATTTGTAATTTCTAAGTTAAAGTTGTTTTATAAATAACTTGTGATTGAACCTCCCCTTGGCCCCTCTAACCCTCTTGATTATCTTGTGGTTTCTTATTACTATTAGCAATTCACTATGCCATATTTAAATGGGGATAATTATTTGTTATTGTTCTGCACCCAAAAGATCTATGCTGAGTTTTTTCAATAAGTAAACAACTCTGACCGTCCATTAGTTTGCTGCTAGTCGTTTTCACAAACTAAACTAAACTAAACTGGTATTTTTAACACATGCAGGCAAGCATTTCTTAAGGTTTTAGATATATACGGCCAGAAGATGTAGCGCAATTTGGTGATGTAGATGTAACGCTGCTGGAGTTGGATTCGTCAATTGACCTTAGGATCCCTATAAAAGCTGAACTTGCCTAGTTTCACAATTTGTCACAGGTATACGTGCTCGTCGACAGCTTCAAGCGTAGACGTAAGACAAGATCTTCTTCTTGTCCATGTTCATTTTAAGACTAACCTGTTGGGAAACACTATTGAGGTAACTGATCACAGTGATAAGCTCCCCCAGTGATTTGTAGCACTACCCAAATTTTCGACAGAATCGTAGAATTTCTTGATTGACAAACGATAGATATAATGGTAAATTGGCGAAGAGTATGTATGTGGTCTGTGGTACTTATAGATGTTTCGGAAGCCGACATGTTCGGGAAGCTGAAAGTCTTCCAGTCTACTTTCAAGAGGTTTTGTGATGATACTCGAAAACAGCACGAAGACGCGGCTTAGAAGCGTAATCGGTCTACAGTTCTTCAATAAACCGTTAAACAATTATCTCCTTTCTAGAAGAATAGAATAGCCTCGATTCTATAATACTCTTACTTTACTATATTACATATTTGTAATAAAATATTCTTCTATTGTTCAAAGATGATCTGGTTGGATCCAATAATGCATGACTTGTGTTTATTAAACACACCATTTTTTATACACTGGTCCTTAGTAGGACTAAGAAAATTACCACTTACAGTTTTTATCGAATCTACGAGAGATAAAAATAAAAGATGCCCTGAAGCTTACTGGATCTTGAACTTTATTACTTTAATTCCTCATGGGCTTCATAACTTTTAGCGCTTTCTCCCTGATGTACTATTATGTCTAAACAGCATTTCTACTTGTTTAATACTAGAAATAAAGTTTAGATATATATTATATTACAGTTATATGTATAAATAAGTATAATGTGATTAACAGTTGTCTACATACTTTATTGATATCAAAACAATATTTTGTTCTTCTTAATATTTGAGAGTATTTCAGAGCCGATAGGATAGTAGGCTTCACGGACAGGTTTTCTGATCTCGAGCGCCTTTCAGGATCTCAGGCTTCTGAGACGTTTATTTTCAGATATTTTGACTCATTTGCAATTGACTGTTGAACCAAGAACTGAATCTCTGCTTCAGAATCTGAGCAACGCCTTGAGTCTCGCTTAGAGATTGAGCAATTACGACAGTCTGTATGTAGAACCCAGAACTGCGAACGATCGCTAGAAATCAACACTGTGCGTGAATTATAGCCACAGAATTTATTATGCCCATAACGTGCTTATTGTCGAAATGTCTCCTGGAATATGTTGCTCAGGAGGTAAAGTGTGGTTAGACATATTCCAAGAACCACCAGAATTGTATACAGAGAAGCTTCATAACGATTTCATATTTAAAATGTAGCTTAGATTATCACAGCGGCCCATTAGGCAGGAGTCTGATTGGATGGATTCTCCCTTTTCTTTTTGGGTCTGGGATTGAGGGAGTGGCACACTTTTTTAAGCGAAACATTGTTATTTTCCGACACTCGCGCGGACGGAGTGGCGGGCACAGTTAGTACCTATAACTAATGTTAACGCTCGAATCATTGATGCCCTGGGCTTATTTGAAAATATCCCATGATCATAATGAAGCAGCGTATAAATTAATATTAATGTGTAATGTGTATTGTACTGCTCTAATTGCTATAGTTCATAATTTTTTTTTAATTTAACGTTTTCTCTTATTTTTGGTATAATTAAGATCGCTAAATTTATATTTAATATTTTAAAAGCTCTCTATTAAACAATATCAAATGAAAAAGTGTACTTTTTAGTTTTATTTCTAAATTAAATTGAAAATGAGAAGGGCTTAGTTTTATATTTAATATGTCCAAAAGCTGTGCGAATACATTTTTTTCTAAAAGAATTAATTAAAAATGCAAAATATTCTAAAACAAATTGGAACATAGTTAACCTAAACTCCAATAAAAAAAAATCACATAACACTAAAAGCATAAAGAAATAATGTAATCAATATTGAATTTTCTGTTATACAAACTACAACGGAACCGAAGCTTGTTATATTTCAAGGTATATTGTAGCCAATACGAAATACGTATGTACAATTAATTAACTTACTGAATGGCGGTACACAGCAATTGTGCTCTCTAATGAACCGGCCAGTCGCAACTCGAATTAATTGTCAAACGTGTTCTGTGTACTAAATTGACCACTCTCCAGAGCATCTCAACATACAATATTCCGCAAGTACACATACATTATACAAAAAAAAAACATCGCGTTGGCTTATATTCGTGTTAACGATAGTAAACAGTAATTTTAGTTTAATTTTTAAAACTTGGATAATAAAGAAAATGTTTCTACTGTTTTAAAATATTCTTTAGGGATAATTGTGTAACGAATTTTATTTACCTTTAAATAAGAATGTTATGTTTAAAATTCTCATATCGAAGATTTGTTTTCCTAATGTAAAGACAGACATTTATAAAATTTTGGACTATTAAATATCATAAAAATTACCGGAAATTTTGTAAAGATGTTTGCAAAACATTTGCATCTTTTTCTTAAAAAATCGCGACAAAATCCGTACGGAAATCGTCAATCGGCTTTAAGGTTTTTACCTAAGTTTAGGATTGGTATTTATGAAAAAAAAAAAATATTAAACAGTACCATTATTTGAGTAACAATGTAGGGACGAAAGGAAACGACGGAAAAATAATTCATTATTTGTTTTTAGCTAAATGTGTTTCCATACCTTAATTCTTACCTCTCACCCCTAATTAAAACGCTGTCGCTCAGTCATAGCGTAGAAATCAAAAGTCTACAGAGTTATAATCCTATCCTATTGGAATAGAAAGACTTAAGAGTTCTAATAAATAAATTATATTAAACACATATCTTCTAGTCCCAGTAACTGGATGGTGACAAGTCCGAGAAGTAATCAAATATATTTATATATTTTAATGTGTGTATATATATAATATACATATACATCCATGACTCTGTTTCAAACTGCAAGTTTATCATACAAAGGTTTACCCCTAACGTGATTCGAACCCGCAAACCTCAGCTTTGAAGGCAGGTTCACTTGCAACTAGGCTATTGGGCCATCAATACTATAATAATTTAATATATCTTATATAAATAGTAATAAGTAACTAAATGATTCCGTCATGGTCAAATTAACCACGCCTCGTTATCTGTTACTATATTCTGTACTGATCGTGAGTTTTTTTTTTAAATTTACAGATTAATATGTACTTACATTTCACTCTAAAAGATTATTGTTATTGCTGTTACTACAAATTAATTATTATACCTATTTAATTGCGAATGGACATGCAACAAAAGTTGTACAAGATCTCTGCTTCGTTCAAGTTCTTTTAAAATCCCTCATAGCTATTTCTCCGTCACGTAGCGACTTACGACACGAAGCGAACCTCTAGCGTCGTTAAAAACTAGGTCAGATTGTACTCCAGAACATAAAACGTCATAAAACTAAGTTTTTATTATGTACCTATTAAAAATATTCACTGAGCGCAGCAATGAGCGTAAACAAATATTTTTATAGTTTTTTCCTTTTCAAAGCTTCAATTAAAGAGCTAACATTCCACTTTATTTTTATACACCGATCTGCTACTCCAGTAAAAGTCGGCATTAATTTTTTGCAAGGTTTGCCCACACTCACAATGCTGGGCAAGCGGTTTGGTGAGCGCAGTGCTTTGTCGAAGGGGGAGGGAGGCCACCTCACTCACCGAGCCAGAAGTACAAAGTGCATCCACTTCACGCTAGTATTCTGCGAGTCCGTGATACTAACTACGGTCGATCAAGGCCATTCCATCACCAGCAAAAACCGCTGTTTGGCTCTACCACCTACAGTAAGTAGTACGTAAGAGCGAGACCGAGTTAGACTAATGACAAGAAAGATAAAGAGACAAATCACGTGCAATATTAATTGTTTAAATTTAAATACAATATATCGAACAATAAAGATAAGAATAACATAACAAAGAAGATATTTTCGCACACAACATAGGCCGTAACCGAAAAGACAGTTTCGAAATGCCGCTCATTCCACGTGCCGCGTAAGATGTTATTGTCATTCTGCAAATAACATTTTTGGTTAAAAAGAGACTAGGGATGTTCATTGTGCGAATATCCTTGCGACTGACAGAGTATATAAACACTGTCTCGGGGCCTATTGTAGTGAGTATTAGTGGATAGGTCCTTTAATCTGCCGAAAACAATTTCGCACGAATTGTTATGTTTTGTTATTGTGGAGATTGTTTGCACTTTGCTTAATCGGTCTTTCTGTGTATTGAGAAAGATCCGTTGATTGTCCAAAAGATGTTTTAAAACTAGCTGTTACCCAAGATTTCATCCACGTAGAATTAAAAATGAAGAAATAAATAAGGGTTTTTGAATATTTGCGCAGGAATCCTTAATATTTCTAGTGTAAAAAGTAAACTAAATTACTCTGTTCAAAAGCCAAGGAAACTAGACTTTTCACAATAAGGCCTACCTTCAGAATCATCGAAAATGTTCAAGAGTATCCCGGGAAAACGGACAGACAAACAAAAATTTGAGAATTAGCTTCATGAAAATTATCATTTGATCTAAGAAAAAGGCAGTTATTTCGAACTCATAGACATACATTAATTCGAACACTCTTAAACTATGTATTTATACCTGTCTGCCATATGGATGATCGAAGATTAGCCAAACGAGCTTTCGCAACCTACGTTTCGTCTCAAGGGAGGCAAACCTCGACGCTGACTTCGCTCCTGGAGATCGACATGCGCCAAAACTATTCCGTTGTCACCTTTTACGACTACCAAGGAAAGAAAGGGTGGCAAAATCTTACGCAACTACCACACAACACAACAGAGAGTTACTAAATAATTACAGTCACTTTAGTTCAAATGTGACATATACCAGATACTCGATTTGCCAGCGGTAGCCGATACTATGTACCTAACCGACTTCCATGGGAAGTTTGGCCTGGGATGTAATTTTGTAATTAAATTGTTTTTAGCTAGAGTCACGAAATTAAAAATTGTAAAAAAAAATTTAAAAAAAACTCACATTAACATTTTTTTTAAATAACAAATTCTTTAATTTTTAATGCTTAACTAGTTTAAAAAACAACTCGGCAATAATATACCCAAGATCCAGGAGATGGGGGAATGGATTCTGATACATCTTCATAGCGATTATAAATTTAAGTTTAATCTAGCTTAGTTGTTGGAACCTAATGTTTATTTATTACAGTACAAGTTAGCATCTAACCTCAAGGGATGCGTGCTTATATCCACTCTAATCTTAAAGCGGTCATAATGAACAATTAAGGCCGTGGCGAACTCGGCTTTAATCCTGAATTGTATCAAAGACATTTAGATAAACAAGTACCGTAAACGTAGGACAACACAGAGACGTTGGCATTTAATGACATCGTGACGTAAGCTTTGAGGAATTTTATAATGCGTACTCACTAAGTTTTTGGGCCATTATCGTGATTCTGATCAGTGATGCGTCAAATATAACCACACACGACGCTGCGTCCTTACAAGCAATTAATGTAGGAATGAAGCCCATCTCCGCTCAGGCTTTATTTTTTAATAGAGTCGCTACGAGAGACCATCCAAGTAGAAGTAAAGTAAAGTAGCAGCCTGTAAATATCCCACTGTTGGGCGAAGGCCTTTTCTTAATCTTTGTGGATTTTGGAACCGGAAAGAGACCGCCACGCTGCTCCGTTGGGGGTTGGCGGACGTTTCGCACTTTAATATAAAATAAAATATAATATGTTACAAGAAAATAATACCTTTTACTTTCAAACGGCAATCTAACAAACTATTTGTGTAAAGTAAAGTTGTAAAAGGGAGAGCCATGAGTTGTGTTGCTTTCGATGAATCACTTGTGAGTTAAACATTTTTGCTAGTTATCATTTAAGTAAACAATCTAAATATTTTTTTTTCTTTATGACCATGCAATTAAAGGCAAAATATTTGCTCTCTATTTTTTTTAATGTTAATGATTGTCTATAATGTATGACGTTTTATATAAATATAAGTTAAAGGATAAACAAACATTGTATACCTTCGATTTATACATAAGGTTTTTATCTATGCAAGCCGTGAGCATGAAATAAATGCTCTTGTACTACATATTATACATTCTATTTTACAACGAATGTTTGATTTATTCTGTAAATATAATTAGTGTGCCATAACCAAAATGTTTCTTAATAGAAACCTCGGCTGTTGGATTTCAACTCAGACTATAGAAATGAAAACGGATATTTGTACGTTCTTAGTCTCCTAAAGATATTATCTCATCAGCATATGTTACAGCCTATTGAACATCGCCGCAATACGCCTGCAAAATATAATCACCAGTCAAAACACGTGCTAAATAACAAACAATTCTCTAGAGATTTTTGATAAGTAACCCAACAAAAACCATTTTCAAGCTTAAAAGTGAGTTTATCGGCTTTCAATCTGGAATCTGTTCGGCACACATCTGTATGTCTTTGTGGCTCTTATCGTACGGATTAATCATTGTAGGAAAAGCTTAGGGACCCGACCGCGACTTTTTTTAACTATGAAGATTCCCGCTAGGAACTGAATCAATATCATGAATTATTAAACAATACCTGAAGTTAGATGTTTACCGTCGTTACTCAGGACATGTCTCTGTCTCCCGTGATAAGAATGAAGAAAATATAAATTTACATATATTTGGAATAACCCTCCGTTTTTGTTGAGTACCTTAAAGGAAATTGAACTTCTCATACCGCCGTGCTAAAACCAAATTATTTTACAAAATTTTATTGCATAAATCAATTGACACTGAGCGCTGCGAAAAGAAATACAAGATACGGCATCGCAATATTAGAAACCTATCTTACACCGCCAAATATAATAGGTAAGATAGCTTGTGTTCAGATGGGTTAGGTTAAAGATAAAAGAATATTTACAAAGAATAATTAGAATTCTTTATTAAATAATAGAACAAATGAAAACTAAAACGTAGTTTCTGGTATTCCCGACGTTGCTTGTGCGACGAGTGCTTTACAGCACCAGTGGTCTCGGGGAATTTAGAGTTGGATGTCCTGATGTCATAGTTAACTCGGGATACCATCAGCGTTATTTTTTTTTAATTTTGGTCCGATCTACGCAGAAGGCGCCCACAGTATCTTCAGGTTGTGCAGTGCTATGCTTGATTTTAGTTTTACTTTATTATTACTGGTCCCCAGCATCTAGCCACCTTCTCTATTGAAAGTAGGATATTTTTTGATTTCCATAGACTTTCAAGTCATTCTGGTCAGGAATCTTAAATTAAACGCAATAAATTTACATAATACCTTCATTTCAAATGTGTAGCATTCGCTTAAATACAATAAACCGTTATTTAGTTAACTTAAATTAAACCTATAGTTTTTTTTACTATTAAGTTATACGTTAACGTTAACTTAAGACTATACTCTAACCAGTTGCAAATTTGTCCAGTTGAGAATACGTTCAGTTAAAAATCTTTCCAGTTACTTAGGAGCGATAACAATGACGTTTTAAAGTAGGCGGGTTTTATTTCTTGCCTGTTGTGATCATTGCATAACTAAAAAAACTGTCCTTGAAAAAGCATAAAGTGATTTATGCCAGGTTCGTTACAACATTTCTAATGTCTTTAATAACCTGCACTCGGCCAATATGATAACATATTATCTACAATTTTATTGGAGTAATAAGCACGGACCATGAGTTGAACTTTTGGCTTATTAGTTATTATTAAAAAAATTGTCTTTATTTTTAAAACTACATTAAATTAATACACTCCATTAAAAGGATACACATTTAACTTTACTCCATTTGTCAAACTCTCCTGCACGCCCCGCAGCCTGTTAACTAATAAACTAGGCCCTACTGACCAATTTATGCATATACCATCGGAAATATCGAAACCATATTTCACAGAGTAGAAATATCTCGCTTTTATTTGATAGAAGTGCACTAAGTAGAGCACTTCTATCAAATAAAAGCGTCAACTAAAGGTTGGCATATAGTTAAAAGTTTTATTGTTATATAGTTTAACTTCCTGAACAATTTTGTCTTGAGGAATACTGATGAAGGATGTCAGGAATTAAAAATATTCCACTTTTAAGTTTTGGAGGTTATGTTTTGTCAACTAACATAAACCACAAAAATAAGTGCATATTATAGCAAAAGAAACTACAACTTAAACAGAGATTTTAGAAAAACAATGGTACCACAGGCTTGCGGCATGGAGACGAAGAAACATTTACAAGAAAATCATTCTTAACCGTTTCACCTGTCATAACTTTGAAACAAATGAAATTCTATGGTTAGAATTCTTTCGAAGAAGAATTATTTTTAAACCTTGCAGTAGATTTAATAAACACATGACAACACGAGCCTTACCTTAATTTCTTATGACAGCCATGGGAAGAATATTTTTACGCTTATATACCACACGGGATTGATTTTATTTCCGGACTAAGCGTAATCTTTACAACTGAAGTAATTATTTCATATTCTTTTTTTTTTATGGGAAAGGCGGCAAACGATCATGCTGTTTATCTGATGGTAAGCGATTACCGTCGCCCACGTAGATCTGCAACGCTAGAGGTGATGCAGATGCGTTGCCGCCCTTTAAGGGTATTTGGGAGATGAGAGGGAGAATGAAGAGGGGATGGGGATTGGAAGTGGGCCTCCGTTTACCTCACTCACCGAACGAAATGCAGAAGCACAAGATGCCTCTACTTCACGCCAGTATACTTCGAGACCGCGGTACCAACTCGGTCGAGTCGGCCCATTCGAGCAACAGTAAAAACCGCCGCTTGACTCTACCACATATAAATCTTCATCTGTAATGATGGTATTTGTAAACGCTTGAGAATTCCATCAACATATATTTCGCCGTTAGATCTATATAAATTTAGAACAAATATTTCAAATCGTATGTGAGTATGTTTCTAAGTACTAACAGTGACGAATTCTCGATGTAAATAAATCTTTACCTCAATAATCGCCTTCTTTTGGTCTATCATATTAATAGAAACTGCTCGCGGCAACGATAATAATGGCTATTTGCCATGCTTTTGTCAATGAAAGCCCTGAATAGCGGGCGGAGGTGGGCACGTCATTATTCTGTTAGTTGAATCACTGCGTTGAGCTTAGGAGTAATAATAGTGATGTCCTTAGACGAAAGCGACATTTAATTTTTTTTTATATTTAATTTTAATGCTAATTAAAATGCAAAGCTTAAATATGACCACTAATAAGTCATCTGTTTTCTTGTTGTCTTATTTCTTGATCGCTTGAACAATATCCGTATGGATAATATGTTCAAAATTAAAGTCAGGAATGTACTTTTTTCGATATCTCTTTGAGAAATAATATTTTCCTTTAAATTTAAGAGAACTCTGCCTTTTCGGTATGAAGTCATTCTGGTAGTAATTTAGTTGTTTAAATAGTCAACTTTATTGAGAAAGATAATAAAAGTAAAAAAAGTAAAGTAGCAGCCTGTAAGTGCCCACAGCTGGGCAAATTTCTCCTTCTCAAATACGAGTATTAGAGAGGGTTTAGGAGCCGGTAAGGGCCCGCCACGCTGCTCCAGTGCGGGTTGGCGGGTTTCACATATCCTCGAAATAATATTTTTATTATTTCTCAAACATGCAGGTTTCCTCACGATGTTTTCCTTCACCACTGAGCACGTGGTAATACAGCACTTAAAATTGCTATTAACAATTTTAGTAGTGCCGGCACCGGGCAACTCAAATCGAACCCAGGTTACTCGCGCTCTATGAAACTAAAGTGAGCGCCCTGTCCACTAGGCTACCACGGCTCGGGAGAAAGATAATCTTAAAAAAAATGAGTTATTTTGGTCATATTGATGGAAATTTTAGGGAATATAGTATATTTGTATATTTGTACCACATCCAGATACATTTTGTTTATAAGTAGACCATAAATGTTCAAGATAAAGCCGAAAATAACGGTTAAAGTAATAAAAAATATTTTAAAATCAATGCATATTGGTTAAAAAACCGGTTTTAATAAAGCTTTCTAATTATATGTAAGTACGAAAAGAAGAGGTAGGCCTGTGTTCAGCAGTGGACTTGTGATAGTCTGTAATGATGATGATGATGAAAAGAATATAAGCTGTAACGACTGCTTATATTCTTTCGACTGTTTTAATAGTTTCAAACAATTTTCCACGAGAACTTATTTGTAATAACTTTAAAATAATAGTAGGTAAGAATTTTAGTCTAAACAATGTAATGGAGCATATTATGTATTCAACGTTCAAAGATGTTACCCGATGGCTCGTTTATGAAGTAATTATTATCTCTTGAAATTAATTATGTTGTTCTTCTCAGCCATCAAGAAATAATTTTTTTATACTAGTGTATTTAGGTAACAGTAGAACAGGAAATAGTGACTATATATCGATATCGATAAAAATATAAATAGAACATTACTATCAACACACAATACCATAGTTCCCACATTTTTTGCCCCTATGCAACGAACAGGGATTACCAAACAATGATGTGCGTAGAAGCAGGCCACACATCATCTTGCAATGAGTAAAAATAATTTTTTGCAGACGACTTTAATGGGATTCCGCGATTTATCGTCGAATGCTTTCAGAAATAAAACGCACGCAATTGAATGTACAAACAGCCAACAATTGAATATATCAATATTGAATTAGTATTTTACCTTTTAATATTTATATTCTTTCACCATTTTAAACCGGAACACAATCGTTGCTCGGCTGGTTAGCGGCAGAACGAGGTAAGAGGGTGGCACCCTACTGTCTAAGGAAGGCGCCTACTAACTAGAGAAAGATGTATCTGTTACGTATTAACTATTAAATTACAGATATTTTAATAGTTAATACGTAACGTAAGCTACATATGGTTAAGGCAGAAAGATGTATTACCACCTAGTGAAATCCTACCTGCGGTGCGGTGTTGAACTTCCCTTTGTTAAATGTTTATCTCCGCTGTTGGCATAACACTCCCATAACTACAATCAGTCGGATGAACGCCTCGTTTCGGATACTTGGGTTATTAAAAAAGAACGAAATAATAAAAAAAATTGTTCCATCGGGCCTATAATTTGACTGTTAAAGAAAAATAAGAATATTAAAAACAAATAACACTTACCAAATCTCCAGATCCAGAGAAAAGACATAAGAGAGGAAATATAGTACCAAGAAAACATTTTGAAAAATATCAGCTTTGAGTTGCTTTAGACATGGCCTTAGCCATATACAATGCTGAACTGTGTCCACATATATATATCCATATATGTAAATTAAAAATATATATACTTGTACATATGATAAGCATTAATTTATGACTGGGGCAAAGCACGTTACATCACTTAATCCAGCGTTGTCTATGAAACAGAACAAGTGTCAAACCATAGTCTATATAGTCTTGACATGATTGTATCATATTAAAATTGACAAATTCGGGAAAAACTGAACGTTCTTTAATCTATGGTATTTTTGTATGAACTCAAGACCATAATTCACGATTCGATTTCGTTTCTAGTGTGTACCGTTATGGTACTAGAAAAGTTATCAGGAAAAAAAATTATTTGGACAGAACAACGTCTATCGGATAGTTATAATTAAAAGTTTTAGAGAAAAGGGCAATAGTATTATATTTCCAGTGCTGTGAATTACATTACAGAAGTGAACCGAAATAAAAAATTAGGATAACTCGAATTTTTTTTCTTTGGGACGCGAAGATGTATAAGAATATCTTGTTAAAGTTTTATCATAATACTTTAATTATATTTATTGGCCGTAAATAATTTAAGTGTTAAAAATTTTGAACTTTGTAGTCTCAAAATAAAATAAATGCAAATAAAATTAATACAAAATTATTGCTTATGAAAACTTAAAGGGACATTATTTATTTAAATAATTACTGACACACGTAACACCAAAGTTAAGTTCAACCTCAATCACTTAAGAAATCATATCCAATTTGCCAACACTCACCAAACATAAATATTTAGGAAGTTGTAATGAAATGAGGTAATGATAGAGGCTCCTTTTGTCGTGTAGCAGCAGGCTTTCGCGCTTGATAGTTCTATGCATTCGGTCTAGATGGCGTTAATATCAAAAAAACCTTTTTGAATTTTGTCTAAACACAATGAATGATTGTGGTTTTTATGTCTGCCGCTTAGCAGTCAGAGTCATGGGTAACAATGCATCTGTAACCAACCTTCGAATTAAGTTGTATGAAGGTGTCCATGGACTGCAGTGGTCATTTACTATCAGGTGAATTGCTAGCTCATTTGACACTACAATACAACAAAAACAGCCTCACCTCAATATAATAAAGAAGTTAGTCCTTTCGACTCACTTTTTACTCTCTCACGTCTTAGTGTCCGAGCCAACGATACAATACGTACATTAAGATTCGAAACACGAGCCCATCACGTAATATGGGGTCGAACAAGAGCTATCGGCTATCGTGGAGTATAGTAAATTAAGAACAGATAATACACTATTAAACTTAGTAGACGCTAGACATCAGTACTTCAGAAGTCAGTATCTTGCTTAAATACTTAGTTTACTTGGTCAGCATTTATCAGCTTTCTATAAAAATGAAAATAAAAGCCGGTATGGTATAACAAAATTATACAATTATCAAGAGAACACTGACATTAACGACTTTGAAGTTTTAATTTTTTGGATTCAAAAATGCTAATTAAACTTCAAAAAATTAAAAAATAATGTTTGTCTGTGTTATCACGACACCCGAAAAACTTAACATATTATTTATGTTTAAATATTTATTATTTTTATATGTTAAGTTTAATCAAGAATGATCGATAATAACGATGTATCGTAAACTATATATCAAACCAAAATATATCTTTTTACTATACTTAACTTGCGGGCCTTCTGCTCGCGAGTCTCTACCGCTGAAGCTGTAAAGGCCACTGGGCCAACAGCCCCATACCGTGGGGGTTCTAGTCGGTCCCGACATAACCAGTCACCGGAGACGGTGACGGGTACCATTCTCCCACGTTAAAAAAAAAAAAAACATGGGAACAAGAACAAACCTTTATTCTAATACCACGTGGAAAACGGAACCTATAGATGCTGTTTCCCGAAGAAAATGATGGGCAGGAAAGCAAGCACTCGGAAGCACAAGCCCATCCGAACACTCGACCGTGAAGGCTTGGTAGAACGACGCATCGTTATACCAATCCTCTCCCTCTGAGGTCACGTAGCTGCATCTTCGGTGCGGCCTCATCAGGGCCATAGAAGATAGAGAGAGTAGTTCAGTCCTCAGTAGTAGTCATTCCTCACCCCACAGTCTAATATCTCGCCTCCGAAGTGGTCTCAACAAGGCCAGCTGGCTGCTTTAGGCCGGCTACGTTAGGCTTCTCTTCCCTTCCCCTCAGGCTACCTAGCCATAGGTATAGCTCCTCGCTACGATAAAGCATGAAACTGAACATGAAAATATTTTAGGTAAATTTATCTTCTTATTATCAACTACCAAATTAAACACGCATTCTTATCAACCACCTGCAGTGACAGATTGAATATAAATACGAAATTTGGCGAAGTTTGTAGTCGACGATAAACGTATACAAATTTAGGTTTTACTTCCGATCTCCGCGCAGTGCCGAGATAAAAGGAAAGTTTCACACAAAATGGATCGGGTCCGGGTTTTATCAGATTTTGGCAGAATTTGTTCGCAAAATACACGTTCAGGAGTGTTATCTACAAAACTTTCTAGTTTACGTGAGTTTTTTAATTAAGCCGTTTTGTTTGTGGTGTTATTTGTAAAGTTCTTACGACAAAAGGTACTTTCTTATGTTGTATTAGCTAGAATCATAGTGCTCGGGAGTGAACTGTGTTTGATTCCTGTTAGTAGAACTACTGGAATTGTTATTTGTGATTGTAAATAATTTACAATGTGTCGAACGTGAACCAAAGCTTCTCGAGGAAAACTGAATAACAGAGAAATAATAAAAGAAATATGTTGTGAAGACAACAAGTCCGCTAACTCGCATTGGACCAGGGTGGAGAATCCTTCGCGGCCTCAAAACTTGAGGCTTTTTTATAAGAGTAATCGCGCATGTCCTCCAGTCGGAAAGTAGGATTTCCCGTCTTGGTAACTGAATGGTACTAAGATAGATTATACATAATATGTAACTTAGAAATGAAACCAGACATAGATATTGAAAATGAACGTGGGTATAAGTGAGATTGATAAACCACGTCGATCATCATGAAAGTTGGCACCATGTTTTTACATGAAGACGGTTTTTATGCTATCCACTTGTTATGTTGGACTACTATGTTGTAACTCGTCACTTGATGGGGCTGCCGTACCACAACTAACCATTCTCACACTAACCATCGCGTCTCCTACCGTGAAAGGGTGTTTGCCGGGCTATCTAGTAATAAATAAAAATCTGCAGTAGTAGTAGTAGTAGCCTAGTAGTAGTCGCGTAACTTTTGAATAACTTGACCTGAAGCTTTATATGGTGTTGATGGACCGGTCACATTCGAGGATATTTTTGTCGACATCACCATTGCACATAACGAGAACCTCGTGAAAGCCGAAACAGACAAGAAGACAAAATGCCTGAACCTGGCTCACAAGATGACCGACATATGGAGTCTTTGCGAATGGGTTAATCCCAGTTAGCCTGTCGGAACAGCTGAGGTGGCTGGGACTTCATTACGGACCGCTCCGAGCTCAAATGTAGAAGGTGGTGCTCCTCGATACCGCCCGCATTGTCCGCCGGTGTCTTTTATTTCTCCCTAACCCTCGGCTATCTGGTCTCCTTTACCATGGGTTTCTGTCTGGTTGGGTTTTATTTATTTAATTAATTTAATGAATTTTATTAATAATTTATTTTAATAATTTTTTTATGTTCTATATGTCTACATACATATTTATATACAACCTAACCAGATGAGAACATATAAATATTCCACAATAATAATAAAACTAACTACATTTTACTAGTTAGTTTAGTACACAATAATACAAAATAGGTTTTTTTACCATTTCATATCTTGACAACTAAATCAAAAAGAGAAAAAAACTTGAAATTTGATTTATCAATGCTTCTACATTTTTTTTCCTCCATATTTAATATATGTAGATCATAAAAACAAAAACTGGTACCGGGCGGACACAGACTTATATGATTAGCAAACGTATTAAATAACATGAGTTGTATTATTGTTGATTAAAATTCATTTAATTTTGTTGGAAAATTTTAAATGCAACTATTATTTAAGGATTTAATAGCGTTTAATAACATTTTTCTAAATCTCGACGTTTCGGGCGCTTTAAATTACCACTGGTCACGGGGGCAGAGGTTTTTGGCGTCTTGATGTCATAGTTAAACAGGCTAACTTCAATTTTATAATTATTAATTTTTGGTTTAATCTACGCAGAATGAGCACACGGTATCTTGAGTGCAGTGGTTTGCATGGCCTTGGTTTTATTTTATTAATTCCCGGATCCCAAGAAGGTGGTAGCACCCAGCCGTCTTCACTATTGAAATAAGGATGTTTATAAATTTCAATAGCCTCGCGAATTATCCTTGGCAGGAATCGGTGTTCGTTTACGAGGATATGAAGTCTCTCAAATCAAATTTAATGATTAGGACGATCCAGAATATGATCACAAACTGCAGACTTCCCAGAGCGCCTATGTTTTACACCCTTAACTCGGATTTTAATTAATCTTTTAGTTTGTATTATTCGCAAAAATGCAAGAAATCATTACGTAGAAAAATTTGTTAAAATTAGTGTTCGTAATTATGATTTGTGTAATAAAAACAAAGGAGAAATGCCTTTACGCATTTTCATATTACGCGCCAGGGACCTAAAAGTACACGCCAAATGTAACGCTATTTAGATTGTAGAAGGTCAGGGTCCGGGGTAAGCATGCTAATACATAGGACTTATTTTACTGTTACTTGGCCTAATGCATAAAATGTTATCTATAATAAAAACTGTACCTATGTAACTGCCTTCCAATTACATCCATCACATTATCATTTTCATTATCACATTCGTTACATTGATATGAATCTTACTTTATATGAAAATAAAATCAATATTAATTATAAAATTTTAAGATTAATGTTTACTTTTGAAACTGTATTTATTTTGTGTATTTACCTGTTTAACCAATTGTATTGATTTTACTGAAAATTTAATCGGCTTCACATTAACTGACAACTAATTTCTGGTACAAGAATCAGTATTCAGGTATATCCGCAAAGAGAAATATTCTTTCTGCAGTTGCATTGCTTTTCCAGAAGCTGATTTTTCTTTATCTTCTATTAATGCCTTTAATATATTACTTTATTACAGAATCAATATATTACATAATAACACAATAGGTACTCGTACTTAACCATATTTAAAAAAAAATTGTTCCAAAACCAGTCGATCAGTCAGTTTACAAAGTTCCGAATTGTGACATCTTATTTATGATCATATGGTTTATACTGACCTGTG
The DNA here is from genome assembly GCA_029286595.1 of Bhutanitis thaidina. Lineage (NCBI taxonomy): Eukaryota > Metazoa > Arthropoda > Insecta > Lepidoptera > Papilionidae > Bhutanitis > Bhutanitis thaidina. Next base: position 11,884,111 of record JAGSMS010000006.1, on the reverse strand, counting down.
ATTAATTCCTGAGAAGTCAAATTGATCTTCTATATATTTCAAAACGTTTTTGCACCATGGTATAAAACTATATGTTGTTTACCCTTTGTCTCCGTTTTGTAAATACTTCATTGCACAGGCATAAGTAAATCTAACAAATTCGTCGTTCATCCTATATCTTATTTTATTGCTTAAGGCATTTAGGATGTCAAAAGTTTCGCAACAGACTACTTCGTCCTTCTCTAAAAACAATATATAAATAAATCATTCTGTGCCACTCCACGCACGTACGAAATACGTAACGCATGGATTTTAAAAATAATATTTTGGACCGGATTCAGGACGTCTCGAGAAAATACGGGACAGTTGGCAAGTCTAGTCCTCTTTGAATAGTCGTTCGTGACGTTGTTCGGGTACGTACCAGATGGCCATGATATTAGCATCTTTTAACAACTTGAGTGAGACAAAACAATAACTATGAATTAAAATTATAATAGAAAAGACAATACAGAAAAAACGACATTGCCTAGACCGGTTAACGCTGAAGCAGAAATTTTAATGCAAAATATATTGCTTGTGTGCTTGTAAAAGAACGAATTAATTTAAACAATTTTAATAAAAAGTGAAGATCGAATCGTAATAATTTGCAAGCATAATTAATTCAATAGCATCTTGTAAATTATTAATAAGTGTTACTAACAATTTATTCAAAGACATTTTGGCACTTTTGATAACGCAGGCGTTGCAAATCGGAATCAAAACATTTTTATTCGAGTTGGGCTTGTTCAAAGATCCATAAAACTATAAATCTAGAACGACAAAATCTACTATCAGGAATCCATATAATTTGCCATTCGATAGGATCACTGATTCTACTGTGTACTGTACTACTGAGTTCACTGTTTGTCTTACCCGACGTTTTCCCAGATAAACAGGTACTTAAAAAAAAGTAATTAAAAACTGCAGGTAACCCAAGTTAACTATAACATGAGGACGTCTAACACCTCAGTACCTCCGTGACCATGGGTGCAGTAAAGCACTCGAAACATCAGGGACATAATAATTAAAATTAAACATGATAAAATCAGTAAATTAAGTTTCGTTTCAAATATTAATGTCGTCCATAAAGTCATGATAGTCTTATCACAGCTCCTGGATATTTCGCGTTCGAATCAAGAAAGTATTGTTGCTTTGTTAATGTTTGTAATTAACTGAAACATCCATTGTAGGCGTGAAAATATTTCAGCGCGTTTTCCCTTTTTAATTTAAGTTTGCATTCTAAGTGTCTGTCAAACTTTGACATAACTGGTTCATACATCGCTAAGTTAATTAAATTGTAATAAAAATAAATAATAAAATTTGATACAAAATGTTATTTAATTTATACGGAACCATAAAACTAGTTGTTACATGTGAAATACAAAGGAGTTAAGACAATTAAAAAAAAAACAAGATCGTCTTAAGATTAGGAATTAGTAGTACCAACGTTATCTATGTAATAAATTTATCATCTCTGTCCAATCTTAATTGCAACAGGGCGGGAATTTATATGTTCATAAAAATGAATACCTCAATACAAATTTTCTACTTTTGAAAAGCGTGCAATTTGTGATAAAAATGTTACCTATCTAACACCCTACTTAGATAGGGTGTGATAAATAAAAGGACTCAAGAGCATGTTCTTTCACTGTTCACCAATAAAGTAGACAGGGTGATCAATTATATTACAAGGAATAACTTCTCTCTGCTTAAGGTATCAAAGCACGACATTTACAACAACATTATGGGGCTATGGGCGTATAACATAAATAAACTAGTATCTCTATACTTATAAGCAAACAGTGTGGTCTAGTTATACAAGGTAACTAAATCACTAGTTTCTCCTCTGGAGTAAGCAGAGCGTAATCATTAACAAGTAATAATATCCACCTAGTACGTAATTTGCATTAGATTATGCGAAGATTATAGTTGACTAATTCAATTTGTAAAATGTTTATGAACGAATTTTGAATTGAGTGTTTGAACACGGTTCAAGAAACAGCGGTTTCTCATTCAATATTGTACATACCCCTACGTTACAAAATAAAAAAGTATTCCTTACAATTTAATTTTGCAGTTTTTCGCAATAAATTTTCTTTATTCTTCTAGTTAGAAAGGCTAGAACTCGCCAAGTCTATTTACTTAACGATTCGTGATGACTCTCAAAAACAGTACATAGACAAATCTTTGTTGCGATATCGGTCAATTATAGTCAGTAACCGCCTTGTAACAAGACAAACAACTTTATGAGTATGACGTCCGGTCATTGGAATGGTGTCTAATATCTGTGACTTGTTATATTTACTAGTAGTACATTTATGATTTCAACGACAATAGATATACAGTCCGTAAAATCTCTTCAAAATCTCAGCTTCAGCAGAAATAACAGCGCCGCTTTCGAACTTCAACTTGGTCAGTTGGCTCTTTCCCCTGGACAGATAGCTTAGAGTCTTTGTTCTGGTCTATCTCTTCTTTCATATGGGTTGTATAATTTACGCATATCCCGCCTCAAATGTTACTCCTGACATCTTTTTATTCAGTTGCCGATATGCTGATGCATCAATTGAAGACTGCAGCCACATCTCATGCTGCCGTTCTTTTATGAGTTTTAAAGTGTAATCGGAGAGCTTTTGGAAATGTTTTAAACTGCTGTGTTATGCAAACTTATGTCTTACCGCATGGACAGTAACCATTATTTTGCTATCCGCGTTGTTTACTCTATCTTCGGCAAAAAGGCACCGAAAGTGATTATGTAATTTAGACAAGGGCACAAGGTGAACAGAGCGTCGACTTCATCAGACGAGACTACTTGAGCCAAATGTCTTACCATTTCAATGATGACAGAAAAATTATATTGCACAATTAAATATTGTTAATGTGGTTAATTCTTCTGGTGAAAGTACATCCTGTGGAAAAAGTAGTGCTCGGACTTCTAGAAGGGTTTCTTGGTGTTCTTATTCTAGTCGAACTAGGTAATAATACCCACTATCACCTTTTTTCATGCCTACTTATTGCTGCATTAAAGCTAATCAATATCGTATACTGGAATGTCTTTTTTTTTCTTCTAGATTTAGGACCTTTTTATCGGCCCTCAACTTGCATGGGTTGTAAGTTGCCAGGTCAAGTCATTTAGTTTGGCAGCTAGAATCAAACCGAAGGAGATTAATCGCACCAATTGATCTGTCATTACCTCAACCGCCAATAAAGCCTGGTTTATTCCATAGTTGCCACGTCCGGCAAGCAGATTATCAACCGTAGTTTTTTAATGGTATAATACATAAAGATGCTGCTGTCTATCTACTAAAATTATTTACTTTTCTCTGTTGACTTTTACGACATTCACAGATCCTCTTATACCATTACTAAACGGTAGTAAATGTAGATGTAAGACCATGGAATACCATTAATCTAATTATGGGACAGTAGATCGGCCTATTCCGATGAATAAATCGGAGACTGTAGCTTTTGGAGCTATTTATGCGGTGTTGAAAAATTTAGCTCCTACTGAATGAACTACATTAGCCTGGCTGCCATATTTACTGTAATCGCAATCTAGCTGATTTCATGGGCTGAAAGAGTTGGACGGAGTATCGAATTTATCAGAGGAAACCGCTCGAGCCTTATATAAATGTTTAAATAAAAAAAGGCGAACGAACTAATAGCCTTGTACCACTTACCTCGTGGTAAGTGGGTACTGAAGCCTATGAACAATAACAAAGTCATTACAACTCCGAAATTTATAGTTGACATTTGACAAGAAGTTTTGAATTCGATAGTCGAGTATGCTTTCGGCGTTAATGCGTTTTAGTTTTGCAAATCTCTATAGGCTTCTGGTATATTTAAATCCACAAATTTCTCAACACTCTCGGTATGAAATGGCATTCCACGCCGTCACTATACAACTTATATATAAAGTGAAGTTTGTCAAGTAACAGAAGTAATCCTCAATCGAAAATATATCGAATAGATATTATTATGCAAATGTGATTTCATTATTATCACTTGATTTTTATTTTTTTTTAGAATTGAAGATTGGCGAATATATTTTTGTATTGACAGGAAGCCACGGCAATTGAGAGTTGTCGTCGATTCGTCGTCGTTTCTCATTCGTTTAAAATTATATAAAGCTAATTTATAATCTTTCTTCATTTTAGTTTGGTATTCTAAAGGTAAGCAAAATGTCGTATTCACATTCTGCAGTGATTTTCTTTTTTCTGTTTTGTAATATTATCAGCGTATTATCGGATCCTGGTACGTATTAAATAATTTTGTATCCAAATATAAGAAATTTCTTAACAATTCAATTTTTATGTGCGATTACTTTATATATATTACAATTAGTATAATATATTCTTGTAAATATTTAATTTAAACCTAATATCAAAACATAATCATCTCAGAAATATCTTCCGGTTATGCTTGCGGTCGTGGTAGCCTAGGATTATGCTAACTCACTTTTGCATGGAATGCGAGCGAACTGGGTTTGAATCCCAGTGTAAGCAACACTAAAATGTTATTGTGATTTTAAGTATAATACTTGTAATGTTAGACTCTTGTTAGACTCTTATTAGGTCCAAATCTCTATTAAATATGAGAGGAAATCAACCTGTAGCAAGATATTTTTTGACAGCTACATTAAGTTTTATCACCAGAAATTAAAATCTGCACCGAATAAATTGTTCTAAAAATGTATCAAGTAAAACGCCAAGTCATATCTGAACTTTCACCCTATGATCGATTCTGATTTTAAATGATTTTAGATCGAATAATACAGAAAGGTATGTGAAATAAAATACTATACGAATCTGAATATGCATTGAGTTAAACGCTAACCCTGATTTAAAGCAGGGATCTAGTAAATTTCACACACACTATATATAGATATATATATCTATATATGCCAACCCTCTCTGATACTCGTATTTGAGAAGGAGGCCATTGCCGATCAGTGTGCACTTACAGGCTGCTACTTTACTTATTTTTTACTTTACCATGATTGTATCTATAACATATATATGATATTTAATATGTATGTACATATATATGTATAGCATATATTATATCATTGATTTAAAAATGTATATTTATATTTATACACACGTAAGTTGTGCTATGCATTTATTCTCCGCCCTACTTTTTAGCCACACCTTATACCTAATAATACAGAACTCCCACTTTGACGACGTTGACAATTATGACGTAGTGTTTGTATACTCTTATGTTAAAAAACTTATTTTGCTTAAGGTGCTATTATAATTCCATGTAAAAGGAATGATGACTTATGTATGACAAAATCGGCTAACATTGCTGTTTCGTTTTTGGCTGCCGGGATTCCGTCTCTGAATATTGAACCCATAGACCTTATAAACCCCGGTGATGTAGTTGGCAATCACTCCGAACTTTATATCAAAATCAGTAATAGCCGGGTATCAGGATATGAAAAATGTGAAATTTACAATGTTCAGTAAGTTACAAGTCCTTGATGTAATGTTAGTATTAGTGTACTTTATAAATAAAAAAATAAAGTAAAAAATAAAAGAAGTTGACCATAATTGTGTTAAGTTATATTTGTATCTTTGTGTTACATATTCCAGTAAAGTTGCCATTTTCAGATTAAATTTGGAAGACTCGACCCTACAGTTCAATTTAAAGTGTCCTTTACTTATCTCAAATGGATACTACGAAGCTTCCGGTCAACTAGTTAAGCTTGGCGTAGAAGTAAGTGGCCCGTATGAAGTTATTACTGGTGAGTGAAATTAAATTAAAATACTTTTTTTAAACTTCATAATTGAAAATGGGAATATAATCCAACGGATGTTAAGTGATCAATGTGGCTTACATACATATATCAATCCAAAATATAATTTAACAATCTAACAAGATTGCCTGTAAGTACTGTTCAATTAAGACTATACCCTGGATGGTCTCTCCAAAGACGATGAAAGGAATACTATATGTTAGAAAAAAAATATTAGGGTGTATCTATATTTAATAAATTAAGATTACTAAATATATAGATTAAAAAAATAATAATGATATTGAAATAAAATTAAAACAGTTGTCAAAAATGTGGTATTCAACTCAGCTCAGCGTAATGCTGCAGAGGCTGTAGTGCTGATTTTGCATGACGCGGTTGGATCCATGTGACTTCACCGACAACCCGGTGTGCGATTCTACAATAGTTTTATTTATTAATCGTAGCATAATGTCGTACTTATGTAATAGTTTTTACTAGTTTTTGTTTGCTATTTTAAAGTATTTGTTTTTTTATTTTTTCACATAGATTTTAAAAAGAGGCTAATTAAAAATATTACACTAAAAAAGGAAAGGAAAAAATGTAAATCAAAATTTGTGTCAAATTATTACTAAGAATAACTGCTTTTTTTTATAGTAGGGCAAATTATTACTATAATTTAATTGTGAAAAGTTAAAGAAAATTATTTAATTATCCTTTTGATTAATTACAGGTAAATATGAAATTGATGTAGATGCAAACATTGAAAGGGTTGAAGGAAGTGACGGAAACGAGCACTTAGCCATAAAAACGTTTAAAACCTTTGGACATGGGCTAGAGCCAATAAAATTGGATTTTAAAAACTTATCTCCAAGTCGAAAAGAAACTTGTAAGTGTAAATTATTGTAAACATAATTTTAATTAAAAAAATAATTTGTTATGGTTTAAGTAACCTTGAGATTAATTAAGCAGTTTAAATTTAATGTTCTAACAATATTCGAACATTTTTATCCTTATCTCAGATTTTTTTATTTTAATTAAAGTTTCAGATAAGAATGTAATGTAATAAATACTTTATTTTACGTTTCAGATGATACAATAAGGAATTTCGAGCGTGAAAAATATAAAGAATTAAATCGTATTATTGTACCTACTTACATAGAATCTGTTTTTAAAGTTATTATCAGAAACATTAACAAGTTGCTTGAAACTGTTCCATTTGATAATTTATTTATTGAATAAATGATTAAACTAGCGCTACTATTTTATTATTTAAAATTACTTCAAATACAATCGTTCTTATAATTGTGTTTATTTTCTAGTTCTTAGTTATTATAATAACGTACAAAGTTTATCGAATGTAAAATTGTTCCTATTAGGGCGGCCGTCCGATAATATTCTCATTCAATACTAAAATAACCAACGTTGTCCGAGTCTATTGGTTTAATTATTTGGTATATTACAAATATTTCAAGTTACTTGTATAGGCCATTAATCCGCATTGAAGCAGCGTATCGTTGGATCTTTCGGGATCCAGAACATTATTAAAAATAAGCGAGGATCTGTGCCTCTTAAGCACGTTTTTTGGCTACTTTTCTGTTACTTTTAAACTAGCTTTTGCCCGCGACTTTGTCCGAGCTCGAAACTTTTCTGTAGAATTATTAGTAATATATATTTTCATTGTCTCAGTTAATTTTTGTATTAGTAAGTTTGTTAACAATAATTCAGCCAGATTTCGTTTTTGTAGGCCTCTTAAAGCTTTTTCAAAATCTAGTACAGTTTTATCAAAGATTTTATTATTCTTTATTTTAGACAAAGATAGAAAAGTAGTGAAATAATCAGTGGTAGAAGTTTTTAAAATAGTGATTGACGCCAAAATCTTTAATTTGTTTGTAACTCTTTTCTCTCGTGGGGAGAACATGTCCCGGGACATTGCTAGCATATTAAGATAGTTTACTCTATTATTGTATTCCTGTGCTACTTCTGTAGCTTTCGGTTTGATGTTTATGTTTATATATCCCAGAAATAAGAGTCTATAAAATTGTCAATAATGAGGTTTAAAGGAGACAGGTAGAAAATTGAAACAATATTGTTAATAATGTCCAGTTGAAGACAAGATGCCTAAGCCAATTTTATTTCCTCAACTTTGTGTTTAAACGTATTTTTATGTAAATAGCTACTCCGTCATTTTGGTTCAACTGGCATGTAGTAACATATGAGTCGTAATTGTCAACTTGAGGTCTTATACCTCTCTTATTGACACTTCATCTACATGCTGTTAAAATTATTACCGCAGTCTCAAATTCAATACTAGATAACGTAAGTACAAAATCGTCAAATTTCCAGTAAATGCTGGTAGGTAAAATTTATGAATAATAAGCTAATTTTCTGAACTATACACATAAATACTTAATGCAAAGCTTTTTTTGGTTAAATTGTTTGATAGTTGATATCTGAGTGTATAGAGTTGACTGTCCGTATTGTGTATGTTTCTAGTGTAAAAAGTTAGTTTGAGAATATTTGAAATAGTGTAAATATTTTTTTAATACGATTATCCAATATAAGTAAGGTGATGTGTCGTAACAGTAGCAAATACCATTCATCAATGACTATTAGTCAAAAAATTAAAATATGTAACAAAGAACACATTTTCGTTATGATGGTTATGGAAAGTCGACAATAGATTTTAGAAAAGGATAGTCATTTTTCTTCTTGTAGTAGTTGATGTATCTGCTCCTCGCTTTGAATATTTATTATTGGTGAGCGTTTGTCCTTCCTTACGTAGACCCTGCCATAGGCCAAAAACAAATTTGTAAGATTTTTCCAGGTTCGAGCAAGAAAGTGTAAACAAGATCCCTTTTGGAGTTAGATGCTCCGATAGAAACACTGGGGTATCTTCTTGAGTTTTAAGTCCCAGGTGTTTACAGTATAGCTTGGACTTGTATTTTACATTGAAGGTTTTGCCCATTTTTATAATTAGTATCTTGAGAAGAGTAGATGTCGTTTTCACTACAATTGGTGTATTAAGTTATTCGGAGTTTTTACCGCGAACTCTGTATATGTCTCTAACATCTGATTTTCCAAATTTACAGTTTATGTTATGAGAAAAATAAACGACGACAATAACGACCTGTTTGCATATCCTCTTACTCTAAAATAGTTATATAGTAGTTTGTTAGTAGTTTTACTAACAAACTTTAATCTTTTGAACTATAAACTCATACAGTTAAAAATACACGTTCACACTACACGGTGGCTCGAAAATATGTACAAGTATATACATAAAATTAACTTTTTATTCATTTCATTCTCTGTTTTTTTCTGAATAAATTAAAAAATATTAAGGTAAATTCTTTCAGACAAACATACAGACTGACATTAATATTTTTATTCCTTGCTTCGACAACCTTATCAACTCACACTTGAACATAATATGCTTTGCCAAAAAGTAGAGATTACCAAAATCATCACGCTTGACCAGCGGATTGGTGAACGTGGCAAAGAATAGATTGACGCACTATGTGTACATATTTAATGAATCCCCAGAATTTTACTTTTTCCATTTGTTTAAATTTATATAAAGCAATTAGTATTTAGCAGCATTCTTCATTTTATGTTTGAGCTCCAAACGGTTAGCATAATGAGGTAATCATATTCGCTAGTGAGTTTCTTATCACTATTTTGTAATATTGTTAGCGTTTTATCGGATCACGGTAAGTGTTAAATTGGTTTAGATTTAAATTTTTTAAATGCGTAAAAATCATTTTAAAATAAAATTGTGCACTTTGTTTTTAACGGGTTCATAATTGACTATATTTAGTTAAATTTACATTAAGATACTATAATCCGAAATAAATTTTACGGTTATGGTTGCAAACTGGGTTCGAATTCACGTCCTGAAATTACATTTTTAAAAGAAAAAATCCTCTGGAAATCTGCATAACTCAGATATAATTAAAAGAAAAATTATGAGTTTATGTGACATTCGTTAACCTGCACTGGAGCAGGATGGTGGATTATCCCGGCTCTGAAACCTGCACGAAATAGAAGAACCACCTCAACCTAGCCGAAGGTCATCTCTCGATTTCCGTCGGCCGAGGCGTCCTCATGGACTGACAGTTCTTCGAATCATGACAGTTTTGAAAGACAATTCAGATGACTGAACGAGTTGTTTGCTTCTACACCATGCATGTGGTAGACATTATTTTATAGCAAATGACCTTAAAAGCTTTGGATATTGTGTGGAGTACAAAAGCTGACAGTCAGTCACATTTACATGTACAATACACGAATATTTCTGTTAGATACGTTTTGTGTTTGTGTTTTGTTTTGTAAGAGGTTGAGTAGGTCTATATTTTTTGTCAATATACTTTTTTATTAATTATCTTGTCTCCCATCTCAGATATCTAAAATTTCGTACTTTAATGAGTACCGTAGTAATTTTTGGTCTTAATTCTTATAAAATTTATTATTGAAACTTATTCCGAACCGTTTTATAGTGGACCAAATAATAAAACGCAACGGTGAGTATCTAGTACTAGAACCAGAACTTTCACAGTTAGTAGTTACTTCTTCTCATGAGGCCAGAGAGGCCGTAGTGATATAAATGTTCTTGCACTTACTTTACATAATAAAACATTAGTGAAAATGACCTGCGTAGTCCTAATTTCGGCTGAACGCGCCACCGCCCATGCCACCCAACCCCCGAGTATTGAAATAAACGAACGTCAGAGAGTATACGCATCAAGGTGGAGAACTTCGTACTGTTCAAAAGAAGGATGCGCAGAGAGTGGTAAAGAAGTAGATGTTTGCAGATTATATTACAGTCCCATGTAAAATGAATGATGAACTATGTATGACAAAATCATATGTTCAGTGTACGCGAGTGGCCAGGGTTTGAATCCCGATGCCGGGAACAATTAAATAGGCAAATTCAATTTAAATTGCAAAGTTTTATTTATATTATTTAAAGGAAAACCTAATTAAAATAACACAATGAACATGACATCTGCATTTCCAAATAATAAAAAAAAATCGAATTCATGTGCGCCCGCATTGCAGCAGCGTGGCGCACTCTCGCTGTAGTTGAACATTTAAAAGCTGTTACATTAATTTAATTTTTACATTGAAACATCATCATCGGCATACCGAATAAATGCATAAAATTGCCGTTTAAAAACCGTGCTCTTTCCGTATCCGATGGCGAAAGCCTAATTAGTATTCTTCTAAATATACGGAATATCATATCTTAACATAAACAAGGAATAAGAGGAATCATTGGAATACAACAAATTGACACCATTCTGCATACTCTAAAACAACAATTCCACAATCCCTTTCCCGCTTCGACGGGTAATAAATGAAAATTGTGCTTGATTTCTTTAATTACCTTTGTATTACGAGTATTTATTGAATATATCCTTAAGTAAGTAATCTCAAAAAAAATTTTGTTCCAGGTCCTGTTATAGTTCCATGTAGAAGGAATGATGAACTATGTATGACAAAATCGGCTAACATTGCAGCAGCATTAATTGCAGCCGGAATTCCATCTCTAAATATTGAACGCCTAAACGTTATAAAGCCAGGTGATGTAGTAGGCCAACGATTCAACTTTGTATATCAAAATAAGGAATAGTTATATGATAAATGCGAAAACAAAAATGTTCAGTAACTTTTAGATAATTATTTTGTAGTTTTTCTTTAAGCTATTGATAATAAACATTTTAACTATTCAATTGAACTTGAAAGTTTATAAACGACTTAGAGCATCTCGATATTGAGTTGACGATATTTCAGATTACATTTGAAAGCATCAACTTTAAAATTCCATTTAAAATGTCCTTCATTGACTACAAATGGATATTACGATGTTTCTGGTGAAGTAGTGACGTTAGCAGTGCTTCATTTGAAGCTATTACTGAGAAGTCATTTTAAATTAAAGTTTTTAGTCATTTAATGGAAACCCCAAAAAATATTTTAGTTAACACAATTATTTGTCGCATTTATGATTCGAAATACTTAGCCACTGTGCCATCAAGCCGATTAGTAACTGAGACTAAGATTGTCGAAATTAACCATAAAAATATAGTAGGTATAAGTTTCTACTTTCTTTCTGGCAGTAACATTCTGCCGCAGCTTTCGTATTTCTCAGCCAAGCAATTTAGCAAAGCAAAATTACGAATTAAAATATGTCCAACCGGTAGTTGACATCCTATTCTATAGGAATACACTCGAGAGACAGTGTAGTCACAAAAAATTTAAATATATGTTTATTTTACATTAATAAAATCTACAGTTGGAAGTTAAAAAGTTTGTAGATATTGCTTAGGTACGCTGTCTTAGGACACTGTCAATCAAAATGGCGTATATATTATATAAAATGGGTTTGTACATATATGTAAAATATCTTATGTAAATCGATTGCTGACATCAACATCGTTTTTAAGATAAGGAGAAGGTGAATACTGGTGCTACTAATACAACTTTGATTGCTTATAACTAGTAAATGTGACACTTTAGGAGATTTTGTTATATGACATTTCTGTTCCTGTAAAACATTGTGAATTAGTAATAAATTTATGTAAATTAATTAAGAGCGTTCAGTTCAGATCTCACAAGTTACACTCTTTTAGACTAGAGAGCGCTAATCAACTGTGATGGCTCTCGCTGACCATGCTTCTCGTTTCCCCGCAAAACCCTCATCGTTGCCCCGCGCAAGTACATGATTCGGACTACTGGTAGTAATATTAAGACTAGCCTGGCCAATAATTATTGGAAATTATTTAAAAAAAAGTTTGTTTGAAAAAATATTGAGTGCGTTCAATTGCATTATTATATTTTAATCGTCAAAAGGTAAACATTAAACACATTTGTAATTTATACTTGCGATTATTGTTACTGGGTGAACCTTCATTACAATGAAGATAGCGTACGGTGCAATCCGTCGATCTTTATATAAGTAAATAACAATAAAATTTCATTCGAAAATAGAATATTTTATTGAGAAAGTAGTACAAGAGTCTATAATAATTTCCTGTAAATACCTTTTTTATTTACAGGTAAATATGAAATTGATGTAGATGCAAACATTAAAAAGGTTGAGGGAAGTGATGGAAACGAGCACTTAGCTATAGTACAGTAGTATAGTGGTTGGACATGCGCAAGAGTCATTTAAATTGAATTTCAGAAACTTATCTCCAAGTCAAAATGAAAATGGTAAGTGTAAAATCGCAAATTAAATTCAATTTAAATAAGCAGTTTATATTTATGTTTATTATTTTTTTTTAAATCGGTGATCGGTAATATATTTATAAACTGTACCAATTAAAAAAACTGCACGAAAATTTTGAATGTAGTATTTAATTTTTTTCAATTACTATATCTGATAGGAGTGTAATAACACTTTATTTTAAATTTCAAATTATGCAGTAAGGAATTTCGAGCGTGAAAAGTATAAAGAAATCAGTCGTGTTATTGGGCCTAATTACGCTACTACCTAGAATCAGTCTTTAAAGTTATTGTCAGAAACATTAACAAGTTGCTCAAAACTTTTTCATTTAATAATTTGTTTATTGAGTAAATTAATAAATTAATACTACTATTTTATTATTTAAAACTACCTTAAGTATATACAAAACATAACAATAATCTTGTCGAACTTATAAAAGTCTGCTTATAATTAAAAAAACCGTGTGTACTTATGTTCGCACGTAAGAAGTAATACTTCTTTAGCGTAACAAAACAAAAATAACTAATAATTTTAACCCATGTACCAGTACTCTTTGTTTGTGAAAAAAAGACATTAAATGCAATTAATAACGGTTTAATTAAAAAAAATTAATAAACTTTAAAAGGTTTTAAAAAAATACTTATTTTAATATAATAAATAAAATAACTTTTATTTACACATTGTTAAATTATTATTACACAGTTAATAACAAAATTCTATAAGATATACTGAATAAAATTCAATTAATTATGTACATTAATTGATCTGGCTCTGACCATTTAGGTCATGTAAATTTTTTGGTAACTAAAATATGACATGAACGAACTAGTAGAAACTTTTTTAAATATCGTATGAATACCTCATCAATTGTAGTACCAAGACGTATTGTAGAAACTGTGAGGCCATTAAAGAAAAAGCATTTTCCGAGATGAAATTAACATTAAAATCTCCATTGGATCTTGATACTATTCGAAGACCTGCGACATCATATTTCGTGATCTACACCCTAACATGAAATAATCTTAGATAATTCAGAAAACTTTTAACAGAAATAATATTTTAAGAGCAATAAATGTGGGGTTCGCATAAAAAAATTAAACTTTACATAATCTGATTTTTTATGGCAAATACGACGTTACCGTTATATTTAAGACGGCTTAATTACCTTTTTTTCTAAGTTTTAACGGAAATAATATAGTAATCCATATACGTGGCCTTTGCAAGGTTTCACTTTGTTTATCTTTAAGAGACAAAGTAAATTTTTAACTAGTATAAAAGTGTTTGCCTGTGGGTATTCTCTTATAACTCCGAAACTTTAATTGTAAATTGCAATTAGGTTTCCACATGAGTTTAGAAAAAAAGAAAGGATCATTTCCTAAAAGATATATATAAAGTCCTAAGTAAAGTAAAGTTTCCTAAAAGTAAAGATAAAGTCAGCTTGGTGTGCTCTGTAGAGCGTATATGTATTTCATGCCGGTCCACCGTTTGCAACTTTATAAGGCGCAAGTTCGGCCCCACATGGAATACTGTTCTCATCTCTGGGCAGGGGCACCCCAGTACCAACTCCTTCCATTTGACCGCATCCAAAGTCGAGCGGCTCGAATTGTCGGCGACCAAGCTCTCTCTGATCGGCTTGATCCTTTGGCCTTGCGAAGAGATGTTGCTTCTCTTTGCATTTTTTACAAAATTTTCCACGGGGAATGTTCTGAGGAACTTTTCGGATTGATCCCAGCTGCTGAGTTTCACCATCGTACATCGCGACAGAATTCGAAGTTCCATCGATACCACCTAGATGGTTGGCATTCCACCACAGTGCGTTTTAATCGAAGTTTTCTACCACGCACTTCGATTTTGTGGAATCAGCTGTCGCCAGCAGTATTTCCGAACAGTTACGACTTAGGGACCTTCAAGAAAAGAGCTTATTCCTTCCTTAAAGGCCGGCAGCGCATCTGTAGCTCCTCTGGTGTTGTGGATGTTCGTGGGCGTCGGTGATCACTTACCATCAGGTGAGCCGCACGCTCGTTTGCCCCCTTCTTCTATAAAAAAAAAAAAGATACCCTACGACCCCAACTTAAAAAATCCAAATATAGTATACGACGTCTAACATTATCAATAAAAGGAAAAGAAATAAATTATAAAATTGAATACCTAATACTATATTACATACAATTAAAATATAACCTCAATCTTATTGTATGTATTCGTATTTAAATCGTCGGTTAAAGTGTCGATCGGGAACTGGAACAGGCCCTGGCATTTGTCACGGCACTAGTTTTCAGTGAGCCCATTGAACCCACGGACACCAGTGCTTATAATTTTCTTTCTTAATATTATTTACAGCTTATTTAATTTTTACTCTACTTTCAAAACATATTTAATTTATTTTTTAAACATATTTTTATCCTAGAAAGTTTGATTGACGTTGAGGGAAAAGAAAGAGCAGTTGCGGGAAAAGATGTTGGGCCTAAAGACCGACATCCCCGTTCCAGTTGTTATGTTAGATGTCACCGTATTGTACGTATTTACGAAATCGTAATTCTAAATATAAACCTATTTAGTTTTATATTTAGAATGCACAATATGACATCTATCGGTCGAGTCCTTCGAAAGTTATTCGATAACTAACAAACCTCATTTTTATATATAATGATTATACGTATCTCGTTTTTCTATAACTAATCTGGCCGTGAGAAGCCAGTGCGGTGCGCAAGAATAAATCAAAGGAAAAATAAGAGGAAATGTGCGATCTCTTTCTCTAAATCCCAACCTCGTCTGAGAGTGGCGCAGCTTGCTAACAAACGAGGGTCTGGTGACCGCATGATGGCAGAATATTCATCCTAATTTGCTTTTTGATTTGCTAAACCCAAATCTTACAGCCTAGTGATAGGGAAAAAGCACCACTAGTACGAGGGTATCATCGGTTTACACGGAGTTCTGAGTATGGGCCAACCTTCCATGAAATATATTTTGTGGCTTTTGCTGATGGTTTTTGGGAGAACTAGGTTGACTTAAGCAAGCGGATGCTCGCTTTCCTGTTCCCTATGGTCTCCAAGGGCAAGTACGATAGCACGGCCGTGTCTATTCCCGAGATGGAGCTGCATATGCCGGCGCTAGTGGGGTCGCGGATGTGTGCCAAGCATGTCCTGTTGCCCGACATGCGACGAAGGTGCTGGTCGATAGTCACCGTTTTCTCTCCAATTCAAGGCTGGTGTTAACTTTGGTGACCCACAACCGGCAGAGGCAGAGGCAACCTGAAAATAAAGATGGAAGGAGGTTACGCTTACAAATGCGTTGTCACGCCTGTGGACTAAGTTGGAGTGCCTCACAGTCTGTAATTATACTGGTTAATATACCATTCAAACCGGAAATTAACAGTATTTGCACTATTAATTGGAGACAAAAAGGTAAAGTGTTGGTACCTACCCAAACTTTTCTTTGTAAACAAATTATGTTGAACTTAAATAATTTTAGATAAACATACAGACTTGCGTTTTTTTTCTTCATCCCTTTTTTAACAAATTAGACCGGTTCACACTTACATAATACTTACTTACTTATACTTACATAATAATTTTCCAAATTTAGAAATTGACACAATCTCACTCTTGGCCAGAAACTTCGAACACTTTAAAAATTACACATTGGTGCCCATATCAAGACTGGTGCTTGATAGTTAAGATCTGGTACATCAAAGATGTTTATGCCACAGTCTGATTTGAATTTTAACTTGTGGCTTCTTGCATTTCTCTAACTTAAATTTTACAACGTCTACGGTTATGAAATAATAAAATATACAGATATATTATTACACGGAAATGATTTCATAACAATACCTTAATGCTTTGTTTTATTTAGAAAAAAACCATACAGATTGGACTGATAATTTTTTTTAAGAGGCCAAAAAATGGACTTGCTTATCTAAATCTATGTTTAAAATTATATAAAGCGGATATTATATGAGCGTTCTTCATTTTAAATTTGAGATTTGTACAAAATGTCGTATTCATATTCATTAGTGATCTTATTTACATTTACTTGTAACATTATTAACGTTTTATCGGATCCCGGTAAGTACACAAAAGTTTTGAAGAAAAATGCCTAGACCTAATTTTATTTTATATTACGATCATAACTTGAAATTAAACTATTGTTTACTTATTTTATCGCTTGTTTTTTCACCACGGGTGGTCAGTCACGGGGGGAACATAAAAATAAAAATTAAACTCGATAAAATTACGAACAAAAAATATTTTTCGTAAATACCCTAAATCAGAATTCGATCATAACTCTTTTATTATTGTCAATATAGTTTAATCTTAACATTAAAATATAATAAGCTCAAAAACGTCTTGCGGTTATGGTTGCCATTGTGACAACTCAACGGTAATATGGTTAGTTTTTTAACCCAACTAGAAAACCAGTGCCGTGGCAAATACCATGGCATCATGCCGAGTGTGTTCCAGTTTCCGATCGACGCTTTAACACATACGAATACATACAATAGGATTGAGGTTACATTTTAAATACACGTGATGCACCTTGTCGGTAAACAAACGAAGGGCTGGCGATTGAATGATGGCGGAATATCCATCTGAATTTATCGAACCCTAATTCTACGGGCTGATGATAGGGAGCAACATCACCAGTACCGGCACAACGCTCGCCAACCTGCTTGTCTAGGGCGGTGGGGATAGGCAAGGTTTAGTTGACGATGTTCAGTGTACGCGAGTGGCCAGGGTTTGAATCCCGATGCCGGGAACAGTTAAATAAGCAAATTCAATTTAAATTGCAAAGTTTTATTTATATTATTTAAAGGAAAACCTAATTAAAATAACATAATGAACATGACATCTGCATTTCCAAATAATAAAAAAAAATCGAATTCATGTGCCCTCCGACCCGCATTGCAGCAGCGTGGCGCACTCTCGCTGTAGTTGAGCATTTAAAAGCTGTTACATTAATTTAATTATTACATTGAAACATCATCATCGGCATACCGAATAAATGCATAAAATTGCCGTTTAAAAACCGTGCTCTATCCGTATCCGATGGCGAAAGCCTAATTAGTATACTTCTAAATATACGGAATATCATATCTTAACATCAACAAGGAATAAGAGGAATCATTGGAGTACAACAAATTGACACCATTCTGTATACTCAAAAACAGCAATTCCACAATCCTTTTCCCGCTACGACGGGTAATAAATGAAAATTGTGCTTGATTTCTTGAATTACCTTTGTATTACGAGTATTTATTGAATATATCCTTAAGTAAATAATCTGAAAAACAATTTTTGTTCCAGGTCCTGTTATAGTTCCATGTAGAAGGAATGATGAACTATGTATGACAAAATCGGCTAACATTGCCGCACGATTAATTGCAGCGGGTATTCCGTCTCTAAATATTGAACCCATAGACATTATAAAGCTAGATAATGTAGTAGGCAACAATTCAAAACTACATATCAAAATTACAAAAAGCTCTATTTCAGGATTAGATAGTTGCGAAATCAGTAACGTACAGTAAGTTTTAATGTTAATTTTTTTACCGTTTTCGATGCTTTTTGACCTTTATCAACGTAAGTAACCGTGTCATCGAAAATGGGAAGTTATGGACGAAATAGTTTCAATGTGTTTAATAATTATACTACCTACTATACTAATAAGATACAGTATGTATTAGGGATCAAATGTATTAGTAATACACCACAAGTTGATATTTATACACCATATTTTCTTAACATACCACAGGGTTTAATTCGCACACTGTTTATTTACTTATTTTGTACCTGGTTATGAAGTTGACATTATTTCAGTTTAAAGTTGGATGTATCAACCTTACAGTTTAATTTAATATGCCCTTCAATTGTCTCAAAAGGACACTACGAAGTTTCTGGTGAATTAGTAAACCTCGCCGTAGAGACAAATGGTCCATATGAAGTTATGACTGGTAAGTCATTTAAAATTCAAACCCTTTTTTATATTGATAAAAGTGAAAAACAGGAACTCAGTCGCCCTGATGGTACTTCTCAAATTGCCTTGAGATTAACATACCATAACATAATATAAAAAAATAACGGACGCTCACACGCGTTGTACATTATGACAAAAGTAATCCAGTACTATTGTCCTTATGCATATCTGGCCACGTTATACATATTTTCATTTCATTTTCATTCACCTGGTGGTTATTGGCTACTGCAGCCCGCAGAAGCGTCGATCCCCCCGAAGACAAAGATGGAATTCCTCGCAGCCCTTAATTATATTGCCTGGCTATCTTTCAAATCGGGAAACAACAGCAGTTGCAGTGCTGTGAAATACAAGTACATAGATGTTAAAGTGGAATACGGCGATTTTTATTTCTCTCGTAGACATAAAATTAGCAATAATCATCGCCGCACATTACTATGTAAATTCCGTAAATTTATGCAATAATAATATATGTTAAAATACTAAAATAAATAAAAAAAATTACTGAAACCGTGATACCTCATGGAGACAATTTATTATTTTAATTCGCTTGTCCATCTACTATTTAATTAATGAACACTGAGCCAGAGTAAAGTAACAGAATAAAATTATAAGACTTATTTATAAATAATGTGTGTCTAATTATCTTTAGTTTTATCATTACAGGTAAATATTTAATTGGCGTGGATGCTAACATTAAAAAAGTTGAAGGAAACAATAAAGATGTGAACTTGGCTATTAAAACATTTAAAGTTGCTGCTATTCGTCCGCTAGAGACAGTAAAACTTGATTACAAAAACTTATCTCCAAAACGAAAAGAAACTGGTAAGTATAAATCAACAAATTGATATGTATATATATATATCAATTATGATGATGATGAATGAATGATAATAAAATTAGGTCTATTAAATCATCGATACGTTTTTATTTGTTAATGTAATTTACAAATTGACTTCCCAGTTTCAGTCTAATTTGTTACATTTTATCAAATTTGTAAAACGGTTTTTATTAAAAATCTTTTCATAAGATTTATAAACAACAACAAAAATTTATTATTATATATTAGTATACAGGGAAAAAAATGTTTAAAGTTTGTAAATATTTAATATAAATTTCAATCGGCAGTGCATTGTAGAAAACATTTTACATTTCAGATAATGCAGTGAGAAAATTCGAGGCTGAAAAATATAAGGAAATGGTTCCAGTCATTGTGCCAATTTATCTCGAAACTGCTTTCAAAATTATTTTCAAAAATGTTAACAAATTACTAGAAACAATTCCATTTGATGATTTGTTTATTGATTAAATTTATAAATTAACAATTTTTGCCCTACAATTATTAAATTAATACTTAATATTCACATTATATAACCATAGATTTAGATATCTGAAACACCGATGAAATTGATAGCATTGCAGTTTTGGGATAAATTATATGCAGGTTTCCGCTGTAAATAATAATCTAACAAGTATCTTAGTACGGTTTGGGCTTATGATGTTTAGATGCTAGTAAGATTTATGAAATAAAAGCAATAACACAAAAGAAAAGTTTTTGGATTTGCGAATTCCTATACTCAGAGACTACGGCCACACAATGGGCGTGGCCATCGCTTTAGTGATTCTATCTGCAGCGGATTTAGGGTAATAAACATAAATTACTTATTTAGACCAGCAAGCCGAAGTGACAAAGGGCTGGTCACATAGCTCACAGAACTAACAACCGCTGGAAAAGGTCCTCGAGTGGCAACTTTATACAGTACATATGTATGTGTCGAGCCGTTTCTGCGTATAAGAAAAAATCATATATAATATTATATTTAAATCATAATAATTTTCATTGTATCCAGGATTGATCTTTCTAAATGTAAAGACATATCTTTGACCTATTTACATATAAGACCGTTTATTACTAATAGAGTAATCATCATTCTACGCGTAGGGTCTAGCCATAATAACTTTGTGATTATTTAGTAATCACATTATTTTAGCAATTTCTTGAAACGGTAAATAGTCACAGGAGATTGCGGAACGATATATACGTTTACGATATGCGGTTTGGGCATAGGTCGAATAGAATTGGGCACACTCTCGAATACTAAAACACCATTTTGCCGCAAAGCTCGTCATGAGTCCATTGCTCACCTCAGAGGAATGTTTTTCACGTAGAGGCTTTCACCTGCAGCCTTGAGTATCTCGCCAGCTACCACCCGGATATAGTTCATAGTTCAACGCATATGCTCCACAAACCAGTGCGATGACAGACATAGCCATAGCTATAATAATAATATATGTTAAAATACTAAAATAAATAAAAAAAATTACTGAAACCGTGATACCTCATGGAGACAATTTATTATTTTAATTCGCTTGTCCATCTACTATTTAATTAATGAACACTGAGCCAGAGTAAAGTAACAGAATAAAATTATAAGACTTATTTATAAATAATGTGTGTCTAATTATCTTTAGTTTTATCATTACAGGTAAATATTTAATTGGCGTGGATGCTAACATTAAAAAAGTTGAAGGAAACAATAAAGATGTGAACTTGGCTATTAAAACATTTAAAGTTGCTGCTATTCGTCCGCTAGAGACAGTAAAACTTGATTACAAAAACTTATCTCCAAAACGAAAAGAAACTGGTAAGTATAAATCAACAAATTGATATGTATATATATATATCAATTATGATGATGATGAATGAATGATAATAAAATTAGGTCTATTAAATCATCGATACGTTTTTATTTGTTAATGTAATTTACAAATTGACTTCCCAGTTTCAGTCTAATTTGTTACATTTTATCAAATTTGTAAAACGGTTTTTATTAAAAATCTTTTCATAAGATTTATAAACAACAACAAAAATTTATTATTATATATTAGTATACAGGGAAAAAAATGTTTAAAGTTTGTAAATATTTAATATAAATTTCAATCGGCAGTGCATTGTAGAAAACATTTTACATTTCAGATAATGCAGTGAGAAAATTCGAGGCTGAAAAATATAAGGAAATGGTTCCAGTCATTGTGCCAATTTATCTCGAAACTGCTTTCAAAATTATTTTCAAAAATGTTAACAAATTACTAGAAACAATTCCATTTGATGATTTGTTTATTGATTAAATTTATAAATTAACAATTTTTGCCCTACAATTATTAAATTAATACTTAATATTCACATTATATAACCATAGATTTAGATATCTGAAACACCGATGAAATTGATAGCATTGCAGTTTTGGGATAAATTATATGCAGGTTTCCGCTGTAAATAATAATCTAACAAGTATCTTAGTACGGTTTGGGCTTATGATGTTTAGATGCTAGTAAGATTTATGAAATAAAAGCAATAACACAAAAGAAAAGTTTTTGGATTTGCGAATTCCTATACTCAGAGACTACGGCCACACAATGGGCGTGGCCA
Organism: Bhutanitis thaidina; assembly: GCA_029286595.1. Classification (NCBI taxonomy): domain Eukaryota; kingdom Metazoa; phylum Arthropoda; class Insecta; order Lepidoptera; family Papilionidae; genus Bhutanitis; species Bhutanitis thaidina. The sequence continues at coordinate 11,861,728 of JAGSMS010000006.1, read as the reverse complement.
TCGCTTTAGTGATTCTATCTGCAGCGGATTTAGGGTAATAAACATAAATTACTTATTTAGACCAGCAAGCCGAAGTGACAAAGGGCTGGTCACATAGCTCACAGAACTAACAACCGCTGGAAAAGGTCCTCGAGTGGCAACTTTATACAGTACATATGTATGTGTCGAGCCGTTTCTGCGTATAAGAAAAAAATCATATATAATATTATATTTAAATCATAATAATTTTCATTGTATCCAGGATTGATCTTTCTAAATGTAAAGACATATCTTTGACCTATTTACATATAAGACCGTTTATTACTAATAGAGTAATCATCATTCTACGCGTAGGGTCTAGCCATAATAACTTTGTGATTATTTAGTAATCACATTATTTTAGCAATTTCTTGAAACGGTAAATAGTCACAGGAGATTGCGGAACGATATATACGTTTACGATATGCGGTTTGGGCATAGGTCGAATAGAATTGGGCACACTCTCGAATACTAAAACACCATTTTGCCGCAAAGCTCGTCATGAGTCCATTGCTCACCTCAGAGGAATGTTTTTCACGTAGAGGCTTTCACCTGCAGCCTTGAGTATCTCCTCTCGCCAGCTACCACCCGGATATAGTTCATAGTTCAACGCATATGCTCCACAAACCAGTGCGATGACAGACATAGCCATAGCTATAATAATAAATTAGCCATCAGGTAGGTTTATAATTTTCCATCAAATAGGGACATTGTAACTGACGGCAAACTGACGTATAACTGACTAAGTATCTTGATCGAGTTTGTTTCACCCACCACCAAGTTGCCTTTATACATTCAACGGTGGGCGCTGTTTTTTTATGCGTGAGTTCCAGCTGGTGTGTTTGCTGCTAAGGTCGCCGACAGTAATGTCCGAGGGGCCTAGTTTATTAATGGGTTTTTATTGGTGGAAGGTACTACATTCTTTGGGGCATACAGATAGCGTAATAGAACATTTCAAAAATTAAGTATTCTTAATTTTTTTTTAATCTAGTGATATATTTTTATTTATGTTAAGTTTTTACTTAAAATTCGTAATATGTATGAATTGAGATAACACAGGAAATTATATTACTTACTGCGAATATAACAAATGCAAAAGAAGCGTCGTAAACGAAAGAAGATAGGAACCCTAAGGTAATCTCTGGAACCATACTACAAATTGTAAGGTATTAATGAGATTAGTATGAAAGGAAATAAACTTGTATATAAGAGGTTACCTCTAATTGATCGAACTGGACTGAAGACAATAGTCTGTGTAAGGTGATTGAATGTCACATGGAGTTAGTGGGAGATACGGTTAGCGTGTATAATTATTTCGTTATTAGTCGTAATTCAAAGAATCATAGCGACATCTAAGTCTTATATGTGCAGACTATTCACTAAGATTATAAATAAAATAGAGCAAAAAATGTATCGAGATTTCAATTTATATATAAATATACTATAATATAAGCTTTCCTGGCTGTACACCCAACACCCAGTGTTGCCCTTCAGTGTCAGCCCACTTTTCATCAGAGCTTATTTGGGACAAAGTGACAAGTGGTGAGCTTGCAGATGGGACAGAAATCGCATTTGACATGACTTAGATGTTGATAATAATAATATATTAAACTTATTGCTGCTGTCTTATTTTAAAATGTATTACTGCCTAAAAATACCTGAAATGTCATATAAAAAATATACTTCATTTAAACCTTGAAATAAAAAAAATTATAACATCAATTTTTTTAATGTTAGTGTGGCAGTTTAATAAGAGGTTTAAAAATCAGCATACTTAAATGACTCTAAAACGAATTCTATTTCTAACAATGAATTTTTATCTAGTTCTTGATTTTTGTGGCCCTCAAGAAAACCACAAAGGGTGGGCTTGAGCCACCTGCATCCATCATCTTTCCGTACACTGTGCAGGTCGTCACTCCATATTGTCTGGTGGTCGTCCTTCGCTGCGTTTGCCTGTATATAGTTGTCACCCAAGAACTTGTCTTCCTCATTACCACAACGTTTCGTCGACATCAACTTTACAGATTCTATTCATTTATGTATTAAATTTTTATTAAATAAAAATCTTTAATTCATTGTTGTTGTTGCATGAACTTACATACATATACAACGTATGACTCTCCTAACATCCATCCATCAATTTCATTTAACATATCAATATCTGTGAATGGTGTTTACCAAGGAATTTGTGTAAGCAATTAGGTCTTATCCGTATTTCAGACACTCAACCGTTAAATGAAATATACTTAAAATTTTACATTTCATTTGGCATCTATATTAATAAAGTCGACTGATAAGCGTACCATAAAAGTATGTGCCCACAATCATATTAATATCTACTTCTTGAATAACTACGTATAATTAACTTTTTTCGACATTTCGACTTTTTTCGACAATGATTTGATGACAGCAGCAGTATTAATACCTATAATATACCAATAAACTTTTATTTTATAATGAGTTTTTTTGTTTATTTACTTAAAATTAAACATTTTGCATATTTGATCGAAACAATTACAATAATTACTTATTGACATTGAATATGGCCGCCAAACAGAATAGCTGTTTTTAGGGGGCCATCTTTTATTGCGTACCGTCCGCTCAGTAGGTCATATTTCCGCAGCGCACCTCTTGGGATTAAGTCAACAATATTGAGCTAATTACTATAGCCACATTAAAACTAATTTTACCATTGGAATCCTCATAATCTTGCTATTGGAAAGTGTAGACGTTACCAGAGAATTGACGATATTCTTTTTGGAAAAAGTTTGATTAGTAAAAACACACTTGTAAGACTTTTTAATCTGTAATACAAACTGCCACGACCATCTACACGACATAACACCAATATTTTTGTTTATTTAGGATATAATTAAATGAAAATTATTACTTTATTTTACTTTTTACGTAATTTCACCGAAAAAAAAGTGTTTACTATATCATTTACATGAAAAACAAACAGAATTATTGTTTTTTTACATGTTTGAAACATTACAGATACTATATTATATTGTCGATTACCGTTAGAAGCATTTTTTTTACACTAATAAATACTTCCATAAAAAAGAATGAGACAATTTTTAATATTGACAAAAAGCGAGGTTCGGCCATCACGCGAGTCGGTGCGCGCGCACGGCCATTGTAGACTGATCAGTCCACTCACAAGCCGTCCGGTAGGTGGTTAGTGCCATAGTTTAAATGTCTTTTTTTTATCAACTACCTGGTTTTTGCCTTATACCACAAAAAGTTATTACCGTTAGTTAATTTTTTTTAATTGTGTAAAAGTATTGTAAAAAATAAAATATTATATTACATTATGCTTTTCATTCAAACCTTTATTCAAATATAATTTAAAATATTTCTTCAACTATATTTATTTTCAATAAAAAAAAATATTATTACAAATCGACTAAAATACTTCATCTCTGTCCACTAGTTACAAGAGGCCTTATTTTCTAATATTTTTCCAGGTGGATGGAAAATGCGTTACGCATACCCTGTTGCTGGCCGGTGGGATAAATAAGCGAAAACGAACGAAGTCCCAGACGTTAAAGGGATCCCGAGTCGGAGTTAACACGTAGTTATGTTAAATTAGTCAAACAATGTCCGCTGCTCAGAAGAGGCTGAAGAAGCGCAGCCGAGTCAAGATGACGAGTTTTTGGAATTGCCGCCGCATAAAATGAAACATAGACTAGAGTACTACTTAACTTTAGAAAATTTTGTGCTCTTCTCGAATGACAAGACCCTATACTAATCGAACCGACATTTTCATCGCGATACGTCTCCAAGCCGCCAATAGCCAATTGACTAGTCGAATGGTAACGGAAATGTAGAATTGCTACACTTTACGAAGAGAACTAAAGTAACCAAAATAACAAAAAACAATCCAACAATCTTTCCTGCAGGTAACTACGCACGATCCCTGGGAAAGGGTGGCAAAATATTTAGGGGTAACTCTCGACGCAGGGCTGTCATTGGCTTCTGATATCAGAGCAGTTAGGATAAAGGCCGCGTACGTTATAGGCCGCCTACATCTAATGATCAGCTCCTCTGGCATAATGCTCCTAATATAAACTCTTATTATACATGGCTTGCCTAAGAACTATAATTTAAGTATTTGCGCATGGGGCGCCATCTCTGCACTACAAAAACTTCGAAAAAATATATTGCGTTGCGCCACCGGTACAAGGCGGTCAACGTAAATGATTGTAAAATACCCACAAGTCTTTGACTACTTCCAAGTATTGTCCCAACGCTATTTCACAAACGCCGCCGAAGACGAAATTCTGCTGGTAGTAAAAGCCTGTACATATAGATCATTTTAAACGCCCTAGTAACATACTCGTCGATACGGACTAAGTAATAACCTATTCAACCCTGACCCGGACAATCTCGCACAAGCACTGAACATTCAGTTAGCAGCTCAGACTCAATCACTCGTCGGACGCGTTAGAACGCATCGTGCATACATTACACTCGCATAAACAAGATACATCCGCGTACCAGGCCCAGAGAGATCGATACAACTTGACCGTCCGAATAGAGAGACAGCACATAGAGAGCTTATGTAACAAAGATAAGCAAAAGTTATACATAGTGCAACTACTATAAAAACGCTTGCAGCCTTAAGGATGAAAACGCAAAATCCGAATGCTGAGCATGCCTGAAGTGAATGAGGAATATTTAAATAAAATTTAAAGCTTAAAATATTTATTTTGTTTTTAAAACTAGTAGTTATATTAATGTGAAACCTGAATTTACACTTTACATATACAACTTAACATACATGATTCTTTTATTTCCTTTAATAAAAAAAATTACAGTGCATTATGAATTCTGGTGAAGAGTTAATATTCAAGTGAATAATAATTATAGCAAATCTTCATTACTTATGAATACAATGTAACGAGGATTAATATAATTACATTAGAGATCAGCAATATGGTAACCTTATTTATTAAAAATAAGATATCATGTATTTATAACGTTAGAGTAAATAACGAGATAACAGTCAAACTTGAAGCACGTGCGTTAAGATTCTTACTGTTGCTGCAGTAGCCTGCAGCATACGTACACCAGTAAGAAACTTCAATTGAATATGAATACAGATACGTTGTCACCCCAGAGGACTTAGATGAAAACTCTTAATCTGCAATTTTCCATGCCCTACAAATCGAAAAAAAATGGTGGTTGCACTGCCCATGAGCAGCAGAAATTAACAGAAAACGACAGAAAAGCTCTCAAACAGCATTAAAAACTGCAAAGCGTCGGTAAATGACAGAATTACAGCTAAGCTTCTGAAAGCGGGAAAACAACCAGTATTTTCAGTCGTAAATACCGTTTAATTACTCACTCTAGTATCGGCTGTGTTACACCGAAATTATTTTTAATATATTAGATAACATATATTTATTCGTGGTAGAGTCAAGAGGTGGTTTTGGCTGCTGCTCGAATGGGCTGTATTAGTATCACGACCAGCGTGAAGTACTCGCATCGTACTTCTGAGTTTCGTTCGGTGAGCTGCTAACAGCAGGCCAACTCCTTCTTCCTCAGCTCCTCTCTTCTCTCTTCAAATATCCTGAAAAGCCAGAAACACTCCTGTAGCTTCTCAGGTGTGGCGCTTGCTCGTTTACCATCAAACTATCCACTGAAGGCTTTACCTTAGATAGTATGTTTTCAGCACTAGTGCTAGGATTAATGGATGTATATATAAGCACTAAAGTCTTTATTGATTGAGGTGACGATGTCTGTCCGAAAATATTTTTTTTAGTTTCTAAGAAAGAAACTTAAAAAAATTAAACCACTACATTGCAAGATCTATTCAGGCTATTAAGCTGAAAAGGATACGGTATTAATATCAATGACGAATACATCATTCACCTTTGATTTAACTTTTGAATATTTTACAATATATCGAAGTTTATACCAGCTGTCTAGTGCAATATCTCTCTTCAAGACGCAGTCTGTGATAATGTTGCCCAACATAATATCAGATTTGATAGACCGACCACACATACTCACAAAAGAACACCGATTCTTGCCAAGGATGATTCTCCAGACTATTGAAATCACTAAACACCCTAATTTAAATAGAGAATACTATAGATACTTACATTCGTTTTGGATTCTAAAGCAAATTAAGTTAAATCCAAAGCAAGTATACGACTGCACGATTTCAAGAACATAGGCCTCCCCCAAAGATTACCACAAAGCTCGGCCCTGAGCCACCTGCATCAATCGACTTCCCGCAACACTGCGCAGGGCGTCACTCCATCCTGTGGGGATCGTCCCACACTCCGTTAGCCTTTACTTGGCTGCCACTCGAGAACCTTTTTCTCCAAGCTATGTGACGGGCCCATTGCCTTTTCAGCTTGCTGATCCTTACGGCTATGTCTATTGCCCTAGTTCTGCTGCGGATATCATCGTTACAGACTTTATAGCGCAATAGACTCTAAAACAATATAACTTTGAGCTTCCTCATACGGCCTGCACTGCGTTTGCCTTTACGTGGTGACGATACTGTAAACTTATTATGTGTACATCGGACTAAAATTAATAATTACAAGCAGTCAGTTGGCCAGGGTAACTATGATACCAGGAAGATAACACCCCAGTCACCTCGTGATCATAGATACTACAAAGCAACAGACAAGCGAAATATCAGCTAAAAAGTTAAAAATTCATCACATTATAGTCCTGAAGATTCGATTCGTTTTGTAACATAAATGAGATGATCAGTAGCATCTTCCAGTATTATAACAAAAAAATAATCGTATATTTTTTATAGACTTTATCGCATTTAATTTTTTTTATATTCCCGACGTTTCGATTGCTTTACAGAAGTCGTGGTCACAGGGAGACTGCGATGTTAGACGTCCAGATATCATAGCTTAATAATAGTTTTATTTCAAATTAACAAAATTATACGCGATGAAATCCGTAAATTGCATTTCTAATGTATAGTACATAAATATCACGTTCACGCCTTGTTTCCAACGGGGTAGGCAGAGACAATCTCCCTTCACTTGCTGTGGTCCTAACATACGTCTTTCGCTTCTCCCACTTTCATCAATCTGCGCATGCATACTCGTTGGTTTAGAGTACTCTTGACCTGGCCTTTTTTCAGAACGTCTCCGATTTGATCGTGAAATGTTCGCCAAGGTCTTCCTCTCCCGACTCTACCATTTACACTCGCCTCATATATTTGTTTCGTTAACCGACTTTCATTCATCCTCTCCACATGTCTAAACCAGCTCAGCATCCCTTTCTCAATTCGTGTCACTACATCGTCTTTCACGCCACAATGCTCTCTGATCATATTATTTCGAACCCTGTCAGTTATCTTCACATCAATCATACTTCTTAACGCTCCCATTTCTAATGCATTTATCCTGTTTTCATGCCTCTTCTGCCATACCCAGCTTTCGCTTTCATATGTTAAATATTTAAAATATGGAAGCGAAATATTATGTATAAATGTGTAGTGTTTGAAATCATTATAATCGTGATTGGTAACCCCCTTATCCGTCCTTATATTCCGCGAAGATTGCAGTAGACAATACGAATAGCAGGCTAATAGAAACTGTCACCCGCCACATAGAAAAGCCAAACAAACTCTTGGGTGAGATAAGCATGCAGTTTTCAACTGATGTCCCAGCATATGGAAAACTGAATAGACAAAAGATCAATATCCACAGCGAGACATGAGACATGTAGTGTTCAATAGAATACCATAATGAAGAACCAATAGAGTGGAACCACGATCCAAAGTATTCGCCAGAGAATTGTATATCGGACAGAGTGACCAAGATGAAGACCTAACACAATCCAATAATTTCCGCTGGAGTGAAGATTTTGAGAGAGATTAAGAGATTTTACGGAACAGTGTTTATGTGTTTTTTTTGTAGGAAAGGCGGCAAACGAGCGAGCGGCAAACGAGCAAGCGGCTCACCTGATGGTAAGTGATTACCGGCGCCCACGTACATCTGCAACACCAGGGGTGCTGCAGGTGCGTTGCCTGTCTCTAATGGTATATGGGGAGTACGGAGTAGGCCTTCGGTTATTTCACTCACCAAACGAAACGCAGGAGCACAGGATCCCTCTACTTCACGCTGGTATTCTGTAAGGCTGTGGTACCAATCCGGTCGAGCCGGCCCATTCGAGCAGCAGCAAAAGCCGACGCTTGGCTCTACCACCTGTAAAACACCCACTGTTTTATATACAAAATAACTGCGAATCACAACGTACGGTGTTATTTGAGAGTTTATGGTCAAACCGTCGTTGAAACCATACATTAGTTTGCGTAACAACCGAAGAGCCAAGGTGATCTATTCCGATGACATTCCTTACATCAGTCTGAGCAAGTTTAGAATGGCTCAAACACCTAAAAAACGGAAAGGCGCCGAACGCGGACGGATTTACAGCAGGATTTACATACGAACTATAAATCAAAATCGCTACTAAGACATGTTTAAATGCTGTTTTCTAGAGTCATCATAAATTGTCTAGCAAGCAGAATTGACACTTTCCTGCCTCCGGATCAAACCAGTTTCCGAAAAGACTATAGTATTCTAGACACATACATTCTCTTCGCGGGATTGGGTGGAGATTATGAAAAAACCTGCGAATGCTGCGAAATTAGGCAGGTACTAAAATATTGAATCTTCAAAAAAAAAGAAATGTATAATTTTATATTGTACAGAACTCTCAGAAATTTCTGGTTTGTTCTTTACACGCTTTCAAAATGGTATAAATGTAAGAACAGCTTAAATTTAATTTGTAGTCGAAAGACGCGAGTTGTCCATTATGTCTCGTTCGCATTTAATATCTCTATCATTACTTTGGATTGTAGGCGTGTTATCTAATTCAAGTAAGTAATTTATAAATTGAACTTATTTCTCTGTCTATGGTTGTTATTATACATATAACAATCTGTAATTCGAAGTGCAAGGGGCTATATGAGTGACACTGAAGCCAAATCAGTGATTTGCATAATTTTTGTCTGTCCGTTCGCATTTCATCAAAATTTAACTCGATAAATTTACATAAACACACCCATTTACACACTTGTATATACACACACACATATATGTATATAAATTATCTAATAAAAGACACTTTTTACTTATAAATGATTTAATAATAATGCACAGATATAGAATACATTTTTGGTAATTATAGTCTACTAAATAAGAACATAAATGTTTATAGTTAACGCGACGAGAACATTTTTTATTGGATTGGGGTGAAAAACGAGTTAAAAGTTCACCTAATGGTAGTGAATAGTGCAGTTCATGGAGATCTGCGAATAATTTTAATCGAAAAAGGTCACAGATGCTTTGTCACCCGTGAGGAGTATGATGAAATATTTCACAGCCCATAAGATAGAGAGCTAGTTCATCTTATCTTTCAAAACGAAACACAACACTTGGTATACTTCTAATTGGCGGTAGAAATGAAAATGAGAGTGGTACCTAACCAGTAATATTACCAGCTTTTGCCCGTGCTTTCGCTCGCATGGAGAACGAAAAACAATATCATTCCGAAAAATCACAGATCATCTTTGTTATATATTAGTTTATGCTAGTATTCGGGAATAATGTTATTTTTGCTTTAAATCAATATTCAATGTCAATGTTTCACGAAGTTTCTTAAGACGATGTTTTGCGTGGAGTTCATATTACTTGTGATATGACATTTATTGCATAGCATAAAACATGACACTTATTGCATGCTATGCATGTCATAACATATAAGTGTCATGTTTTATTTGTGTCTCTTTAAACTTAGAAAAGTAAAATAACAACAGGCCGAAAAAATTGCTAATTTAAGAACGTAATTTGAAGTTGGCCACGCCGCAATAAGTAGGACGATTTAAAATAAAACTAATCTGTGAACCACATTGTGTCATTTATTATTTTCCGCCAGCAAGTGTAAATGGTGGGCGCTCAATACATCTGATCTTCCTAAAAGCACGGAGTGTCTAAATGAATACCCACCACTTTTAAAGCCCCTGGGACTTATTTAATATAATGAGAGTGACAGTAAATGCTAAATTAAGCGGGGATTTGTATCCTTTTAAATGGAAATGGTAAACTATTTGGAATAGTTTGTATTCGGGAAATCAAAACATTATCTAGTAGCTCAGTCCAGTCAGAATAGTGACCTTCGTAACATCTCTCCTAGCTCTGTTCAAAATAGTGTTATGAATAGTGATTATATGTTCTAAGTACAATTTGTAAGTGATTTATTATTAACTTGGTAGTTAGACTTTGACATTTGAAGCAGTCAAAGGGACTTGAATAATTAGTTAATAAGAGTACAGACGAGGAATCTACGGCCGATTTCCGATAGTACGACCAGACTGGAGAGTTTAAAACAGTTCCGCAAGAGACATCCCATAGTCGGTGTAATTAATTACTGCAGAATATGAAATATATTCATAGCTCAAGCCCCCGGGATAGGCTGGTTAATCTATTATTATTATTATTTTAAAAGGCATTCTTCTCTCGAAGAGCTGCGCTGCGGTTTTTATGGGTTTAGCGATATCACCAGGAATAGGACAGTGATACTTGAGGGCTATATGCACCGACAGGCCTATTTGTTGCCGAAGCATGATGCTTACACCTCTGCTGACTGTATCATTGTTAAGATAATTAACTTGAATTGTCTGCTTAGGATAGTAAAATTGTTGCCGGTGTGGTGAACATTAACTATTCTAGTGTCACTAGTCCTGATATGAGTCAGAGTTATATAATTTATACGGTTTCAACGTTAAAAAGGGATAATGAATGATTTGTATGAGTTTTGGTATTATTTTACTATTTATTTATACATATCGCTAAGTAGATTAGTGGTAAAAAATAATGTGATAGATTCCATTGATTTGAATATTTTTTAATTTATATGTCATAATTTTATTTATATATTGTTTGCTATTTTTTTAGTCTGCTAATTCTGCTAAATTCTGCATGGGTCACACCGAGCCGACTCACTCTTTTCTTCTTGTTTTGTGGTTACGGCAATTTAATTAAACGTATTAATATTTAGCTCATATCCTTAAACCTCAACCTTCCCTAAATCTTCCTTTATGCTGGTACTACCGCTGATTGGGTATCACGCAGCGGTAACAGTTGAAATCAATCATAAAACCACCTCCGTGTGTTCCTCGATCTCCTATTTATATTTTCATAATCAGCGGACATTGTCCAAGTAATTTTACGAATATGCTGCGCCCTGCCGCGTTTGCAAAAAGTCAAGAGTTTTGGAGTGTGAGACATCCTGGAGCTGGCGGGCCCGCTGGCGTTAACTGCAACCCAACGCGTGTCTGGCTACCTTCGCGCGGAAGATTGAATTGAATTGCATTCTCATCAACTCAACTTTCCTCGCTGTACTGTTGCTTCTACTATTAGAGTCAACTCAATCTTTATCGAACAAATATTAGCATTCTCGAAAGATAAATCGAATCGGTGCTAATTATATTCTGCACATCCCACTGTTCACAACTTACTGAATACACTATTATTTTATTTAACAACTGATGCTTACATTATATTTTATGTAATAATAATATATTAGAATAAATATTTTAAAAAATGTGTTGTTTCAGATTTTCTTCTAGTACCATGCAAAAGGAATGACGAGCTTTGTATGCTACAATCTGCCAATAGCGCACTTTCACTCATTACACCCGGTATTCCATCCTTGAATATTGAATCATTAGACCCTTTAAAACCAGGAAATGTGGACGGCAACGATTCCAAATTTATATTTAAATTTACAAATAACTCAGTAACGGGATATGGGAATTGTGAAATCATTAGAGTTCAGTAAGTTTTGTGACATTGATTTCTATGAATATTAATATGCACGTAAATATTTATGATGCGAAATATTGTGATGTAACCCATTATTATCTTACTGCTGGGCACAACACCTATCAAGATGGTTTTGAAGCTGAAAAGATTCTACAATGCTACATAGCTTCGTGTAGATATTTAGTATGATATATTATTATGCATTTCTGCTTTTCTCATGGTAGTTTCTTAATCCGCCGAATCATTTGTAAATCAGTACTTAAATTTTCACTTAACTATATTAATGACGTAAGCGGAATAAATTTGTTAACGATATGAATTGACTGCTTTGCTGACGAGTTGCCTAATTAGGTAGTAACTAATTTAACGTGTACGAACGAACTGTGCCGACTAAGAATGATCGTTCAGATCTAGGTAGTTAAAGGTATATATGTATATGTGAATATTTTATATATTTACAAACCTTTGTTATGAAATGTTCATAAGCAAACGTCTCACTTGATGGTGAGCGATTACAGACGTCCACGGACATCTACAATACCAGAGGAGCCCCTGGTACGTGGCCGTGCATGGTTAAAGGATATTTGGGGTAAGGAAGGGCGAAAGAAAGATTAATTTGAGATGAGAATGATTTTCCTGAAGAAATATCTGCCATTCCATTTTAAAATTCTCATGTGGTGAAACAGATGTCGCCACAACCGCAAACTTCGTACCATCATACCAGAATATTATATTATTTCTTAATCTCCGTCTACTCTTGGCTCCATTTCCTTTTATTTGGTCACCAACCGATATCTAACTTTGCACTTAACTTACTATACAGCTGAAAATAACAAATAAATCAATAAATTCAATTAAAAAGTTCCTCGAATATTTTCATAAACCTATTTTTTTTTTTTTAATAAAAACTAAACAAGTTGTGAATGAATTAGTGCCGATATGTTGACTCGAACAAATATCTGTGTCCACACGGTGTAGTAGGGCAGTTTAACGATTAGTAGGCAGTAGTCCAGCGCAAACACACGTGTCGGCGGCGACTTATTGATGAGCGATACAAAGATGCACAAACATCGGCATGAACTTAAGACTTCCACACTTCTCATTTGCACAAACTTAAGTCTGCACAAACATGCTACGCAGACTTAATCATGTGCCATGTGGACCCTCTATTACTAATGTATTTATTTTTCTATGTAGGTTTTTCATATATAGACTATGGGTGTTATCATGATGTGCTAAGTACATTCTCTTCAGAATAATAACTAAGCATAGAAAGGAATATTAAGCAATGTGAGTTATGGGTGGTAAATTTTAAATGGTTTATGTAAATAATATATACTTTTTGAATATATGCTAGTATTTGATTAGACGATAGTAACAGCATCTTCATGATCTCCCTCTAATAAATGTTTTAGAAGATTTGGGAGCCAGGGAGAACCTCCGCGCTTCTCCACTATGAGTTGACGGACTTCACGTGCCCTCGTAACATTACTTTTTTATTATTTCTCGTACATGCCGGTATCCTCGCGTTGATATCCTTCACTCCCGGGCACTTGGCCAAGTTCAGCACTTAAAATGTTATGATTAATTTTAGTGTTGACAACTACTGGGAATTAATAGTTGTTCAAGCACAGAGTTAACTAGTTTCATAAAATAAATATTAATCATTATAAATTATTTATAACAATATTGTTGTGGAAACCCCCACTAAATAAATGATGATGTTATAGATTAAATTTTCCCGCATCAAATTTAAACTTTACTTTAAAATGCCCTACATTGCTTTTGGATGGTCTTTATGAAGTTTCTGGTGAACTAAACAAAGTACCAATAAACGTAAACGGGTATTACAAAATTATTACTGGTAAGTTCATTTAAAATATTGATACATTATTATAAAAATTAAACTTATATTATTAAATATTACAGTAACACACAGTGTTTTACAATGCCTACGAATTATGTTTATATCAAATCGCTTCACTTATGCAAGATGCCGTTATGCAACTCATGAACTCAAAATGACCTGAACCAAGTAACAAAAGTAAATATTTTCAAATCACTACTCTGAAGATCTTCAGTTCTGGTTTAAGAAGCATTTCGTTATAATGACCATAAAGTGGTGACTTACAAGTGTAACTAACTAGATTACTATTCTTCGTATTATGTTTTTACTTATTCTTTGCTTTTATGGAAAACTTGCTTATAGTCTCCTATAAACTCAACCTCATAAGCGCTTATAAGGTTAAATATAAGAGTAGATGTACTTATTATCAAAGTGTATATACTTTTTTGAGTCTGGTCATGCTATAAATGTGTAGTCGAAAATCCGATAATCATTCTTTGACCTTTATTCCTATAACATATGCGTTCTAAGATTATTTTGCTTGTTCTAATTCGATTCTCCATGTGTAGGGCCCATACCGAGTTTTATGAAATGTTTCTACGCTTTATAGCATTGGCCTGGACACTAAGACGGCGACTGGCTCACCACCTCCTACATTATCCTTCAATAAGCTACGGTGAAACGTGGGTTAAGAGAACTAAATTAAATGTATAAACCTCTGACTATCCATTATTAGGAGGGTATATGGTCGTAAGAGCTTATTTTATTTTTACAGTAGTTTGTCAAATTAATACTTTAGAACTATACCATTGATAAAATGCAATTTAAAAAAAAATTAAATCAGTGTTATGTAACAAACGGAGATAATATATAATAAAACATGAACGGCTGTCTGTTAAAGTTTGTCACCGTTGGATTTGATTTCTAGTTCTGTATTAAAAAAATACGTAGTTAACCACGATTACTACCCTATTTTAAAGGAATAAGCTTCAGATTTTACATCTAAATTCTACTTAGCCTCGACATCGGAAGTGCATTATACACAATAAAGCTACTCGTATCCTTGACAAAAAAGATTACTAACTGCAGTCGTTTTTAAGTTAAATCTCGTTGAACAGACAGACACAGAAAACCTTTTTAACAGTCGATATCTTACAAGTACGCAAATATACTACAGAACAATTATTTGACTTGCGAAATTCTAAAAACATATTTCCATGTTGTTACGAATATCTTTAAAGAAACTTCTATTTTGTTCATAAGTGTCAAACTAAATTATATAAATTCTTATTAGTTTTTCTTGTAACAGGTAAAATATTTCTAGAGTTTGCTGGTGATGTAGAAAAAGTTGAAGGAAGCGATGGCGAATTTCATTTAGCTATTAAAAACTTCAATATTGTTGGAAATACGGAACATCAAGAATTAATCTACTTTGATAAATCATTCATTGGTGAAAATAAACCTTGTAAGTATAAATATGTGCAACGACTTGCCTGAAAAGCTATTATAGTCTTAGGTTGACAAAACCAGGTATTACTGTGGGAACGGGGTGTCCGGTGACAGAAAATAAATTAATAAATAATCTTTGTTTTAAAGACTAAACTATCGACAGTTTTAGTAAAAAGTGTTGTGACTCCCATAGTTTCTGCTCGAATGAGCCACTATGGGATACAATAATTTGCTTGTTTGCCCCCTTTCCCGTAAAAAATATGTCACAGATGAAAACAAATGTAGCCAGAGACAGTTGCAAAAATAATCAATTTCACGGTGTATAATTAAATAAAAGTAAATATAATGCCTAATACGAACTATCTTTTAAGTCGACGCCGCAATTTGGACAATATAATTGTATACCGATTAAATTAAATGGTTACCATTTATATATATGTTGGATTATATAGTTTCTGAACGAAGTGTGATGTTTGTCATTCGTTCTAGAGAGCGAGGCACTCTCTATGGATGGCATAGCAACGATGATGAGGAGGTAATAATTGTAATGGTGTAGAAAGAATTGTAAAAGGAGTTTTTAACGAAGAAAAGGTGTTCTCATTGAAACCTTCTACGTATATATATATATATATATATATATATATATATATTGTATAATATAATATATAATTAAGTACTTTTATTTATTAATATACATTTATCACATCACGCTTTGAGGCTTTTGCTTTTGGCGGTGTCGTGTAGCGGATTATCAACTTACCTTTAATATGGGTGAGGAGGGCGATGGCTGTCATATGCGTGAAATTTGTAAACTTCTGCTTTGGTGATACTTGTTGTTACTTGCTTGTTTGCGATGAGGAGCTGCCTTTAGAAGTTGGTCTGCTCGAGTTTGAAGTGCACTTGTGCTTTAATTTTGTGGATCAATATATTATTGTAGCATGCATTTAGTTGCTTATGGGATCATGACTTATTTTATAACATATATGAAAAATCAAAAAAAAAGAGCTTCTTTCGTCATTTATTCCGAAAGAGGAACCTTCACCGAAACGGAGGTAGATTGTAAAAAAGTACGCGGGTCTCATGATGGTAACTGATCACCGCTGCTAATGTACAACTGCAAAACCAGAGGAGCTGCAGGTGCGTTGCCTGCCTCTAAGGATATTTGGGGAGTGCGGAGTGGGCTTTCGGTTATCTCACTCACCAAACGCAGGAGCACAAGAAGGCTCTACTTCACGCCGGTATTCTGCAAGGCGGTGTTACTACCTCAGTCAAGCTGGCCCATACGTGCAACAGTAAAAACCACCGCTTGGTTCTACCATCCTTATAGCAAATAGAAGAACAAAGAAATTTTATGAATTTCATTTCGTTTCATTTGCCACATTACGTCTTAGAAAATAAATGTGAAAAAGAAAAGGCTTTTCTAGAAGAATTATATATTATAATATATACAATACTAATATTTTTCTGAGGCCAATTGTGACTTTTAGAATTTTTGTTTATATCTGTATTTCTATCTGTGCGGCATTCCATGCAAATTTGTCATAACAGATTTAGATAACAGACACAATACTTAACAGAAACGTATGGTACGTATGATTTGTATCGTTGACTTAGAGTTGGACACAGGTTATTGCACGAATATGGATATGGGGTATACGGCTATGAGAGATTTCTTCTAAATCCAAAATGACTCAAATTCAACGAGATGCAAACACATCTGTTATGTCTTGACGTAATAAAACATGAGATATTCTATTGTCATAACACGAAAAGGACACCATAAAGAATTAAGACAGTTTGTTCGATAAAATGTAGTCACGAAGTACAATGGTCAAACGTGAGTTTCCGTATGATTCCTCCCTAGTAAGGTTCCGTATCATAATCCATCCAAATTCATAAATGTTGGGGCTTTCATGGAAGGGCTACATCCAATAGTGGTAGTTCAGTATTTATCTATACATGCTGATGAGGAAGAAATAAAAGTAAGATTGAAATTAGAATATACGTAATTATTAAAATGATATAAATAGTGATTAAATAAAATTAAATCAAAATTTAAAAATGCGCAGTATGTCAGTTATTGTGTTAAGAGTTAAGGTAAGAGTAAGTGTTGTGTTTCAGTCGACGCAGTCATCAACTTCAATCACGAAAGAGATAAGGAAATGATTCGTGTGGTCAAACCAATTTTCGTTAAATCAATGTTTGAAGTTATCGTCAATAACGTTAACAAGTTGCTTGGAGCTATATCTTATGACAATTTGTTTATCCAATGAAAAATGGTGTAAATTATAACACACATTATTTTTAACAAATAAAATGTCTTGTACTTTGTGTTAGTTTTTCATTTATTTTTGATTTTTTATGATTTAATAGTATTTTTTTACTTTTGATTAGTAGAATAGTATTAAATTATGTGCAATTAGTTACCTACTAAATGATATGAAGATAAAGTAATTCAGTTAGATAAAAATTGTCATTTTCACCAAATCTTTACTTTACATGAGATTTTTCAGTAGACTCCTTGTCTACCTAGAAGTCGTCGGGGTAGATAACTCTTTTGCCCATTTCTGCCGCCAATCAGTAGTTTAACCACTGTTGTGTTCCGGTTTGAAATATACGTGAGAGGCAGTATAATTATGCGATATGAGGTATTCCACCTTGGTACTGAGTGGTGATAACGCATTTGTAACCTTCTTAAATTGATATCCGTTGCAGATGTTCATGGGCTGCAGTAGCTATTTACCATCTGGTGGATTTACAGCAGGTTTGTTACCGCAACACAAAAGAAAACAGTAGCGTTTTTCAGTATAATAATATTAATACCGCATTCTTCCCATTTTCTATAGTAACGGTATTTATATCAGTGTAACGATAAGTAATATTTAAAAAAAGTTCATTTGCTTGGCGCAATCTTTACGTTTTCTGACTAAATTTTACTTATATATATATTATATTATAGAAAAATACAATTTTTATATGAAAAAAAAATTACAAAATGCGTGCTTTAAAGAGTAAAATTGCATAATTATTATTAATATCGATATAAGAGCCATGCATTGCTCTGGAACTTACTACACGGTATTGATGGGAGACTTCATTTCAAAACTAGGAATGAGCTGATAGTGGGCAAGTTTGGAGTACTTATACGGAACCTAAGGAGCCAACTGCTGGCTGACTTTATGGAGAAGGAGAGTTCCATATGATAAACTCCTTTTCCCAGAAGCGGCCCCACAGAAAGTTGACCTTGATGTGCCCTGGATGGTTTTACTGTAACTTACATTTAAGTAATGTTTATTAAAAACATTACTTAAATGTAAGTACGCGTAATTTTGTGAGTGAAATTATTATATGATTATATTTTGCAATTTTAATATTAAAATAAAACGCACAATTAAAATTCACGAGTAGTACAAAAAATTGTTGGAATCTGAAGCAAAAAATGTAGTGGTGTTATACCACTTCATGTTCACACAGCACATCAATGTGAAATCAACAGAGCTTAACTTTAAACAATTACTTTAAATATGAATATATTGTATATCAACCTTCACAAATTAAAAGTAACAGTGAAGTTAGCAAAAATATCTCGTCGTGACCAAGAGCCAGTAAATAAACACAGCTGGAGACGATATTTCATCATCCTCATCTCTGAACTTGGATTGGAGGCCGTGAAGTGAAGGAAAACGCCTTGCCAGGAGGGAGAGGGGAAGGAAGACTTTTCTCCCGAGGAAGAACTAGCAAGGGCGGTGGATGCTGACGGTGTCGAGGATATTTGCACAAGTGTTTCTGTGCTGATATGCGTGGAAGGTGGAACATCTTGCGGTTTTAATCGAAGCAAGCCCGACTTCAACAATTCGCCCGTAAGCGTTAGGCTTTTATCCTCGTCGGAAAAAGGTCTGGCTATTTGAGATGATTATTCAACCATCTTGGGATATGAATTTATCTTAAGGCTTCTCGTATTTCTGTAAGTCAAGTTTAAAGATGAGATGTTACAGCAGATTCCACGCCACAACGTCTTAGATGATATTTATTAAGAGTGATATCCGTCAAGAAAGCAAAGTATATTCTGAAAAATAAATCGAATAGTAGTTTTTAAAAAAAAAACGAAATGACATGGTTCATTTTGTTTTTTTTTAAAAACATGTTGATTTTATTTTTCGGTATGCTAGAGTAATTTATGAGTCGTTTTTCTATAATTTTGAAATTATAAAAAGCAGACAATTTATGAATGTTGTTCATTATAAGTTTGAGATTCAAGAGAAGTGCACAATGACGTTCTCATATTCATTTACGATTTTGTTATTAATATTTTATTGCATTATTAGCGTTTTATCGAATCTCGGTAAGCATTAAATACTTTTATAACTAAACATAATAGATGAATAAAGTTTCAAGTAAAAGTTCATTACTATTTCGATTCGGTTTTTTGAATAATATCATATCGCGGGTCTACGTTATATAAGGGCAGCTAAATACATTTTTCCGACACTTTCATCTATACTCATAATATATATTATGGTGATACATAATAATTATGAAAAAGGAGAGAAGAGAACCAAACTATAGAGAAAGAACTAGAGGAAATACATAAAAAAAATTAACTTAACTGGTTGTAATGATATAAAAAAAGCATTTATATCACAAGGACTTTATGTGCATATATCTATCAATCAAGTTATGATGCAGAATGTTTTGTCTGGAAGGCACTTAAAATTATTTATCGCCTTTCCTATTAGACCACTATAACTTGTCAGTCCCGTGCTAAGATCATCTAAATGTTCTAAAAAGATCTTCAAGCCAATTTGTGGCCGTTTGCATGCAGTTGACATACCAACCATTGAAGTGGATATTGCAGCTTGCTTTCAAGCAGTTTCCTAATTCCAGCTATCGGTCAGTCTTAACGGCGGTTACCTCACAACCAATAACAGCAAACGAAAACAACTTATCAGCTATTGTTATAGTATATCCAGACTATAAGAATACGACCCAAGTATAAGGACTCCGTCTTTTTCAAAACAATTGTGTTCAATTATGACCCTCGTTATGTCGTATTCTCAAGCTAACATCTTAACATTTCTGCCATCGAAAGGAAATACCAATATAATCTAGTAAGTCTTGTCACTGTCGGCTATATATGATTTACAGTTTCACAGATTCTTGTTCCCCGATTTATGTTAGTTTTGTGTAAATAAAAGATTGAAGGGAAATCCATTAGTTTATTATAACCCTATGAAAACTTCAAGATCTTTAAAATACTATTTTATTGTGTTTGTCATCCACTTAAAAGGAGAGTGTAAGAAAATTATTCCGCAAGCAATTAGTTAATAATCAAAGTAAGTAAAGTAAAGTAAGTTTTAAGTACCATCAATACCACCTAGATGGTTGGCATTGCACCATAGCGTGTTTTAGTTATCAGGTGAGCTGCACGCTCGTTTGCCCCGTACTGCTATAAAAAAAAAGTTATCTATGAAATGATAAGTTCTAAGAAACTTGATACCAAAATCTATTGTAATTCATTTTCCTAAACTTAGATGTAAAATTCACGGCATTTTTTTTTAATGTTAGATACTATGTTAGTTATAGGGAGTAAATCCCCATGTCTGAGTTCTTCGATCGTCTCCATAAAATACTGAATGTACGCTTTTCGCACTTGGTCGGTTCGGTTAGCAGATGAGGCATGCAACATTTAAAAAAATCGTTCAATAAAGTATCACTTACTTTTAAAAACAAAATAAAGTACTATAAATCATAAATTCCTATTAACAATATTTAAAGTACTTTCCCTCCGTATGGCCTAGCCGTGGGACGCCTTGTATACGCATGTTTACTCTGTGTATAATTCGAGGTATGAGACTATATACTGAGTCTATGTGTCACATACTTATACTCACTATATATATGTCATAAATTACTTTGTATATATATGTTAAAAATTGCAGGTTTACTCACAATGATTTCTTTTAACGCCGAGTACGAGGTAAATACAGCACTTAAAATTTCTAAGAATAATTTTAGTGGTGCCGGCACCGGGGATCGAACCAAGGTTCTAAGTGAAGCTAGGCTAACAAACTAAATAGAACACCCTTACCACTAGACTACCCCAGCTCTTCGTCACATTCGACAGTGAACAATAGAAAATAATAAATAGGAGGACTTACGAGTATTATGTACCCATTTAAGAATTATTCGATTTCTAATAATATATTACTGAAAATCTGTATATACGAAAAACATGATGTGTTTTAAATAGACACAATCAATAACTGCTTACGTCAAAAATTTAATATCTATTTATTACCCTTGCTTACTTTTATTACCTGCATAATAATAGTATTTATACACAAGGCTATTTGCTTTAAGTTTTTAATTGTTTTATATGTGGTAGAGCCAAGCGGTGGCTTTTGCTGCTGCTCGAATGGGCGGCTCGACCGGGTTGGTACGGCGGCCTTGCAGAATACCGGCGTGAAGTAGAGCCATCTTGTGCTTCTTCGTTTCGTTCGATGAGTGGGGTATCCGGAGGCCCCTTCCCCATCCCCATCCTCCTCCTCACCCCCCTTCCTATCTCCCAAATACCCTTAAAGGTCGGCAACGCTCTTGTAGCACTTGGTGTTGCAGAGGTATGTGGGCGACTATAATCATTTACCATCAGGTGAACCGCATGCTCGTTTGCCGCCTTTTACATAAAAAAAAAGATTTTATAATTTAAAAACATTTTATTTAAGGTTCCATTATAGTTCCTTGCAAAAAGAATGATGAACAATGTATGATCAAATCGGCTAACATTGCAGCTTCGTTTCTTGCTGCCGGAATTCCGTCTTTGAATATCGAACCTATAAATATTTTAAAGCCAGGTGATGTAGTAGGCAACACCTCCAAACTTTTTGTTAACATAAGCGATAGCTGGTTATCAGGGTATGAAAAATGCGAAGTCAATAAGGTTCAGTAAGTTTAATTTTTTATATTTTTTTGAAACATTTGTTTTGGATTTGGATAGCCTACTACTGATCTAGTATTACCTATTTCAGTCCCGGATTGTAACTACACCTATTTTAATGAATATAGGTTTCTTCAATAAAGCGCTAGCAAAAACCGGTATAAGGGGGCACGGCAACCCTGTAAGGTTTGCTCATATTCACCACGCAGGTTTGTGAGCGAAGTGCCGACACCCACGGACAAATGATATTGCTCGCTATCAGTTGCCTTTGATATTTGGGTTCAGCAGATTTGCATGGATATTCGGCCATCTTTCATTCGCCAGATCCACGTTTGTTAGCACGCAAGGTGAGCTAGGGCAGTAAGAAAAAAGTTTTCAAAGAACGTTACCGTATATTTCTATTAAGCATATATGTTAAGATGTTATATTTAAGCTCCTATAATGATGCCTATTTTAGATTAAATTTGGATATTTCAACCTTACACTTTAATCTACAATGTCCTTCGTTTGTCTCAAAAGGAGACTACAAAGTTTCTGGTGAACTAGTTAAACTTGCCGTAGAGACAAATGGTACATATGAAGTTATTACTGGTGAGTAATTTTAATTATACTTTTTATGTGATTAATTTTATGTGGCCAAAAGGCCAAAGTGAACTGACATCTAGGCAAGCGTGTACCATCCTAGGCCTCATCTTCGCCTTCCATCGGGCAAGATTGAAGTCAAACGCAAGCCTATTTTTCATAAAAAAAATGTTGGTTTTTTCTCCGTTAGAGGAACGATGGCAAATGGTTAAAAAAACATCAATTTTTTTTGTCTATTATTTTAATAATTATGGCTTCTTTATATAAATTGTGCAAATTTAATGCCTAAGAATTCAGTGATTTCTTAATTATTTTCAGAGAAGCAAATGGTAAATTTAGACTTTATACACACTTTGCCAATACTTGCATATTGCAAATAATGCAGTGGTAGCATTAAATAATTAAAGTCTTTTGAATATTCTTTTCTTTATTACAGGTAAATACGAAATGGTTGTAGATGCAATCATTGAAAAGGTTGAAGGAAGAGATGGAAAAGAGCACTTGGCTATAAAAACGTTTAAAGTAGTTGGAACTCCGCTAGAGCCAGTAAAATTTGATTTTAAACATTTATCACCTATTAAAAAAGAATCAAGTAAGTGAAAAACGATAAATTATGTTTAAATGTTATTATTATTTGTATTAATCGATTTCTTATTATTATATTGTCACTGTTTTAATTTTTTAATTTGTTATAACTAAAGTGAGTCTTAACTTACTAAAAATATAGTATTAGACCTGTAGTCTTATATTCTATTGGGTGAAAAGGGAGCCAATAGTCCACTAAATGGTAAGTGGCTACTGAAGTCCTTAGACACCTGCAAACAGCTGCAATCAAAGAAGGTTACAGATATGGTCAGAATAAGAAGCCAAAAGAATAAGGTGGAATGCCTCATGGCCCTTTTTTACCTTCTTAGCATAGAGGTATAGAGATGCCTTTCAAACCGGAGTAGTTTCACTGCTGGGGGCAAAACAAAAAAGAGCATGGTCGCCATGGTAGGTACCATGGCGACTCCTAGGCTGTCAAGGAGTCTACCACCTAGTCTGTATCAAATTCAAGAAACTGCAGGAGAATGTTTATCATTTTCTTTGAAAGTTTGTAACAATTAAATTTTTTATCTTATTATTGTTTAATTTTCAATAATTTAATAATGCAATGTAATAAATATTTAACTTTGCATTACAGATGATGCAGTAAGGGATTTCGAGCACGGAAAATATAAGGAATTAGGACGTTTTATTGTGCCTATTTACATAGACATTGAATTTAAAATCATATTCTCATATATTAACAAGTTACTTGAAACTGTTGCTTTTAATGATTTGTTTATTGAGTAAAATGATAATGTTATAGCAATACCGTTTTTATAAAAAATACTCACATTACGAAACAAATGATCTAATCCTTGGATTAATACTTTTGTTGTTGATATCCGGTACGAAGTAAAATTGTTGATAAAACAATAGAAGATATATTCTTATGATACATTAAGCCATAAAGAAAGTAAAATTTTACCTTATCTTAAGACAAATACGTAACGCTGCCCGTTACATCCTAGTTGCACGTCTGGAGTGTTATTATCCTGACAAATACTCTTTAAGGCCGGCAACGCATCTGTAGGACCTCTCGTGTTGCTGATGAACGTGGGCGACGGTAATCACTTACCATCAGGTGAACTGCTGACACGTTTGCCGCCTTCACCATAGAAAAAAAAAATTCACATCCTATCTCAGTTTCCCTCCGTTGTTATGATGAAAAACACCTCTCACACGTCAGACTGCAGAAACTTAAATGACCCAAGCACGACATAAACAATGGCTTAGCCGAGTCAAGGTAATAAACATAATGAAGTTCACCTTGGAAGTTCAAGTTCACCATTCAGTAGAATATTACGTCAAAAATTAAAAGAAATTCTAAAAAAAATTATGGAGAACATGAGAATCGAAGTATCATCAATCCAAAGTGACATTTAAAAAAAGACGTCGCAATCCTTCACTCAGAAAATGCAAACATTCAAAGATTCATCGGCACAAAAAAGGAATAAGAAACATTATCACGGATACTGGAATTAAATAAAACAATCGATTATAATTCAAGTCAAATAGGTATATGATATTGCATATTTGTATAACAAAAACAAAAGGGAATGAATCTTATAATTTCTATCCTATGGTAGAAATGAGAATATGAATATAGATTGAAGAATTTGATTCTATAAATACTTTCGCAAATACGCAAATATATTTTGTGTTCAGCACTCAACTAATGGAGGCAAAAAACTATATTTTTTTATTGTCTCTACTCGAACTATATGAACGTAACGAATTCAAACAAAACCACGACCTAATAAATATTTTTATGTAAAGAAATAAATACCTCATCAAAATTATTACTTCGTTTTACTTTTAATTTAAGAGAGAAATACGTGGTAGGTGCACTATTGCTTGTAAATATAATAATTATACGATCATATAAATAGATTTATATATAAATACATACATTAATTATCATATAATAAATATAAATCAGATGAACTGGAGAATATAGTATTATTTAAAATGAAACGTGTTCGCGTATATTTTTGTTTTTATATTCCCGACGTTTCGAGTGCTTTACAGCAGCTCCCCCGTGACCATGGCGTGGCTTAGCTACGTACGCCTATCAGCGACTAGTTCCTAATTTTTTCGGGCAGTTATGCTAAAGGTGGCTTTCTCTGCACCGGAAATACCTCATCTACCTTCGACGACATTTACCTTCTTCAATAAGTGGTATCTATCTTATTCGGACATAGCGTCCTTATACCTCCAGTCCACGAGCAACTGCTTTTTTATAGACTTATGATGCCTGAACCGCACGGCAGGGTGCACTTCAGAATCTCGTATTCCGTCCACAAATGCATGCATTAGAATACAGTCAACGAACTGTTTGCCTTGCCTATAAACTTCTCAGTCTCTAAAGCCTAGTTGCAGTGTTTCCCAGCTGCGTTGAGTGTGCTCCTTGAGCTAAGCTCCATAGACATGTTCTAGATGACTGTTATTTTGCCTCTAATGCCTACATTAGTTGGTCATAGGTAAAATTTTGGCCTCTAACACCGAAAGAGCCTGATTGCGCAGGCCCAAAGTCAACGCCGTTAGCGCATGCTCTGCCTCTGACCCAGCCACGAGACACAGACCTGGCCATGACAAAAATCCTTCAACGATACCGGAGGTTGCCGTTGGCACACAAACTTAGGTTACACCGGAAACTTTAAATTTGTTCTATGTCATCAAATACCGCCCTTATATAACTTTCATGTCTGTCCACGTTCACTTTCAGGCTTTCCATTCCTTTTTCTATAACCTCTACTTTCACTGCATTGTAATTAATGACTTATAAAACGTCCTTTTCCATGGTATGCACGTTTTCTTCTTGGCGGCGCGTGTGATTCTCTAGCAAAGTGCGCAGCTGTTCTCCCTGGCAAGGCTCCTGTTCTTCCTGGCGTCGCGCTTGATCTTCTTGTAAAACGCGCAGTAGTTCTTCCTGGCGGTGCGCTTAATCCTCTTGTCGACGTTTTTGTTCTGCTTGGCGATGCGCAAGATTTTCTTGCGTGACAAAGGTTTCTACAAGCAGTACATCAAGTTTACCATCAGCGAATGGAGCTGCATCCTGAGCGATCTGTACTGAACCTTAGCGGTTTACCAAAGAGATTTTCTGTCCGTTTACGATATCGCGTTGAGGCAGAATCGTAACATGCAAAAATGTATCGGTTTCGCGTCCTCACGTACGTCCAGCCTTTGCTTTGTACAATAACTTCATATTAGTCGAAGTTAGACGCTCATTAACAAAAAACTGTCGAGTTTCCACGCACAAGAGCAGGCTAGCGGACACACGGATCTACCAATTGGTCAAATTTTGTAGGTGATACTTAATTATTACGAAATAGAATCATTAATCAATTATTGCAGAATACAAAATGACATCTCCAGCCCCGGGGGCTAGTTAGCTAGAGGGTATTATCAGAGTCCCTTAATAATTGTGAATTCCGAAGAAGTAGTTCCGAAGTAGTAAAAAATGGGAGGCAGCGGGAGATTGCATGTCATGCATATTTTCCAATATTTGCAGAGTTCCCACCTTAAAAGAAGTCCACTTTCAAAAACCTAAACGAGTAATCAAAGTATGATGCGGTTGGTACACAAAGGATTTATTAATAATTACGGAGGTATTATCTTATATGAAAAAGTTATCTACAGAAAGAAACCTTGTACAAAATCACGAATCTCGTAAACATTTACGAGAAGCTTCAATCGATGTATATAATTAAGGGCTTGGAAAGACAGCCATCACAAGATGAACTGAACGCAGTTTCTGTAAAATGAACATTTTGGTTGAAATGCATTACTAATGACTGGGAAGTTTCCAAATCAGTAGCTAAAATAGCTCCACGTGGTAGTTTCTGATTAAAAAGTAGCACTCAACTATTTCTCCAACTAGAAAAGCGGT
The DNA here is from genome assembly GCA_029286595.1 of Bhutanitis thaidina. NCBI lineage: Eukaryota > Metazoa > Arthropoda > Insecta > Lepidoptera > Papilionidae > Bhutanitis > Bhutanitis thaidina. The sequence continues at coordinate 11,834,606 of JAGSMS010000006.1, read as the reverse complement.
TAGCGGCATACTAAATAAAAATTATCGGTATCAGAGATACTGCTATCTGCGGTTTTATTTCTGCGATCATCGGAATCATTGGATTTAAAAAAAAGCGCGAGAGGCTTAGATTAAGGCAGCTTTGGCGGTCCCGAGTCTCAAAAATATATCAGGCCAGTTACCATGGGTCACTGTAGCCCATCAGGATTTTAAGGGATTTAAGGGGTTTAACCTTAAATTTGACCCTTAAAATCGGCAATGAAACTAAATGTATAAAGTTTACTACACCTAATGTTAAACATTTAGATACAAAAGTGCTTATAAATGGGGAAGAGGCCTTGCGGATAGCACTGTCTTTCTTGGAATAACTCTAGACGCAAAGCTTCAATGGAGATATATCCAAACTTGCTAACAGACTTAGCTCCGCAGTATATGCTGTAAAAAAATAATCTTATTAATATTGAAACGGCTAGGATAGTATATTTTAGATATTTCCACAGTGCAATGTCTTATGGTATTTTGCTGTGGGGACATGCAACTGATATTGAAACAATATTTATTATACAGAAGATAGCCATAATAGCTATCTATAATCTTCATTCTAGAAAATCTCTTAAGGATAAATTTAAAGCAATTAATATTCTAACCTTGGCTTCTCGATACGTATATGATAATGTAATGCATGTACATAATGAAATACATTTAATGTGAATGGTAAAATTCATAAGGAAAAATACTAGGAACAGACACAAGCTTGTGATGCCAGTTACTAGACTCCAAAGAGTCAGTAAATAGTTCAAGATATACGTTTAAAATTAGTAGTACTAGCACTAGTACTAATTTTATTTATATACATTTGTACAACAAACTACTAACAAGTGCGCAAAGTATTTCTACCAATAGGTTTCAAAAAATTGTCGAAGAAAGATTTTATTAAAGTGTTATTTTTTATTAAGTTGTTATTATAATTAAAAGGAATACTTGGATGATAATAACCTCTGGAAATGAGTTCATCGCTTCCAAGCCATTTCTAGAAAAAACGACTGTTAACGAAAGAGACTCCGAACAACCAGAGGAATACCTCCCGCAATCTACGGGCGCGTTTTAAAGAGCCCGTGGGTAGCCGGGGCTCGCCTGTGAGGAGAGATTGGCGTGGGATACTATCGATAAGGGTGGAATGGGTCGAATTGACGCTTCGCTATCTTCGAATGTTACTTTCACCACTTAGTCATCGAATACATGTGATGGGCAGCAGTTCTTCGGAAAAAAGAAGCAACTGAAGAAAATAATAAAGATGTAGACCACAAGAAATAATTGTACATAGTTATTCAATTCACTGTGAGTTGTAAATAATAGTTAATAGCCGACAAAAACGAAGTCAAGGCGGGATTGAAAATTTATTTTATCACTTAACCCCAAATCTTCTATCCTGCTATCCTCCTTATATAGTGTTTATTAAGATAAAACAATCACAAAACCTATGAAGATCCAAATACTATCTTAGTTTCATAAATACGTTCCGCTGCTCTTAATCTTCTTCAACCACTTAGAAGTTATAGGCAAATACTTAGCGCGAATGAAACGCGGAATGCTACTTAGTTTTATGCTATTTAAGAAGATATTCGTTAATTATAATTACAAGTTCTCAACTTATATACAGTGTATACAAAATTCATGTAGAGGATTATGTTTCCAGCTACGACTGCTGGTGTGTTGATCCGCAAATCCCAAAGTGACGATCTTTTTTTTCAAAATGTATTTGTTGACCTCTTACGTGATGCAAGTAAGTACTACACTACGTCACGTTAAATGAAGATTCTACAAGAGGTCATTCCTACACTACGGTATTTAATACAATCATGTGAAGAGGTATTAGAGTCTGTGTAATATATAATTGAATTAAAAAAATAATTGATTTTTTGTCATATTAGTTAGTTATTCTTTGTTTTTTTCTTATGTTAAATTGGATAAGTAATGACATCGTGACTTTTAGAAATTATGTTTGTAATGGAAAAACTGGCAGCGGATGTTGTGTAATCGTTGGCCGGTGATAAATCTTTTTGACACCTGATTTATGGATTTATGTTTTTTTTACACATTTTACGTTCAACCACATCAAGCGTCAAAAAATTAAATTTCTCTTTTTGCAATATATCATGAGCTATACAGACAATAGTCGTGATTGGTGATAGTAAGTAAGGTCAAAATTCAGATCTTTGTATTTTATATCATACTACCCGTTGTGGAGATTTTATGTCAGCCGATTTTGAGCTGGTCAAGGTAACATGACATAGGCGATAAGATAAGGGCGTTTCATTGATTCTAGGGAAAATTTGCAAGTGGGTTGGTAATCCTAAGAAAAGTGCGGCGATATTTCACATCGGGACTGTTTCTATCCCTACACAAAACTAACTTCCTATCGTGTGGGGAATACACTGCAGAAAATAAACAGGTACCGTTGGACTTTTGAAGTGTGCGCAGGAGTTACCATCAGCTCTTCCATTCCAAGTCAAAATAGGTGTCTTCAAAATGTTTTTTGCTGAGTCAGCACCCTGCTCTCTAAGGCTGCATCTCCACTTAACACGTAAACATTGAATAAAATATTAATTTTCATAATTTTTTTCCTTCCACAAAACAAATTAATTTAGTACTACAACGTCTAGCTGCTTCTCCCTTGAGATATTCGCAAAAAGTAAGCAAGTTAATATTATAGGGTTGTCTGAAGTTCGAAGACATGGGGAATACTCGATAATCCTCAAAGCCGGTAACTTGTTTTACTGGGTGACAATATGTCCCAAGGAGGTGTTGGGTTTATCGTCCACAGGTCTGTCATCAATAACGTGATCTAAATCGAAAGTGTGTCGAGTAGGGTAGAGTACCTTAATCTCAGAATAACCAAAAGATATTCGCGTAAACGCCATACGGTCAGGTGTCCGTACCAACCTCAACACACCCTGATGATGAAGTCGAGGCAATGTATGAGGATATTTTGAGAGTCGTGCATTGCTCCATGACAAACTACACGGTGTTGATGGGAAACGTTAACACAAAACTAAGTACAAAAAAGGCGATGAGCTGATAGTGGGCAATTTTGAAGTAGGGCAACGGAACTCAAAACGGCAACAGCCGGCTGACTCTATGACCCCTTTCCAGATGCGGCCCCACAGAATGTGGACCTAAATAAGACCGGATGGTACCACAAAAAATGAGATTGACTTCATCATGACGAACAAGCATCAATTGTTTAGTGATGTCTCCATGATCAATAGGGTAAAAACCGGCAATGATCATCGAATGGTAAGAGGCAGACTGAACCTTAACATTAGGCTCAAGTGGTCTCGTCTGATGAAGTTTACGCTCCGTCCACCTCGCGCCCTCATCCAAGACCCCGACCCTTCAGCTCAAATTGCACAATAGTTTTCAGTGGCTTGAAGATTATGTTACAGTAGACGATATAATTAGCAGGCTAGTGGAAACTATCCATGCGGTAGGAGCTAAGTTTTGAAAAGTCTTTGTCAGAGATCTGTCTATAAGAAATAGCTTACCAAGTTGAAGACCGACAATGGTGAGGGGCAGAGAATTTGAGGGACATTGAGAGATTCTACAGACAGCTGTACACATCGTTGTTGAAACCACACACTGATGTAACGATCCAAGATCCAAGTTTATCCGACGTTATTCCGATGAGATCCCGGCCGTCAGTCTGAGCAAGATTTGCTCTCAAACAGCTTAAAACGGCAAGGCGCCAGGTGAGGACGCCAGGAAAACGTACAAAACGGTAATGAGCGAAGAATTGTATTGTTGTCCTTAAAATTTCAGCAAAGTTCCTTTCTCTTATAGCCTTTTGTTGGTTTGAAGTCATATGGAAGTGTCGTTATTGTACCAAGGACTACAAAAGTTGGTACCCTAAAAAACTAGACTACCTAATTTTTTAAATGACATTTGTAATTATTCCAATATTTATAGTGTATTGATTTACTGTAGGCGAAAGACATTATTAGTTATTTAATTTTTTTTTATTATAATTAAGGAGTGAGACAATAAACATAGTGCAATAGGTTTTTGTAAAGTTTTAAAACAATAAAAAGCCCTCACTCAGCTGCCCGAGTTCTCCAAGTCCAGGCCGGACTGTTATTGTTACACAGAGTCCGGCATAACCGGTCACTGTCTTGTCTTCAGTGATAGATAGGTGTTTCCACCTTTCCCCCCCCCCCTTTTTCTTTTTAATATGATATGTATAAACTTGGGTAATTTTTCCCAAGCAGCAGTGGACTGTATGCTGGTTTGGTACACGAGGTCTAGAAATTACACGAACTGTTCGCTGGTGTTATCAATATATTTGCACTAGAAAATTGTAGTAAATACAACTAAACATAGTATCGCCGGACATAGCCATCGAGCAAAGAGAGAGACTCTCAGATTATACAGCCTACCGAAACGTTTAATTGTAAAACATTGGCGTAACGAAACATAATTTTTTTTTTTTATACTTTATATTGGTGTTTAAACATTGTTTTATTTGAAGGAAAAAACAAGCATCCCTGCCGAATTTCATTGTAACCCGTTTATTCCTTTAGGCGAGATTAAGTGACAAACAACTCAATACATATTTTATTATCACATTTTTATATTCGTACGATTCATAATAATTTATAAAAACAGCAAACAATCAAAAGCAAGTTCTTGTATGTTAAGCAAGATATGTAAGATATTTTCAACCCTCGATTGAAAATCACATTTGTTAGATGAAAGGTTAAACTAATTTTTGCTTCTTCGATGACATAGAGATATCTGGTGGTTATACTATATAATGGCTCTTAAGAACTGTAGTCTAATTATGTTTTTAGTTTATTTTTTACAAATGAGGACAAACATTTTAATAATATCCTTTCACATTAAAAAGAAACAAATAATACTCAAAATCCTTTAAAGGTTAATCTTGATGAGTGGCATTTATATTTTTATCTTATTAATTAATCCGTCGTCTGGGTAGGTTATCACACTTTTATCTCTGCCGCTTATCGGCAATACAACTTCTATTCTGCGTTATAATTTTGTCAACTCGCAAGTTTAACGGTAGATATAACAGAACTACCAAATTGATATGAATACTGTTTAGCTGCTACAGTTGTAGCCAGCGATACGAAATATTGTAGTTATCTTATAAGATGTATTTTTCACCACCACCAGTAATGATGCCTTAAATATCATAGTGCAACACTTGGAAATGTTGTTGGTCCTTATATTTTGTTTTGACGTCAAACCGATCATTTCGTACAACTTCAATAACTCATAAAACAAGAAATTAAACATCAATATAAAGTACCTCAGTAAATATTGTATTGACTTTTGTACATCGGAAATTTACTGCGATCCAAAAGCAAATATATTTTTTTGCATAATTATTCAAAGCACTTTTTTGTTCCTAACCTCCAACTAATAATCATAATCAATAATCATCATCATCCCATTTATTTTTATGCGATGCAATATTTGTATAATACTTAAACGATTGTTTTTTATATTTTACAAGAATAACCCATTCCAGGATTAGGCAGAGGTTTATTACGTCATTGCTATCTGGCAATTGTTAGCGGAATTTAATTTATGAGTCTGTTTGATTGTCATACGTCAAAAACACGTTAGTAAAAACTTTATAATGAAGGGGTCCACAGTGATGCCGAGAAGAAAAAAAATAAAAAAAATCTAAAAAAAACTACGGTGCTAATTGTATTTGAGTACAAGCTATGCCTGCGGATCCGTTTGCTTCGACTTTAGCATTGATTAAAAAGTATAGCCAGTACCGAAGATATATCGATAGACTAGGTCTCGTGCTATTGGTTTCAACCGCTTAATCCCTTTAAGTTCATAAAATCTTCCTTGGGCTCCAAAAATAATAATAATAAAATCCCTTGAAAATAGTATAGTAAGCTAATCTATTTACAACTTTTAATTATAATATTAAAGTAAAAACACTCACGCCTGTCCCCATAGAGGTAGACAGAGATGATATATTTCCATTTAGTACAACTCAGCTCATCCGCAACACAAACTACTATTAGTAATAGCGGCTCACCTGCGTGCTAAGTGATTACTGACCCCCAGGTACATTTGCAACACCTGAAGAGTTGCAGGTGTGTTGCCGACCTTTAAGGATATTTGGGGAGGGGGTAGGAGAGGATAAAGAAGGGGGGAGAAGCTCCGGTAGCCTCGCTTACCGAACGAAATGAAGAAGCACAAGGTGCCGGTATTCTGCGAGGACGTACTACCCCGTCGAGCCCGCCCATTCGAGCAGCAGCAAAACCCGCCGCTTGTCTCTACCATCTATAAAGAGAAAGCACATTGCGATGGGAGATTTTTCGCAGTTACTTAAGGCTCAATAATAAAATATGATACATAATTTTAATAACAATATAAAAATAAATAAAAAGAAACCTCACGTTTCTTTCTTAAAAGAAAATCCTACTTCGTCTCTGTAATGAACATGTCAAAGAATAAATATGGTTTATTATAAAATTCGTTTGGACAGACATTTGTTTTATATATATATTATTTTTCGAAGGCCTTTTTTGTAAACGAAAACTAAAATTTGATTACGATAATAATAGAGTTGTCAAGCAGGTTACGCGAAGTTATCAAACATGTATGAACTTATAAATGCGGCGTTTTTGAGATCAGCATACATAACATTGAATCTCAGGCCGAAGCTGTTGTTTTATAATAATTATTGTTACTAGTTATTGCCATTATGTGGGAAAAAAGTATAGTTGTGGTGATATTGTTTGCAAGTTTCTGCACAACAAATATTGAGTCAGGTAAATATTTATTTATCATAAATTAAATCATATCAGGTACAAAGTTTAAATTATATTTGCGATTGTCCCTTGGTGAAATTTACATGTTTCATATTTACGGCATTCAGAGTAGGGTAGCCTGAAGACACTGGAAGGCGAAACAAGTTGGTTTTTATTTAATCATTTTCAGGGATAAAGTTCGTAAATTAAGTAGTCCAGTTATTAAATTAAATTTTTACAAAATTAAAATTATTCGTATATGGGTTGCAATTTTATCGTAATATATAGAATTATAATCCTTATCATCAATAGCCTCGTTGTCTAAGCAGTTCACTTCTGGACATATGCTTATCCCATGTTCAAAACTTTGTCTCGCTAAGTATGCCATACATCTTTAGGAAGTCAAAACCTCTTGGTTACTTTATTTTCGGTGGTGGTAAATTAAATTCAGTGATTTTACAAGTATTTCCGCTGTATTTTTGTAAGGTATTTAACCCAACGATTGTTAACCTTGGAACATTTGAAATCATATCAGGACTTATGACAAAACGATAGAAGTAATTTAGTTAAAATAAGGCGATTTTCTCCATTCCCGCACTTACATAGGTTTAAAGTGTAAACAAGAAATCTGATTTCGATGTATAATCTTCAAATTATATATTAATAATCACACTCATGGACTTATACAACGTTTTCCTTCTTGCCTCGTTTTCCTTATCATTAGGTGTCGTGGCCCCCAATAAATATTTCCTTCTCATGCACAATGACATATGTTGGTAATAGTATATGTTAATTGTATTGATAGTGTATACCGGGCATCTTGGTGTAGCTGCAGTTGTGAAATTTGACAGGAATACTTGTTTAGTCATGAAATTTAACCATAAAACGCCAATATTACAACGAGTCGAAAATGTAAAAAATTAATATTCAAATCGGTGCTCTGCTCGCCTACCGTACCGTACGCTGCGTCCAATTTATGGTATTTGTGGCCGTCCTGTAAAGTCTAAAATTCGTTGTATACTCCATAAATTTAAGGCACCGGATCGCCCGATAAAGTAGGCCCCGTACGTTAAAGAAACGCAAGATCTTTGTTGAATATTGCTGCCTTCAGCACGCACACACAGTCCATTCTGCTTCGTGCGCAAAAGACATCACTTTTTGATTTGACGTGGGCCTTCACCCATACAAAGTTCAATTAAATTAAACAAATTTAAGCACTACAGGCCAACCACCACAGATAGGGTCGTGTGTTCGCTGATTAGGTTTCAGACCATTTGGCGGCTGATCCTGCCTCGGGTAAAAATCATCTTCAGTGATGAGACTCATTCCTGGTAGAATGTCTTCGTACAGAAGCAAATTTGCTGGTTTTTATTTACACTACAAAACATGGATTTACACTACACTCCGAAGAAAGTCGCTGTTTGGTGTGAATTTTGGTCCGGTCAGGTCTGTGCCGACAAAACACAGACAATTGCCGCCCTCAAGGCTAACATTAACTTAATGAAATCGGACCCATCGGATTTAGATGAAGATATCGCTCAAAATTGGTTCACCCGGGTATACCGTCTACAGCGAAGCCTATATTTTCATTATATTTTCATCAAATGTACTTTAAAATAAACAAACACAATTGTGGTAATATCACATAGACATCTCATGAATGAAAGACTGAATCTTGAATGATATCTGTATATGGGTACTTTGGACCGTCTTGAGATAAGTACGGATCTGATCTAATTTTATATCAACCTTTTCGGTTAATTTGACGTTTTATAATTTTACAAATGATCTTTAGATCTTCATTTATTTTTCAAGGGGCGTAATATTATTGATGTTTAAAGGGAATAATGTCGGTAAACCACATTACTTGGAATGTAAACTTCCGCGTTCTGAGAGTATCTGGTATTTGTATTTTGCAATGATCGATATTATCAAAGAGAGTTTGAAAAACGTGTAGGTAGTGAGAGACGACGCCTCATGAGATGGAGTGATGACTTGCACGGTAACAGGGTGTAGATGGATGTAAGCGTGCTTTGTGGCAATCTTTAGGTCTATAGTTAGCAATGAACTTGTGTCTAAATGATGATGATTAAGCAAAACGAAGGCACCATTGCCAAATTCCAAAATCGAAGTGTTGTCGATACTTCACTGGTTTTAAAACGTGATAGATCCAAGCGGCGGCTTTTGCTGCTGCTTGAATGGGCCGGGCTTCAACAGGGTTGGTACCACGGCCTCGCAGAATACCGGCGTGAAGTAGAGGCATCTAGTGCTTCTGCGTTTCGTTCGGTGAGTGAGGTTACCGGAGGCCCAGTCCCCCTACCCTGCCCCCGGCTCATCCCCCTTCCTCTCCTCCTCCCTCTCCCCCTCCTTATCTTATCTCCGATCTCCCAAATACCCTTGAAGGCCGCAACGCACCTGCAACACCTCTAGCGTTGCAGATGTACGTGAGGGACGGTAATCACTTACCATCAGGTGAACCGCTTGCTCGTTTGCCGCCTCTTCCATAAAAAAAAGTTTGCCATTGCCAATTAAATTTCCTATTAGGGTCTGCTGGAAGAAATTTCAATGTATAGAATAAGTAGTGCCCTTGTACATGCCTTTTTGCGTGTACATAAATGAATAAAAAAACATTTGTATTCTATTTATTTCAGTGTCATTTATAACCAAGTGTAAATCAGATGATTCAAAATGCGCGAAAGCATCTACTCAAGCGGCTATTCCGATCCTAGCAGCCGGGCTCCCAGAATATGGGATAGAACCATTGGATCCAGTTTCTTTCGAAAAGATAGACGTCAGTTCTAACAATTTGAAACTTATTCTAACCGATACATCCATCACAGGTCTCAAGAACTGTATAGCTAAGAAGATAAAGTGAGTATAATTTTATTATTTGATTTAATTTAACATTTTTATTCAGTTTATCATCAAAAATGTTAACTAAGAGACCAATAATATTATATTTAATTAACAACAGAGGCGTAACCTTTTCTAATAATAACTAACTCATTACATGTTATAATAATAGAATTTATACTATAACAACACGTCGAAAATAAATATTCGTTATTTTTTATAATTGTAAAAACTCTTATTTTTATAATAACAGACGTGATAAACCGAAATCAAAACTGTTCTTGAAACTTCAATGTTCGGGGAATTTGGACGGCCAGTATGAAATGAAGGGCCAACTTCTGTTTCTTCCAATTGAAGGGAAAGGACCGGTACATGTTAAGCTAAGTATGTCACTTGATTTTTTCAAACTACCCACGCGTTGTAAATAATTTACGTGCTTTAAAACTTTTTATAGCCTTACTACCTTACTACCTAAAATATTATAAGGTTTCCACTGGTGTACAAAGACCTGTGTCTTTCCATTAAGACTCCAGCAAACGCTGGCATGCTGTGCATTGAAGATTTGCGCATACTCATTACGCTGGACAGGTTTTACCCGTCACTGGTGAATGGGAAGTGGATTCGGTATTATCGGATATATTTTTAAACTTCTCCTCGCTCGTTTTGATATGAGAAAATGTTGGTTAATAGGAAATGAGAACTACTACTAATTAAGACAACATTACAAATTCTGCAGCATCGGAAAGGGAATTAAAACATGAAACTACTAAAGCAAAATAAAGAATATCATATTAGTTACGATTAAAATATGTTGCATAAACATATAACGCGTGATTAATTCAAGGCCTAATACGTCGTAAGAATATAATATTATCTCATCATGTGTCGAAATAAAGGGCATTCCATAGTTATAAACCGCAATGGGTAAGGATATTATGCTGCTGTAAACTGAACGAATCGAATTTTTGTAGTTTTTAGTTAGTTCAATTTTTATTTATTATTTTAGATGACCTTCTGCGTAAATTAAGAAAAACATTTCATGGAATATGGTTGCTCATATTCACTAGGCAGGGGAAGTGAGTTAAAGAGAATAGTACCTCTTTGCACTATTGTTGGGATATATGTACAATGTAAATCTACAGGCCTATGTTCAGTGAACTTGTGACAGTCTGCAATGAACATGATTGTATTGACACTTTGTTATTTTTATCTCATAAGATGAGATGCATTAAGATGCATTATTTAAGAATAATCTCAATATTTTTAATAAACAGTTTAGACGTAAATAACCTTCACTGTATTTATAGTTCATAAGGTCACTGGCAGTAAATACGAGGTTATAATTTAACATTCGCGGGCGCTATTAATTATTATTTCCTTTTATTACAAGGAAGGTTGTTTACTCTCTTACAAAGTATACTTAAAGCACAATTATGCTAAGAGCGAGAATAATTTAAGTATTTAAGCAGAAACTACGCAATTTTATAAAACAGTAAAAAAATTAACTGAAAAACCTTCTAAATAAAAAAAAATCTAATTCTAAAAATTAATAATTTATTTATTTAAATTTTATGCACAAAGTGGTATAAATGGCGAACTTAAAGCCTAAAGGCATTCTCTCCCAGTCAACCATTAGGCTAAGCAGAGATAAACACATAATAAGGGGCGATACAGCTAAACAAAATAAAAGAAGCAAAGAAATATCAAAAGTAAATACCTACACAGATAGGTAGATACATACACACATTCATACATACATACATACAATATATATACATATAATTATAAATATTAATACTACAATCCAAACATATATGTATGTCAGGATAAACAACAAAACGACATAATGACTATCAGTAACACTAGTACAGATTTGCAACATCTTTGTAGTGTTTGCGGATTTTTTTTTTAAAGGAAAACTTGTTAGGAGCTTTTTTAATGCCAAGAGGGATTTCGTTCCAGAATCTTATAGCCGTGAAAAATAATGACTTAGATAAGTAACCAGTACGGTGTAAAGGCGTCAGCAACTTGAGACTACCTGAAGAGCGGAGAGCATAGTTATGAGAATCAGCCAGGTATTGAAACTTAGATTTCAAGTACTCAGGAAAGCATTGTTTCGAATTATGAAAAGGGAAATATTGGTAGCCAATGGAGCTTTGCACAAAAGGAAGACACATATTTGTACTTGCGGAGATCATAAATGTGTCTGATGCAATTGTTAAGAAGACGATCCAGTGTGTTAAGATGTTGAGACAGTTCAGAGCAACACACATCAGCATAGTCAATAATTGACAAAATGAGCGATTGGACAAGTAAAACCATAGTAGTGGTTGGAAGGAAATTTTTGTGAAGATAAAGTGATCGTAAGGTTGCAGAAGTTTTGCGACTTACCTCCTGAATCTGTTTATTCCATGTAAAACAGCTATCGGTATGTAAACCCAGATTTTTGACCTGGGAACAGAAAATCAAAAAAAGTAACCGTCGGCAAGTTAGCGAACTCTAAATTTTTTACAAGTCTTGAACTGCCTAAGAATATCATACACAGCGAACCACTCAGATATATACTGTAAATCGTAATTCAATAATGGATTTCGGCGGGTTCCGCTTGCGCATATATTTGCAAAACGTCAGCATACAAATGGTAATAGCATTTAAGGTTTGTTGTAACGAGATTAATAAAAATGGAAAACAAAAGGGGAGAAAGCATACAGCATTGAGAGACGCCAGTTAGTACATCACCTCATTTAGACCAATTCTAACCGGCACACGTACGGACGACTGTCGATGCCCTCGAAGATATGCTGAAAACCAATCCTGGGCTGAAGAAGAGATATTCAAACAAGAGAGGAGAGCTAGTAAAATGTCATGGTCGACGGGATTAAATGCAGTGAATCAATTAAAATTAGTACAGTCAGCTTAGAATGTTCCATACCATCTCGGATATCATCAGTCACCGTTAGAAATTCAGTAGTTGTACTGTGACCAGACCGAAAGTCTGACTGATATGGATAGAGAAAATTATTTTTAAAGGTGAAAACAGAGATCTGCTTATGTGCCGTAGCTTCTAAAACCTTATAAAGAAATGGTAGAATAAAAATTGGCCTGAAATGGGAGAAAAGGCTGCAGTCGGTCAATTTAGGAAAAGAAATAACAAAGTCTTTACGCCATAATGTTGGGAAAGTACCGTACTTTAGCGCAAAATTGATGATGTGAGTTATTATGGGTAGAACCGAATCAAGCACATGTAAAACCATTTCCCAACTCACATCATCAAATCCCACGGCATTGGATTTGATAGAGAAGAGTGTTTTTCGTATCTCTTAATAATTCATTTCTGGAATAGAACATACGTATAGCATTAAGAGTGTGGAAGCAGTGTTGAGATGATGTATTGTTATTCAATTTAAATATACCTCCTCATGTTATAAATTCAGATATAACTCATAATAATAGAATTTTAAAACACATTATTTTATAAATTTGTCATCTAAAATAAGGGACAAACAAGATTTAGGACCTCTTTTTGATTGAAATAAAGTTTTTTCCCGGAAAAATTATTTGTTATTTTAATTACAAAATGTATTTATTTAATATATATGAATTAATCATTGCAATTGTTACAGATAAAGCTGAAATCAGCATTGATGCAGACTTAAATGACAAAAATGACAAATGGGAAATCACAGGATGGAAACATTCGTTCGAACTTAAAGATACATCGGAAGTAGTTTTCGAAAATCTCTTTGAGGGGAACGAAGTTTTAGGTTTGTATTAATTATTTTGAAAAGTGAAGTAAAATTGTGAAAAGCAAAGTATCAAATAGTTAAATTACTTAGTCTTTCAATGCACGCCATATGAGGTCTGTGAGATATAATCTGCATCTATGGTTCATTAATTGCTGCAGCAAAACTAGAAGCAGAGTAACCAATACAGCAAGACTATGATGATTAAGAAGATGTTATGATATCTTTCTGTCCAATTTTGACTATTAGAACTTCTCAATAGTTTTTAAGCACCAGTGTATGTTTACCGTTTTGTGTTCGACATAACGTTTATAGGGTAAAATACAAAACAACAGAAAACCAATAAATTGTGTGTGGTACCAGTATTGACTCCGACTAGGTTGAATCTAGGGCTCAGGTCCGTCAGGAGGCTTCATAATGATGATTATACGATTAGAAATGCATGAAAATCACATTAATATTCACCTTTATGGTGTAATATGTTGTTACAAAATCGTAAATGTATCGTTTTTATTTTAAAATTAAATTTAACATAAGTATTTATTAAAATACACAACGATATGTTTAAACGTCTATGCTAATAGATTAGAAAAACTAGTCATTGAAAATGACCTTAAGTAATCAACAGATAGATATGATGGTAAACTCATCCTGTGTTCTCGAAAGACATATCATAATAAGAAAAAAAAATTTCAATTACAGGTAATGCCGCTCGTGAATTAATAGCCAACAATGGTAACGATATCATCTTAGAAATTGGTCCTGAAGTAATAAAGACCGTAGTTGATAGAGTCTTGAAAACTGTTGAAAAGTTTTTTAAAGCTGTGTCAGCAAGTGAATTATCTATAGACTAAGAATTAAGGATACAGCACAAAACTATACAACTAAACTAATTTATTTTATATTGGTTATATTATCTTCAATATTCTACAATCTGGTTATGATTGATAATCTGTGTGATAAATTTAAAATAAGAAGTAAAAAAAAGAGTAACGACAATGATTAAAGGAATAAATATTATCGGCAACATATATTTGTTTTGTCATTTATACGTGTTAGATTCTTAGTTATATATATATATATATATATATATATATATATCTTACCAGCCTGTAAATAGTTTACCCCTACCATATTTGTCATAATCACTACGCTCGGCCAGCGGATTGGCGAACGCAGTACCAGATACCTCACAACTTAGACACTACTGCACGTCATGGATCTACGTAATCTTGGTCCGGTGTATTTTGAGATGGTTATTCGGCCGTCTGACAAATAAAAAATTAAAAAAAAAGTTAACCATTGCAATTTTTAAGGGTTTTCCTTAGTCACCTCTTACGGGAAGAAAGGAGCCGGTAGATTACATAATTATGAACTTCTATTTTATGGAAACACGTGCAAGAATTTTGGGTGTTCTTCGCTCTCAATTATAATAATGGTCCCTTTATATAATTACCACACGTTTTCAATCAATGTAAAACAGAAATTAAAAAAAAATATACTTGTACTTGGTGTAAATTTACATACGACTACTATGATCATTCTGAGCACTCAGTTAATTTTACACATTTCTGCAATTATATTGATTTGTTTTGTGAACTGAACTTTGGGGAAAATTAAGGTAGTCGTGCAAATTTAAGTGCAATATCTATTCTAAGTTTACTTCATTCGACGAGTATAAAAAAATTCTATCCTGAAGTTAAGTTAAAATAGCCACATGGGCGATAAAGAGTCACTATGCCCCAACGGCAACGAAAAGTAAAACACTGCGAGAGTGTTAATAGAAAATTCAGTTTTCAGGTTTTAAAGTTACACATATTTGCTATTTCTACCGCTTAGCTCCATCATTAGGTGGCATGAGACACATATCCTTTCTTTAAACCCCTAAAAACGATGTAATTAAAGTCGTATGAATTTACCTTTATTGGTTTCTTTGTTATGTTTATGCATGACTACTGCCCACTTATTTTAAAAGATTGCGTGAAGATATTAATTTAATATATAGGTTGGGCTCTTTCTTCTTTCTTGTAATACTGTGTTGCGAACTCCATCTAAATTTGTCGACAGGTTTCTCCGTTATAGCTATCAAGACAATGATCTAGGCAGAGATCCTAAATTAAAGTCAAAGTTAAAACTTATTCTTATTCAAGTAAGGCTTCTTTAAAGCTCTTATTAATGTCATACATCTACATCGGTTTGCAAAACAAAACCTTCTCAGAAAAGAATCGACAAGAAAGTCTGAGGTTAGTTTTTTTTAATGCTATATTGTCTCCTATAATCTGCAATAAAATCAGTAAACTGTCAATCATAACAAAACCTATAGAATTTTTTTTTAAATAAGTTTTAACAAATATATTACCTCCACATGTCACGGATCTCCATGACATGAGGAGGTAATATATGTCCTCGATGTATTGATCTATTTCGTAGAAGGCCTTTTTTAATAGTTTCCTTAACAAGCTTCTTAAAAATGTTTGTATATTTGTTGCTTTTTAGGTATTTTGTTGTAAAGTTTAATACATTTATACAAATAAGACCAATCTCAATTTACGAACCTCTAGTGAATTCGCAAAGGAGATCATAATT
This sequence comes from Bhutanitis thaidina, assembly GCA_029286595.1. NCBI lineage: Eukaryota > Metazoa > Arthropoda > Insecta > Lepidoptera > Papilionidae > Bhutanitis > Bhutanitis thaidina. Next base: position 11,818,651 of record JAGSMS010000006.1, on the reverse strand, counting down.
TTATTATTAAATATATTGTTTACGAAGCAAAATTGGTTGGCTTTTACTTCATCAGTCAACTGTCTGATCCTTCTAATAGCAAAAATTGTAGAACTTAATTTTGAAGCTATTTTATCAATTTGCACTCCCCAGTGAAGCTTTGAATCAATAGAGATTCCAAAAACACAGTCAAACTTTCAAAAACTTGATTGGTGTTTTGTAAGTTAATCGTATAGAATTTGTTAGTGTTTAATAGATAGCGTGATAATATATATCCTAGATGTTTCACGGTCCTCCAAGAAACTCATCAGAGAAAGTCTCATCGAAATCCGACCACTGGTTTTTTTTCTAAAAATGTTGGTTTCGGCTTCTGTATCGATAGTACGAGTATAATACTATCCAATTCATATTTTGAAAATATATTCAATGTCAATATAGATATGATTAAACTTTGAATTAAAATTTCAAAAAAGAGGTATTACAACAAACGAAAGACTATATAACACTATATAAAAAAATTAAAATTTATGTCGTTTTTTGGATTTTTTTTATTTTCTCAAACATTCAATATATATCTTCAATACAGGCGACTCGACGAACAACGTTGAAATCAATACCTGTCAATAATAGATTTAGAAGTTGAGTGAGTGCATGGTGCAGCACTTACTGTTTTGAAAACATTCACATTAAACGAACTCTGCTATATTTTGTTTTGGTCTTGCCCTAATCACTCTAAGGCCAATCTATACGACAGTATATACAAAATCTGAGGTTAACAAGGAGGCGGGAATCTCACCTTAACATTGAATATACTAGAGATATCCGAGATCGAATTACGGTGCCTATGACATTTCTCTTGTAAAATAACTAGTTAAATTATTTACTGAACTTAGATCTAAGGAATACATAATACTTTAAAGAATTGAATAGGCAATCCTTTGGAAGATTCGAGATGAATTCTTCTCCAAAATCAACCTGCGCGTGTGCTCGTTGCTATCTGACAAGACGGTGACGAAACCGAATAGCATTCAAAGTTATAGAATTGGACACTAACATTGATGAAGTAATACAGGTAGTATTACTTCGTGACGGATTTCAGGCGTTAAAAATGTTGTGGTAAAAAATTAAAAAAAGAAGACACATTTTCGATAAATAAATGTAATTTTGTGTTTACAAATGAGATGCAGTTTTATCGTAATATTGTATATCAATTATAAATAATATGTTTGTTTACTTAACTGGACATTTCCCATTTCGATACAAAAAAAAAATCTTATTTCCGATTTAAAGGATGTTGACATTATTTTTATTTAAGACATTAGAAGACAGATATATAATAAAGACTTTGACAGTAAATTCGCAAATGCAGCTCTGATCTAAACTGTTATACAAGTGTTCAAAATGTATTACAAGATGAAGAAAAATCTTAGTTACGTTATTAAATATTTATTCGTCTTACTATTTGTGACTAATGCAACTGTAGGTAAGTGACTAAGTAAAACATTCAACGATTTAAAGCAACTTACTTTTATTGCTTTACTAGCATAGCCTCGCTTCGCACGTCACCCCTTGTCTACTCGTATGTAGAACATAGACCAAAATAAACAAAAATGCATTTTTGTTTACTGCGTCATACACACTACTGTTACTGATATTTAAAGCTAATTGTTTTAGTTAGTTAATACGTTTGATATATGGTAATCAGAAAATATTTCATAATTTAATAATAAAAAAAAATACTCTTTACAATATATTGCTCTCGGACCAATTATTACATTAAACGGAGCTGTAGCTTGTTGCCACTCTCGTACATCTATGTTTCAAAACTATCTAACGAGGTATTGTTATCTCTGTCTTATTATTTCTAGTATTGTTATTTCTCGGAGCCTCAGTACTAGTAAAGGAGATAGCTCATAAGTTTGTCAGCATGTAACCGACTATTTCAATTTGATGTGGGATAATAAAGAATTTGATCTTTACACACAACAACTATACATGTTATCAGTATGCATGTTATAGTAATCTCACTCCATCCAGTATAATAATTAGTCCAAGTTATAACTAAGCTGTCCATAATTAATGTTACAATTTAAAAAGTTCATCAGCCGTTGATGTGAACCGCACTGTCGACAGATACGCCAACAATTTCTCTGTCGAAGACATTAAAAGATAGTATCAATCTAGGCGCATATGGTCGATATACCGGACATGTCCTTAATCATGCAGTAATGGATAGTGGATCAATCAAAACGTTTGCTGTCCCGATACGCAGGTAGAAGACAAAGAAATGTGCCATCAGCACATAAAAAAATCCGATTAAAGAGCACTCTAACGAGCAAAATTGCAAAGGGTCTCATCTTTAAAGAATTTGGGAAGGCATTTGGCCTTCCCAAATTCGTTGGAAAAGTTCAAGCTGTTCTTCATCCTGCATCAATCATGGTGTGATGGAAAGTGTCCAGCCAAGGAGTTACGAAGCTTATTTTTGTGAAAAAGGAGTAGACTTCGGCCAATGTTTATCTCTAGACTGACTAGGATAGTGTAGTGAAGACTCTAGTGATACACTTTTCAAAAATATAGCGTCGACTTTCCAGCAAGACTCTGCTTCTGGTCGCAAGGTACGAACAATTCAAACATGGGTCTACAACAATGCTCCGGGCTACATGAGAGCAGAAGACTGGCTAACTTTGCTCCAACATTGACTCTCTTAAGAAATCTTTAGAGCAAGGAGCCGCTAAATTCCTTATTGAGAAAGTACGTAAATCCATAGATTCGTGGCCAGAGAGATTAAAGGGCTGTATTGTTTTTAATTCTTAGCGATTTGCTTAGACTTCGGTAAATATGTACAATTACGGTTTATTATTATTACACTGTTTCTTTAAGAAAATATATGTATTTTAACAAAACTTATGGCCACACTAGGTAGATATTATGTGTTGTGTGCTTGTCTGTTACCATTATTTAAATAATGATTATGTTTCTTACGTTATATTTTTTGTAGTGTTAAAACAATAAAAATTCGACATTGCTCCACTTTTTAATTATATTATTTATTTTTTCAGTGCCATTTATTAATAAATGTAAAATGGATGATCCTAATTGCATTCTACGATCAGCACAAGCAGTAATTCCAACATTCGCTGCTGGTATGACTGAATATGGCGTTGGCATATTAGATCCCGCGTACTTTAAGATAATTGATGCGAGCACTAATAATCTTAAACTAGTTTTAAGTGATGTTTACATCAGAGGTTTAAAAGGCTGCATCGCTAAAAAAATAAGGTGTGTAGTTACTGGTATTTAACTAAATTTAAAAATATTAGAGAGAAAGAGATGGTGAAAGGTTATGCTTGCTCAGAAGCCTCTGCTTGAGGGGGCGTTTTATGACGCGTGTTCACGTTCTTTTAAATTTAAATAAAGATAGAGATGGCTTTTGAACAGGTTGTGCTTATGTAGGCTGGTTTGTTCAAGTTTACTCTTATGCTTTAACTATGTAGCTCCAATATTCTTCTACCACGATTTTAGTTGCCTTTGGGAGCATACCATTTTTATGATATTGTATGCATTACAATTATTTTTGGAAAAAAGTAAAGAGAGGAGACCTACCGACTTTATTTCGCCTGTTTTTGCTCCGCTAGAGGAGCCTCGTTATGAAAACAGTGGTAGATTGAAAAAATAAGAACAAACGAAATTTTTCTCTCATGTATCAATCACTGCTTTGCAGCGATTGAAAATCTATTGTTATGAGTCATTCCAAGGAGGTTTATTATTCTTACGTCGAAGAATAAATAATTTTCATTGTATGTCATATTATGAATGCCATCGGTAAACAAATTACGTAACAAAATTACCTTTAAAAGAGTACGCAGAAATTTACAATACTAATTTTAAATTAAACTTAATATAAAAAAATAAATATATAACATTAATTATGACTAACATTTTACAAAATCGATTTTTTAAAAGTATTCATTTTAACATATATTAATTATCTCGAGCCATTGAATTTAAAACTCAAGCTTCACGTTTTTAACTATTACTACAAGTATATGCAGAGTTTATATTTATTTTCAATTTATATGAAAACTAAAAAAAATATTCTACCGGAAAAATTAGGAAACATTTTCGTGATAATTATTAGTAAACGTTAACTCTGTAGTGATGTTCAAAAATCGTACCCTGGGTACCAGTTTAACAAGTATAATAATGGACAATTCAGCTTAAATGAAAATTGTTATTACATGTACGGGGGTTTACTGTGGCTCACGTACATAAAACATCCAAATCGATTAAAATCTAGATGAGTATGTGTGAGATATAGGCGTGTTTCACATATCACATTGATATAGGTTAACTTTCACCTTATTGACGAATTCCAGGTTACTATTTATCGACTCCTTGGATCACATCAATCATAATACGGAACAGAAGAATCGTTTCTACTATTTGACGCTGGATGTAAGAGGGAATATTCTTCCCATCCTTTTTTCCAAATGACAACCATACATTTACGCGATCTACCACTGCTGATTAACAAAAAGGTCTTTGTCGATCGACTGATGCCAAAAATGTATACTATGTTTATTCGTGTGTTCATCAACCCGTCTGCCCACTGTGGTGAGTAGGGGCTAATCTTCTTCCATTCGAGGATATAATTAACTGTACAATTTATACATTAACAAGGAATTAAAAAGTAAAACTTTTCATAACTCAGGCAGAAGACTATAATCTTATCTTTTAAAAAGGGGTTGCCGTAATCGACACGTTAAGTAAACGGGTTGGCGATTGTATAATCAGACATTTAATCTTTGACGTTGTTACCCGTCACAGGTATGGAAAATTTAGGACAGACATATTTGAGAGGGTTATTCCACAATCAATCAGAGACCATAAGAGTTTTCTGGTTTAGTGAGTTTGCGAATTGATATCAACTTATGCACTCACGGGAAATAGCTTACAACAACACCACACTATCATGTCACAAAAAAGATCCTCCATATTTTAGACTGTATACATAGTAATATTCGAACTATCTGGATTTACATAAATTCTAAAGTTTCCGAGAACTAATCCGTATACAGCTTGTTACTCAATCCTTTGAACTGAAATTCGGAAATAGAGAACAGTTTCGTATTGGACAAGTTTCGGAGTGACGAACGTTTATTTAGTAATAAATTATTATAAACGATACCACTGATGCAAGTAAATATAAAGCTGCGTTACGCTTGACGCTCTCCGACATAGATTTAATAGACTTATGATATATGTGTATGATGGAGTAAGTAGTAAAATGTATCAAAGAATGTGCAAATTGCCGAACTACGTTAATTATGACAGGCCTTTGCAAAAGTATACACCCTTAATAACAGCTACTGAATTGTAAATGAAAATTAGTAACAAGCCCTTTTTTTTTTTGATAGCTTCCAGAATAACGACAAAAGTTCAACCAAATTGTCTATTAAAATAGCATGCAGTGTGGAATTAGATGCACAATATGAAATGAAAGGCCAATTACTAATACCCATCGAAGGCAAAGGAAAACTTAACTCAGTCTTAAGTAAGTTTCTTTTTTTATTGTTTAATTTTGCTGGATACACTTTGCAGTATATCCAGCCAGCCTTTCGCTACCTGATATTGACTTAGATGCACCAACATAGAGCTTGGTGATATAATATTAAGCCATAGAAATAGTTTAAGACCATGTACACTTTCCGGAATAAATAAAACATTTGTAATACACGTGCGACGAGAATTGAACTGATAAATACAATTATTAAATATAATTATATATATATTCAAAATCTGAATTAGATATTTATTTTGAAATTGTATAGAACATGATGTTTTTTCGCTATATGAAGTCAGTGTATCCAATTCTTCCCGATTCCAAATTCCTCTCAAACACGGGAGAAAGGCTCAACAGTGGGATGTTTATTACATTAATATCTTAAATTTTATCTTTAGAATGAAGTAATAATTTTAACTATTAACATATAAAATAACAATATTTTATTTATTTACAGGTGATACGTTATACAAGGTTGATTGTGCTTTAACTGAGAAAACACGCCAAAATAATAAGAAATACTGGATAATTAAAGAATGCACTCATAACTATGATTTTAAAGCAAATTCTAAAATCCATTTCGATAATTTATTCCCTAACAATAAAGTATTAGGTAAGAAAAACATTGTATCGTAAAGAAAAATTCGAAAGTTTAATTTACAAAAACATTATTTATTAGTAACGATACGTAAACAGTTAAGCATATCTTGATTGTTATATGCGTGCAGAAATGTTCTTCCTTAATGACATTACGGGCTGCTATCTCGTTACATTAGTACTATCATCACATAGTAAGGATTAGCTATTATTTTGTATTCCGTAATGTCACCAAAGATATTTTGGCTTATAAAATAAAATGTAAGTGTACGCATACATACTTTTGTAAACTAGATATTTTTAAACTGCATTTGGTGTATTGAAAAGTTTTAAATTTAAACTCTTATTTCTAAAATTGATTCAATGTTATCAATATAGTGGATCAATTGTCCACATAATTAGCTTATGTTCACGTGTTAATTTATTATTTTGTATAATTTTAGCTCAAGCCACGCAAGAAGTAATTGAAAGTAACGCAGATGTCGTCACTTCAGAAGTGGGTCCTGCCATCGTGAAATGTGTTATTGATATGATCGTCAAAAACATAGGCAAGTTTTCAGAAAACGTACCCATTGAAGATCTAGTACTTTAGACAATATCTATCTTCACAATAATAAGGTTTTTAATATGTAATATTATTTGCTTAGAGAACATGGTATTGGCGCCCGTATTAAAAAGAAATATAAATGTATGTTTTTTTTGTATATTTCTTTATTACTTAAACCTTCCTATCCAGAAGTAAAGGAATAATGCGCTATCCTTAAAGTTTTGACACTTACAAAAATTTGCATTTGCTTAAAATGAAAATAATAATACAAAAATAAACAGATAATTGAAAATATTCAAGCAACATATCAAGAAACTTTTTAACTATGGCATTTTTTTTTTTTTTTTTATAGAAGAAGGGGGCAAACGAGCGTGCGGCTCACCTGATGGTAAGTGATCACCGACGCCCACGAACATCCACAACACTAGAGGAGCTACAGATGCGCTGCCGGCCTTTAAGGAAGGAATAAGCTCTTTTCTTGAAGGTCCCTAAGTCGTAACTATTCGGAAATACTGCTGGCGACAGCTGATTCCACAAAATCGAAAACTTCGATTAAAACGTACTGTGGTGGAATGCCAACCATCTAGGTGGTATCGATGGAACTTCGAATTCAGTCGCGATGTACGATGGTGAAACTCAGCAGCTGGGATCAATCCGAACAGTTCCTCAGAACATTCCCCGTGGAAAATTTTGTAAAAAATGCAAAGAGAAGCAACATCTCTTCGCAAGGCCAAAGGATCAAGCCGATCAGAGAGAGCTTGGTCGCCGACAATTCGAGCCGCTCGACGTTGGATGCGGTCAAATGGAAGGAGTTGGTACTGGGGTGCCCCTGCCCAGAGATGAGAACAGTATTCCATGTGGGGCCGAACTTGCGCCTTATAAAGTTGCAAACGGTGGACCGGCATAAAATACTGTCCCGCTCTACAGAGCACACCAAGCTTTTTGGAGGCCAATTTGGCCTTTCCCTCCAAGTGACCACGGAACTGAACGTCGCTCGATATGTCAACGCCAAGGATTCTGATACTGGCTGAGGCAATAAGGGAATGTTCTCAAAAGAGGAGAAACGACAAAGGGATTCTTTTAGCGGTGAACGCGCAAACCTGTGTCTTTTGGGGTTGAATAGGACCAAATTACGTCGACCCCAATCCGAGACTTTGAATAACAAGGTCTCGACTTCAGACACAAGTTTGTTCCGGCACTCGTCGACGTGTTCCCGAGAAATATTCGCACGGCCTGTATATAGGGCATCACCCGTGCTGTCGTCTGCATAGCAATGAATGCTACTGATTTGTAGCATGTCGTTGATATGCAGAAGGAACAGAGTGGGAGATAGCACACAGCCTTGTGGAACACCAGCATTCACGGGTTTGGGGTCCGAGCATGCACCGTCGACAACAACCTTGATGCTCCGATCCGTGAGGAAGCTGGTGACCCAGTTGCACAATCTCTCAGGAACCCCGTAAGATGAAAGCTTTGAAAGAAGCGCTTTATGCCAAACCCTATCAAATGCTTTCGCTACGTCCAGACTAACCGCCAAAGCCTCCCCCTTAGACTCAACTGCTTCTGCCCATCGGTGAGTCAGGTAAACTAGAAGATCACCAGCTGATCGTCCGCGACGGAAACCGTACTGTCGGTCACTGATCAGCTGGTGTTCCTCCAGGTACCTCAGGAGCTGGGTGTTGATGAGTGACTCCATTATTTTAGATAACAAGGGGGTGATGGCAATAGGCCTGTAGTTGGACGGATCAGAGCGGTCGCCTTTTTCGGTATTGATGCACAAATGCTGTCTTCCAAGATTCCGGGACGACGCCTGAAGAGTAGGAGTGCCGGAAAAGACGCGTGAGAACCGGTGCCAACTCAGAGGCACACATCCTCAGCACAATTGAGGGATTCCGTCCGGCCCACTCGACTTATGAATGTCCAGGAGCGGAGTGCCTTTCGCACTGAGCTCTGCAGAAACTGAATTTCCGGCATGGAGCACTTACACCACGGGATGGTAGGTGGAGAGTTTCCACGGTCATCAAGAGTCGAGTTGGATGCAAAAAGAGAGCCCAAGAGATCGGCTTTCTCTTTTGCAGTATGGGCCAGCGAATCATCCTCCTTGTGTAAAGATGGGAGAGATGGCTGACAGAAATTCCCTGGACAGCCTTGGCGAGAGACCAGAATGCGCGGGATCCCGATGGGAGGCGAACTAGTCTCTCGCCAATTCTGCCAATGTGCTTTAACTTTGCCGCAGCGATAACTCTTTGAAGGACCTGGAGGCAGAGTTGTACTCGTTTTTAAGAGCACTGGTTTTTGCATCCCGAGACGCCGATGCATCGGCCCAGGCCTGGTAGCACTTCCGCTTTCGGCGTGACGCTATTTTGCAGGTGCGACCAAACCAAGGCTGGGATTTACCTCCGACAGGCACTGCAGAGAACAGAATAAAAAGTTCCATTCCCTGAAGTACCACATCGGTGACAGAATCTGCAACGACGTTGGGATCATCCAGCGAGAAGCAAACCTGCCCCCATGGATAGGAAGCAAAGAAAGACCGCATTCCATCCCAATCTGCCGACCTATAGTGCCACACACGGCGAAACCCCGCAGATCGCGTTCGGGATCGGCGCGCGATAAACACTACACTCCGGATCAGACAGTGGTCCGACGAGCCAAGAGGGGCATCGACTGAGACCAAATATCCGTCCGGGTGTGAGGTCAGCAAAAGGTCCAACAGGAAGGTGTATGACCTTCCACGTCTGGGATCCGCGTCGGCGAGGTTACCAGTTGTGTCAGGCCATATGCTAATGCAAAGTCGTGAACAGATCTCCCGCATGATCGGTTATGCGAGAACCGAGCCAATCGGTGTGGTGGGCATTAAAATCGCCGAGAATCACGATCTCTGCGGATGGGATCTGTTGTAGCACGGAATCTGTAGCCATTTGGATGTGGTCGATGAGTCGGTCAGTTACGGTATTACCGCTATGGGACCTGTAAAGGCACGCATAGACGCGCGGATGGTCGTCGCTGTCGATGCGCAGCCAAAGGGTAGAAAGGTCCAAACCTTCAAGACTACCGAGGCGTCGAGAACAGATATCATCTCTGACGTATACGCAAACTCCGGCACGGGGCACAAAGGAGTGTTCCAGTTTGTACCCCGGGTAATGGAGATAAGAGGTATCAGCCGGAGACGATATCTGAGTCTCTGTAAGAAAAAGCAAGGCCGGCTTCGCCGTTTCAAGATGGTAATGAACGGCGCTAAGGTTCGAGTGGAGTCCCCTGATATTGCAGAAATCCACGGCGAGCGCGGTAGGGGATGCCATAGTTTCCTTGCTGCGTTTGCCTCGAGTAGGAAAGAAAGAGAGCGGAATATTGCCCCCCCCCCCAGAATACGCGGGGCAGACTGAGCATCCACGATTAGGTAGCGTAGGAAAGCCTGAACGTGGATGCTCAGTGAGGGATTCTCCAGAACCGTAGGTACTGGTACCCTCCTGGGGTAGCTCAAAATTATATACCGCTACCATATTTGGGGAGGGGGGAGGGGGGAGAGGGCCTCCGGTTACCTCACTCACCGCACGAAACGCAGAAGCACAAGATGCCTCTACTTCACGCCGGTATTCTGCGAGGCCGTGGTACTTATCCGGACGAGCCGGCCCATTCCTGCGACAGCAAAAGCCGCCGCTTGGCTCTACCACGATGAACACTTAATCATCTCTTGGCAAGATTTATAACCTATATCTTTAACCTGCTATCGAATTATCGACACCATTAAACATAAATTTATGTAATGTTTTATTGAAAATATATTATGCGAATCTTAACTTACGCATTAATGCTTTTACTTTAAAAAAAATCATCAAGTTGACCATAGAATCTCAATTAAAAAAACATCACAGGGCTGGTAGAAGTTAAATGCTGGTTATTGCATTAAATTCTTGAAACTATCACTATGGTTGTTTTGGTCATTGACAGATTGCCAGACAGCATAACTATACTACTATATCAACGGTTTATCGCGTCAAGTGCGAGGTATCTGGTTCTGCCAACCCGCTTGCCAAGTGCAAATCCTCCCTGTGGGTAGCCCATGTACAATGAACAGGCTAATTTCGCAATCGATTATTTTGTAGTTTTATAGTAATTATAACGGCAACTTGAATAATTAATTTAAACTATTGTTTTGAATGAAAATTTCACTCTCCTAAGTTACGAATGCTTTCGTGTAGTAATATTGTTTTTCTAAACTATACCTTAAGAAAAAAAATGTTGAAATTATTATACACCAAAAGGGCCAATAGTCATTAAGTCCGCCTTAGGTAATCCTATAGGTGTACAAAATAAAGTATAAATAAATAAATATACTAAGTAATCTTAAATCATAACAAAAGAAATGAGATTGTAGTTCACAGAACTGTTTATTTTCATAACGTTCACCATTAAACTATAAATATAAGAATATGGGCTACTGCGTTCACATATTTTTTTTTATATTCTAAACATATCCTATAAATTGTTAACGCGACATCAAGCTGTCATCAAGGCCTAAACACTCAGCGTTGGTATTATATTAAACCATAAAAGAACAATTATCTTGAATCTTCACACAGAGAAGTAGGAGAATGAAAACGTCAACGCCGTCCTCAATATTTGAAAACACATGGTTGATATAATAAATGATTTCTGCTCGTTTGAAATCAACAAAAAAGAGAATATGGAATAGAAATCATACTATTTCAGTATCAAAACTGTTGATACTACCACGCTTTCAATGTTTCATAACATATATTTATTGTTTATTTGTTATTTTTTGTTTCATAATATATATTTAATCGATATTAAAAAATGTAAGCTCGTTAACCAATGGCGTGGTAATACTTAAATAACCGGTGGTTGTTATATTAAAATGCTCTACCGCATAATAAAATATTCTATGTATATGGGTTATTATAATACATAAATAGTATTTTTTTGCTACCTGCATTGCTCTTTTTACATCCCACGTCTGTGAAATAACTGTACCAGGGAGTTATTTATATATTCCTTGTGATATCGCCGGGAGCCGCTGACAACCATATCGCAACAATTAGAGTGAGGATCGCCTTCTATTCATTAATTCACAAGTGATATAGATCAGGGGTAAGCAACCTTTTTTTAATCAAAGGGCCAATTAAAATATAATTTTTTTTTGACGGGCCGCACATAGATTAACAGGTATTAATAATTTACGAAACTTTACTTATAATAAATATTAGAATAAAAAAATATAAAACTATAAAAAAAAGTAAAGATTTCATATACAAATTTTAATACAAGATAAAAAACAAACAAGAAAAGAACAGAAAAAAGAACTTACTTAAAATTTGAGAGTTAAAAAAATATCTAATATTACCTTTTTGACAATAATATTGCACTCACGCATTTCAAGAAACACAAGAATTGCTAAAATAGCTAGTTAACAGCTTACCAGTCGGACTAATTGTGTGACAGAAGCAAACACAGACAGACACATCGCGTCCGTATTGCATGTTTGAACAAGTCACCGACAAGTTTGCATCTCGTCACAAAAAAATCGGGCAGATGCGATATTTCGATTTAGTATGTACTACCATTTTATTATAATTAATTTTATAATAATATATTGATAGGAGAAATTCGATTAAAATAAATTCAATTTTAGAAATGCTTGGCGGGCCGCGTGTTGCTCATTCTTGATATAGATGATCATTTCAGCGAATCACAAGGCCACTGCTGAACATAGGCCTCCCCCAAAGATTAGATACAGATAAGGTCTTTGAATTGGTAATTCCCTCCTTGGTTGTTCGTATGTATCTATTGACTCAGTCTCTACCGGGCGGCCACAGATATATTTCGTATTCTGCCTACACCATTTGGCATATCACAATAACTAACTGTATGGGCTTCACCACATCTTTTTTATATATGTCATATATAAAATATTTCATACTTAACATATATCTATATTATCGTAAGACGGCAGTCAAAGTACTGTATTCATCATCATTATCATTTCAGCCTGCCCAAGTCCACCGATGAACGATTACCCACATGAAGTATTAGGATGATGAAAATTAATAATTTTTTTTGTCAAAAATAATATATTATTATTCAAAATTTTATATATTTATACTATTTTTAAATATTAAGAATTCTCCCAAAAGTAATAAAGTCGAACCCTTTTATCACACAATAAGGAAAAAGTTAAGTTTCCTCCAAACTTATGTAATTTTGTGATAAGTCGTAAGTAGTAGAGGTCTAGCAATAGACTAGTCCATCAGTAATAATTTGGTAAACAGTCTTCAAAGTTTTTAGTTATATCATATTTAAAGAGATCCGTTTATTATTCTTTCTCATTTGCATTGATTTTACACATAAATAAGCACACGCGAGACAATCGCTGCAGTTTGTAATAAGATTGCTTACATAAATAAGTACAAGTACTTCAACTAATCGGCTATCTAAATTTAGCATATTTGATAGTAAGTACATGTAAAGATCCGTAAAGAGAAGAGTCTTTAATTACCCCCAGACGTAGATAATATATTATTTTTCATCCTTATTTTATGGTGTTTATGAATACAATAATAACAAGCTGAATCTCCCAAAATTTTTTTTAAGAAACTGATGTTATTTCCGTCCTGCAAAAGGTGCTACTTTAACAATAACGTCTAGAACCCTCTTAATTAATTAAATTGTGTTAAGAGGGTCTGGACATTATCGTGACAGTAGCGACAGGAGTAGATTGGGCACGTTTACGAGTGGCATCAAAATCGAACTCAGGAGCTTGGTCGCATGCTTTACCATCGCATCATCCCAACTCAGGACTGAACGTTAATGCCTTACGAATCGCAACAGCGCTATGATTGGGACGTTACGCGGGGATGATTTGTTTTTGAAGAGATGGTTGAGGCAGTTGAATCCCATGCGTTGAACTGCGATGATGCTGAAAGATTGTCTGGAGTGCGCTTGTTGTTGAAAATGTAACTTGTGTGTTAGAGCCAAAAGGTTTAAGCCGTACGTTGAAAAGGCCATCGTCTCTTAAGGGATGCAACTTCTATTAGTACATCTGCCTCATCACACGAATAACACTGATCGAAAGGCTGACATCGCAAGAAAAACTTTGGAAATTTTCTGGACAGTAAAGTCCTGCTGTTTTTTCGACAGCGGCGCAAGACTTTAAAGGAAATGTAGGCAATAAAGAGGATACATTTTTGTGACTAATTTTAGGTGTTTGTTGTAAGTTGTGGATCCCAGGAAAAAAATATTAATTGTCCACATTCGTGATAATTGCAATACTGTGCTGTTGCGGCGAAAAATCCCTACAACCTATATACCATTTTGTATGCCATTTGAGGTATAGTTAGAAACATTAAAATTATATATGTAATGACGTTAAAAATATATTGTAATCGATAGAAATCACATATAAATAAACGTATCACTGAAACTCACCCCAAGTATATGAAGAACAGGATTTGTAAAAGATAAAGTATTACTTGGGGCGTTACTAACTGCCAATCAATAACCGAACAATTTATATGTCAGGGGAGATACTAACAACGTAATGACTGCCAAGAACAATCAATTCGGTTGATTTTGGTTCCGTATATTTGCTAATTATTATTGTTTACCCAAAAAGTAGTTGTTAGCCAGGTGTGAAATTCGGAAAACAATGAAACATAACTTACATGCTTACACTTCTGAAGCCAAACACACAAGCACGTATGTAAACTGAAAGGCCAACCTACCCGCCAATCAAATTACGGCAAACCCATTCTGGAGAAAAATACAAATATCATAGAAAATATAAATAGTAATATGAATAGTTCACATAAATAATGTCAAACATTGTAAATTGTCAGTCCATCGACGTTATAATATTACGCGATTGATAACATTTTGATTGTGTACCAATTGGGAAATAATATGAGTAGAAGATTAAAGCAATTTTACTATTTTATAAGATTTAATTTAAAAGAAGATTAGATTGTGTGATATATATAGATATAATAGTATGTGGTTTTCATAAAAGGTTTTAAATAAGGTACAGAAAATACAAGAGAACCCTAAAAGCTCTTAAGCGTAAACTGAGCCGGCGTGTTTGTAAAACGCACAGCAAATGTTTTGCAGCTATCGTAGAGGGTATCGGCACGTGCCTTAGTCATTTGCGTGACGTTCGGCAGCATTTTCTCTTGTCAAGGGACTATGAATTGTATCAAATGAGCTGCGGTTTGCGTTTAGGGATTTTTAGGGTGAAATATGAAAAAGACAGTATCTATAAGTAATAAAGTATTGGTAGCGTTAACATTTGTCCCTTTTTGCTAAGATTTTTGACGCAAATATTGACTTAATTCCATGTCAAATTTTGATTTAACCACATGTTTTAATTTGTTAAACATTATTTTTCTTATGCCTGCAGGACATCTGTCTTTGCAATAAGGAGAATTTGTTATCCCTTCAACAATTGGTAACCATTGTGATTTTAAAGCTTTTTCCTTAGTCGTTTCTTAGGACACCTACGAGAAGAAAGGGAGTGGCAGATTCTAACGCCGATAACACATTGAAAATTAAGCTTACTATCAAATTTATCATCGATGTTTCTCAGTGTGATAGAATCTGCAACGAGGATATTCGAAGCAGGACTAGGATAACCGATATAGTTACTTTAATCGTACCTCTTCTTCTTCATCAGCAGTTTTAAGTCCACTGATAAACATAGGCCTCTTTGAGAAAATGCCAGCAAAAGCCAGCATACATTTCTTAAAATGTTTATCCATACTCACAAAGCTGGACAAGCGAGTTGTTGAGCGAGTTATTTTAATTTTTACAGACGCTATCATAATTTAATTGCTTAAACGTCGAGCCATGACTGTAGCATTGACTCTTCAAATATATTTGAATATATTTTAGCATATCCTCTAAATATTTTTCTATAGAAAGTAAAATTCTTTTACGAAATTTATTGCGTTTAATTTTAACATTTATTTTTTCCGCGGAGAACTGAGTTGTTAGATGTCCTGATGTCATAGTTGACCCGGACTACCGTCGTCTTTTAATTATAAATTTTGGTTTAACCTACGCACAGTATCTTGAGGTCCAAAGCCGGTAAATACCCAACTTCTCTATTCTTTATTGAATCAATGTTTGTTTGCGAGGATTTGGGGTCTAGCAAATCTAATATAATGGTTCAGATGATCTAGATTATGGTCACAGACTCCCCACTTCTTAGAGCATCATCAATGTTCTTTTACCTGTGTAAGAGAGACCACATTCACAATTCCGCATTCTATAGAGTGTAGAAGCTTATTGCACTTAACAGATTTTTTTATGGAAGCTGAAGAATTACTTTTCCCTCTAACTTCATTGTAAATTAACTTATACGCTATATATTCCGTTTAATTTTTTTTAATTAGTTCAATATCTAGAATTTTCGCTAATTAGAAAAATAATGATATATCTAAATCATTGCTTTCTATTTTATATACAGCTACCAAGAAATTACTTATTAATTTCGAATTAGACATTGTAACTCTTCATTTTCAGAATTTGCATAAAAGAAAGAGCTCATGTATATGGCGTGCGTGCATACGCGAATAATATAATTAACTCAACAAATGACCAGCGAACAAACAATTCCCTGCTCGTGATTTGTCGAAGTTACCGCATATTTCAGAAATTTTATATTACATGAAAGCACACAACGATTATACGCCGCGTGCATTAAGTGTTTTGTTAGTAGTTGTTTCTATACTTAAAGGCCGTATAAGTATAGAAAATACAAATACATAGTATTTTTCCGAAGCAAAGCACTAGTTGTAACATTATACATTGTTGGCTGTCTCACCCAAAAACGGTCACAATTTCACAGAATAACAGCATTACCTTTTAAAATTAAGGTAAATTTTGGACGAGATTTTTTTAAAGGGGATCTTTTCTCTAAAATACCAACTTTATCAGCACGCGGTGCACGCCGCTGAAAAACAAAAGAAAATACGGTAACCGGAAGATAGCGGAGTATCCATCCGAATTTCATTTCATCAGTGAAAGGAAGCAGCATCACTAGTGCGATGTGGTCAGTAACTCGCTTAGCCAGCATGGCGAGTATTGGCAAACCTTCCAAGAAATATGAGTACATACGAGCTTTTGCAGGTGCTCTCTTTGAGAGCAGTGGGTTAAAATAGGCTGATTTATACTAAGTAGAAAAGGTTATCAATGTGAATTAACTTCAAGACTACAATTTTTTTTTAATGTTTCATCTTAAATTATGATTTCGAAAGACAACATTACAATATCGATAGAATTTTATTTGATAAAGACTTATTTTGAAACAAAATTCCGCCAGCGTATGTTTGTGCCCACAGAAATCGAAAAGTAGTCGGTCGATTGGGTTATATGTGATACACAAATCTATAGGTTATGTTCTACCCACTACTAGAAATAATAAAAAATCTGTACTTACAAAAATCATCACGGTGGAGCGTGACAGGGTTCGGCTAATTATATAGGAAAATTTATGTTTTTTTGTCGCTTAGTGTATAGACTCGCAAACTGCTCGATCGTTATGATTGTTTCAGAAAAGTTCAGAATGAAATTAAAAATTTACAGAAAAAGTCTCTGCGAAGCGGGCCAGGGTTCAGGTAGATTATTATAAAAAAAAATATTACTGTAAGAGTTTAATTAAAGGGTAATAGGAGCTTCGGCAAATAAAAAACCAATTGTTTAAAAGCGGAAACCCTTTTTCATGTCGATGCTAATGAATATACAACACCTAGCGTGTGCTGAAGGAGAATTAAAATAAAAAGTAATTCCACAAACAGCTAACACAACAAGGGGTATTCGGCTGTACTCGTTATAGGCAGCAGTGAAAACCATAAGAAGTAAGCGATTTTCGATAAAGTAATCAAAAAAATATTCCACTTATAACGGCTATAGTGAAAATATTGTAAAAGTAGCAGCGTGTAAGTGCTCACTGCTGGACAAAAGCATCCTTCTCAAATATACTAAAGTGAGCGCCCTGACCACTAGGCTATCATGGCTAAAGGGTTTAGTAAAACATTGTACGTACTAAAAATAAGTTTAGAACAAGTGAGATTCAAAATTAAACACTGAGACTTGCGTAGTATTTTATTGGAAAATCATAAATGACTGGAATTTAGATTTAAAGTTACATATGCTTATTTTACTGGACTATACTAATTATTAGCAAGTTTCAGAGGTAAGGGCAAGAAAAATGAGTTCTGGCTCATTTTAAAAATATTTTATCAGCTATTGTAGCTTATTAATAAATCTAACACTATTTCAGATGATACAGTTCACGATACATGAAACAAAATTTTAATTTATTAATTTTAGCGCATTTTAAGACGTTCAATTTTAATATTTATTTAATCATTGTGCCGACTTGCGGTCCCAGTTACGTTAGTACTAAAAATAGATCTTCACTGAAAGCGTCAACAAGACCTAGCATGCCCTGCATAGAGGAAAATTTGCTCATGCTCACACAGCTGGTCATTTGGCTGTTAAGTGCGAGTATCCTAGCATAAGAGAAGCTGTTCCCAATCACAAGACTGAAATTTGAGCTAGGCATATTCGGAAGAAATTTTCGCACGGTTCAGACGGTTGCCAAAGCCTCGTCCGTTAGATAGAAGTTGCATACTCCCCCTTAAACACTGGGCTACTGTCTTCGTGCAATGATTAAATACCTGTGTGACCGTTTCTTCGCTCGTCATCTTTCAAGTTTGCCAGTTGTGGAGTACCAATTGAGGAGTCACTTAACTTTAGTACAGTCGGCATATGGCAGTCGCATAATGACATGAAGCGACAAACTCTGAATTTATTGGTACCTCAATATTCTAGGAGATAGCGTTTCTATTAATTTTAATTAATATTAATTTTATAGATTTGTGTGAAAAAAGCTACCTAGATATTTTTTGAATGTTTTACATTACCTAAATACAAAATTTCATCCAAATCGTTAAAGTCGTTTCTGAGAAACCAATTACGTACATAAGTATAGGATTTGGATAGATCTATACAGGATTTAATTTAGCGGTGGTAGCAACCAGTAACATTATTATTAAATTTAGCGCTGCTTCTTCAATGTTAATCGCCCCGCGAATCTTACGAATATAAAATATTTCGAGGACATGATGTGACGTCCGCCAACGCGAAAAAGGCCATTATCCAGCTATGAGAAATTTGCGGCCTGCAAACCGCTTCTTTAC
Organism: Bhutanitis thaidina; assembly: GCA_029286595.1. Taxonomy (NCBI): domain Eukaryota; kingdom Metazoa; phylum Arthropoda; class Insecta; order Lepidoptera; family Papilionidae; genus Bhutanitis; species Bhutanitis thaidina. Next base: position 11,799,747 of record JAGSMS010000006.1, on the reverse strand, counting down.
TTTTACTGTTTTTAAAGTTGTTTAACTTTAGATATTTTGAAGAAGTAATTTCCAATTCTGACATCAGCGTTTAACTTAGGACGAAGTGAAATAGGAATGTAATGAAAAAACATAGGTGCTTTTAGGCCTTTGTTTCCATAGCGTGAACGGAACGGAACAATTGCGTATTTTCTCTTAGAATGATCGATAGATGCACTGAGCTTTAACGCTAGAAGTGATTTATTTATAATTTCTGTGACGACGACTGCGTGACTTATAACATAAATATAAAATTTTTTTGATAAAAAAAAATTATAACTCTAACTTATAATATTGAAGTATATTTTCTTGATGGAAATAATAATGAAATAACCAGAGCAGAACAGAAAAGCTCTCTCTGTAATTTAAATAGCAGCTCCTCCTAATTCTTGCATATACGACTATTCCAACGCACTATCCAAACTTTGAATTCAAATAGTCATATCTCCCAGAAAGTCCCTTCGGGCTACGCAGATTTCCATTAATGAAAATCAGTGATCTGTGCCTACCTGTATCGTACTCCCCTATACAGACACAGGCGTGAAAGAACTAAAAATGAAAAAAAGGATGGCTAGAGTTAACTAACTACATCCTTTATGTAACAGTTAAGTATTTTTCTTTTTTATGTATACTTATTTAATCATTACATGCGAAATACACTCTTTACAAGCTAGCGTCTGATGTTACGCATGACATTGATGAATTGGAAGAGCTTTGAGTATGCCAACACCGACGCGGAGACGTGTTTTTTTTATTCCGCATTCAAATAAGTTTTTCACATAATTTAAAATGGCTATTAATTCATATTGAATTTGTATAGTACATAGTAGATAACTTAAATAATCGTTGTGTTGTACAAGGAGACTGTTGTTAATGATAAAGGAGTTTGTTGTTAATGATAATTTTACCAGCATTATTTTTAAAAATTCAATAAATACAATTTTCTATATGCTAAGCTACGTCAAGTAAATATTTAAAATATACTTAAAGAGCAGAGATTTAATTTATGTAATACTAACTTTCACCCTTGTGGAGAATCCTGTAGTGGCTTTCCTACAATAAAAAATAGGTTATATCCTTTCCCAGGCTTTATCTCATACCCTTTATTTCATAAAAGTCGGTTCGAAAAATCATCCAAACAAACAAATATACTCGATTATATAGTAGGTTCAAAACACTATCGATGGAAACACTAATAAAAAATCTGAATTAAAACAGTTTCAAAGCATGTTTCGCAGCTCTTATTTTATTTTTTTTAGCTTTGATACAATGGCTAAAAAACCGTATGAAGTATAGCAAAGAAAACATTCACAATATTTCAAGCACCGAAATACATGAACATTGTAATTAAAATGGGAACCTAGGGCGTTAAATAGAGATAATTTGCGCTCCACCCTCTGCTTACCCGCGTGTATGGCGTGATAGTGGGGTGAAAGTACTCTCTGGCGTCTTTAATATTTCATTGCCTTTGCGAATTGCGATAAGCAAGCCGTGACAGGTCGCGTGCAGCAGCGACTGATGAGTCACTGTGCAGATAGGACAAACGAAATCGTAATACTAGGTTCACATATGATGACCTTAAAGTGTCCTTACATCTTTAAATATAAACACCGAGTTTTTTTTGAACAACCGAATGCACTATTTAAATAAAATAACGAGTATTATTCTAAACTTATCTTTATTTCTAGTAGTCTCCAAGACTATAAGAAACATATATGAGTTTAAAATTGTCTGTTTCTGGTTATAGTTCTCTCCAAAGAAGAGGTATTTCCGTAATCACCATGCTTGATAGGTGGATTCGGACAGACTTTTTTATATTTTAATTACATATATGTTGCCTATGTTTATAATTTGTATCTATAATGACTTATTATCCACATTTCGCGTTAATGCATTTTTATTCCATTATGTACACTAAATGAAATTTCTAAAAGAATTTCAGAGCAATGGGCAATGGATTGAACTCTGAATACTTTTCTCCTCTAAGATAAGACGAGATCACGTTATTGATAGGCCAGCATATGAAATAGACTTCGCGAAGCGTCTTCTAAGCGTTCATATATTTCACTTTAAGGAAGATTTTTTTATTTTTGCTTATTTATTTATTTTAAATTCTTAAACAAGTTATATTTCGCATATGCGTACAATGACATCCATTATTTATAAAAAAAACATCTTATATAAGCTATAGATCATAAATCACTGCTTTATTACTTAATACCGCTTGGACGTTCGGGATCAAAGAATCATTGTATTATAATATAAATGTGCTTAATTAATATATATATGCATAGATATAATTTTAAAACACCATAAGCAAACCATTAGCCAGGGGTAACTACGTAATCTTACGTAAGGTGGGCAATATCATTATAAGGTTCAGGCCTATCATCGTTGATATATTAGTTTTGACAGGACTCATTAACGACGCTTAACAACCTGGAACTATCCATAACAGACCATTACCTCGTGTCCTTCACAGCTCGGAAACGAGCAAACGCCTTGCCCCAGAGGTAATAACGTTATACTTGCTTCTTTAATAAAACAAAGATAATATTTAGAGCAATATTATTATGATACATTGTCATCTCTGTTTTAAAATCTTTTAAGTCTCATTTCACGTGAAAATGTTTACTAAGTTACTTCATGTTAAAGTATTATATCAAATCTTTATTTTACAAATTGAAAATGATAATTTGTGTCATAATTTATAACTATTATTATTGTTTTTACTTATAAATGATTTACGCGAATACTACACATTTTTAATGAAACAATTAATAACGCATGTAATTAGTTGTTTTCCGTAAATAATAGTTTAATTTAAAATCATTTTAACCCATATTAAAATAAATAATTATTAATGATGTAATAAATTTAATAAACAATATGTCCCTGATGTGGATAAGTCGAAATCGAAACGATCGGTCGAAAATTTTCCCATCCTTCTACACTTATTCATACCAAGTCATAACTATCACGATTTCGTCCATTGCAACTCATGTGCCCGTACTTAATTCCGGAGTTCATGTTTCTTCTGATTTCTTACCAGTCTAGTCCCCTAGTACTTTCGTTTCTAATGTTAAAGTCACATTCATGCCAAATTATTGCGTTAGTTATGTTTTATTTGCCATTTTTTTTTTGTAATTGTTAATCTTTGTTTTACTAGCTGATATATGAACAATTGCCAATCATTCGGTTCAACATAGTATAAGAGTTAGAGTGTATGTACGGAGTTCATGTTTATTCTGATTTCTTACCAGTCTAGTCCCCTAGTACTTTCGTTTCTAATGATAAAGTCAGATTCATGCCAAATTATTGCGTTAGTTATGTTTTATTTACCATTTTTTTTGTAATTGTTAATCTTTGTTTTACTAGCTGATATGAACAATTGCCAATCATTCAGTTCAACATAGTATAAGAGTTAGAGTGTATGTACGGAGTTCATGTTTATTCTGATTTCTTACCAGTCTAGTCCCCTAGTACTTTCGTTTCTAATGATAAAGTCAGATTCATGCCAAATTATTGCGTTAGTTATGTTTTATTTGCCATTTTTTTTTTGTAATTGTTAATCTTTGTTTTACTAGCTGATATATGAACAATTGCCAATCATTCGGTTCAACATAGTATAAGAGTTAGAGTGTATGTACGGAGTTCATGTTTATTCTGATTTCTTACCAGTCTAGTCCCCTAGTACTTTCGTTTCTAATGATAAAGTCAGATTCATGCCAAATTATTGCGTTAGTTATGTTTTATTTACCATTTTTTTTTGTAATTGTTAATCTTTGTTTTACTAGCTGATATATGAACAATTGCCAATCATTCGGTTCAACATAGTATAAGAGTTAGAGTGTATGTACATTATTTTTCTCCAATTATCAAACTAACCTTATACGTGGTGTTGCACTTTCATTCTATCCCGAGTTGTTTGATGAACAGTTTCACAGTTATTTTTAGTTAGTTTTAGCCGGTTATAGTACCTAGTAATGAAAAGTATTTAATATTATTGCATTTTCAACAAAGCAGAATATTTTATAATAACGATCCAACAATCTTAAGATGCATCGACTAAGAAGCATAATGTTCAGTGCTACTTGACGATTGCGTTTTATCTTATTTCTTCTTAGATAATTGGCTTAATTCCCATGGACCTTCCAGTAACCAAATAAAGATATTAATCAAAGTAGCGGTAGCAAAATCAAAATTAATTGACTCGATTGTTTCGCGTACTATATCGGTACCAGAATGGTCGCAACGATACACACAATTATATACTGTCTGTTATTGACATAAAGTGTAAATTCGTTTAATCGAGTTGGAAAATATTTAAATTATTATAACGAACATTTGTGAATCCATCGCATTAATGATTTATATGATCTTTAAATATGCTTTCCTTTAATTTGTTCGGAATACATTACATGTACATGTCGCCATTACTTCCAAAAGGCAAACGGACAAAGTTAATATTTCCTAATAATGCGAGTTTGAGTGAAAGTAGCTGATGTAAATATTTGTATGCAGAATCAATACTTGAAACGTCATCGCCGGTCGTCCAATACTGCACCCAATTTTGTCGCCAACTGCGTAATCTGTAGTTAGATGTGGTGGAACAGTTCCACATGAATTTCGTCAACTCAGTTGTCAGAGCCATGTTTGTCTACAAAATATATGTGAAGATGAGGTTGGAATTTGGAGAAAATATATAAAGTACTCTCTTTCTCTCTTTTTAGTAGAAAAGGAATCAACTAATTTAGATATTCGTGAATCTTAAAAAAAAAAAATTATTCTGCAAAGGTCAACTTCTACCGTTTGTGATGTACCCTGCTGACGATATAAAAGTGAGGCTTTGGCGAACATCCAATGGCGAAATTGTGCTGTGCCCTAATGTCCAGACCGGCTGAATACTGGGAGGGCAGCATCGCTATCGACACTACATTCATCATCAGCCGGTTTAGTGTAATGAATATGAGCAAATCTTCTATGGCATAGTATTTGCAGTTGAGAGCTTCATGGTAAAGACTCCAGTAGTGGTTTTGGAAAGGCCGTAAGGAGAAGACGATTGCTTAAAATAGTTCGTTTGACAAAACTGGAAAAAATGATTGTAAAACATACGACATACATACAAGTTATCCAAATATCAACAAATCTAAGCTACAACAAGTAATTTTCTACTCAGATGACAACGAAACTTTTGCCCGTGCAATAACAAAACTACAATATGTTTATTACTCGTACCTACCTCCCACAAGTTCTGAACAACAAATGTACGGTCATTATAAGTGTGTGCCGTGCCGCATGCAATCAGTTAAAGCGACGTAAGTGATTGCTGCAAACTTGCAAACTGCCATGCTCTGCGCATACATGCATATGCCGCGACAACCACACGCGTCATTATGCAATAACTCATTATTTTTCAATTTGCATTACGTGGGGTCGCCGCACTCCCCGTTTATGTCTGTAACGTTACAATTTTTTTTATATTTTAAGCAGTGGATAATTCTGTTCGAATAATGTATAATTTCTGCTTTTAGTTACAAAAAAAAAATTGTTACGCATTTAAAAAAAAAATTCATGTTAACTTTTATTAGAAAACAAATATTATTATCGAATATTACAATGTTTATTATTATAATTTTATTCGTTAACAAATTCTTAAATATTTATCATTTATATTAGCATTTAACGATTGTATTTGATTGTATTACGTAATAATTTAAATACTTATTGACAAACATCGTCAAACTTACTGCTGAGCCATGGATCCTGGGTTCGAAGTCAATATTTGTGAAAAACACAAATAAGGGGCTTTTGGGTTTGGGTATGTTGTGTTGCGCTGCATGACTCTGAAACTGCATTTAACCCTTTCTCAGATATTGTTGCAAAAGCGTTACATCGGACACGAGACTGCCGCACTATAATATCTCCCGTGTAGACCACTGGCGTCAGTATTCGGAAGTTGTGACAGTGGTCGAAATCGAACATAAGGGAAGAAAATACTTATTTATATAACAAACGGAACTCGCAGGTTTTTCATTTGCGTCTTTTTTCTTTTAATCGTAGAGATAGATTAGGCCTATTTGGCTATTAGTAGTATTTTGATGGTTTTAGTAGTATGAACTTTGACCTGTGCTTTGGCTTCTATGTACGTGGGAGGTCATGTTTGAATGAAATTAAACGCTCATGCAATTTTAAAGAATTAAACAAAAATAATCATTAAAAATAGTATTTTTAGCGTGGTGTATATAATTCTAATACGCCATATGTTTTATTTTAAAATTTGGTCATATATTGATAAAACACAAAATTTGTTTTTCTTTGAATTAGATAAGTAGTTTTTTTTTCTTTGAGTCAAGAAATGTTTAAAATTTTAGTAATACAATAATTTATATTTGTATTACTATTTATATAAAATTGTATCCAGTATCCTAAGTACTAATATATCATTTTATTCAAAAAGCTAATACATAACTCCATTCTTTCATTACACGAAACAAGACATAATGAATCATTAATTCTCGTATCCTGTGATGAATCACATATTCAACTACAATAGGGACAAATTTAGAAATTATTACTTAAGATAAATGTCTCGCGATGCCTTCAGAATAACTTCAGTTAACTGCGGAATATTTATTTGGTTAATACATCATCCCGGTTGAAGGAACATTAAAATATTTGTCTGGAGTATATTTTATAATCGTATGAACGGTAATTTACTGAAATGAAACTGAAATAATTTCTTAGAATGAATATGTCAGGACTTATATAACTCTAGAATGTAATCAATTTCTTGGCATGCCATCGATTAACTACACTATATCAGCCTATTTTAATCCACTGCTGAACATAGGCCTGCAAAAGTTGGCATATTTCATGGAAGGTTGGTGAGGGCAACGCGAAGACCTTCGCATTAGTGATGCGCCTCCCGTTTATAGTATATGCGATTTGGGCTCGGCAAGTTCTGGTAAATATAACAGAATCAATCGGCCCGAGCCTCGCTTGTTGGAATGTAGGGTTCACAACTTGCAGCGAGTTTGGCTTTTGGTAAAAGAGATGGTATGTTCTCTCTTACACACAAATTAAATATACTGCACTAACTGGAAAGGTATTTCAAAATTAACAGACGATAGATTCCAAATCCCAAACACTATGGGGAGATGCGACATCACCAGTGCGAGGGTACCGAATTGCGCGTACCAACTTACAACGACCATGGCTCAAGTGGTGACTATGCAAAAATATGTCTAACGTTATATAATACATTTTGTTTGTGAAAGTGTAAGTGAAATCCAGCAGTTCACTTCAACTTTCTGACAAGAAAGAAGAAGAATGTAAAATTGCTACATTAAAATAAAACAATAGATGAACTTACAACTTAGTGAGTTAGTTTTTGATAGCAGCGTACAAACTGTTTTCTCTCTGGTCGTGAGAGGACGACGACGTAGCGGCTTCGGCAAAGATACTCAATATTCAGGCATTTGTTTTATCTGAACGTTACCCGCTCAAAGAGAATTTTTAAATTTAGTTTAATTACCGTGTGTTAGTTACGAAATAATTAGAGTCGCGTTTTTCTCCGGTGCGTGTCGTAAAAGCTGACTGAGGTATCTTGATAATCTCGTCGCAATCTCCAGGACAAAACACGGTGACGAGACTCGCCACCCGTCACGTTTCGTCTTCCAGAGACAATAAGTAGGTACGAAAACTCTTACGGCTACACTGAGATGTACAAACAAACAGAAGTTTGTAAATAATAAGGTGTGATTCATGATGTACCAAAAACAATATTATAAGAAATTATTCCATTTGGTTTTGTTTGTCTCTTGTAAATATTTTATAGTGGAAGTAAAGAATCACTGCCGTTCAATGTATGGCATGACGAGGAGGATAAACAACTTTGATAGCATGCTGATAATAATTGTAACTACGAGTATTACTTGTTATACTTGAAGTTGTATGTGATTGTTAATTTGGTATGCATAATATTAATATATAAGAACTACGAGTAAATGAAATCGGCAAGATAAAGGAAATTAGTGTGTAACCACTATGTTTAATATGATGCTTTGTTGTATTATATAAAACAACTGAACCTGTAATCGAAGGTCTTATACGAAGATGATGCGTTGAGCAGGCGTACATGTCCACCTGAGTTGCAGTTCCCAAGAAGCTACTTCACTTCCTGCCAATGACAGACAACAGCTTTGAGTTCAATTTAATAGTTCATTATAATCAATAAGTTATATTTTTGCAACGAATAAAGAAAAGGCTTAACTTACACTGAGTCATCATGAAATTTCAGGAACTGTAAACCCTACAAACTCGAAATTTGTCAGGTAAGGTTCTTTTAATATGATGTATTCCTAAAGAGGTAAAACGGGTGTTGGGAAATTGTATGCGGTACGTATGATTTTTGTTTGAGACATAAAAATAGGAATAAAATGTATATAAAGTTTCTAACATTTTTCACTAACTCTTTTTAAACACGACCCTTAGAGGTGTCGAAGGACAGAGGATGACAATATATATGGGTAACACAATAATTATTTATTGTTATTAATAAATTTTAGTAAAAAGTAACGTACGTGTCCCACTGCTAGAAAAAGGCCTCCTCTCAATATTTGATATAGTTTTCCAGTCGAAGTCAGATAGCTTCGCCACGCTGCTCCATTGCGGGTAGTTTTTTTTATTATTTCTCAACCTGCCTGCATAGGTTTCTGCGCGATGTTTTCCTTCACCGTCGAGCACGTGGTAAATACTGCACACAAATCTGCTTTTAAAAATTTTAGAGGTGGCCGCACCGGGATTCGCACCAAGGTTACTCCCGACTATGCTGTGACATTAAATTGAGTGCTCTGCCCACTACACTGCCATGGCTCTATACTTAAAATTAATTAAATATCTTCAAAATAATTTTTAATTTTTGATTAAGGAAAGAATTGATTTTTGAGCCAAATAATTAAATTATATGAAATCGGCGAATTTCACGCGACCAAAGACGCCGAAGACTGCTAGTGATATTACAAAACAGATAATTGTTAATAAACACTTATCTTTAATCGAAAATACATTAAATATCTTAAAATATAACTTGCCGAGAAAATCCAAAAAATGCTGAATTATTAGAAACTTAGTTTTTCTCAAAGAACGTGCGTACGTGCGGGATGATTTACTCTCGCAATATTACGGCCCGAGTCAAGTGGGAGGGACACGGACAACGGAATTAAACTTGCGGAGAATTATGACCAGCCCGCTGTCTTAGCTCAAGGTCTTGGAATGAGTGAACGAATTCAGAACCATAATATCTAAGCGGATAGAGACGTATATGTACACTACACAAAATAATTTCACTCGACTGTATGTCACAATAGAATTCAAATTACTTACATCAATAATAATTTACCTAAAAAAAGCACAAGGCAAGTCTCTGCATATTCTTCTTCATGAGCCTATTTAAGTCAACTGCTAAACATAGGTCTCTCCATAAAAACCGCTCGCAAATGATTCGTATGCATTCTTGAAAAATATGCCCATCCTCATCACGCTTGGTATCACCAAGCACGTACGCACTAGTAATAAGTTGTAGTCATTAGTTATTTACAACTACATATAGAGGAATGAAGGCAGAGACATATGGTTTTTAGTAGACTCTTAAACATAATATTATTTCAAACAACTATAAATTATTTTAACATATATTTCAATTTGTGGAAATATATACGCATCCATCATAATAGGGATATCATCTAGAATCCATACTTTGATTCTGTCATCCGAAACAACTATGATGGAATGTCTCTTCGAAGATTTAGAGAATTGAAGAGTCGTTCATCTTATTACATATATGTATAACAACAGCATGGTTAATACACTAAATACTGATTAGGACTACTTTAGGCATGTCGATGAAAACGTAATAAAATTAAAACTACCACATTTGTCTTCAAAGTTTAATCTCATCTGCAAGTGATGTTTGTCATTGGGACAGTGGATATTTCTTACGTATTTTCTTAGGAACATTTTTAGGTTTAGCTAGGATATAAAATCGTCTAGTGTCTTCGTTATCCGCCTGCGTAAAATTTTTCTTGCAGGTACTAACAAAAGCTAGCATGCCCTTCCTACTATAGATCTTGCATCCCATTACTAGTCTTTGGTATGGACGGATGGATTGTTCGACATCAGACGGACGCTAGAGCTTCCTCCGTTAGTTAACAGAGAAATAATTAATGTATTCCCTCTGACAACATATAATTATACAAATACGAAATTAACGGATACCATTATCCCTTTGTCCACAATAAACAATGTCAACATTAACTTTCCGGTTTCCAATTCTCACCTACTCGAACGTACCAAAAATAAAAATGTTTAAAAAAAAGCGGTGGATAAAGAGGAACAATTTCGCTTTATAGCTTCCGCCCCTTGCATTATGAAAATGAAGTTTTTATGTTTAAAAGAGAAATGCGGCGCCATACTGATTTTTTGTTTGGATCTTTGAGAGATAACTTTGGCGTGAATGTGTTTTGATGCCTTTAGTCTAATTACGCCGGCTTTGTATGAAAAGATCGGTGATATACATATTGTATAGACTAATTCTGAAGGTCTTATAAAACTTCCACATAAAATGTTCTAATTGATGGTGAAAAACGCATTAAAATCCGCATGGAAGTTCAGAAGCAATAAATTAATACACAAACCAAACGAGTTTAATATATAACATAAATTGTACATATACAAATAATTCAAACATAGATACATACATATGTGAGTTTTAACGGACTTAACATTAAAGTAAGTTTACAAATTAAGATGAAACTTTTTTTTACGTGTGTTTTATTCCTTGACAAGTACAAGAAGTTCTGTTGTCAAGGAATATAAAATTTTATATCATTTTTTACTCTTGTGTCAAGCAATGGGCTGTTGCTAGTATACTTAATTTTTTTTAACAAATTAGCTCAAAAGCAATTTCTAATTCACGGTTTGGTGACTGGTGAAGGTCATAATGGTACTTTTTAAAAAACTTCCCTTTGATTCCAGAAGTAGTCGCAGGATGTCATTATCGGTGCGACAGCGAATTCAAACGCAGGGGGCGCCCAAAGGGCTGTTTTATCTTATTTAATGTTAAAAAATTGAGTAGATTATGGCTCTTTGAATTTTCCTAGAAAAAAATTCTGATTATGAAGGGGCACCCGCTAGTATTATATATTTAGCGACTGATTTCGCTACTTAGAATTTCCCCCTTCCATTGTATCGATACAGTGGGTTGCGGACCGTTTACCGTTTGGCTACGTCGAGTCGTGCCAAATAGAAATCCGTAATCTCTGCTTAACTCTTTAGGCGCCTTGAATTCGCCTACGCACCGACAATGTCATCCTGAGATGTTACCACTCTCACCGAGGTCATCAAACTATTACTCATAACTAATTACTTAAATTACTAGGCCATTTAATTTGTTTGAACCAAGTATTTTTTTATTGTTTTCTAATACTTTTGACTTAGCACCAACACAGACATTCTAACTCGTTTTTAGTCTATTGCATTCAACGGAAAGTTATGTGATTATATCAGAAGAAGAATTACGGTCGTACCTTTATTCTTCTTCTGATCTAATCACCTAATAAAGAAACGATCAAGTGTAATTACATTAACTATCACGTAAATCATTATGACCAAACTTTTTTTGTTGTTTTGTTATTTCAAGGCCAAAGCAGCTATAGCTTTTACATCTCCCTCTTCTAGGCAATAGCCTCTACTGGTTTTTGCAACATACCGTAAGAGTTGACCACTCTTCTCCAGTCTCTCGTAATATTTTTAGTATTATCTTTATTGAAGAAGAAAGAGTTTCAATTACTACGTTATAAGTAAATGCGGTATCGGACGACCCATTATATTAAGACAGTGCTGAGTAAAAATTATTTCTGGAGACCTATCTTTAGTAATGGACATGGAAAAATGTAATAGATACAAGTACAAGTGTGAGGGCACAAATGCAATTACAAGAGTAAGTATATTTTTTAAAGTAACAAACTCATTCCTAAGAAATGTTTAACTGAATTGCAAAACATTTCAATGCTGTTGCGTTGTTAAAATAGAGATGGCGTTTTGGACATGCTGATTACCTTTAAGTGCGTGGGAATAATAAATGCTAGCGAAACAATTAAAATTTCTCATTACGAGCGAGCGGGGAAGAAATGCCAAAAATGTCGCAGAAATGAAAATATACACTACCCCATACTTTTCCTGGAAGTTGCAACAGTTGAGTAATGATTGTAATGTCTCTCCCACACTCAGACGTCCAGGAAATTCTTTAATTGCGTAGATTCGAACTGACTTCTTATAATTGCTGGCACTTCCTCTTGTTATAAAGGTATGTAGTAGCTGGAGAAATAAAAATCTGGAATATTCATTACTCGGAATTAGAAATAATCATAGTAGGTTACCTACCTTTACCAACAGACCTTAGTCTGTTGGCAAAGGTAAAATCTATTAAACAACCCTGACATGGGTTCTTTACACGCTTTAAAATTAAGTATTGTATTATAAAAATAAGTGATCGAAACAATCATAAAGTAACCTATTAAGTACATAGATATTATAAGTTATTACGTCGTGCAGTCAACACTTTATCACACAAAAATAAATGTAATCAAAAATGGGTCGCAAAAATTACATTTAATAACTCTAAAGCAGTATTTGAAATAAACAACTCGAATACTAACATTTAAAATACTATTCAATGTTAAATTTAATATTTTAAGCTACAACCAATAATTCAAAAGATTCTCGTATTATGTCATATGTATATATATATATATATATATATATATATATATATATATATATGTATTTTATCTGATTACATATATATTATTACATATATATCTGATTAATCTGTAAACAGAAAATTCAAAGTAATTTTAAATTTAATAACACAGGGAAATTTACTAAGAAAACAATTTTATAATGATTTTTCGTATTTACGCGTATACTACACGTTTGAAATTAAACTATTACTACGGGTTTTAATAGATTTATTTGTTTGCCCTATGTAAGAGAGACCACATTCACAATCAAGCTTGTACACTCCTGCATCTTGTAAAGGAATATTACACTTGACAGATGGTAAAATCTGGCGAACCTTTTTCGGAGGCATGTAATAAGTTTCGATCGAAGCTCACTTTAAAATATAGCCAATCTTATCCGTGACTCCTCTAATGTTTGGTAATACATCTCTGTGTCGGAGGTGCGGAACCCGAAACTTGTTGGATGATGGTGAGATTCACCGTATAAATTTTGTTCGGTATGGGTCTTTTCCCTATATACAGTGTGACTTAAGGTGTTATTAGGATTCCGAATTACTGATTCATTTAGGAAAGCTAAAGAGTTATTTGCCTCTAACTCCATTGTAAATTATATTTTGGCATTTACGCAGTTAAGGTCGTCTAAAAAATAAAGTAATTTTATCTGTTGATAATATTGTGAAAGTATAGTCTACGTATCGCTTGTAGAATCTTGGATTTATGGGAGAAGTATAAAGGTCTTCCATCTCCTCAAAGCCTTCTATGAATATGTCGGCGATGATGAGAGATACAGGTCAGCCCATCGCCACACCATCTACTTGCCTGTCGAATTCTTCCTTCCATAACAGATAACCATTGACTAGAGACAATTTCTAAATAACGCTGAATATCCAGGGGGCATGCTGTTCTCTGCTAGCCTTCTAGTTACAATTAAGACCCAGCATTACACATTACATACTGGTAGGCACGTGAATAGTGATTGGACATCAAAACTGAACATAATTTTATGATCAGTAAGACTCACTGACAAAATGGTAGCAGTCCTTTGTGTGCGCTCTTGTGTGTCCTCTGAGCGGTGATCATATTTTAGCTACATGATGGGCCAATCTGTAAGTTGGGGAGTCGATTTGGCTTACTATTCGACGTAGTGGAATATTTTATTTATTTATTTATTTAAACTTTATTTAAACTACTTCTCACATAAATATCACCATTATTTCAGGAAACTTTAGTAAATAAACGCAGTCCTTGCCTATTAATTAGTACTTGGACGTAGGGAAGTTGGCCTTTGGTTACCTCACTAACCGAACGAAACGTAGAAGTACAAGATGGCTCTACTGCATGCAGATATTCTGCGAGGCCGTAGCACTACACCGACCTGCACAAATATTTGCTTCGGCTGGGCTTCGAATCCAGGACCCATAGCGCTGTAGTCAGGTATGCTAGCCGCAAAGCCACGCGGTCCTCGTGGCCATACTATGTAGTTTTTAAACAATGAAAGTCAAATGTTTTTAATTATCCCAATAGCTCCGGAGATTATTCCACATAAACATATTACAAACACACTCTCTCTGCTTTATTTTTATAGAGTATCTGGGCGGCCTAGCTTCGTTCGTTCCGGCCTACTATAACGATGTAGCGCAGTGCCATCTGTTATTGAGTAGTTAACATACTGGTACCACAATATTCTATGAGATGGCATTAGAAAAAAATATAACGAATTTTATCTATCTATCCGGTATCCGGTAAAATATGACAACAATATAAATGAAGAAACTGTCCGGTCACCGATCTATGATGGTCACAGAGATGCTATAGAGACACTGCAGCGTAGATTTATGAGAGCTCTGTGTACTAGACTCGGACTCCGTATACAAAATTCAGAGTTATACTCTGAATTGATTATTTGAGATTACTTTTGTTTAATATGGTAACTCTCGAAAAACGTCGATTATTCTCCGACCTACGTATACTTCCCAAGGCCGCAAATGGTAATCTCGGTAGTGAGTTACGAACAGTTGTGCCTAAAAGTTCCGTCGCACTCCCTTCTCATTCGTCAGTTATTTAGCCTACCAACCATTACTAATATCGTGTCCCAGAATAACCTATTACAAGGATGTGTAAATTGTACAATAGCGAATGTTCTCGCCAAGATATTTTAATACATCTGTAAATACTACGTCAATTAAAAGTATTACTTAATAGATACCGTAGGCAGTGTGCAATTTGCGATAAAATATCATTTGTATATTTTTTATAATATTTTCGAAAAGTTAATGTCGTGTAAAATGTAATAGTGCCTCAGATTTATCAATATAACATAATAATAATGAAATAATTTGCATGAGTTGATCTGTGGTCTGTCAATTGTACCTATCTAAATAAATTAATAAATCTAAATAACCTTGGAACGTTAAACATTAAATTAAAAAAAATCAAATTGGTCGTGCCATTACCGAGAAACCAATTACATCTATATATAAAATATTTATATCAATATACATACATAAATAATTACACGAATTGCTAGCTTAAAGTATTAAGATATACTCGTATATTGCGTATTTTCTAAAGCCAACGTTCCAAGAAATGACAATCAAAATGAAGAGTTACTACAGTCAAGATCTTAATAACACTGTTTCACAGTATTTAAAGGCGCTATAAATTCTCATTATAAAACATTAGCATCAAAGTAAAGCCTTTTATAGCTTTTATGAGTATATTTTATTTACGTGTCATTCTGAGTCTATTGCTCCATAGAGTTTAATATCCAAAAGAAAAACGTACAGCGAATCTTTGCATAAACAATTGTTATGAATAATTAAATAGCGAGATTATTTATTTTACTATATTTTTTTCTAATTTAAAAAAAGGCTAGTTTAAAATAAATTCAACTTATTAAATGTCGACGTTGGATAAAGTTGGTATTGTCCTAAATATCGCAAAACCTGATAAAACATAAGCAATTTCTTTTAAAAATAATAAAGTTTAATTTAAAAAATAAAAGTTAGTAATACATAATAATTTACATTAAAAACAACTTAGCCTTAGCCTATCGAACAGAGTTAGAATGGCATTTGAGCATAGATGCTTTTGAGCCATTCTAACTCTGTTCGATAGGCTAAGGCTAAGTTGTTTTTAATGTAAATACATTTGCAGAAATTATATAAAGACCATTATAAACTTCCGTATAGGCCATTGTCATTTTGATTTACTAATGTAAAAACCATTCTTAGAAACCAATATAGATAATATTATATGAAACTTAATTATGAAAAAAGTTCATGATCATCTTTTTCTAATATAATTAACTTAACTCTACTATGTATTGCATATCCGACATACACCTATCATAAATGTTTTTTTACTTTAGGTAAAATTTACACAATATACGTATTTTAATAACGTCAAGGTGTAAAACGTACAGATTATATTTATGGTCTTCGGTAAAGATGTAGATAATGTATCCTGAAAAATTATCCACGTTAATCAATAACGAAAATGTGATTGTGTTACCTCTGACGGACAACAACCATGGAAATACTCTACTAATAGTTTAATTAATTTAATATTAATAGATATACTTTTAATGGAAAGAAAACTTTCAGACATGACACCTGTAGGCCCAGTTTTGCTCTTACTATTCTATATAATTTCTAAATCGCACATTTTGGGAATAGTAACATTTACTTAGTTCTAAATAATTAATTAGAAGATCCATTAGCACAGAGGTGAGATAATCTTTATGGTTTCTTGGTAGGATAGCGCCGACTTAAATCACAACGCCTCAGCTAGCTTTATGTAGATATTATCACACTTTTATAGTCTTAACGTTAATGTCGCCTTTTACTCAAAATATCTTGAAATTTAACCGATAACTATGATATACGTCTTTACTAAGTGAATGAAAATAAACGAACTTTTTATGCTTTCACGTCTGAATTATTTATCTGATAACCTGTCTATTTAGATTGAATAGAACGGAATATTTCTTAGCGAGTATTTTTCATTAATATGTAAACGTATGTACACATGTGTGAGTCAACCTATCTCATATCCTGAATGCTTTACTTACAGTTTGATCTACTCAACCCACTTTTCACCGGAGCTTATGAGAGACAACTTAGTGTCTAGGCCACCGTTACAAATCATAGATAAATTTCGAAAAACTCATTAGTAGTAAACGTAGGGCTCTATCTAACTCGAGTCTCCTGATTCAGAAGCAGATTGCTTGAGTGCATGAGTTGTAGTTGAAAGATCGTCGCACTTGCTCGAATTAACCCCACTCGTTCCAGAAAATCAAATACCCTGAAAGCGTATTAGACATATCCACGTATTTACTTCACGATCCACTAAGCCCCTCTAATAATGACTACTTCTTCAACTTGAGTCTTCCAATGCTGAATATAAGCATCACGAAAGTCAGTATGAATTTCTTGAAAGGTTTACCCATACACATTTCGTTGGGCAAGTGAGTTCATGAAAAAATATTGTTAATTCCCCCTATTACAACCCTTCGCTAAATATGGCTAGAAATCAGCTATTTACCATATATTAAACTTCCACACACATCCACATGATATTAAACAATTGACATTAAGCATTGTTTAAGGTGTTTTAGTCATATTTGTTATACTGATGGTTTTTTGATGAGTAAGAAGTCAACCATACTCACAAAAAGATATACACAGAAACACATTCACGCCCGTACCAAAGAAGCCTCATACATTTTAGTACTTAACAGAATTTTTGGAGTTTGACTTTCGATACCTATAGTCGAAGTGGAGTAATGTTTTTTAAATCTATCCAATTTTAAGATTTCTCTTGAAGTTGGGGTGAGACATAAATGGCTCATGCGCAAATAATACATATATATTGGTGAAACTAATATTTGAGCTGCCATCCAAACCGCAATACGTTCGGTTGTAAAGCCAATTGCTTAGTCACTGCGTTACATTTAATTAACTTGACTGTCACCAATCATAGCAAGTATTGAATGCAACATCTCGAAATACCGGGAATATTAATTATCAAACATCGTTTGATTTTTTATTCTCGTGGGGTAACGTATACTAAATAAAATCCATTAAAATTTCATGTCTTTCTACAGAAAGTTGATCAACAATCATATAAAATGCCAAACACCAGACCGCTAATAGGCAACAGCGTTTAAGGTGCGCCTACCAAGCCTGTCAATAATAGCGATTCTGACGAATTCTTTCATCAGCAAAGGCTAGCAGTGAATTAAATAGTATTAGTAAGTTCTTACATACATTTTCACAATTGTATTAAAATTTAAGTATTAATTTAGAAATAGAAATTTAGAATAGAATAGGAAAATTAAAAGTTTAAACAATGATCTCTTTTATTTTTGTAAAGAAAAAAAACCTAAAATAATTATCAGCTTGCATATTAAACTATAACAAATTTATACAATATATTATCATAATGTTTTATATTATTCACCTACTACTTGTTCTTAAGAACCAACGGGTTAATTAGTTTGTTCCGACCTAAAGTAGACCGTCGCAAAACATCTTACGCTGCGATTACATTATCGTCGAGATCGTCGGCGCCTAAAAAAATGCTGGACCCCAATTAACACCGGACATGGAAATATGGGCAAAGTAACGACTTATCTAGATAAGATTTGTTTTGTTCCACTGCCACCTCCTTTCACGATAACAAAACCTTAGAAAAAAAAAGAAGCATTTCGTCTCTTTCTCGGGCAGGTGCTTTTTCTAATGCATGACTAAGGAGTTTATTTAGTAACTAATCGAATCAAAACGGTTTTTTCATTTTTCAACAAACTATGAAGTATGGTTTTATGAGCCTTTTAAGTTGCTTGTGTCTTACTAATAATCATTTCTATGTATTTAAAATGTCAGTTACAATTGGTAGACCTATAACCATTCCGCACTGATAATTTTTTGTTTGACAGCATTCAAAAGCGGCGTCACAATATCGTGGGCGGGCCATGAACTGTATCAATATCAGTAACAGGGACACCACCTGTCCGGCGGATTTCGTACACCGTGACCGCTTAATCTCCATTATTGTTTTTTGTATGGTCCCTTCACAAACACCTTGCCCCTTTTGTTTTGGGTGAAATCAAATATGGATGAATGTCGCCCTCCTTTTATTTTAATCAACTTTTATCACGCTTTTGAATACATCCTTTCTTTTGAAATGAACGGGTAGCTCGTATATCAACAACTTTAATTTTTATAAAAGTAAATGAAGAAATTTAAGCCTTGGTTACGATATGCCTCATACAAAAACCTACTAATACTTAAACGATAAGAAAGCATTTCAGAAGTGACAGTGAAAACCCGACCCTACTTTTTTTTTTCATGGGAAAATTCTACATGGATACCTTTTCATCGCGGGGGCAATGGAAAGATAATGCCGGACTCCTGTAAACGGTACCTGTAACAGTGTTCTCGTCTTCACCATTTGTCGAGACCACGGGAGTGCTTTTACACAGTACCGCAGCCATAACAGCGGTGGCCTATCTATTTCGGGGCCTATTCCCATTGGAGGGTGGATCTGGAGCTGTCCACCCTTTCTATATATAGAAGCACGCAAAAACACTGCGCGTACCTTCTCAAGACCTTAGAAACGCCGGATATCAGCTGGCCTGCCTGCCTGCCGACCTGCCGCCTTGGCTTCAATTATGAGGGAAGACGGAGGGCTTCATATGCTTTCTGCTGGTGCGCAACTCTCTGGATCGCAGGTAACAGGAAACAGGTAATATCGCAGCAGGGAATTCCGGCGCTCCACGCCATCTCACTGGTGACCCACTATTTTTTTTTTGTTTGAAAAACTTTATTGCTTACACAGCTTATAATATGAGGTGACAAAGGGCGGACTTAATGTCTAATTGGCATTCTCTGCCAGTCAACCCATGGGTTGAGAAATACCCATGCCCCAAAAGCACCCATACTAGCCGGAGTGTATCCGGCTAGTATGCATCCTTGCCGCCTATTCATCCAGTCACTAAGGACTGGATGAATAGGTGGCATAAGGCTCTACGTCCAGCCTCTACAGTCCTGCTTCCTGCTCTTAAATGGGTCAGTCGCTGTTTCCTTTTGATACTATACTGTATTAAATGCTCAAACTTTTTCGTAAAGTAACTGGGCAAAACTGTCCCATAGAGCAATAGTTTTTCTTCTACTTCTTCTTCATCAGCCTGTATAAGTACACCGTTTAACATTGGTCTCTCCTATAAAGTGCCAAGAGAAAGAAGGCAAGCATTTTATGTAGAAAATATATTTCCGTCGGTGGGAGATTCGGTAAGAGTTGTTTTTTTTTTAAAGAAAAGGTCGCAAACGAGCAAGCGGTTCACCTGATAAGGAGGGGAATGGGGAGGAGGAGTGGGCCTCCGATTACCACACTCACCGAACAAATCGAGGCCGTGGTACCAATCCGGTCGAGCCAGCCCATTCGAGCAGCAGCAGAAGCCGTTGCTTGGCTCTACCACTAATTGGTGAACTCAGTGCCAGTACTCGCGCACTAGAGATATATTTTTCGCTATTATTCAGTGTGCCGTGTACAGATGAGGTTTTTGTTTAGGGAAAAAGAGGGTACCTACTTATGTTCTCCCTTACACCTAACTTTTCATACAGGGGCTACTATCCTTCCTGATTGTGTGGCGTACTTCAACATCAATAAATGATTTTCTATACAAAGCCTTCCATACTATATTCACTAGTGTGTGTTTGAAATCAAACAGAGAATCTATATGATAACATGATTGACTCTAAAACTCAGATAATTAGCAGTATTTTAAATATTCATGATACATATTACGGATGTACAACGCTTGTTTCATTTATATATGTTTGCATTTATGTATGTAGTATTGTTTACATATATGGTTTGAATGTATTTATAAAGTTTAATACATTTTTTTAATTCAATAATCGTAATAATTAATTTAATAAGCGATTCTCACTTTGACTAATAAATTTACTATATTTCCATTGTACATCTGCACCCATGATAAATCGTCTGCTCAACACAAGGCAGACTAGTCTGCAAATAAATGATAAATATATAACCGTTACATACTCTATACATATTAATCCTGATCCTTCACCTTATTTATACCCTATCCTTGGTTCGGTTATTGAAGCCCGTGGATATCATTAAAATATCGCTAACTTTTCGAAAAGTTGCGACTATCCTTGTCTATATACAATAATAAAAAAAAATCACTAATTTAGTTTGTTTCGTTCTACTTAAATCTTGGTAAGTATCTTGTGGAAGTTCATTTGGTTACGCCGAGTCACGCCGAATGGAACTTCGTAATCTCTGCCTACCCCTAAGGCTTGAAGAGTGAGGCACAAAAAAATTAAAACAGAAAATAAAAAAATGTCTTGGAACATGCATTTGATTGTAATGATCCGTAAGTACCAATCTGTAAAAAAGTCGTGGTCGCCCCTGCACTAACATTGCCGCCATCCGTCGTCGCTTTGTCGGCTTTTTTTGTCGATAAGCCCGTGACTGTTTTAGTAATCCGATAGACGTTTGTTTGAGTTACCGATGAAGCTTATGATCAGGTAGCGATGAAGTAATTAAATATGAATGAGATGAAAAATTTATACTCATAAATAAAACCCCTGAGATTGTCTTTCTACAACAACAAACTTTCGTATTACATGAATATTAAATAATATTAATAAAAAAAATTCAATTACTCGCTTTAATTAATTGACAACTTTTAAACACAGTTTTCTACACAAGTTGCGTAATTAATTTTTATATGATATGCAAAAGTTTAGTTTACAAAGCCTCAAGTTTTGGGTTAAACGTAAGATAATTTCATAGCTGTGCTCATTATTATGCCAACTTGAGGTAGTGGTACTTTACAGAACTTCGCTGTAAAAATGAAATGTTAAAATCTACATGCTAAATGGTTTTATTGCGTTTCAAGGATTTCTTATCTGTTGTTAGACTAATAATATATATGTTTTAATTAGTTTGAAGTCTATGGTTACGTCGTAGAGTTTACTTAAAACTAAAACCGTTCGCTGTTACAGAGTTAAGCAAAAAGGTGGCTGGAATCTTCGCTCATAGGCGCTACATTTTTTAATACAATCAAATACATCGTATATTCTTATAAATCTATTGTTTATCTTCTCAGTCTATATTTAGTTATTTAGTTCCTATTATCTTTATCTTATTCATTTAATCCTTTAAATAATACTAGCCGGAAAAATAAGGTTTTACGACCTAATATTGAGGTCTAGAGAACTTAATCCTTTTATCTTATTTTTCACTAGAGCTTATGTGGCACAACATAATAGTGGTCTGGTGGCCTGCTACCATTTTAGTGTCTAGTCCAATACGTTTAAAAAAACTCATTGGTATCTAAGATTGTTGAAAGCGAGATAAAATATCTTGCGGTAGGTAATATTGTATGCTCCTTAATCCACTTAGCTTAATCCCGTTTACATTAAATCTGATTTCTTCAATCCGCTGATATTACGCTACTAGTAGCGCCATCTACTGATGAATAGATTTTCTATCCTTATTGTTTATAAAATATTTTAAAAAATGTTTCAAATGTTCGTTTCTTATTAAAATTAAAGTAATTTAAGGCAAATATTTTGTTTATTTTTGTTTGTAAGTACCTCCTTACGTATATATATATATATAACATATTAATTAATGAGCGGGTGCCAATATCGATTAAGATCAAGTTGGCAAAAAGCCTTTTTCAATCTAAATGTCAACTTTAAATTGGGGTGACTCGATTACTCTTAATTTATCTTAAAACTTGGCAAAAATGTGTATTTGGTTCGATGCAGTGATTTCATTCTATCGATATGTTTCGCGTTATATCTGAATAGTTTAGACTTCTGGAAGTTGTCAATTATGCAGAGTATAAATACAGTATCGTAAATTAAATGCAAAAAGTAATCACAAGCACCGGATAATTAGAATGAAATCCGAATTAATTGAAATTTGATAACTACCCGAACCGAGAACCCAGGACTAAGCTTACTCCGAAGCTACTTACCGAAATATATTTTTGAAATAAAATGACGCTGAAATTTGATGATAGACAAAGTAAAAATGTAACATAGTATCAGTAGTTTTTCTGCATATTTCATGATGTAAAATACAGTAGCCTAGATGATAGTGATTCTGCCTTCGAAGCTGAGGGTCGCGAGGAGGTTCAGATCCGGTTGGGAATTTTATACAAAAATTTATACGACGTATGTTTGTATCTGTGATAAGGATATTCATTTAATGTAGTTATATGATTATTTATCTATATAATAAATATTATGTTATCAAGACACGGAATCCTAGTATGGGGCAGGATTATGTGTGTCTGATATATTTAAAGTAGCAGCCTGTAAGTGCCCACTGCTAGGCAAAGGCCTCCTTCTCAAATACCAGTACCTGAGAGGATTTTGGAGCCGAGAAGGGCCCGCCACGCTGCTCCAGTGCGAGTTGGCTTTACATATTCTCGAAATTATATTTTTGATTAGTACTCAGACATGTAAGTTTCCTCACGATGTTTTCCTTTCACCGTCGAGCACGTGGTAAAAACAGCACTTAAAATTGCTTTTAACAACTTTAGTGGTGCCGGCACTGGGTATCGAACCCAGGTCACTCGCGTAATTAGAAACTATAGTGAGTGCCCTGACCACTCGGCTACCAAGGCACTTCTTATATATTTAATAATATTAAAATACTTCGATTACTGTATTCTGTTTGTTAATAAACACGCTCTCATTGCTTTATTTTAAAATTGCATTGGTTAAATAAATAGGCAAATGATCTCATCTCATAATGAAGTGAACACGACACTGAACCAAACTGCTAAATGAGTGTCATTAGCTCGGCGAAGTCTGCTGGTTGAAGGTGACACTTATTACTTGAAATATGATTAAACGTTGAAATAGAAATAAGTAACATACCCTCGCATATTTTTTAAGTAATTCCTCCGTTTATTTAACACTCAAATTTAAAGTAAAAATATACAACAAACCATAAACCCATTCTACTGTAGAATGGTTTAGCGCCCCGCTGACTAGACAGTCTGTGGACGTCGTCGTTTCTAAAGCGTGTCGCTTTTAATTAAAAAATGCCATCTTGCATGGTTCTTTCATGTCCAAATGCCGCTGAGCTTAAAAATATAAAAGATGGAATCACATTTCATTAGCAAGTAACACATTTAAATTTTTCAATACGAAAATGATCTCCACTTTCAAGATAGCACGTACAGAATTTGAATGTGATTTGCAATGTTTTATGAGATCCTGATTACGATAATCGATCAAGTCAATCCAAGATGACAAACATGTAATATCTCAAGAAAATCGAAATGGGTGTCACTTTTTGAAATTCCACTGTGTGTTTATAACGAAAAGGACATTAATTTTTAAATCCAAGATAGTGGATATGCAATTGTTTTAAGTAAACGTTCTTTGGGTGCGGTTGGGCAAAAATTGCTACAGTTTCGGTTACACAAATACATTTATTTATTCTAATTTATGTAATAGATTACCTTCCATATAAAAATACAGCAATTGGTGAACAGTTTCTAGCAATATTTCGCGGGAGGGATGTATGAATGGTGTGGGAGGTTCTGTATGTTTTAGTGACACTTCGTCTCGTACGATTTTCCCTGGTCGCGACTTCTGGTTTGTTCTGTGTCACAAAACAATTTTTTTTTAACTATTTGGACCAACAAACATATACTCTATGTAATTAAAAGAACATTAACAAAATTAAAAATAAAACAACACAATAGTGCAACCAACACCGTTTACCACGAATTAAACATTTAAATAGGAGAAGCAAAATACTAAATGGTGTCTAAATATCTTAAGTAAGTAGAAGTTAGATGTTAAATTTTGCAACTTGTGACAAAGGAATTAAACATTAAAATTCTATACTCATTCCCAGTTGAGTACAGAAACTATTTTTTTTAAACTACTGATATTGTGTCTGTAAATGTCAATATCATTAAAAGTGTTATTAAATGACTTAATCATTATATACACAGGGGACCTTTTACCTGCGTTTTTCCGTAACAGTAACAAATATAAGGTCGGCACGGCTTCTCCGACGCATTCCTCTAATTGGTACGCTATTTAATAGAATTTTAGTTATTTCCATGTAATCATACTTGTAATGACAGATGTCATACAGTAACATCGAATTTTAAAAATATGTTTTGAATATAAGACAAATCAATTTTGAAATTTATTATTTTTAATTGATTTTGTTGTTCGTACATATTTACGTACAATTACGTACAGCAGTTTCGGCAGAAATATATTATGTTCTAAATCATTTCAATAATTATTAAATATTTCTTCAATAATCAAAGCATTGTCCGCCGTCAAAAATAATAAAATGTGTGTTTCATCGATCTACGTCGCCTTTTCTTTTCGTCAAACCATACCACGACATAAAAAGGTGAATGATTTTTATCAACGCTTACTAAAAGCATAGGAGCACATATAAATTACAACATTATACAACAAATATTCATTAGTATTAGTCAAAAATGCATCCAGTTCAACCTTATTTAAATTTTTATGTAAGTCAATTTGAGAAAAATTATTTAGAGAAATAAAATTTATTGAATAATTGCACGAAATCGCTTCGTCTGACATGGGCTCTATGCTAAGATCCGTATCATTCCAATCTATTGATGGCAAGTTGTAGTCTCTTACTAGATAAAAACTACAGAATTGGTAAAGGTTAGTTATTTACTGAAATTCATTTATAGCTTCTATAATCATATTTTTAGATAAGATGCAATATGTACTGCAATGATAATATAAATATTTGTACCAGCCCTGACCTCAAGTGTAACATTTAACGATTCCCAGTCGAGCGCGGGCGCAGAGGGCGAGGCTCGGATCTCAGAAACAAAAACCGATCGCAGTACCGCAATTAGTACTACACCACCGTCCCGCCGGACGCACGCATCGCTTCTATACACACAATACCTGGAACAATAATTTCATTATCAGAAGATTGATTATGTAACATGTTTCTATTGAAATAATAATATCATATGCATGAAAAGAATGTACATTTGTAAGGTATGTAATTTAGCCCGAATGGCAGTTTTGATAGTCGATAGACTATCCATTTTTTTCTTTACTTATTATTATTTGCAATAGGAACATATACTAACACTGTCAGGAAAAATATATCAAAAGCTTTATATTATTACTACTTTAAAATTATTATATACATAAATTAAAATCTAACCCCTTAAATCTAGGGTAATCTTACCCTCCTACGTTCAATATTAATTAAATATCTATCTTCATGTGCACCAACAAAAATTATCGTCTAAGGCGTATTTAACAGCCGATTTTGTAATTTCAGAAGCAAAGATCATAATAATGATCAACATTCAAAAGACCCTCTATTGTTATTAATAAGATTACCCAACAATATGCTATATTCTATGTAAGCTATTTGACTTCTAATTAAGATTAAAGTGACACAAAGAAATAAAAAATAATTTGTTAGGAGAATGAGCACTAATTAAAATGATCTTAATTTTTCGAATTAAGACTCTAAGTGTTTCTTAAGAAAAATTTCTAAAAAGTTATCAGACGAGAGCACTATTTAATCTTCTTGATGTCATCCAAAGTTCGTACTGCAACGACCGCCAACAGCACAATATCATGTTTTTCGAATTTATGCTTGTATCCATGAGCTTTAGCTGTAATTTGACATTCACGATATAAAATCTATTTTTTAATGTTAAATGCTCGTTTAGATAAATAATATGCGGTTGTCCAAGGATAAATAATTTTTCGGAATTGATATCTTTACGTACACAATAAGCAGCGATAAAGTTATCACATAAAATTCTTGATGAAAATTGTACAATTACATTTTTAGGACAAGAATCCATGTGATTAGCATGCGGAACACTGTGAAGAGCAGAAATGTTGGATGTCAGGATTCAGTCAGGAGGTCTTCTGATTAACTATTACTTCCAAATTTGATATTGATATTATTGTCAAAAGAAGTTCCTTTCTTTTTTAAGGCAAATTTGAAATTTCAATATTATTTCCTCTAGCTTGTTGTTTCATTAGTGATAACTTATTTTAAAGACAAGCAATACGCTTCGAAGATTGTATTACGTTAATAAAAATAATTAAACATTAATGTGCAATGTGCAAACAGTAAAGTGCTCGTTAACAATGAAACAATTATACATTTTTCCATTCGTCCTTTTTTATCAAAACTTAAAATAAAAAAAGAGTAACGAGATTTGGAATTTTATTACGTCGCCAATAAAAATGTTCCTTTGTTTCATTACGAATCTACACTAATTATAAAATATGTTTTGTGTATGTATGTAAATATGTTTGAACGGATTTAACTACGGGACATGTTTAAATAAGAATGGCTATTTGTAAGTTTGTCGTTCAATTACTCTTAAATAACTGAACAGATAGGAATGAATTTGACAAGGATATAGATTACGCCCTGGAATGTTTCAATAGTTATAAACTATTAAACTCTTAATTGAGAGTTCTCTTGAGGCAAAATTTGTCACGGACTAAATAGCGGACAGTGTATATCATAAATAATATTGAATTAGTGATTTTTTATGTATAATTTAGGTACGTTATATTATAATGAAAGTTTATATATAACAACGAAATTTTTTAAGGTTTAATTTTTTCTGTAAGCGCCTTCGAAGTTCCCTCCGCCATCACTCTCTAAGTTTGACAGATAGATAATGGTTTAAAGGTTCTATAAAAAAAAAATAGATACTTTTTTAATGTGGTAGAGCCAAGAGGCGGCTTTTGGTGCTACTCGAAGAGGCCGGCTCGACCGGCTTGGTACCACGGCCTCGTAGGATGCCGGCGTCAAGTAGAGGCATCTTATGCTTATGCGTTTTGTTCGGTAACTGAGGTATCCAGAGGGCCTTACACGCTTTCCCCACCCCCCTCCCCATCCTCCCTCTCTGCCTCCCAATATCCCAAAAGAGCGGCAACGCACCTTCAGCTCCTCTGTTGCGGATGTACGTGGGTCACGGTAATCACTTACCATCAGGTGCACCGCTTGCTCCCTTTCCCAAATAAAAAAAGAAAAACTCAACTTTTCTTCTTCCTGTAGGTGTCGTAAGAGTCAACTATGGGAAAATCTTAGATAAAGCCCTTCAGTGAAATACCAATCTCCAAATGCTTCTAAAATGCAAGGCATCTAGTATAAGGTTCGCAATATCGCCGTAATAACCATTTTCGGCCTGTAAATACAAGTCTGCTGCTGCACATAGACCCGACCAAAATACAAAAAGTTTACCACGTACACCATATTGACCCGATGGGTTTGCAGCAACCTCTCGTACTTCACTGTTCTTTTTATTTTTGTTCTGGAATATCATGATGGTGGACATCCACTACATGGTGGTAGATTTGTGATGACTTACCGACTTTTTGGTTACTTAACAAAATAAAATTCGTTGAATTTTGTACATATTATGAGAAGGTAATTAAGCGTTGTTACGATTCCCCGCTGAAGACGGCGGAGTTCATATGAGCAATATTATTGTTAGCACGCATGGTATATTTTTCCTTTCTACTGAGCTCCAGTTGAATCTGTATTATGGTAATATCTCTGAACTCAATGTTGTGGTTTTAATACATAGAAATAGTCTTCATATACACTTTAACCATTTTTTTATACAAGCGAACGGCACATAGAGAGATCTTCAAAGAATATTTTAGATTCATTTGATAAATTTTGGATTACATACATAGAAATTTCCGGGACAAACCACTAACTAATACTTTGACGACACTTCGAATGTATATAGACTTTCCTTACCTATCCCATTCTTTCACAGTTTATGGTCTTTTGGAGTAATGTAGTTCTGAATCAATGAAAGAATCTTAAAAATCGGTCTAGTAGTTTAGAAGATTACACCACACATATGTGACATACCAGACAAAAGTGTATTAAGGGGAAATATACCATTTCTTTGTGAATGGTGATAGGTTGAAATGATGATGATACCATTTCTTTCTCCAATGCCAACCTCAACTGCACGTTTTGCATCCTGCTTGCAAACAAACGAGGCTCTGATGAGTGAGGCTATAATGGCGGAATATCCATCTGGATTTCCGAACCCATATAGACTTGTGATGGGGAGCAATATCACGAGTTCGAGGGTATCAGCACTGCGCTCACCAGCCTGATGGCCGGCGTGGAGAGTTTGGCCAAACCTTCCAAGAAATGTATGCTGGCTTTGGCTGGCACTTTTTTGGTGAGGTATATCTTCTGCGGTGGACTAATATACGCGGATGTACAGAAACAAAATCTCTTAATATAATCAGTACATTAATTTTCTCCCTCTCCCTCTCAGTCTGCTAGATAATGGCATATGGTATTAAATCCGTTCAAGGTTACGTTAAGTTTAAGTTTAAGGCAATTAAGAATAAATAAAAAAAAGGAATTAAATCATTTGAGTTATGATATTATAAAAGTCATTACAAAGTCAAGGACGTGATATCAGCATTTTATTTAAGACTCGAAAATATATTGCTATCTGTTCATCTCTAAATCCTTTTTTGTGCCCTGATGTTTACTTTATCTCTTTTTTTCAAATTATTTATTCAAATCGACTATCGACCTTCCTTTTCCGAAACATTACTTCTTATACATCTTAAGAATATTGATTGTTTAGATTTTTTTTTTTTTAATTTTCGTTATTATTAGACAATAAATAATAAATATTGAAATTTTCTATATACAATGTTTCATATAATTTATATAAACTTAAGCATTTAAGCAGTAGTAAACAACATAAGTCTGTAAACAATCCACTGCGGACTATAGGCCTCTCCCATAACGAGGATTTGCCATAATCGCCACGCTCAGCAAGTGGATTGGTGATGAATGGATTTATACAATATAAATAGAATAAGGTAACCGACATAGCCGTAAAGATCAGCAAGCTGAAATGGCAATGGGCCGGCCACATAGCTCGCAGAACTAACACCGCTGGGGAAAAAAGGTTCTCGAGTGGCAGCCACGTACAGGCAAACGCAGTGTAGGATGACCCCCCACAAGATGGAGTGACGACCTGCGCAGTGTTGCGGGAAGTCGATGGATGCAAGTGGCTCAGAACCGAGCTTCGTGGCAATCTTTGGGGGACATTGCTGAACATTGGCCATGTTCAGCAGTGGACTTCTGATAGGCTAAAATGATGATGATGATGATGAAATAGAATAAAATAATAATCTATATTCCTCTTTAAAAAAAAAAGGAATTTGCGACCGTCACAATTTTTCGAACCCAAAAATAACTAAGTAAACCTTGTTAAATTAATTATATCTTTGATGACATTTATAATTGACAGAGCGTTTTTTTTATTTCTTATAATGAATGTATTTGGTAAACAATGAACATTGTTATCGTCCGTAGGTTATTTCAAGTTTGGAATATTTGAATAGTTATCTGACACTATCTAATCTTCTCGCAACCAATATTGCACATTACAACATAATACTACTTACATTAAGACTTCGAATAATATTCCTTAAAAAAATCTAGAAACTTAGCCGTATGGTATCGCCGTGAGACTATCGCCTACCATCTTCTTCCTTCTCATAGCATTCATCGGGAGCAAACCTAGAAAAGAGGCATACCTCTCGTCCCTTTTCTATCTCCCGGAGAGGTAAAAAGAAGAGTGCTACACGCGGTCTACCCTGTAGACTGATGAACGAGACTCTGGTGACCAACTGATAACGGAAAATCAACCAGAGTATGCCGCACCCCAGACTATTGAGCATCTGTAGTGCCATGGTACGGGCACAGCGCTCTACAACCCGTATGCACAGGCCGATGATGGCCAGCCTGATATGGGCATACCTTCTCACAATTGACGGCAGAAATAGGTAAGAGGGTACTACCTACCCGACTCCTAGACTAACCTACCAGTATGTCTAGTAGTGAATTTGAATATAAGGCTGACGGTTATGAGTTATTGGAACGAACGGTTCTCGAGTGGCAACCACGTATAGACATATGAAATTTAGGACAAGCGCCTGCAAGATGGAGTGACCTGGACAATGCACCGTGGAGGTGGCTCAGGGCTGTTTGTGGCAATCTTTAGGGAAGCTGTTCAGAACAGAGGACTTGTGATAGATTGATATGATGATGATGATGATCTTTGTGATGATACTTTTACAAATCCTTAAGTACACATATCTTCCATAAATTATAAAATTAAAACAGTAAAAACATTTCTTTGTATAAATTAAACGTGACACTTCGCGAGACGCCTTTTTCCAAGTATTTTACTAGACTTACTTTTCCGCATTCACGTAGCGTGCCACACACAAATTTAATTCTGAATTAAAGTACATTTAAATGCAAAGCCCAGAGAAGAAGGTAATTAAGTAAAAGAAATGTACTGAAAATATTCTTAATTAAGGTTTAGTTTATTTTAACTTCAGGGCAATAGAAGTAGATTACTTCGGGTTAAGTCATATGCATGACTTACCTGTGCACCGTTCTTAACTAAACGTATAACTGTATCTAATTATAATATAAGTCAGTAAATTCAATATTATAGCTGTAAGGTACCGGTGTAAACGAATTGGCTACCCCATTTCAACCCCAACAAGTAAAATCGATTAGGGAAATGCTACAAATTCTCGGGACCTCCAATAGAGGCACTAGATTTTAGGGGTATACTATGTATGGGCTGAATATAAAATGAAACACTTATGAAAGCAACAGCGCCTTAGGCGCAGGGTGTCCTATTACTGTGATTTTCCTATTTTAAGGGGCCATATCCAGTAGTGACCTTATATAGATTGTGCTAAAGAAGTGTTAGGAGCGCAAATTGTATCCGTTTGTATGTATTTAGTATCTATTTGGTATCAGTAGACGGTATAATAGGGGCGTCTTTGTATTTCTGTAGTATATTTTTGTACCCCACTAGAGGAACTGCAGGTGCATTACTAGCCTTTAAGGATATTAAGAGAGAGGGGAGGGAGAGGAGAAAGGCGTTAATGGGAGTGGAGCGCTTCTAATTACCTCACTCGCCAAACGAAAAGCATATGCACAAGATGCCTCTACTACACGAAGGTATTCTGCGAGACTGTGATACCCACCCGGTCGAGCTGGCCCATTCGAGCCGCCGCAAAAACCCCCACTTGGCTCTACCATATACAGGTTATTCGGTAATGCCGACACTATTAACGAGAAAAGAACTGTATGTACTCTTATATATATTTTAGAATCATTATACAATCAACTTCCATAAGCATAAAAGTGTTTAAGTTTAAGCATTTTGCGCAATATGAGATAAATGAGCGTTGAAATTAAGTTCCGCTGCGCAATAAACGATTTCACCGTCGATTTGACGCAGATCGACTTGTCCAAGCAGTCGATTGCACTTGTGCTTAACCTAAGCGATTTATAAAACGGACCAGTGCAGTCACGACTGTTGCTCCGTTCGAGAACGATTATCACGGATTCCAAATCGGCCATTCGTGTTGAAACATATCACTTTTAAATCCTGGCTAGAATTTGTAATCAAAACGGATATGATTATAGTAATACATCAATATACGTGATTCTAGATTTTCTCCCAAAAATCCAAAAATGTTTGATAAGGGTGCCAAATATTAGATAATAAATTCACACTGCTTTATCACTATTATTTCCAGATATGCTAAGTGATTATCAAAAAAAATATGAAAGAAGTATTTAGGCTGAGACCTACTCATCCAAAATATAATACTACATGGGATACTGTTGTTGTATTAAGTTATTTATCTAAAACGAAATTGGCTACCCCATTTCAACCCCAACAAGTAAAATCGATTAGGGAAATGCTACAAATTCTCGGGACCTCCAATAGAGGCACTAGATTTTAGGGGTATACTATGTATGGGCTGAATATAAAATGAAACACTTATGAAAGCAACAGCGCCTTAGGCGCAGGGTGTCCTATTACTGTGATTTTCCTATTTTAAGGGGCCATATCCAGTAGTGACCTTATATAGATTGTGCTAAAGAAGTGTTAGGAGCGCAAATTGTATCCGTTTGTATGTATTTAGTATCTATTTGGTATCAGTAGACGGTATAATAGGGGCGTCTTTGTATTTCTGTAGTATATTTTTTTGTACCCCCACTAGAGGAACTGCAGGTGCATTACTAGCCTTTAAGGATATTAAGAGAGAGGGGAGGGAGAGGAGAAAGGCGTTAATGGGAGTGGAGCGCTTCTAATTACCTCACTCGCCAAACGAAAAGCATATGCACAAGATGCCTCTACTACACGAAGGTATTCTGCGAGACTGTG
Source organism: Bhutanitis thaidina (assembly GCA_029286595.1). Lineage (NCBI taxonomy): Eukaryota > Metazoa > Arthropoda > Insecta > Lepidoptera > Papilionidae > Bhutanitis > Bhutanitis thaidina. Next base: position 11,766,603 of record JAGSMS010000006.1, on the reverse strand, counting down.
ATACCCACCCGGTCGAGCTGGCCCATTCGAGCCGCCGCAAAAACCCCCACTTGGCTCTACCATATACAGGTTATTCGGTAATGCCGACACTATTAACGAGAAAAGAACTGTATGTACTCTTATATATATTTTAGAATCATTATACAATCAACTTCCATAAGCATAAAAGTGTTTAAGTTTAAGCATTTTGCGCAATATGAGATAAATGAGCGTTGAAATTAAGTTCCGCTGCGCAATAAACGATTTCACCGTCGATTTGACGCAGATCGACTTGTCCAAGCAGTCGATTGCACTTGTGCTTAACCTAAGCGATTTATAAAACGGACCAGTGCAGTCACGACTGTTGCTCCGTTCGAGAACGATTATCACGGATTCCAAATCGGCCATTCGTGTTGAAACATATCACTTTTTATATTTTGCTTTTTGCTAAGCTTTCATTGAAAAATTAAATTGAAAACTGCAGTTAAACGATTTGTGACCTTTTAGACTATTAGAAAAATGTTATCATTCCATGAAGGAAATTGATGAAATGTATGCGTACCGTGCACATGTTATTAAATACCGTGCGTATACAAAAACAAATTAATAAAAATTATAGTTTGTTACAAACTAGGAGACTGAAAAGTTACCAACGACGTGGGTTTTTGGTAAATAAATAAATTGTCTAAGTAACAAGTTAAATATAGCTAAAAAGTGATATTAAATCAGGCAGATGTCTAAGGATTTGCCCAATGCCATGGCCTGGGTTCATTATCCATCACGCGATGGTTGATCAAACGTCCTATCTTAACAGGTTGTGTTAATATGTAGTCCCATATATAATAGACATTCCTTCCCAGAAGCCTATTCCAGGCTCATCTCTATGTAACAAAAGAATGACAGATTATATACGAACGTATTGTTGTTGTGAAGCACCCAATCTTTGCCATACCCATAATACAATACTAATTAAAACGATAATTAATATACTCTAATAAGAAAAAATAATTGCATACCACAAGGTACTGGAATTGAACCATTGAACGCCATCTGGAAACAGATAAAATCGTTGATCGATCAGCAAAGATATAATACCAGCTGATAGTAACTAAATGTGGCCAGAGACTATGAATATGAACAAAAAAAGGCCTCTCGATACCTAAGGGTAGGGGTTTGAAAACCTCGAGGTTGAAAAACAAGTGTGTTACAGCCGAGTTGGAGAACTCCCTCTCATCGAGCTTATTAACCACCAGTTGAACAGACCGCCATTGCAATTGTGTCAGTCTTGCACCGTAAAGTTTAGTGAGTATAAGGAGCATATCTGCAGGGTCATAGGAACTGGCCTGGTTGAAATTGTTGAAATCGAATCACTAGGATGGCATCCAAACGGGGCATACATATCATACCGGCAATATGATAGTAGTTTTAAATCCTGGCTAGAATTTGTAATCAAAACGGATATGATTATAGTAATACATCAATATACGTGATTCTAGATTTTCTCCCAAAAAATCCAAAAATGTTTGATAAGGGTGCCAAATATTAGATAATAAATTCACACTGCTTTATCACTATTATTTCCAGATATGCTAAGTGATTATCAAAAAAAAATATGAAAGAAGTATTTAGGCTGAGACCTACTCATCCAAAATATAATACTACATGGGATACTGTTGTTGTATTAAGTTATTTATCTAAACAGTGGCCCCATGAAAATCGCAACCTAGATACTCTTTCAAAAAAGATTATTGCTTTATTGGCTCTGGTCATTGCACATAGAGTACAAACCTTCTCCATCATTTAAATATCTAATAATAATTTACATAGCCCTAACTTGATTACAATTAAAATTTATCATAAAAAAAATCTCGTTTGAATTAATTTCAACCAATCTTAAAATTACCTTTCTATACAGAAAACTCCTAACAAGCTCCTAATCTCAGCTCAACAATAATACAAACAATTTATTTATTAGTTACAAAATACCTTACCAAAAATTGTCAACAGAGCGGTCAAGTCACTGGATAAAAGATATATTACGAAAAAAGGGGTGTTGATGTCTCTGTAGTTAGTAGTACCCGTCACCAGTTGTCCAGAGCCAGCAAACTAAGCGTCAATATTGATGTAATTCGAAATACCGCTGGTTGGAGCCAATCATCCGTAACTTTTACCAAGTTTCATAATACAGAAATATTTGAGGATAGCTTGGCTCGTTGTATACTTCAATCTGTAAATAAAAAAAAAATATTATATAATAATAATGTACACTTGATGCATTTTTTGTTGTTTTACTTACCTCTTGAACGAAAACCTTACCTTATATAATGTCATTCCTATGGTGAGTATTATACTGTATACTGCCTTCATAAGTATTTACATTTTCTATTTGTCTCTGAACATCCTACAATATGTAAGCTGTAAATCGCATCGAATGAAGCTGCGCACATAATTGCAATTGAAATTCACTTGGTAAGTTCGTTTGACTACCTGTACTTGCTTTTATTTAACTAATATTGCACTATTTTTAATTACTATCTATCATAATTGTAATGATAAACTTAGTTTGTATTTCTTTCTCAAGCGTATGCATTTATAATTTACTGTGCATCCAGCTATGAAATAATTAAATATAAATGCGGGATTCAGAACAGAAGGCGTAATTAATTTATGTGCGCATAAATTCAGACAGCTTTTAATTATATCAAGCCAAACAAAAGATTGAAACAGTTCAAGGTGTTTTGCATAATTCTCGCGATGAATATGAAATAGACATGTCGGGAATCTGTGTCCGCATTGTTATAAAATAGTTTAAGAGCAACTAACCTTAGTATTATGGAAATCTTTTCTAAATTACTCCCAAAAAGATTGTACTAAAAACCCTAATTCTGCTATTACTATATCCGTTAACAGTTTTGCATAATAAAAAAAGTGCATCATATTTGCTCATTGAATGACCAACGGTCATTTCACAGATAAGCTTACTTAGATGCCCATACAAACATATAAACATGTAGAATGTACAAACACATAAGATATGTATACACTAAATATGAAAACAATAAACGAATCTTAATACAGATATTATTAGTAACAAGTAATGCAGCTGATTTGATACTCATCCCTGACAATGCGCACAAATTAGATTCGTATTCGATTCCGAACATGTAATCAAGATAGACACTTCGATGCACATTTACAACTCTTAATTTCTTAATTTTAACCATTCTTACTTTTAACGCATCAAATGTACTCTCATATTACTAGAATATTCTTTGTTAAAGGATTATATGTTGAACCACACGAAAATTACTCAATCTCTCAATTTACTCAGACTCAGATAAAGGTGGTGCCTACTCTGTGCATGTTTTGAAGAGTCTGTAAGGAATTGAACTGCAAAAGATAAATAATTTTCCGATGGAAGAAAATTAGTTTTTATACTATTAGTGTTTTAAAGAATAAGTTTGTGTGAACTGTAGTAGTGTTGTAGTGAACTGGTTTCGAGTTTCGCTGCACCAATAACATTTATATTAGCATTTATGGCTCGGCAGTGAAATTTATATTATTTCGGTAACGCCAGAAATCCACCAACTTACAGAAGAATTAGGCTGCAATTTTTCATAGACGCACTGACATCTATCACTCTTAGGAGTAGTGAGAGATTGCGTATTACTATTTTGCACACGTCTCAGTGTAGTAGATTCCGTAACTCAAGTTTTCAATCAAGTTATTATTTAACATCTTCTTCATCAGCCTGCTAAAAGTTTAGTTCGTTTGATAGTAACTGAACTTCTTCCATAAAAAGGATTTTCCATAACGCCATACTTGTCAGTTGGCTTAGTAACCGCAGTATCTTAGATGCTGCTGCCAGTTAATGTTTTCTCTTATTTAAGTTTTATGGCACCGACGAGGAAGAATGAAATAACTGAATTTCACTCGCCCTTTCCAAATAGCATCATTAATAGGCAACAAATCGCAATACTTCAAAATCCGGAACCTTTGTGTCCATGTTTGATAGTATAATAATCAGGAGTAAACTTACCGATATTTAACACCATGTAAAGGAAGATTAATGCTTACTGAATCTATCTAACGCACCACCATCATCATGGCGTTCAAAGAAGTTTTAAAGTTTTAGTTAATTATACCCGGATAGAGCTCTAATAAAATTGTATCCCGTTGTTTAGGATATTTTAATAAAATTATGTAACTTCATGTGTACAAAATATGGTGTGCAACTTGCTTGATTATTTTTGAATCAAAAAAATAACCGACTGATGGGCAATCTTCCAGAAACCAGAGTTAGACCATTTGAAGCTTCCGGTGTAGATTTTATAGGCCTCGACTAGAAGAGGTTCAAAGTCTTATAAAGCAAATAATTATGCAAATCACCCTAATTTTTCAGTCCCTATATCGGTTAGCCGTCTAATTTTTCGTAATAAGAAGTGCATCGTATTTTCTCATTGACAGACCCACGGTCGGTTTATAGATAAGCTTACATATGTGTATATACAAACATATATAACATGAAGTAATTATAAGCACATAACATACGCATTTTAAAAACGTATACACTAAATACGAAAACATTAAACGAATCTAAATACAGATATTATTTGTAACAAGCAATGCATCTGATTCAAAGATACTCAATACCATCCCTGAAAATGCGCACAAATTAGATTAGTATTCCGGACATGTAATCAAAATAGACACTTCGATGAACATCTGTGACTGTAAACCCCCTAATTTTAACTATTCTTACAGAGAATTTTGAACTATATTCTGACAATGCTAACACACAAAATTAACTCTCGTCTCCTATTTAGAAGAGTTAAAGGATTATAGGGTGGACCACACCAAAATTACTCAATCTCATAATAGTGGCGATGTCTTCACTAATTCAGTTCTCATTTACTCAGACGTAAGTATAAAATGACATTTATTATGATAGAGTGCCTAATCCGTGCGTATTTTGAAAGGTCTGTAAGGAATGGGACTGCAAAACATAAATATTTTTCCGATGGAAAATTTTTTGATTTTATACAATTAGCGTTTTAAAGAATAAGTTTCCGTCTAGCCAAGTTTAAATTTCGAAGGCTGTGCTATAATTTTCATAGTGAACTGATAAAGTTTATATTAGCAGTTATGGTTCGGCAGTGAAATTTATATTATTTCGGTAACGCAAGAAATCCACCAACTTACAGAAGAATTAGGCTGCAATTTTACTGCATTGAGGAGTAAAAGACAAACCTCGGCTTACCTCAGGGATGTTGTAAAAGCCGACTTAGTAATTTCCCAAAATAATAATAATGTATATATAATCATTTATTGACGAAAATACTAAAATTTCTGTGAATGGATTTGAATTTATTATGGACAGACACAGTTCAATTACGTTCTTAAAATCGGTATCACTAGATAGCTACGCTTACTCGTTGGATTTAGAACAAATAAATCAACAAAGCTTTTCAAGTCTCTCACTTTTCATACATTTATTGCAATCTTCTTTGATCAGGGGACCTTTTTTCTGACCGCAAAAAATGCCTCACTAAAGAGATAAAAGTAAGTCAGTTTCCTTTGTAGTGAAACTCGGTCAAGTGACTTTCAATGTAATGAAAATTTCTAGCTTGCACTAGGGAAATTTATTTCTTTCAGTAACATTTCACTATACAGATCCCATCCCCATCCCCTTTTCCCTTACCCCGGTTTCTTCCCGTGGGTGTCATAAGAGGCCACTAAGGGAAAAGCTTTGAAAATCGTAATGACTACTGACAGATGGCGGGATAACCATCACGAAAAATACCAAATTAAAATATGCAGACTAATGATGGGCAACAGCGTCTAAAGGAACGAGGTGTCTGGTACTGCGATCACCAATTAGCTTTGCCAAGCATGGCGATTATAGTAAATCCTCCTTATGGGAGAGGCCTATGTCCTGCAGTGCACTATTTGCAGGCTGTTAAGGTATACAGATTGCCTATGACATATTCATTTCGGTATAAGTTATTACATGTAGGTTTACTTCTTTTAGTTTCGATGAATACAACTGACTATAGGACCTAGCCTATGGGACACATCGCACGCTTTAGTTTCATAGAGCGCGAGTGACCAGGCTTGATCCCGGTGCCGGCGCCACTAAAAATAATAATAACAATTTTAGTGTTGAATTTACCACGTGCTCGGAGGGGCCTGCTCCACCGGAATAGTACCACGGCTTCGCAGAATACCGGCGTGAAGTAGAGGAATCTTGTGCGTCTGTGTTTCAATGAGAGAGGTAACCGGAGGCCCACTTCCTCCTCCTCCTACCACACTTCTATCCCCTTAAATGCCTAAATGCCTGCAACGCACCCGCAGCTCCCCTAGTGTTGCAGACGGTGGTCGATAATCAATTAGCATCAGGGGAGCTTTTTGCTCTTTTGTCACCTTACCCATGTAAAAAAATACTTCTGGACCTTCTGCTCGTGAGTCTCTTCCGCCGAAGTAGTTGAGGACGCCGGACCAACAGTGTATCTTTTTTTTTTGTGGGAAAGGCAGCAAACGAGCAAGCGGTTCACCTGATGTTAAGTAATTACCGTCGCCCACGTACATCTGCAATACCAGAGGTGCTGCAGGTCCGTTGGCGGCCTTTTAGGATATTTGGGAGATGGGAGGGAGATGGGAGGGAAGATGAGGAAGCGGAGGGGGAGAGAAAGTGGGCCTCCGAATACCTCACTCACCGAACGAAACGCAGAAGCATAGGATGCCTCTACTTCACGCCGGTATTCTGCGAGGTAGTGGTACCAAACCGGTCGAGCCGGCCCATTCGAGCAGCAGCAAAAGCCTCAGTTTGGCTCTACCACTTTTAAAATATTCCATCAGTGGCGTTTTAGTCACTCTGGCTGATACCGAAATAACCTATCACTTTCTTCACTGACAAGTAGGTGGTAGTAGTAGGAAGAACCTTTGCCCATTGTAATAAAAAGGAGATATTATAGTGCCCAAGTATAATATGATGAACTAATATTCAGAAGCATGTCATAATCTCATCCCACATATTTTATTGTATTATTCGTATTATTAAGAGAATCTTTCATTTTAAAGTTAACTAGTAGATTTATTATTATTAAGTAAATTTATCAATTAAATTTTCATATTTTTTTTATTACATACAGATAACAAAATTCTGAAGATAAATTTATTTGACGAATGCATAGGTTCGAGGCGAACAGAATGGATTTTCGATGATTTGATTGTATTCCAATACTCAGTTGCTCATGCATTGTAAGCAGCCGCTGACCTGTGCCAGTCGGCACAGAAACTGGGCCATCGAATTGATCCTTTATACATCTGATACTCGTCCATCTGCTAGTATGCTCTTAATGAGATGGAATACAAATTCTTTGTGGATGTATCGTTTTCGGGTTGAAAAATATATACTTTAGTTTACTTGAATGACATTTTTGAATGTCGTCTAGTAGTTATGCTTCTAGTTTCTGTAGTATTTTTTTTTATTTAATGAATAATGAACACGCTTGCCCAGTGCCCACGCCATCGCGTGCATCCCCACGCGCACGCACCCACGGAGCGGTGTGTTTTGCGCTCGTGCTATCGTACATAATAATATAATTTTTTGAACCAAATTGTATAATGTGAAACAGATTTTTTTTTCCCATACAAGAAGATACCAGACTTATTTAACTACCATAGTTTGGTTTCGGGATAAATATTGTTAGTTCTTGAAACAATAGAAATTCTATTGTTATGGCACCTGAAGGATTTTAATGTTTTTCCATCTTCTATTTACCTGGCACTATAAATACTAATATTGGAGAATATGCCAAAGAATAAGCCTTATAAGAGCTTACATCGGGAGTGATTTACGACAATAGTCGAAAGGCGGGCTCGTACCTGCGACGTCAAAAAATATGGGTTAAAGTATAAAGTAAGATGCTGTTTTAATGAAGCAGTTTTTCGGAGCTGAGACAACTTGTAATATCAATGCAGCGTTTGAAGAGGATACGACTAACTAACGCACTATGAGTTTTAAGTTTAATCGCCTTTCGTAGTTGAAACTTCGACTTGACGAATGAACCACGAGATCATCAGACACTAAGGTAAATAACGATGAATTAATATGATAAGTAATCGTGGAAGCTGATCCTTATCATACAACCAATGTATTAGCTTAATGGTTTGACGTTATTTTACCCACAATATTGACTCATTTGCGACAAATAGTTAAAATAAAAAAAAACTCGAGAAATGGGTGCTTCATTAATTAATTAATGTACAAAGACGCGTACTACGCGTTGAAGCTTGCATTGCTTTGATGATTAGGTACTGAAATGAAGGTACTTCGAGACAGAATTGTGACGTGTGATGAAATGTGGATTCTCTACGATAATTGCAAGCGAAAAAAACATGCCCATAAGCGCCAATAACACAAATGCCCTTAAGCGAAGCGCACCCACAGAAGAGTAATGGTAACTCTACAACAATATGGTACAACATGGTTGTCACTTCATGGTGACCACCAAATCGTTACCAAAAGCTATAGCTTTTTGAATATTCCCTCAAGGTAACAGAAATGTATAAATAATGTGGGAAAATAATGAAAGTACTTCGTTTAAACAAAAATATTTTTTTTTTAAAAAATAAAGGTGTTAAAATTTTTCAATATAAAAAACACTTTTCATTGACACCTAATACTAAAATTTTAATTACTTTAATATTTTGTGTAAATATATTCTAATTCTAAATTCTCATTGATGTGATCGCATAATCACAGATGAATTGTAAAGTTTGAATAGTATGTTATCTAGTAATAGTATACATAAATGATAAATTACTTATAAAACTTTCAAAATTAATAAATGATGCACTCTTGACCATTTTTAAGCTTACAAATATATACGCGAGTATTAAAATTATTCGCTCAGTTTTCTTGGCATTTATTTTGGAACAAGTTTTATAAAATCATAATTACTATTTAATGGAACGTATAACTTAGGGTAATTTTAATGCAAAATATTTTAGTCGTAGGCTTTACTATCAAAGGGCAAATAATGGTTTGTTACTAAATCCTTTGTGTTTCTTCTCGAAAATCATTTCTCATACACGAAAACGTCTGACCGCAATTCCCGTCATGACATTCCGCGAAAATCATGTGGTTAGAGGCAACAAAGAGGTTTTAAGAGCTCTGTGGTCACATACCAAAAATAATATGTAACTTTCTTTTTGCGATAAATTTATTCATAAAATGTTGCTTCGTACCTATCTACACAGGAAAGAAATTCTTTGTATCGTATTATTATAGGATATCATTTTTTTTTTAAACTTAAGTATCCGAGAAATAAGTCAATGATCCAAAAATACCCAGTCAAAATTTAGCAAAATCCTTTATGGAAAGAAACAGATTTAGTGTGACACTATAACTACATAGCGTGGTGAGTGTGCACACCGTCCGTGTTCGCAAGGCCATTTGTGCTAGTTTGATAGTTTGATAGATGTTATGATATCAACAACACTGAGCTAATTACCATTCCCACATAGTTACAATTACACTATTGGAATCTTTATAAAATTTCCTATCGGAAAGTGTAGACGATAACAGAGAATTGACAACTATCTTAATGAAATATATGTGATTAGTAAAATACACACTTGGTGAGACTTTTTAGTCACTAAAACAAAATGTGTTTCCAATTACACGATATAATTAAAGTTATTATATATAGAAATAAACAATTTATCACCATTATTACTTTGTCATACTTAAAAAAAAACATTATATTTTATATATAGTTTATTTACTACATTATTTACACAAAAAAAAAAGTTATTGTCTTTGAACTGTCAAGAGTACTGACTCTATAAATCATTACAGATACCTGTACCCGGCGGTATTATAGTTACCTACCTATAGACACCTAACTTTTTCATATTACTAAAAAAAAATTAAAGAAAGAGACATTGTTTAGTATTGAGTTAAAGTAATACTTTAGGCCGACCGTCACATACTCTTAGGTATCTTTCAATTTCTACAAACGATTTACTTCTACAGATCGGTGTTTTTTTGATTTAATTTGTAAATTTATTACAAATATACACATCGAATATATTAACAACAAACCAGTAACAATTAGATTGATTTACTTTATTTATGCCATATTAAATTATTAGTGAGTTTCCTCTATAGTGAAACACCTTCAGTTTTGCGAAAAAGATAACATGCCCCCAGGAATGTTGTTATTAATTTAGCTTATTTCCAGGCGTCACAATATTGAATTCGCGAGAAAGTCTTATTCTGCCTGTGAACGATAAAACGCTTAGTCTGAATAGCTGTGGTTCGTCTGAAGCGAACTCCGAGCATGCGGCGATGAGCGAACGTAGTCAGAAATCTTCTTACATTTTGTTCTAAATTAAAAACGGACGCGTAAGTCAAGTTATATTAAAACAGACACACTGAATTGTACCAAATAAAAACTTGAAGTTTATCTTGACCGAATGTGCATATTCACAACGAAAAATAATATAAGACGAGGTCCTTTTAATTGCCGTAGCCCTTCACGAAATTTTCTTACAAACATAATTGATTATTCTATAATATCCTGTCAAAACATTTACAAAGAAAGAAACGATAGAATTCATTCAGCTTCAATATATTCGTGTCGATCCACAACGTGTGTACGTTTTATGTTGGCAGGTTCAGTCAATTTTGTTTGCCTTTGATTCCAGTGGGAGATTATGGTAGATAACCACTACCATAGTTAAACTTCAGCGATGCCGCGCGGCTTATGCTGAGTCGGTCCTTTCCGTCGCTTCATCACAACACACACACATTCCTTGTGATAAATATTTAAATTTATTTTTTACATAGCATATTTATTTTTATGCTTTGTCATCTCTATAATTTTTATGTATCACTTTGTCATGTACTATGTGTGTGTAGATGTGTCGGAATGAGTTTATGTCTTGATAAGCGAGGCTGCCGGGGACCAGAAATCGTTGGTTGCCAGCGAGTTAGTATCCCTAGTATTTATCTCGATTTTTCAGAAAAGTGCCAAGTTCTCTCCATTTAACATACACCGGTGGTAGTCCGACTCGATTGCTACAATCACGAACCTCGAAGTTGTTTATCAGTGTTTTAAAATGTTTTATAGGTAATTCTTAATAGATATATATGGATCTATGTTAATAGATATATATAATATGGTGCACCAATGGGTTTTTCAAAAACAAGGTCCGGTGAAAAGTGGGCTTAAATTACTATACCTCTAACTGTCCCATTTATGGGTAAACGGTTGTGAGAGCTTATTTTTTTCTTATAAAGTTAATATTATAGCATTGATTTTCTAATAGCGTATGACTTAAACCGTTCTGCAAGTCTTTACTTACCTGTAACAGATTTGTTGATCGTTACGTCTTACGTGCAAAATGCGAATTAAGTTTTCGCGTATTTGCATGCATTATATCTTATAACGATACAGCGCATGCAAATACATAAAAGAAATTATAATTACATTTCTTTAAATTGTAAATTTTAATTTTTGATATGCAAAATTTTAACATTTCATTTAAAATTACAGCGATTGTACAACAGTAATAGTAATGATAATAATAATTTAAACAATTTTAAATTGTCACGTTTAATTGTAACGTTATAACAATGTAAAATGTTTTATATAGAAGACTTTTTGTTGAAGATCGTCTGAATTACTTCCTTTTTCTATCGCAAAATAGTTATGTCATTACTGTTTTTGAAGTTGTACTTAGTTTGGCGCATTTAGTAGAGGGTAAAATTAAGCGCTAGACGCGCTCACCTTACGGAGAAACAGCATGATGAAGGCGCCGTCAAAGATAAATAAAAGTGTAAATTAATTTCTTTGACTTCTTTAATCAGGCCAGGTCAGTTTTAGTTAGGCCTATCATCACTTCTTATTTCAAATATTTAATTGTGAAAAAATTAATTACCTGCGAATAAATAAATATAATTTGATTATGCTTTTTTAATAATTCTTTATTAATTGTATTAAATATCCTGCTTTAACTATTCTATGAAAGACCCGTTTTGAAATCCAAAAAGGCGGACATGCTATTTTTTATTGTGAAAAAATTAATTACCTTTGAATAAATAAATATAATTTGATTATGCTTTTTTAATAATTCTTTATTAATTGTATTAAATATCCTGCTTTAACTATTCTATGAAAGACCCGTTTTGAAATCCAAAAAGGCGGACATGCTATTTTTTATTGTGAAAAAATTAATTACCTTTGAATAAATAAATATAATTTGATTATGCTTTTTTAATAATTGTTTATTAATTGTATTAAATATCCTGCTTCAACTATTCTATGAAAGGACCCGTTTTGAAATCCAATATGGCGGACATGCTATTTTTTAGAAATTTCAAAGTGGGGTGTCGTTTCCGCGGTTTACTCAGCGTTTTGATTACGAGAATATTATCAATTTTCAAATCCAAATTGACGGACTTGGATTTTTTTTAAATATCAATATGAATCTAATTTTGAGGGTTCTCGGATTTGGATTACGAAGATAACATCCATTCTAAAATACATGATAGCAGACGTACAAGCGTGGTAGAGCCAAGCGGCGGCTTTAACTGCTGCTTGAATGGGCCGGCTCGATCGGATTGGTACCACGGTCTCGCAGAATACCGGCGTGAAGTAGAGGGATCTTGTGCTTCTGCGTTTCGTTCGGTGAGTGAGGTAACCGGAGGCCCACACCCCCTCCCTATACCCCTCCTCTTCTCTCCCCATTTCCCAAATATCCTTAAAGACCAGCAACGCACCTGCAGCATCTATGGTGTCGCAGATGTACGTGGGCGACGGTAATCACTTACCATCAGGTGAACCGCTTGCTCGTTTTCCATCTTTTCCATAAAAAAAAAATTTTGAAAAATCTCAATATCGGTGTATTTTCGAGGTTTCTTGGGGTGCTGATTACATTTTCAAAACCAAAATGGCAGACATACCATTTTTGAAAATATCGACCTGGTAAGTCTAGAGATTTTTTGGGTGCTGACAAGAATGTCATCCACACGCGGTATAACTTTTTTTCTTTGTCACACACTAAAGAAGTATAACTTTGAACGACAGTGTATAAGTACACGCACCGAATTTCGTTTGTTGTAAAATTAAATACTTTCCAATATAATGGTATAATTTTGCATCGAAGAATGAGTTGTCTAGAAAACTAAGAACTCAATAAAATACGCAATTTATGAATAGACTTCTGTATTGTGACTGACTGTTGTGTTTTTTTATTTGAATAATCTCTCCTTTGAAATATTCTTACAAAGAATTTTTTTGTGTTGTATAGAACCGCAAAATTTCTCTGCAGTAATTACAAGTGCAATTAAAACCTGGGTACGATAGCTCTGTGGAATCCTGAATCGCAAATTCCGCATATCTGTCAGTCTCGGGGCAAACACGTCTTCGGGCTAAGGGAAGTTAACCGAATAATACTTTCGAAGTTTTAATGTTATGTTAAAAGTCACACAAACATTCGCATCCTTTGTTGCATTTTTCCTTAACGTTATTTATTTCCCTTTTCTTCATGTTTTTAGATAATAATAAGATCGCTAGTAAATATTATAAAACAACTACGAATATAGTTTCATTGCACTTTATCAATTAATATCGTTATTGTGTTATGTATTTAATATTAATATTCAATTAATATTTCTTTTTCATTATTGAAGATTATTTATTTGAACGTTTGCACCTACTAACGTGTATTTTTTTCTCACCCAGTGTTGACTAGCAGAGAACGTCAGTGGGCATTAAGTTCTTCTATTCTTAACCTTAGTATAAGGTAATAACGATAATGCTGCATATATATGTATTTAATTGCGATAATTGTTTTTTTATTATATCCTCACAAAATTGGGCAATACTACGTATACTTAAAAAACTTACATGTATATATAATCATATATATACATTGTATGTATAATCATATAATAATTTCTCCTTACACTCTCTTTTTCCAAATGCCAAACAAATTAGGCTCTTGCGACCAAATATTGGCGAAATGTCTATCCGAATTTACTTATCCCAAAACCCACAGCAGTCTAGTGAAGCGTAGCAGCATCACTATTGCAAGAGTGCCGGCACTGCGCTCACTGACTTGCTCCGCGTGGTAACTATAGGCATACCTACTAATAATAGCTGTATCATAGATCTCTCGAAATCATAATAAACTAATCATAATAATAAATGCGAAAACAAAGAAACTAGTATTAATGATATAGTTAAAATCTTTACGTACCCCATAAGAACCTTTCAAATGTCAGTACATGCAAGTATGAAAGCCTCGATTCTGCCGAGTGGAAAAACACCTCAACGAACAAATGCTAACTCCACTCTAAAAGATGATCATAAAAGAGCTATTCCACGGCATTCACTAGAAATGCACGCTTTATGAGAAAAATGTTAAAAGCGAGCATTTCTTCTGCAAAATTCCAACCAGCATCAATAAATTTCTATTTTAAAAACCCTTTCAATAAACTATTTTTGTAAAAGGATCTAAGATATATTAACAGAATGAGGGGGGCGAAGTTGCACGCAGAAGGGACGCTGGTGCTTTGGGTAAAGGATTTCAAACTGTGAAAATAAAATGAAAAGTAATGTTACGAGATAATAAAAAAACATTGTTTTCTTTTTGATGTATTGTGACTATCTATAGTATTTCATTTCAATCGCCTATCGACTATTGCCATTTAGTTATTAACAAATACAGAATGATAAGCACTTGAAAATTTACTCGAATTTATTCAAACTCTTATGCAATACTCTTTAGGCTTTGGAAGAACAGTACGTATATGATTTAGTTTAGAACTCTAGTGCACATAACAGTTTACCGCGGTGTACCTGCCATACGCTAATCCACTGCCTACGGGTGTAATGTACATAATATTAAAAACCATCTTAAAGACATTTTTATGCCCACAAATACCAAGCAAGACAATTTATTTCCATATTAATATTTTTTTAGTCACGTAAATCGTGAAGATGATGAATAAGTATTTGCGATAGTTTTCATTTAACTAGACTTAATCATTATAAAAATAAGGTAAGTAATATAAAGTAAGCATTTGTACCATAATATATTATTGTATATTTTGCTATTTATTTACTTAGTAAAATAAAGTACTAAAAATACTGCAATAAAACTATATAGCTAAACATCTTCGTAAATGTAAGTTAGGAGTGCAATAAAAAAAATTGCGATTTACTTAAAAGCAAACACTCATTTCAAAATTGTTATTTCCGAAAGCAAAAGCATTTTAACCGAGCAGGTGTTGTACTAAGTAGATAAAAGTTTCTCTGTAGGTGAATGCAGCGGCCAGGCTGCGCGTAATTAAAATGATGGCAACTTCCGCGGTGTCGGATGCTGTATTATGAATATTCTAGTCGTAAAAGAAGCCACGTAAACGGGGAACTACTTCGTAGTATTATCTGTTCTTGTTCTTGATGCTGGTTTGTGCTATATTTTTACATGTAACTATTGAATTACCACTTACACTTCACATATAATTTTTCACCGTAGTTGTTAAATTATATTAAAAACAAATATGGAGTGTGACTATAAAGGAAAAAGAAGCTTGAATTCGCTTAGACTTCGATAAACATGTAGACATAAGTTTTATTAATATTACTTTTGGCAATCAACGCAGTGACCCGTATTAGTAAACTCATTACGCACCCATAATGTTCATATAAGACGACTCAATTGACAATGAGCGTTAACACTAACTAAGTATTTCTCTTGTCCAACTTCATCAGAATTACACTGTTTATTAAAAAAATATATGCATTTTATTGTGTAAAAGAATGTCTGGCCATACTAGGTACAACAATAAGGGTGGCAGCAGCAATCACTGCTTAATATTTATTATATATTTAAAGGAAAGCATATTACACCACCTACCTCGTATCTGTAGTTTTGTTTCTCTACGCGTTTGGTTGCCTGGAAGAGATCGCTATGCAGCGATTTGGTCGCCAATTTGTACCTCCTAATTTTCATCTTATTTTTACTCTTCTTATTATTATTTATTTATTGAGAATAAATTGGCACAGTGGAGCGAGAACACTTCTTTTCATTCTATGATCTCTGTCATCTGAAGAACGCGTACGTGTAGGTACGTTATTATGCCAGAGAATGCAATGAAATGCAGAATGCCATGAAATGCTGTTCGCCAATAATTGCATCTAAAGTTCGTAATACGTGTTGTAACTAAATGAATAGTTAAAGAGCTTTCTGGGAATCTCAGCAGAAGCCAATATTTGTAAAATACACAAATTATTGGTTTTCGGGTCTAGTTGAGTTGTGTACATCCCGTGTCTCAGACACTGCATCTGTTCTTTTCGCAAATGGTCTTCAAAAAATTACTGCCGGTTACCAGTCCTCTTGTTACATGTAATATATATAAATAATTAAGTGTTTGCGTGTTGTTGTTGCTAAGATAGATAAATAATCAATCTATTCATCATACAAATGTTTGTACCCAGCGAGACTCGAAGCCGCGACCTACAGCTTCGAATACATAATTACTACCAGGCAGGCTATCGTGTAATCAGCTATAATAATTAATACTGTAATTAGCATTAAGATTTTTAAAAATTAGAATCAAATAGTTTTATTAATTATATAGATTTTATATTCGATTTAAATGAATAAGGTAAACAAAACCGTTAGTACAAATATTGTTTGTTGAAAAGTTTTCATAATTTCCTTGAATAGCAAAATAAACATTTCTTGGTTAAAAAGAATTCAATTGCTTTTTAAGTAGTTCGTGAAATTTTAACAATGCATCCCCGATGTTCGAGTTGAATCATTATTCTAAAGTGCATGCCACGCCGATCGCTGCAACACATTATAATTATTCGAAAGTTTTCTCTATTTATGATAGACTTAAGGCAGCATGTGAACACTGCGGGAGTAAGTTATCAAAAATACCTTTTACTAGTCATGTTAAGAGCTAAGCGGATCGCCTTAGTTTTTGTCATTTTAAAATGTAAACTTGGTGAATGATGTTTTTCAACAATTAAAAAGTGCAAATTTTGTTTGAAATAATTAAGTTTTTCTATTAGGGTTTAGAAAGTTTTTTTTTTTTTTTAAACCTTGTAGCCATCTTTGTCAGTATAGGTACTAGTATATGATTTTCTCTTCTCGAAGCGTTTTACACACAGACACAAATTTCACATGGATTTGATCATGATGGTGATGATTATGATCACGATGATGATGATGCCCTTCCGATCTTGATCATGACAACAACTTCCAAATATTATATGCCATTAACTGCGCAAGAGATATTACAGTGCTGCAAGTGAACTGACGAACACAGAGGCTCTCATTCTAATGCGATAAGTTCGGAGGAACGTTCAGAAGCAGAGTGGTTGCGTTTTATTTATTGTTTATTTTACACTATTATCTATATCAATATTATACAAGAATCCGTTACGTGCCTCATCACGATATTTAAATAATAACAAATTCGAGTACATGTAAAGTTCACCAACCCGCGTTGAAGAAATTTGGCATACTTAGGGCGAAAAGGGAAACATCCGAATCGGTTAAGTAATGTCTAAGCAATGAACATACGAGTATACTACAATAATAGAATACAGAACATAATAATATACAAAAGAAAATGTCTAAATAACTGTGTGTTGCTGAAGTCGGGCAAAATGAGAATGAACCTGAAGTCTGTACTCTGACGAAACGACGAGAGAAGTCGTTTTTCATTTATTTATACTGTAGTGTTCACTAATTTTAGGTAGATTTAATCACCTACAATAATACACGGATATCGGCTCACAGCACACGTACTACATCTTAAACTTAAATCAAATGATCTTTTAACTTTTACTCAAATTTCGCGTTTTTTGCATTTTGCAAACTGTTGGAGATAGAACAAAACATTACAAGGGAATGTTGTAGTCTGCTTGTCCGCCCAAAAAAGTTCTCAACGAATTTTTCGGATCATTAACTCACAAAGTTTAGTTTTTAATTGTTTTTCATTTGTACATAAGTTTTTATTCCATCATCGATAGTTCAATTGTCTGAATTTTTGTTTGGACATATCCTGTCATATTCTGGAGAGAGAGTAAAAAAAAAATTGTTTTTTTTTTGATCATAGAATTGATTGTATGATGAAGTGCCCCATCATTTCATGAAATGCCTAACTATGCGATATGGTTTAATCGTCCACGTTTTACGATTTCGTCCATCCTTGACCTTTGGCCATCATTAATATATGGTGCCCATTAAAATATGTATTAAAATACGCAATTCGTAATAAATTTAATAAAAAAAATTAACTTATATATTATTCTTAGGTACAAAAACTTCGTTATAAGTTAGTTATTAGTTATGTACTAACAATATTGTTCTTGGTAATACACACTCCTATAGGTATACTAAATTTGGTATATACGCTTTTTTTGGGACGTAAAATAACTACATTATAAAATAACAATAATGAAGTGCTTTGGTCATATCATTTTATATACGAAAATTAAACATTGCTTGGCGAAGTTTTTTCTTTCGCCGGCCGCTTGCACGCTCGCTTCGCGCGGTCGGCTGCCACGTTACTGTGCTAACCTTATAGTATAACATTTATTTTATTTACTCATAACATTAACATTATTTTACATGCTGACATTAAACGCAATTCTATGAGACATCAACAAAATTAAATTAATTAGGAAAAACAAGTGAGCCGCGTAAATTAATGAAATTTGTAAATTTTTCGAAATTATACGAATAGTAGGCATTTGCAATGATAGAATTTATTTGACGGCCTGATAGCATAGGTGGTTGTGATCCGAAGTGAAGTGAAGCAGAGGGTTTTGGGTTCGTATCCCACTGGGGTTATGCAGTTTTTTTTTTAAGGGAAAGGCGGCAAACAAGAAATGCGGTTCACCTGATGATAAGTGATTACCGTCGCCCAGGAACATCTGCAACACAAGAGGAGCTGCAGGTGCTTCGCCGGCCTTTAAGTGTATTTGGGATATGGGAGGGAGGATGAGGAGGGGGATGTGAAAGGGGAGTGGTCCTCCGGTTACCTCACTGACCGAACGAAACGCAGAAGCATAAGATGCCTCTACTTCACGTCGGTATTCTGCGAGGTAGTGTTACCAACCCGGTCGAGCCGGCCCATTCGAGCAGCAGCAAAGGCCGCCGCTTAGCTCTACCACGTACAGAAATGAATATAATAGTTTTAACCGAGTCATGGATGTTTATATGCAGGAGCATGCTTCATTGGGACAAATCAAATAATTTATTTAACATAAGAAACATACATTTCACTTGTCGGTCGTAATTTTTTGTGAATCTACCGGAAGGCGAAAGAAACTCCGTAGGTATTTTTTATTTTTGTAATTTTTATTACAATTTATTTATTTATTAAACTTCATATACATAAGAATGTATATAGGTGGATTTAATGCCAGAAGCTTTATTTGCCAGTCAACCTTTGGACGATGCAAAGATAAAATTAAGTAGGTGTAGGTGATAAAATAGAGAGTACTAAAGAGAAAAAAAAATGAATTTACATCAATATATACATACACACGAACATACATACGTTTATATTTATTTACATATATTAATAACTTAAATATTATAAATATATACAAATAGACTATTGACATGATTCTGCCATTCTGTTAAAGATGTGTTTCTTAGCTTTCATTTTAAACGTGTACCGACTGTTAGACGCTCTGATTTCGAGTGGGAACGCATTCGATTGAACAGGAAAGAATAAACGGATAAAGCATGACCTATGTGAGGGACACAGGTTCAGGAGATTATGAGACGAACGTAGTGTTCTGTCGTGGTTGGAGCAAAGGCAACGAAAGTAGGAAGACAAGTAAGAAGGAGCAGTAGGAGAATTACAATGTATAACATTATATAAAATAAAGGTCCAATTAGATTCATGATCTGGTCGCCACCATTTCATAGAATGGTTGGGCACTTTATGATGTTCTACGATCAGGCCACGCCTTACTCGTATGTATAAATATATATACGCCCTAACGCTTGACAACCCTAGGGATAGGCAGAATCTACGAATTCCCATTTATCACAATTCCAAAGTATCCAAAAAATATCTAAGTTTCTTTTCTGCAACTGATTTAGGAGATAGAACGTGACTGGTGGCGAGTCTCTTCGCCTAATTTGGACATTCGAACATTGCCGTATGTTTATCAAGGATTATCCCCAAATTGTCACCTATGACACCAACACCTATGTAAAGAAAGGAAGGTAACAAAGTATTAAGCCATACGATAACAATTATTAAAAATAAGGTATAATTTGGGTGAGGAATCATTTATTTTGTTGGTAAAAGAAAAACAACAGTGTTCACAGGCACTGAAAATCATTTGTTTGGAATGTACATGTCCATTATTTTTATCGCAAAATTACTCCGTTTATTGTCATTTAAGAATAGATCACTGTTCGTAAACCTATGCATTAAAATCAATATAAAAACTTAGTTTAAGATTAAAGAAAAAAAATCAGACGTTACAATATCTTAATACACTCTCTTTTCCTCGAGATTTTATGCGGAAGTATTATTTTAAGAACATTTATCTTAAAGTCATATTGTTAAAATAGGGGTTTAATTATGAAAACGAGTAGAGTATAATTAATTACATAGCAGCTAAATCATTATTTGACAATAAGACAGATTAACGAACTGACATATGAAGCCTGCTGGAAGCCTATCATCAGCCATTTTTAGAACACTGCTCTAAAAACAACTCTGCAAGAAAACGCCGCAAGCCGGTATATATTTCTTTGAGGCTTTTCCCATTCTCACCACCCTGGGCAGACAGATTATTGCACATGGCGCCGGAACCCACGCACTCATAACGCTATCTCATCTCTAGTCTGTGAAATTATGATGAGACACGACTAATGGCTGAATATTCGCACGAATTTTCTGCCTATAGCCGATAGCCAAAGCCTTGTTTGCTAACCAGCAGGGTGCGCCGGCCATCGGGGATCGAATCCAGGTCACTCGCGCTCGTAGTTTCATAACTTAAGAGTGCGCTCCGACCACAGGTCTACCACGTATTTCTCTACGGTACGGGAGGGGACGTACTAATGAGGTTTTCTATACTTATGTACGATTTGTATCGTTGGCTTGAACAATAAGACGGCGATGGACTCACCACTTATCTCAAATAAACTGGTAAAGAGGGTTGCAAGTACTAAAAATTTTAGACCTCTGATCATCCCAGAATTGGCGAATCGATCGTGAGAGCTAGCTTATTTGTTATTTATCGTATTTATATGAAAAATAACATTATAGGTACATTTTCATGTCATTTATAGCAATTATAATTATAAGAAATTTCCATGAGATATTTAACCTAATATTAACTGTACACACTTCCCTATATACACATTTTATCAATTAAGTCAAGGTGTCACGACGATTTTTATTAAACTACCTATTTATAAAAATATTTTAAAAGTAGGTATAAAGTCTAAGCTGGTTGTTCGAAACTGGTTTTAATAAAAGGACTTATTTTGTTTTTGCACGTATTTAATAATTACTCTTTTAAAACACGCATAAACAAGAGTAAAGGCTACGATTGTTATTGTACGTTTTGTAAATAAAAACTAGTCAGGAAAACAGCAACTTTATCATAAAACTTTTACTTTTGAGATATATAATTTTCAATTGCTTATGATTGTTATAATTTATTCACGATTTATTCTTGTCATGATTTTATAAAATTTTAGAAACTTGATTTACTGAATTTTATTACAAATTTAATTGAAGCCTCGATTACTGAGTAGTTATTATGTCGAGGGCTCAATAATAATAATCAATGACTTTTCGTTACTTTCTTACGATTTGATTTGGTTATTCACTTGTGACGTTGGTCCAAATAAGCTCTCTTAAGAAACTAAAATAATAATTTAAACCTCTAACCGGACAAGACGGGTGTCCATTTGGTTGTCAATGTTACTTAATCATTGGATAGGGCGAGAGAGGACCCATTCCGTTTTTCCATCCTTCGAGGATTCCGTACTTAACGCCGGTTGATTTCTATGTCTGGGGCACATGAAATCCCTAGTTTACGACGTCTCGCCTGTGTCATCCGCGAAGAACTCTAAAGAAGAAGAATAATTTGACTACTTCGGTAATTAAGTCACAACTCAGAAAAAGAATGCGACTTTGCGTACGCAATAGGGGAAGTCACTTCGAGCAAGAACTTTAATTAGGCTAAATTACAAAATGTCTTAATTGTTACTTATTATTCATTGTTAATTGTTATTGCTACTAAACCAGTAACTGGTTCTAAATTTTATTTTTAATTTATATTTTTTGTTTTATTCACATTGGGTATTGTTTAAAATTAATTTTACAGAACGAATTTTACTTCCTTAGTGATTATTTTTTTTTTCAATTTCTTTGAAATAAGTTCCTAGCTGCTCTACATATCTGCATATCTGCTGCATAACATGCATTTTTGGAGAGCTAAGAATGGTTATGTTTTTAAAATAATCTGCAAGCCAAGTATTATTTTAGAACGTTTTTTTTTGGTTTTTAAGGCATTTTAGTGGAATAAACTCTCTTAAAAATATTGAAATAATATCTTTATTCGTCTCGCATTTTTAAATTTGGACCGATAACTGTTGTTTTAATATTGATAAATAACCAGTGTTTAATCGTTTTTATAAATCAGAAGAAAAAATTAGATTTAAATTTTTACATTTTTTTAATCAATTTTTGACTTAATTTGAAAAAAGCTAAAAAATATGATTACTCAAAAATGGGTCACTTTTGCTTAATGCATATGGGGGTCAAATTATCGCAAATAATTTATCCCCTATCACCTCCTAACGGGAATACGTCGAATTACCAATAACCCTGTATTGTCACACCTTATAGCGTTTTCACAAAATATGATACCATGGGGCACTGTGTTTTGGTATATATTATCGTGAGGATTCGAAATCTTGACATACAAGGCTCTCTGATTTACCCTAAGGATAGCACATATAAACCAAAAGAGAACTGATTTAGTATTTTTGAACTAAAATATGAACTCAGTTTTCACCATTAAATTGTTATCAAAGTAAAGGCTTAATGATATGTTATATTATTTTTGTTGTTTAATATACTTGGTTGATAAACTAATGATTAAAGGTCCGCGAAATATATTTTGGATGAGTAATAAATTTATTATTCATCTGTTTCATATAAAAATTATCAAAGTTATTTTCGTAGTTATTAACAATTTTTCAATTCGCTTTTATTATTATTTGATAGGTTGATAATCGTTTTGAGCTTTTAGTCAAGTTAATGATTTTTTTTAACCAGTTTGTGTAATCTTTTGAAATATTTTTATTGTTTTGATAAGAAGCTGCTCTGAATTGCCACAAAAGATGACACTTACGTTTTCAACAACATTACGTTTGACATAAAAGCATAGGTTATAAAACAATTTAGATTAATAATCTCGTCGATCAGTATACCAATATTTTAAAGCGCATATTATTTTACAGAAAACTAGAAGATCTGTGCATTGTGCTCAGTAAGACCTAAATTATCTTAAAGGTCTAAATTATCACTTTTTCCCTTCCTATGATATATGATATGTATTATATTATCTATGCAAGTGACACTACAGAGACTTGATGATTTATTAATTTATATTTAATTATAACTATATAACTGTTGCATTAACTGTATATAGTATTTATGTATTTTATTGATATCAATATTACATTTTATTATTGACAATAAAATGGTTATTTTAAATTATGTTCAATTTTATTATTTTGTTTATAACTATTAGTTGTAAATATTAGTTATATTAATTGTAAATATTAATTGCGGGAAGTCGATGGATGCAGGTGGCTCAGGACCGAGCTTCGTGGCAATCTTTGGGAGCGGCCTATGTTCAACAGTGGACTTCTGATAGGCTGAAATGATGATGATGAATAGTTATATTTATAGTTGTTATTATTATTTATTAGTTAAAATAGAATTATTTTCATTAAAATTTAACACGTGCAATGTAAATAATAATAATCATTCGACCGGCATAATAAAAAACACTATAAAAGTTCGAAAGAACTACATGCACATACATTAATTTACTTATCAATTAAATAAATAGCCGTGGTAGATCAATAGTCGGGATTCTCGCTTTAATATCATTGGACTCGACTAATCTGAATTTCAGGTAAAGTTCGAATTCCGGTGTAATTTTTTATTATTTATTTTATTTATTATATAATACGTGGCAAAGCCACGTGACAGCATTTGCTGCTGCTCAAACGGACCTGCTCGACACGGCCACGATATACCGATAGACCGAAGTAGAGACATCTAGAGCTTCTGCGTTTCATTCGGTGAGAGAGGCAACTGGAGACCCACTCCCCTCTCCCTGTCCTTTTCCCCACCTCCCGAAATATCATTAAAGGCCGCACCAGCTGTTCCTCTGGTGTTGCAGATGTACGTGCGCGACGGTAATCGCTTACCATCTGGTGAGCCGGCTGCTCATTTGTCCCCTGTTCTCATAAAATGAAAAAAATAAAAGCCCACTGGCCAAACAAGTTGGTAAGCGCCGAGCCGTAACCCTCGCACTAATGATGCTCCTCCCTGTCACTAGTCTGTTAGATTAGGGTTCGGCAAATTTGGATGGAATTTCCGCTGTAACTCGGTCGCCGGAGCATCTTTTGTTAGCTAGCAGGGTGCATCACCTGCGGGTGGGTGAGTGTGGCAGTTAGAGAATGAGATAGTATATTTCCTTACACACCCAACATGTACATAGATTACTTTGTGTTAAATTTCGTTTCCGTACGAACCCGTACCTACATCTTCTGGTTATTATAAAAGCGTTTACTTGGTCCCTTTATGAGTAGATTTCTTAACTTTGTATTCAACCCAGTAAATAGTAATTTTAATACTTTAATTACATTTAAAAAGTATCGTTGGTCATTCTTTTCTTATTGTCGGATAATTATGTTTTTGTTTATAGAAAATATAAAACAAAGGTCTTATCTAATTAATTATTAAATATTCTGATATTAGCGTTCATTATATCTTCGAAACGTTTTTTGTAAGCAATATTTAAATATATTTAATTACATAAAACAACGGATATGCGTAATTCTTTGCTTGTTTGGTTCGTTATGGAAAAAAAATAGGTACTACTAAACTAAGGAAAAAGTCGAAAAATTCGGACAAACAGCAAAAAGTATAATTTCTGTAGGCACTCTCGATCATAACTGACGGTAGAAACGATATATTTAGTTTATTTTTTTTACAAAATGGGCTTTGCGATTCCAGAAGTTCACGCCTTTAAGCTTGATTGAATGGATATAAAACAAATGTGGCAGAGATGTAGATTTTACCATGTGATAGGATGTAGCAACCTTTTTTCATCCCTTAATTAGGAGTTCTCTTGGGCTAAAACATTGGTCACAAGCGGGCGAAGCCGCGGGAAACTGCTAATGTTGAATGATTTAGGCTTCTATTTACTCGAGAAATATGCTTGTTTTCTGCGGGAAAATTATATAAAAAACTTTCAATTTTATTTCCTCTTTCTTAATTGCAAATCGTCGAAGGCAGCAGCTACTATAATTTATGAATCTATAAAGCTTCTGCTAATTAAAAATATTTTTGGGTTAATAAACTTTACTAAATTATAGTCACTAAAATACTTATTTAAATGAACAGTACATACGGTCATCAGGCGTTCAGAATTGTTTTTATTTAAGCCTAATTATATAAATTCGCATGCACATATGAAACTACATGTTTTTTACTTTTGACAATGTTTATGCCAAAAGGAATAAACGTTAAAATTATCATTGCAAAATAAATAATATAGTCGAAATAAACAACATTACAAAATTGCTAAATTGTATGTGTACCTATTTATATATAAAATAAATGCTTTATAATTATGAAACTAAAGATTGCACATTCCAATAATCTTCTAATAAACGAAAGATTTGCCGTATTTACTAATGGTATGGTAATAGAGAACCAGACGTACCGCACTTGTAAAAAAAAATTAAAAAATCAGAAAAATTTAATTTTTGTTATTTAATTTTGTTGCTTAATTATATATGATATTTATAAACTTCCTGTTACTATATAGCAACAAGAAGTTTTTCGATTGTTTCCTCTTGTTAGTATTAATTGTAAATATATGCATATTTGTCTACAAAATGAAAGGCATTTCTATTATATTGCTTTACTGCAACAACATAAAATACTGAATTATTACAAAATTAAATAGTTTTATTAAATTTTAAACTAACAACTCAAAACCGTTCGCACTTTTCTTATACAGATGTACTCACGTGTTATTTTAATTACTTTGTAAAATCTGGTTTGGTCCGACAAAAAATGTTCTTCCAAATTTTGACCCCAAGTGCTTGTGTTATATATATCAGAGCTATCGTAAAACTTGCATTAGTATTTAGTTACACTTAGTGACTTAAGCTTCATATTTACCTCCAAGCTAAAAATATATTTTTTAAAATGTTTAGAAAAACTTGCCTGCTCTTTGTTATTTTAACTTACTTATTATGTGAGTCCAATGGTTCATTAGGTAAGTTTTCTATCGCATTACATGAAAATTATTATCGTATGTAGTATCAAGAATCGTCATATTGAATTTCTTCAACTAGCCAAAATATTACTTTTTTTATGGGTAAGGCGGCAAACGAGCAACCTGATGGTTAGTGATTACCGTCGCCCTCGTTCATCTGCAACACCAGAGGTGCTGCGGGTGCTTTGCTGGCCTTCAAGGGTACTTGGGAGAAGCATGAGGAGGGGACGTGGGAGTGGGCGTCCGGATACCTCACTCTACTTCACGCCGGTATTCTGCGAGGCCGTGGTACCAACCCGGTCGAGCCGGCCCATTCGAGCAGCAGCAAAAGCCGCCGCTTGGCTCTACCACGTTTAAAAATGCCTTATGCCTTCTCCTTTTCTCCCTTGGTTGTATAATAGCCAACTGTTGATAAATTCTTGAACACATCATCCCCGCCGGCTATGATTCATCGTGCGCGGCGGATTACTACCGAATGCTTGACAAAACCAAATGCAAAGATTTGTGAAGGGCAATAGTTTCTAATTAGATAACCATCCTGACAATCATGACGATTGTATGCTGAAAAAGGAGATATGCGTGTTAAGTTATATTATATTTACATTGATGTAGATTGGTAGCTCTCGTCTTACTTTTTATTTTGTTTAATTTTTTGCAGCTCCTTTTATTAAACCTTGCAAAAGTGATGATACGGACTGCCTCCTCACCAGTTCACAGAATGCAGTTCCATATCTTGCCGCCGGTATTCCTCAACTGGGCGTCCCTCCTAACGATCCCTTAATTCTTAAGAATATCAATGCTGATCAGGGTGATTTAAAACTATCCTTTAAAGACATGGAGCTAGCTGGTACAAGCCAAATCAAAATCTTGAGTCTAACGTAAGTTATTGCAACTTCATTTACCTTATTCACTCTCTAAAATGGAACTATTACCAAAATAAACTGCTTGTTGGTTTGAAACCGTCATTGTATGAATTATATTTATTTTGCAACGCGCACATAAAGTACGCTTTAGAATAGGGTTTTTAACTTAAGCGCTACTGCTAGCGACAAATTTGATCAACTAGAAAGATCTACTATTTAACACGAGGCCCTATCTATGTTACCACTTTTAAACTTCGTAAATATTATAATATAATAAATTAAACTTTTGTACATTTTTCTTCTTATATTATTATTATAACAAACAGAATTATGAAAACATAATGAGCTATCAGAAACACTTATGGTTTATTTTTATTTTCTACAGGAGAGATGTTGAGAAATCGACGATGACGCTGGATATCGAGTGCCCTCTCCGAGCTACAGGCACATATACCTTAAGTGGAAAACTTCTCTTTATCCCAGCTGAAGGAGATGGTGACTTTGAAATTAAAACAGGTAAATAAATCGTAATAAAAGGAACGTAGAACCTCAATTTCATATTATAATAAATTCCATTTAACGACAGTAATTTTATTGCATAATAATTATAGTGCCACCCGGTGCTTAAAATCTTTTTAACCAAAGTTGCTTAAGAAGATTTTGCAATAAGTTAGCGAGCGGTACTTATATGGTTTGTGGTACATGCTTCCAGATTCCCTAAGCACAATATTAATGTTAAGCAAAATTTATAGACCGTTCTAAAATTATAAAGAAACTGGTTATAAACATAGGAAGACAAAACTGAATTCCATGGTAAGTTATAAAAGTAAAGGAAAAATATTATAATATTCATGTACTGGATTTTGATTTTCAGACAAAGTACAGATTTCCGTAACCTTTAAATACAAGACAATAACTGGAAATGGTGGCAAGAAACATTGGAAGATAACCAGTTTCGACTACTCCTATGACCTCATTGAGAGAGCTTACATTCGACTTGACAATCTCTTCGGAGGAGATGAAACGAGGGGTAAGCGCAATTTCTTGCCTTTGTTTACGTTAACTTTGAACTCGTTTATTTAATGAAGACACAGCGAAAAATTTTTTTTAAATAACTTTGACTACGGCGGCAGATTTTACATTTTGAAATTGGTTATTTATTTTATAAGATATACAATTATTATTGATTTAGATTTTTTATGTATAAGCTTTGTTATATTTCTGTTTACAGCCAAGCCAGTTTTGGATATACTGAATAACAGCTGGAAGACTTTGATAACTGAAATTGGTGCACCAATCATCAAAGAAACCTTAAACAAGGCAGTAGATTCAGTAAATAAATTCTTTACGGCTACACCTACTACCGATTTAGAGTTATCATAAATTCACATTTAAAAATGCTAAAATAATTACACTATTGCTAAAAGATGTATCGGAAACAAGTGTTTTTTTATTATCAGATTCGTATACTAATTAAGTTATCCAATCATGCATCCTAGTTGGTAAAAAACGTTTTAAGTAGTTTTTTAGAGAAACGTTTCATTGGTCTAAAAAAAAATTAAAGAATTTTATTCTTTGTTATACATCAATAAATATCTTGAAATTTATAAGAGTAGAGATTTCCACTATATGATAATAAAATATTTACATATTTAGATGTTGCTTTGTACATTACTTGTTACTTTTAGTATTATAAGTGAGGACAATAAACGAGCATCTGAAAGTAATTCGTGTTTTATAAATCATAATTAAATGTTGAATCTAGATGCTTTGTCACTTATGGCAGTACTTTGCTCTTAGACATGTCTTCAAGTAAATATAATCTGAGTTTTATTAACATCAAACTAGTTGATAAAGGATAATTAAATATTAAGGAAATTCACTATGAAATAAATGTCTACAGTGTCGTTAATTTGAAAACTATTATTGGAGACTTGCCAACAAAATTATGTCACTGGAGATCGATTACACAGAATAGAGATACTACTCTTAACACACGTGTAAATTTTGTGCTTCATGTCCAAATCAGCCGTCTTGATAAACGGCATGTTCAATTTCTTAAATATCTCTACACTTCCTAAGATTCATAACAATTAACTCAAAAATTACCCAGATGTACGGGATTATAGAACCGGTACTATGAATATACAAATATATATATTGTAAGTATGAACATGTATCTACTTATTGTTCACAGTTAAATTGGTTACCTATTCGTCAGCGTCGAAGGTTGCGCGCTCTCACTACCCTCTATTCTATCCTGATGTCTCCTACTGCTCCTTCCTACTTATCTTCCTACTTTCGTTACCTTTGCTCAAACCACGACAGAACCCTACGTTCGTCTAATAATCTCCTACTCCAGTGTGCCTCACATACCTCATGCTTTGTCCGTTCATCCTTTCCTGTTCAATCCGTACTTCTTAGGAATGCGCTCCCACTCGAAATCAGAGCGTCTAACAGTCGGTACATATTTAAAATAAAAGCTAAGGAACATATCCTTAAAAAATGGCAGAATCATCTAAGTCTATTTTTATATATATTTAATTTATTAATGTATTTAAAAATTTTAAATGTATGTACGTACGTGTGTGTATTTATTATTATATATATATTTATTATTGTATGCTTAGTTAAATATTGGATCTACATATAAATTTACATTTTTTTTTCTCTCTTTAGTTCTCTCTACACTATCACCTACACTTACTTCATTATATCTCTGCATCGTCCAAAGGTTGATTGGTAGAGAATGCTTCTGGCATTAAGCCCGCCTATATAAATTTTATTGTTTCATTCAATATCCATAATACATACTGAAATGAATTAAATTAGTTAATTTTTCACGGAATTAACCCTTAAAAATTATGATGATGAGTGATGAGACAATATTCATATAGAAAAGGCCTTGTCTTCTCTTAAAAATTGCAGGGCTAATCGAAAATTTGACAACTACATATCGCCAAGCCATTTTGTTATGAGAGTATCATGAAGATCAGCAGTACTAGAAGAGCTAAGTAAACACATTTGGCACAAACAGTTCGTTAAGAGATCTGGAACTAAGCGCGGAAACTGACAATGATACTTTGATATAGAGTTGATGCTCGCCTCATTGTACATATACAATGCTGTATACCTCTCTAGAAGCCTCATAACTCATGTGAATGTTATACACTGTCTTGGATAATATAATATAGCCCCTCTGTGATAGCTCTTTACAATAACGTACCGTTGACTTTCCAGATAGGCTATAGAATCTTTTTGCAGACTCCATAAGAGCTGAAGACTTTCCCTTGTCGTCGACTATGAAAGCACCCGTGGCCACAGAGGGCTGAGGTATTAGATCCCGATGTCATAGTTTTTGGTCCAATCTACGCAGAAAGTGCTCCCAGTATATTGAGGTAGTACAGTAGTATGTTTCGTTTGAGATTTTACTTCAACAGACTGTAAGTATCCACTTCGGGACAAATGCCTCTTGCGGTCCTGAGGACATAAAACACAACTAGAGTAGGGTAGTACAACACAAACTGTAACGGAAAGTGTTAAAACATTTTTGGTTATAGCACTAACAATTTTAAAGCCTTTGATATTACACTAACACATCGGATGCATGATTTAATTGCGCTTCTTTCGAGATAATATACATTAAGGTTTGTTTACTTTTGACCACTTATAATAAATGCTACGATGGTCAGAAAACACGTCGGTTTCACGAACTGTGTCATTGACATTGTGATTGAGTCTCGAACGCAGTGATTGGCCGACGCCTTCCGCGCTTATGCTGTACTCGTAACGAAGGAGCAGCGGCGTGAACGACTCGCGCAGAGAATTCAGATAGTCCAAAGTTCAAGTGGAATTTCTTATTATCAACGTATAAAATTTACTTATATTTTAAAAAAGCTACGGCAACTAAGTAGTATGCAACATGTACCTACGAGTATATTTTCTCAAATCTCACCAAATTTGTATAATATTATATTAATACTCTATGTACTGATCTGAAATCTGAATGTATTTAATTTTTTTTAGTCTCATCAATTTAGAGGGTCGTTTCGTTTAATTGGGTAAAATAAGATAAATGATTTTTATATTATTAATCTGTAATATAAAGTATTACTAATGTACGAATATATATAAACATGTAACGGCATCGGAATATAATCGGAGTTTTCACTGAGTTTTTTTTTTGTAAACTATACGTTATAACATTACATTTATTTAAATAATAATTAAATAGAATCCTACCTATCTACGTTTGAGAAGGTCTTGCGCCGCAGCCCGGTAACCTGCGGGGCGACCGATTTTTTTCACCCTAATATTGAGATAAGATGCATACATGGAACGCGTGTTGCGCGCTAGTGAAGAAATATTTAGACTATCTCATTTATTGTATTTGTGAATATTAAAAGATAGTCTCTTATTATCCATATATCTCAAATCTGGTATATTCTCGAAGCTCCTAAGTCGTAACCCATCGGAAATAGCGCGTGCGACAGCTGATTCCTCAAAATTGTAGTACGCGACAAATAATTCCGGAGGAAACGCATTCTATTCTATACGCCTTGTAAAGTTGCAGTCGGTGGACCAACATGAAATACTGTCCTGCTGTACGGAGTACACCAAGCTTTTACAGACCAATTTGACCTTCGATATCTCAGCGCCAATTGTATTCACTTCTAGCTGAGGCGTCAAGAAGAAGAAGTGGAGAAGCGACCTAGCAATTATACAGCACTCCAGTTTTCAATAGGTGGAGAAGCGACCTAATAATTATACAGCACGATATATAAAGAGCGCTCACTTTAGTTTCATGGAGAGCGAATTACTTGGGTTCGATCCCCGATGCCGGCACCACTAAAATTGTTAATAGCAATTTTAAGTTCTGTATTTACCACGTGCTCAGCGGTGAAGGAAAACATCGTAAGAAAACCTGCATGCCTGAGAAATAATAAAAATATTATTTCAAGTATATGTGTAGGTAGCCCGCTAACCCGGCTCCTAAACCCTCTCTGATGCAGTTTTTCTACAGTTTATTTTTATTTGAGCGAATCACATAAATTAAAATAAACAAAATAAGTGCATATTATGAATTAACATCTTTCATGTGCTCAAAAAGCAACATCATTTTAACAAATCAATTTATTTACATTCAAGTTAGTTATTGCTTTTATTGTAATCTCAAAATATCAAACAAAAAAACTTTTAGGCTAACTAACCAATGAAATAAAAATATTGCCACTTCGGTTTCTTTCCAAAATTATCTTATTATGTGTCTTTATTCAATGTTAATGCGAAAAGAAGAAACGTTAAAATTATTAGCATTAAATAAGTAAATTTTTGCAGAAAATGCTTAATTTAACGGTTTGATTTATTTGTACGCAATGAGTTTATGTAATGTAATAGATACAAAAATAGAAGAGCAGTGGTAGCCTACTGGATAGAGCGCTTGATTTTATTTCATATTACGCTAGTGACCTGGATTAGACCCTATGGAATTACTTAGAGGCTGAAACTGCTTCTTAATAATCCACTGCTAAACATAGGTTCCACGTAATGGAAGAATTTGCCGTGGTTGCTACTGATGGGTAGGCTATCCAAGTTGTAACTATGCTTAAATTATTAAATATTGGCATTAGGACCTTATTTACTATGTTGTTAGCATATGGTGGCATAATTATTTATTGTCAAGGCATTTTTATTTTATTGTAGCCTTGCATAAATATAGCTATAGTGAGTAACTTAAAACGGTCAACAAAAATCCGCTCGCACTTCGCTGATCAGGTGCATGTTATTTTATTTAAAATGTTTAGAATAAATTGCCTGTTCGTTGTTATTTTAACTTACTTATTATCAGAGTCCAATAGTTCATTAGGTAAGTTTTCTATCGTATTACCTCAAAATTATTATAGAATTTCTTCAACTAGACAAACAATGCTATCATATCTTTTATTTCTTTGGTTGTTTAATAGTCGACTAAGGGAAAATTGTTGATTATATCATGGCCGCCGTCTATGTCTATGTCCCATCGTCTGAAAGGCAGGTGACAAACGGCAGATTACTACTAAATTCTTGAAAAACCAAATACACTGATTGTTGAAGGGTAGAAGTTTCTAAGACGCCAAATAGCCTTTTTTCGGTATAGTGGGCAAACGGGCAAGCGGATCGCCTGGTAGCATGTGATTACCGACGCCCAGGTTCAGGTGCATTGCTGGCCTTGAAGTATATTTGGGAGATGGGAGCTAGGATGAGGAGGTGGGATGGGCAGAGAGAGAGGGCCTCCGGTTACCTCACTCACCGAACGAAACACAGAAGCCCAAGATGCCTCTACTTTACGCCGATATTCTGCGTGGCCGTAGTACTACCCCGGTCGAACCGGCTCATTCGTGCTGCATCAAAAGCTGGCTCTACCACGTACAAAAGCCTGCCAGGCATGACGATTATATGCTAAAGAAAACAGAGACATACGTGTCTAGTTATGTTATGTTTACATTAATGTAGATTGGTAGACCTTATCTTACTTTTAAATTGTTTTAATTCTTTGCAGTCCCTTTTATTAAGCCTTGCAAAAGCGATGATAAGGACTGCCTCCCAACCAGTTCACAAAATGCAGTTCCACATCTTGCCGCCGGTATTCCTCAACTGGGCGTCCTCCTAATGAACCCATAATTCTTAAGAATATCAATGCTGATCAGGGTGATTTAAAACTATCATTTAATGAAATGAATGTAGTTGGCACAAGCAAAATCAAGATATTGGGTCTAACGTAAGTTATAGCAACTTCATTTACTTTATTCCATATTTAAAAAACAACGGTTACCAAAATTATCTGTGTGCTTGTTTTAAATACGTGGTTGACTGAATTACATTTGTTTTGAAAATTTGTACATAATACTTTATTACTATGCTTTGTCGGTACGAAAAGTTGTTAAATTTTAGAGCTACTAAAAAATTATAGACAAATTTGATCAATAAAAATCTTTGATTTATTATTAACACGAGGGGGTAGGTAGTAATATTAACTTTTTTAAAATAATATCTAAAAAAAATTCTAGGTATATTATAATTATAATATACAAGAACATAAAAACATAATGAACGAAAGGATTTACGGTCTGTTTCGGTGTCTTCTACAGGAGAGATGTTGAGAAATCGACAATGATGCTGGATATCGAGTGCCCTCTCCAAATAACAGGCACATACACCTTAAGTGGAAAACTTCTCTTTATTCCAGCTGAAGGAGACGGTGACTTTGAAATTAAAACGGGTGAATTGATTGTAATAATTTAGAATAAAAGCTTAATTTCATATTATATTCCATAACATGTTAGTAATTTTATGACATACGAATTTTAGTACCTCCTCGTTACTTTGCCTATGGAGATTTTGAAATGTGAACGGTACTTGTTTTCTGATTATCTAAGCACAATATTAATGTTAAGCAAAATTTTAAATATATAATACGGAACTGGTAATAAACATAGAAATAAGAAATTTATTCTACGGATAGTTATAAAAGTAAAAAAAATATAATATTAATTCTGGTATTGGATTTTAATTTTCAGACAAAGTACAGATTTCCGTAACCTTTACATACAAGACAATATCTGGAAATGATGGCAACAAACATTGGAAGATAACCGATTTCGACTACTCCTATGACCTTGTTGAGAGAGTTTACATTCGTCTTGACAATCTCTTCGGCGGAGATGAAAAGAGGGGTAAGCGTAACTTCTTACTAATATTTACGATAACGTAAGACACTTTTATTTTTGGCTTTCTTTAATGATTTAAACAGCGAAGTGATTTTATTTCATAACTTTTACTTTGAAATTGATTCTGCGTGATACAGAATAAAAAGTAGCAAGAAGTAACAAGTATTTTGAAGAGTAATTAAAATTTCTTTTCTTTTACAGCAAAGCCAGTTTTAGATATACTGAATAACAGCTGGAAGGAATTGGTCGGAGAAATTAGTGGACCAATATTCAAAGAAACAATAAAGAAGGCAGTATCTTCAACAAATACGTTATTTTCGGCTGTACCTACTACAGAGTTAGAGTTGTTATAAATAAAAAAAAAGTTTGAGGATAAGAATTGCTAAAAGGTATTCATTATTTTGCTATTTCCAGATACGTAAAATTTAGGATGCTTAAACCGTAACATAACTTAACTATTTACTTGAGTAATCACTCTAAAACTTGTAAAAAATGCGGGTAATATGTCATTAAAATATAACAACTTTTCATTATCTTAAAATAAAAACTACGTTATGCATCAAAAAATGTCTTGAAATTTATAAGGTTCGAGATTTCTAGTATATGTTAATAAGATTTTCTAAAATATAACAAATAGTCAGGATAATAAACAAACACATAGAATATCTTAAGTTGAATTGTGTTTTATGTAAATCAAAATCCACATTACATTAATGTTGAATTTTCGCCAATAGCCAAATGGGTTAGGGTGCGGACTTTGAATAACAAGACGTCGTAAGTTCAAGCCCGCCATTCGACTATTGTCGTGAACCACTCCAGATACAAGCTGTAATGCTTGGTTGGAGGGTTAACCGAAATATTAGTAATGTTGCTTAATAAAAAACACGGAATTCCAGTAACGAACTCTGCTCATATACACGTCTCAAGTAACAGTCAATCTGAAGTAATACTTACACAAGGTTCATTTAAAAAATACTAAATATTACATACTATTTAATGAAAAAACTACTGAACTGATTTGTTTCGGCTATAATTTTTTTAAAGCTTATGACTCCATTTAAGAACTGCGATACTTTTGGTCTCAGGAAAGTATGGGATTCTACGTCAATTGATGGGACTAATTGGGTAACAGTCACTGCTCGAAAGCGATTTACTTAAATTAAAATTTTCGATACTCTTATTCCAGAAAATACCGGATCGACCAAAACGGAATTAATACGATTGAAACTACAGAACAATTTAAATGTTACATTCACTGGCCACAAGTCTGAGAATAATTAACGGTAACACACTAAAACAGCTGCGACTGTACATTAAAGATATTTAAAAGAATCTTCTGGAATAAGATATACTCCTAACTCATTTTTTTCTATTAGTGTCTTTATTTGTTTATTCACGCATCACGCAAAAGTACCGATTATATAGTACCCGACAAAATTCCTGAAATGATGCTATTGGATAAAAGCTCATCATAATTGGTTAAAAACTTGAAAGCAAATGACTCCAATTAAAAACTCCGAAAATTTTAATCCCAAAAATGCCGGGGTTGACCAAAACACGATTAATACGCTCTTACTCAAAACTCACTGATCGGGCGCCTATGAATAGTTTTTAGAAACAACATTTAAAATAAAACTATATCGTACGTAAGTATTATACGCGGCGGAAAACTGATAAAAAATGGAATACATATGTGAACTCAAGTTTAAAATATTTATTGCATAAAATTTAACTCTAGGAGATGCATCAGAATTTAGTTTCTTAAAAAGCTCACATAGCCCACTTGTGCAAAACAAGTGTAGTTTCAGAGACAGACTTCTTATTTCCCTTTCGGCATATGCTACAAGGGTAAGTCTGCTAGCAAGTATAGATATATGAAGCTTTATACCAAGACTTATTCCATTAAAATGATGATATTCACAAGGGCTAACTCATCCCGATTTCTTTTATTACATTGGTACCTTTATGATTAATATCATGAGTTGTGAACTTTAACATTTATTTTTACAACCATTTAGAAGCAAATCATTAGCGTACTCGTACTCGTTGGTTAACATCTGCAAAGAGTAATTTATTTAAGCAGTTCTACACTAGCATCGATTGTAGATAAAACCAAAGAGTTTTTTTACCAAACTGGTTACACTGTAATATTTAATTTAAATAAAAATTCCGTAACTAATGATTTAGGAATTTTTTCGAAAATTATACGAAGTGTAGTATAAAAATTGTAGTACAAAAATAGGTCCAAAATACGACCTGATTAAAATAAATGTATGACTTTATATATTGTATGACTATGTTTCCTTAACTCTGGAAAGACTAGATTCTTTACTACTGTTAAAAACTACGGCTATATTAGGAACAATTAAGTTATTTGTTGCAGCAGTTACTTCAATGCACATCCCCCATAGATCCACTGTTTTCTTCACTTCAGCAGTATTAATCATTTGTCAATATCTTTAAAGTCAATTAGATGGAATGTAATCATTTTGGTGAATAAACATTTTCCTATAGGAACGTCTCGACCAAATTAAGAGAAGAATTCAGTGACATTGGAATCTCAGTAAAGAATTGCTTAAACACTTTTGCTACTCTCTGGTCAGTCGTATTAACTTTATAGTTAATATTCAGTCAAATAATTTATCCCTATCACCTCCTAACGGGAATACGTCGAATTACCAATAACCCTGTATTGTCACACCTTATAGCGTTTTCACAAAATATGATACCATGGGGCACTGTGTTTTGGTATATATTATCGTGAGGATTCGAAATCTTGACATACAAGGCTCTCTGATTTACCCTAAGGATAGCACATATAAACCAAAAGAGAACTGATTTAGTATTTTTGAACTAAAATATGAACTCAGTTTTCACCATTAAATTGTTATCAAAGTAAAGGCTTAATGATATGTTATATTATTTTGTTGTTTAATATACTTGGTTGATAAACTAATGATTAAAGGTCCGCGAAATATATTTTGGATGAGTAATAAATTTATTATTCATCTGTTTCATATAAAAATTATCAAAGTTATTTTCGTAGTTATTAACAATTTTTCAATTCGCTTTTATTATTATTTGATAGGTTGATAATCGTTTTGAGCTTTTAGTCAAGTTAATGATTTTTTTTAACCAGTTTGTGTAATCTTTTGAAATATTTTTATTGTTTTGATAAGAAGCTGCTCTGAATTGCCACAAAAGATGACACTTACGTTTTCAACAACATTACGTTTGACATAAAAGCATAGGTTATAAAACAATTTAGATTAATAATCTCGTCGATCAGTATACCAATATTTTAAAGCGCATATTATTTTACAGAAAACTAGAAGATCTGTGCATTGTGCTCAGTAAGACCTAAATTATCTTAAAGGTCTAAATTATCACTTTTTCCTTCCTATGATATATGATATGTATTATATTATCTATGCAAGTGACACTACAGAGACTTGATGATTTATTAATTTATATTTAATTATAACTATATAACTGTTGCATTAACTGTATATAGTATTTATGTATTTTATTGATATCAATATTACATTTTATTATTGACAATAAAATGGTTATTTTAAATTATGTTCAATTTTATTATTTTGTTTATAACTATTAGTTGTAAATATTAGTTATATTAATTGTAAATATTAATTGCGGGAAGTCGATGGATGCAGGTGGCTCAGGACCGAGCTTCGTGGCAATCTTTGGGAGCGGCCTATGTTCAACAGTGGACTTCTGATAGGCTGAAATGATGATGATGAATAGTTATATTTATAGTTGTTATTATTATTTATTAGTTAAAATAGAATTATTTTCATTAAAATTTAACACGTGCAATGTAAATAATAATAATCATTCGACCGGCATAATAAAAACACTATAAAAGTTCGAAAGAACTACATGCACATACATTAATTTACTTATCAATTAAATAAATAGCCGTGGTAGATCAATAGTCAGGATTCTCGCTTTAATATCATTGGACTCGACTAATCTGAATTTCAGGTAAAGTTCGAATTCCGGTGTAATTTTTATTATTTATTTTATTTATTATATAATACGTGGCAAAGCCACGTGACAGCATTTGCTGCTGCTCAAACGGACCTGCTCGACACGGCCACGATATACCGATAGACCGAAGTAGAGACATCTAGAGCTTCTGCGTTTCATTCGGTGAGAGAGGCAACTGGAGACCCACCTCTCCCTGTCCTTTTCCCCACCTCCCGAAATATCATTAAAGGCCGCACCAGCTGTTCCTCTGGTGTTGCAGATGTACGTGCGCGACGGTAATCGCTTACCATCTGGTGAGCCGGCTGCTCATTTGTCCCTGTTCTCATAAAATGAAAAAATAAAAGCCCACTGGCCAAACAAGTTGGTAAGCGCCGAGCCGTAACCCTCGCACTAATGATGCTCCTCCCTGTCACTAGTCTGTTAGATTAGGGTTCGGCAAATTTGGATGGAATTTCCGCTGTAACTCGGTCGCCGGAGCATCTTTTGTTAGCTAGCAGGGTGCATCACCTGCGGGTGGGTGAGTGTGGCAGTTAGAGAATGAGATAGTATATTTCCTTACACACCCAACATGTACATAGATTACTTTGTGTTAAATTTCGTTTCCGTACGAACCCGTACCTACATCTTCTGGTTATTATAAAAGCGTTTACTTGGTCCCTTTATGAGTAGATTTCTTAACTTTGTATTCAACCCAGTAAATAGTAATTTTAATACTTTAATTACATTTAAAAAAAGTATCGTTGGTCATTCTTTTCTTATTGTCGGATAATTATGTTTTTTGTTTATAGAAAATATAAAACAAAGGTCTTATCTAATTAATTATTAAATATTCTGATATTAGCGTTCATTATATCTTCGAAACGTTTTTTGTAAGCAATATTTAAATATATTTAATTACATAAAACAACGGATATGCGTAATTCTTTGCTTGTTTGGTTCGTTATGGAAAAAAATAGGTACTACTAAACTAAGGAAAAGTCGAAAAATTCGGACAAACAGCAAAAGTATAATTTCTGTAGGCACTCTCGATCATAACTG
The DNA here is from genome assembly GCA_029286595.1 of Bhutanitis thaidina. NCBI lineage: Eukaryota > Metazoa > Arthropoda > Insecta > Lepidoptera > Papilionidae > Bhutanitis > Bhutanitis thaidina. The sequence continues at coordinate 11,726,397 of JAGSMS010000006.1, read as the reverse complement.
ACGGTAGAAACGATATATTTAGTTTATTTTTTTACAAAATGGGCTTTGCGATTCCAGAAGTTCACGCCTTTAAGCTTGATTGAATGGATATAAAACAAATGTGGCAGAGATGTAGATTTTACCATGTGATAGGATGTAGCAACCTTTTTCATCCCTTAATTAGGAGTTCTCTTGGGCTAAAACATTGGTCACAAGCGGGCGAAGTCATGAAACTGCTAATGTTGAATGATTTAGGCTTCTATTTACTGAGAAATATGCTTGTTTTCTGCGGGAAAATTATATAAAAAACTTTCAATTTTATTTCCTCTTTCTTAATTGCAAATCGTCGAAGGCAGCAGCTACTATAATTTATGAATCTATAAAGCTTCTGCTAATTAAAAATATTTTTGGGTTAATAAACTTTACTAAATTATAGTCACTAAAATACTTATTTAAATGAACAGTACATACGGTCATCAGGCGTTCAGAATTGTTTTTATTTAAGCCTAATTATATAAATTCGCATGCACATATGAAACTACATGTTTTTTACTTTTGACAATGTTTATGCCAAAAGGAATAAACGTTAAAATTATCATTGCAAAATAAATAATATAGTCGAAATAAACAACATTACAAAATTGCTAAATTGTATGTGTACCTATTTATATATAAAATAAATGCTTTATAATTATGAAACTAAAGATTGCACATTCCAATAATCTTCTAATAAACGAAAGATTTGCCGTATTTACTAATGGTATGGTAATAGAGAACCAGACGTACTGCACTTGTAAAAAAATTAAAAAATCAGAAAAATTTAATTTTGTTATTTAATTTTGTTGCTTAATTATATATGATATTTATAAACTTCCTGTTACTATATAGCAACAAGAAGTTTTCGATTGTTTCCTCTTGTTAGTATTAATTGTAAATATATGCATATTTGTCTACAAAATGAAAGGCATTTCTATTATATTGCTTTACTGCAACAACATAAAATACTGAATTATTACAAAATTAAATAGTTTTATTAAATTTTAAACTAACAACTCAAAACCGTTCGCACTTTTCTTATACAGATGTACTCACGTGTTATTTTAATTACTTTGTAAAATCTGGTTTGGTCCGACAAAAAATGTTCTTCCAAATTTTGACCCCAAGTGCTTGTGTTATATATATCAGAGCTATCGTAAAACTTGCATTAGTATTTAGTTACACTTAGTGACTTAAGCTTCATATTTACCTCCAAGCTAAAAATATATTTTTTAAAATGTTTAGAAAAACTTGCCTGCTCTTTGTTATTTTAACTTACTTATTATGTGAGTCCAATGGTTCATTAGGTAAGTTTTCTATCGCATTACATGAAAATTATTATCGTATGTAGTATCAAGAATCGTCATATTGAATTTCTTCAACTAGCCAAAATATTACTTTTTTTATGGGTAAGGCGGCAAACGAGCAACCTGATGGTTAGTGATTACCGTCGCCCTCGTTCATCTGCAACACCAGAGGTGCTGCGGGTGCTTTGCTGGCCTTCAAGGGTACTTGGGAGAAGCATGAGGAGGGGACGTGGAGTGGGCGTCCGGATACCTCACTCTACTTCACGCCGGTATTCTGCGAGGCCGTGGTACCAACCCGGTCGAGCTGGCCCATTCGAGCAGCAGCAAAAGCCGCCGCTTGGCTCTACCACGTTTAAAATGCCTTATGCCTTCTCCTTTTCTCCTTGGTTGTATAATAGCCAACTGTTGATAAATTCTTGAACACATCATCCCCGCCGGCTATGATTCATCGTGCGCGGCGGATTACTACCGAATGCTTGACAAAACCAAATGCAAAGATTTGTGAAGGGCAATAGTTTCTAATTAGATAACCATCCTGACAATCATGACGATTGTATGCTGAAAAGGAGATATGCGTGTTAAGTTATATTATATTTACATTGATGTAGATTGGTAGCTCTCGTCTTACTTTTATTTTGTTTAATTTTTGCAGCTCCTTTTATTAAACCTTGCAAAAGTGATGATACGGACTGCCTCCTCACCAGTTCACAGAATGCAGTTCCATATCTTGCCGCCGGTATTCCTCAACTGGGCGTCCCTCCTAACGATCCCTTAATTCTTAAGAATATCAATGCTGATCAGGGTGATTTAAAACTATCCTTTAAAGACATGGAGCTAGCTGGTACAAGCCAAATCAAAATCTTGAGTCTAACGTAAGTTATTGCAACTTCATTTACCTTATTCACTCTCTAAAATGGAACTATTACCAAAATAAACTGCTTGTTGGTTTGAAACCGTCATTGTATGAATTATATTTATTTTGCAACGCGCACATAAAGTACGCTTTAGAATAGGGTTTTTAACTTAAGCGCTACTGCTAGCGACAAATTTGATCAACTAGAAAGATCTACTATTTAACACGAGGCCCTATCTATGTTACCACTTTTAAACTTCGTAAATATTATAATATAATAAATTAAACTTTTGTACATTTTTCTTCTTATATTATTATTATAACAAACAGAATTATGAAAAACATAATGAGCTATCAGAAACACTTATGGTTTATTTTTTATTTTCTACAGGAGAGATGTTGAGAAATCGACGATGACGCTGGATATCGAGTGCCCTCTCCGAGCTACAGGCACATATACCTTAAGTGGAAAACTTCTCTTTATCCCAGCTGAAGGAGATGGTGACTTTGAAATTAAAACAGGTAAATAAATCGTAATAAAAGGAACGTAGAACCTCAATTTCATATTATAATAAATTCCATTTAACGACAGTAATTTTATTGCATAATAATTATAGTGCCACCCGGTGCTTAAAATCTTTTTAACCAAAGTTGCTTAAGAAGATTTTGCAATAAGTTAGCGAGCGGTACTTATATGGTTTGTGGTACATGCTTCCAGATTCCCTAAGCACAATATTAATGTTAAGCAAAATTTATAGACCGTTCTAAAATTATAAAGAAACTGGTTATAAACATAGGAAGACAAAACTGAATTCCATGGTAAGTTATAAAAGTAAAGGAAAAATATTATAATATTCATGTACTGGATTTTGATTTTCAGACAAAGTACAGATTTCCGTAACCTTTAAATACAAGACAATAACTGGAAATGGTGGCAAGAAACATTGAAGATAACCAGTTTCGACTACTCCTATGACCTCATTGAGAGAGCTTACATTCGACTTGACAATCTCTTCGGAGGAGATGAAACGAGGGGTAAGCGCAATTTCTTGCCTTTGTTTACGTTAACTTTGAACTCGTTTATTTAATGAAGACACAGCGAAAAATTTTTTTTAAATAACTTTGACTACGGCGGCAGATTTTACATTTTGAAATTGGTTATTTATTTTATAAGATATACAATTATTATTGATTTAGATTTTTTTTATGTATAAGCTTTGTTATATTTCTGTTTACAGCCAAGCCAGTTTTGGATATACTGAATAACAGCTGGAAGACTTTGATAACTGAAATTGGTGCACCAATCATCAAAGAAACCTTAAACAAGGCAGTAGATTCAGTAAATAAATTCTTTACGGCTACACCTACTACCGATTTAGAGTTATCATAAATTCACATTTAAAAATGCTAAAATAATTACACTATTGCTAAAAGATGTATCGGAAACAAGTGTTTTTATTATCAGATTCGTATACTAATTAAGTTATCCAATCATGCATCCTAGTTGGTAAAAACGTTTTAAGTAGTTTTTAGAGAAACGTTTCATTGGTCTAAAAAATTAAAGAATTTTATTCTTTGTTATACATCAATAAATATCTTGAAATTTATAAGAGTAGAGATTTCCACTATATGATAATAAAATATTTACATATTTAGATGTTGCTTTGTACATTACTTGTTACTTTTAGTATTATAAGTGAGGACAATAAACGAGCATCTGAAAGTAATTCGTGTTTTATAAATCATAATTAAATGTTGAATCTAGATGCTTTGTCACTTATGGCAGTACTTTGCTCTTAGACATGTCTTCAAGTAAATATAATCTGGAGTTTTATTAACATCAAACTAGTTGATAAAGGATAATTAAATATTAAGGAAATTCACTATGAAATAAATGTCTACAGTGTCGTTAATTTGAAAACTATTATTGGAGACTTGCCAACAAAATTATGTCACTGGAGATCGATTACACAGAATAGAGATACTACTCTTAACACACGTGTAAATTTTGTGCTTCATGTCCAAATCAGCCGTCTTGATAAACGGCATGTTCAATTTCTTAAATATCTCTACACTTCCTAAGATTCATAACAATTAACTCAAAAATTACCCAGATGTACGGGATTATAGAACCGGTACTATGAATATACAAATATATATATTGTAAGTATGAACATGTATCTACTTATTGTTCACAGTTAAATTGGTTACCTATTCGTCAGCGTCGAAGGTTGCGCGCTCTCACTACCCTCTATTCTATCCTGATGTCTCCTACTGCTCCTTCCTACTTATCTTCCTACTTTCGTTACCTTTGCTCAAACCACGACAGAACCCTACGTTCGTCTAATAATCTCCTACTCCAGTGTGCCTCACATACCTCATGCTTTGTCCGTTCATCCTTTCCTGTTCAATCCGTACTTCTTAGGAATGCGCTCCCACTGAAATCAGAGCGTCTAACAGTCGGTACATATTTAAAATAAAAGCTAAGGAACATATCCTTAAAAATGGCAGAATCATCTAAGTCTATTTTTATATATATTTAATTTATTAATGTATTTAAAAATTTTAAATGTATGTACGTACGTGTGTGTATTTATTATTATATATATATTTATTATTGTATGCTTAGTTAAATATTGGATCTACATATAAATTTACATTTTTTTTTCTCTCTTTAGTTCTCTCTACACTATCACCTACACTTACTTCATTATATCTCTGCATCGTCCAAAGGTTGATTGGTAGAGAATGCTTCTGGCATTAAGCCCGCCTATATAAATTTTATTGTTTCATTCAATATCCATAATACATACTGAAATGAATTAAATTAGTTAATTTTCACGGAATTAACCCTTAAAAATTATGATGATGAGTGATGAGACAATATTCATATAGAAAAGGCCTTGTCTTCTCTTAAAAATTGCAGGGCTAATCGAAAATTTGACAACTACATATCGCCAAGCCATTTTGTTATGAGAGTATCATGAAGATCAGCAGTACTAGAAGAGCTAAGTAAACACATTTGGCACAAACAGTTCGTTAAGAGATCTGGAACTAAGCGCGAAACTGACAATGATACTTTGATATAGAGTTGATGCTCGCCTCATTGTACATATACAATGCTGTATACCTCTCTAGAAGCCTCATAACTCATGTGAATGTTATACACTGTCTTGGATAATATAATATAGCCCTCTGTGATAGCTCTTTACAATAACGTACCGTTGACTTTCCAGATAGGCTATAGAATCTTTTGCAGACTCCATAAGAGCTGAAGACTTTCCCTTGTCGTCGACTATGAAAGCACCCGTGGCCACAGAGGGCTGAGGTATTAGATCCCGATGTCATAGTTTTTGGTCCAATCTACGCAGAAAGTGCTCCCAGTATATTGAGGTAGTACAGTAGTATGTTTCGTTTGAGATTTTACTTCAACAGACTGTAAGTATCCACTTCGGGACAAATGCCTCTTGCGGTCCTGAGGACATAAAACACAACTAGAGTAGGGTAGTACAACACAAACTGTAACGGAAAGTGTTAAAACATTTTGGTTATAGCACTAACAATTTTAAAGCCTTTGATATTACACTAACACATCGGATGCATGATTTAATTGCGCTTCTTTCGAGATAATATACATTAAGGTTTGTTTACTTTTGACCACTTATAATAAATGCTACGATGGTCAGAAAACACGTCGGTTTCACGAACTGTGTCATTGACATTGTGATTGAGTCTCGAACGCAGTGATTGGCCGACGCCTTCCGCGCTTATGCTGTACTCGTAACGAAGGAGCAGCGGCGTGAACGACTCGCGCAGAGAATTCAGATAGTCCAAAGTTCAAGTGGAATTTCTTATTATCAACGTATAAAATTTACTTATATTTTAAAAAAGCTACGGCAACTAAGTAGTATGCAACATGTACCTACGAGTATATTTTCTCAAATCTCACCAAATTTGTATAATATTATATTAATACTCTATGTACTGATCTGAAATCTGAATGTATTTAATTTTTTTAGTCTCATCAATTTAGAGGGTCGTTTCGTTTAATTGGGTAAAATAAGATAAATGATTTTATATTATTAATCTGTAATATAAAGTATTACTAATGTACGAATATATATAAACATGTAACGGCATCGGAATATAATCGGAGTTTTCACTGAGTTTTTTTTTGTAAACTATACGTTATAACATTACATTTATTTAAATAATAATTAAATAGAATCCTACCTATCTACGTTTGAGAAGGTCTTGCGCCGCAGCCCGGTAACCTGCGGGCGACCGATTTTTCACCCTAATATTGAGATAAGATGCATACATGGAACGCGTGTTGCGCGCTAGTGAAGAAATATTTAGACTATCTCATTTATTGTATTTGTGAATATTAAAAGATAGTCTCTTATTATCCATATATCTCAAATCTGGTATATTCTCGAAGCTCCCTAAGTCGTAACCCATCGGAAATAGCGCGTGCGACAGCTGATTCCTCAAAATTGTAGTACGCGACAAATAATTCCGGAGGAAACGCATTCTATTCTATACGCCTTGTAAAGTTGCAGTCGGTGGACCAACATGAAATACTGTCCTGCTGTACGGAGTACACCAAGCTTTTACAGACCAATTTGACCTTCGATATCTCAGCGCCAATTGTATTCACTTCTAGCTGAGGCGTCAAGAAGAAGAAGTGGAGAAGCGACCTAGCAATTATACAGCACTCCAGTTTTCAATAGGTGGAGAAGCGACCTAATAATTATACAGCACGATATATAAAGAGCGCTCACTTTAGTTTCATGGAGAGCGAATTACTTGGGTTCGATCCCCGATGCCGGCACCACTAAAATTGTTAATAGCAATTTTAAGTTCTGTATTTACCACGTGCTCAGCGGTGAAGGAAAACATCGTAAGAAAACCTGCATGCCTGAGAAATAATAAAAATATTATTTCAAGTATATGTGTAGGTAGCCCGCCAACCCGGCTCCTAAACCCTCTCTGATGCAGTTTTCTACAGTTTATTTTTATTTGAGCGAATCACATAAATTAAAATAAACAAAATAAGTGCATATTATGAATTAACATCTTTCATGTGCTCAAAAGCAACATCATTTTAACAAATCAATTTATTTACATAAAAGTTAGTTATTGCTTTTATTGTAATCTCAAAATATCAAACAAAAAAACTTTTATGCTAACTAACCAATGAAATAAAAAATATTGCCACTTCGGTTTCTTTCCAAAATTATCTTATTATGTGTTTTTATTCAATGTTAATGCGAAAAGAAGAAACGTTAAAATTATTAGCATTAAATAAGTAAATTTTTGCAGAAAATGCTTAATTTAACGGTATGATTTATTTGTACGCAATGAGTTTATGTAATGTAATAGATACAAAAATAGAAGAGCAGTGGTAGCCTACTGGATAGAGCGCTTGATTTTATTTCATATTACGCTAGTGACCTGGATTAGAGCCTATGGAATTACTTAGAGGCTGAAACTGCTTCTTAATAATCCACTGCTAAACATAGGTTCCACGTAATGGAAGAATTTGCCGTGGTTGCTACTGATGGGTAGGCTATCCAAGTTGTAACTATGCTTAAATTATTAAATATTGGCATTAGCACCTTATTTACTATGTTGTTAGCATATGGTGGCATAATTATTTATAGTCAAGGCATTTTATTTTATTGTAGCCTTGCTTAAATATAGCTATAGTGAGTAATTTAAAACGGACAACAAAATCCGCTCGCACTTCGCAGATCAGGTGCATGTTATTTTATTTACTTATTTTAAACCTGGTTTGGTGCGTCTACATTTTTGTTCTGTATTCTGACCCGTCGTGCTCTTATAATATTCACAGCACTTGTAAAAGTAACATTAGTGTTTTGTGATACTTAACGGCTTAAACATCTTATTTAATCCTAAGCTTAACATTTTATTTAAAAATGTTTAGAATAAATTGCCTGTTCGTTGTTATTTTAACTTACTTATTATCAGAGTCCAATAGTTCATTAGGTAAGTTTTCTATCGTATTACCTCAAAATTATTATTGAATTTCGTCAACTAGACAAACAATGCCATCATATCTTTTCTTTCTTTGGTTGTTTAATAGTCGACTAAGGGAAAATTGTTGATTATATCATGGCCGCCGTCTATGTCTATGTCCCATCGTCTGAAAGGCAGGTGACAAACGGCAGATTACTACTAAATTCTTGAAAACCAAATACACTGATTGTTGAAGGGTAGAAGTTTCTAAGACGCCAAATAGCCTTTTTTCGGTATAGTGGGCAAACGGGCAAGCGGATCGCCTGGTAGCATGTGATTACCGACGCCCAGGTTCAGGTGCATTGCTGGCCTTGAAGTATATTTGGGAGATGGGAGCTAGGATGAGGAGGTGGGATGGGCAGAGAGAGAGGGCCTCCGGTTACCTCACTCACCGAACGAAACACAGAAGCCCAAGATGCCTCTACTTTACGCCGATATTCTGCGTGGCCGTAGTACTACCCCGGTCGAACCGGCTCATTCGTGCTGCATCAAAAGCTGGCTCTACCACGTACAAAAGCCTGCCAGGCATGACGATTATATGCTAAAGAAAACAGAGACATACGTGTCTAGTTATGTTATGTTTACATTAATGTAGATTGGTAGACCTTATCTTACTTTTAATTTGTTTTAATTCTTTGCAGTCCCTTTTATTAAGCCTTGCAAAAGCGATGATAAGGACTGCCTCCTAACCAGTTCACAAAATGCAGTTCCACATCTTGCCGCCGGTATTCCTCAACTGGGCGTCCCTCCTAATGAACCCTTAATTCTTAAGAATATCAATGCTGATCAGGGTGATTTAAAACTATCATTTAATGAAATGAATGTAGTTGGCACAAGCAAAATCAAGATATTGGGTCTAACGTAAGTTATAGCAACTTCATTTACTTTATTCCATATTTAAAAAACAACGGTTACCAAAATTATCTGTGTGCTTGTTTTAAATACGTGGTTGACTGAATTACATTTGTTTTGAAAATTTGTACATAATACTTTATTACTATGCTTTGGCGGTACAAAAGTTGTTAAATTTTAGAGCTACTAAAAAAATTATAGACAAATTTGATCAATAAAAATCTTTGATTTATTATTAACACGAGGGGGTAGGTAGTAATATTAACTTTTTTTAAATAATATCTAAAAAAAATTCTAGGTATATTATAATTATAATATACAAGAACATAAAAACATAATGAACGAAAGGATTTACGGTCTGTTTCGGTGTCTTCTACAGGAGAGATGTTGAGAAATCGACAATGATGCTGGATATCGAGTGCCCTCTCCAAATAACAGGCACATACACCTTAAGTGGAAAACTTCTCTTTATTCCAGCTGAAGGAGACGGTGACTTTGAAATTAAAACGGTGAATTGATTGTAATAATTTAGAATAAAGCTTCATTTCATTTTATATTCCATAACATGTTAGTAATTTTATGACATACGAATTTTAGTACCTCCTCGTTACTTTGCCTATGGAGATTTTGAAATGTGAACGGTACTTATATAGTTGGTGGTACATGCTTTCTGATTATCTAAGCACAATATTAATGTTAAAAATATTTACATAAAATTTATTCTATGGATAGTTATAAAAGTAAAAAGAAATATAATATTAATTCAGGTATTGGATTTTAATTTTCAGACAAAGTACAGATTTCCGTAACCTTTACATACAAGACAATATCTGGAAATGATGGCAACAAACATTGGAAGATAACCGATTTCGACTACTCCTATGACCTTGTTGAGAGAGTTTACATTCGTCTTGACAATCTCTTCGGCGGAGATGAAAAGAGGGTAAGCGTCATTTCTTACTATTATTTACGTTAACGTAAGGCACTTTTATTTTTGGCTTTCTTTAATGATTAAAACAGCGAAGTGATTTTATTTAATAACTTTTACTTTGAAATTGATTCTGCGTGATACAGAATAACAAGTAGCAAGAAGTAACAAGTATTTTGAAGAGTAATTAAAATTTCTTTTCTTTTACAGCAAAGCCAGTTTTAGATATACTGAATAACAGCTGGAAGGAATTGGTCGGAGAAATTAGTGGACCAATATTCAAAGAAACAATAAAGAAGGCAGTATCTTCAACAAATACGTTATTTTCGGCTGTACCTACTACAGAGTTAGAGTTATTATAAATAAAAATAAGAATTGCTAAAAGGTATTCATTATTTTGCTTTTTCCAGATACGTAAAATTTAGGATGCATAAACCGTAACATAACTTAACTATTTACTTGAGTAATCACTCTAAAACTTGTAAAAAATGCGGGTAATATGTCATTTAAATATAACAACTTTTCATTATCTTAAAATAACAACTACGTCATGCATCAAAAAATGTCTTGAAATTTATATGGTTCGAGATTTCTAGTATATGTTAATAAGGTATTCTAAAATATAACAAATATAATAAACAAGCACATAGAATATCTTAAGTTGAATTATATTTTATGTAAATCAAAATCCACATTACATTAATGATGAATTTTCGCCAATAGCCAAATGGGTTAGGGTGCGGACTTTGAATAACATGACGTCGTAAGTTCGTGCCCCCCATTCGACTATTGTCGTGAACCACTCCAGATACAAGCTGTAATGCTTGGTTGGAGGGTTAACAGAAATATTAGTAATATTGCTTAATAAAAAGCATTGCTAGTATTCTTTACTAAAACTACTGAACTGATTTGCGGCTATAATTTTTTTAAAGCTTATGACTCCATTTAAGAACTGCGATACTTTTGGTCTCAGGAAAGTATGGGATTCTACGTCCAATTGATGGGACTAATTGGGTAACAGTCACTGCTCGAAAGCGATTTACTTAAATTAAAATTTTCGATACTCTTATTCCAGAAAAATACCGGGATCGACCAAAACGGAATTAATACGATTGAAACTACAGAACAATTTAAATGTTACATTCACTGGCCACAAGTCTGAGAATAATTAACGGTAACACACTAAAACAGCTGCGACTGTACATTAAAGACATTTAAAAAGAATCTTCTGGAATAAGATATACTCCTAACCCAATTTTTTTTCTATTAGTGTCTTTATTTGTTTATTCACGCATCACGCAAAAAGTACCGATTATATAGTACCCGACAAAATTCCTGAAATGATGCTATTGGATAAAAGCTCATCATAATTGGTTAAAAACTTGAAAGCAAATGACTCCAATTAAAAACTCCGAAACTTTTAAGCCCAAAAAATGCCGGGGTTGACCAAAACACGATTAATACGCTCTTACTCAAAAACTCACTGATCGGGCGCCTATGAATAGTTTTTTAGAAACAACATTTAAAATAAAACTATATCGTACTTAAGTATTATACGCGGCGGCAAACTGATAAAAAATGGAATACAAATGTGAACTCAAGTTTAAAATATTTATTGCATAAAATTTAACTCTAGGAGATGCATCAGAATTTAGTTTCTTAAAAAGCTCACATAGCCCACTTTTGCAAAACAAGTGTAGTTTCAGAGACAGACTTCTTATTTCCCTTTCGGAATATGCTACAAGGGTAAGTCTGCTAGCAAGTATAGATATATGAAGCTTTATACCAAGACTTATTCAATTAAAATGATGATATTCACGAGGGCTAACTCATCCCGATTTCTTTTATTACATTGGTACCTTTATGATTAATATCATGAGTTGTGAACTTTAACATTTATTTTTACAACCATTTAGAAGCAAATCATTAGCGTACTCGTACTCGTTGGTTAACATCTGCAAAGAGTAATTTATTTAAGCAGTTCTACACTAGCATCGATTGTAGATAAAACCAAAGAGTTTTTTTTACCAAACTGGTTACACTGTAATATTTAATTTAAATAAAAATTCCGTAACTGTGATGTCTGTCCGTAAATGATTTAGGAATTTTTTTCGAAAATTATACGAAGTGTAGTATAGAAAATTGTAGTACAAAAATAGGTCCAAAATACGACCTGATTAAAATAAATGTATGACTTTATATATTGTATGACTATGTTTCCTTAACTCTGGAAAGACTAGATTCTTTACTACTGTTAAAAACTACGGCTATATTAGGAACAATTAAGTTATTTGTTGCAGCAGTTACTTCAATGCACATCCCCCATAGATCCACTGTTTTCTTCACTTCAGCAGTATTAATCATTTGTCAATATCTTTAAAGTCAATTAGATGGAATGTAATCATTTTGGTGAATAAACATTTTCCTATAGGAACGTCTCGACTAAATTAAGAGAAGAATTCAGTGACATTGGAATCTCAGTAAAGAATTGCTTAAACACTTTTGCTACTCTCTGGTCAGTCGTATTAACTTTATAGTTAATATTCAGTCAAATAATTTATCCCCTATCACCTCCTAACGGGAATACGTCGAATTACCAATAACCCTGTATTGTCACACCTTATAGCGTTTTCACAAAATATGATACCATGGGGCACTGTGTTTTGGTATATATTATCGTGAGGATTCGAAATCTTGACATACAAGGCTCTCTGATTTACCCTAAGGATAGCACATATAAACCAAAAGAGAACTGATTTAGTATATTTTGAACTAAAATATGAACTCAGTTTTCACCATTAAATTGTTATCAAAGTAAAGGCTTAATGATATGTTATATTATTTTTGTTGTTTAATATACTTGGTTGATAAACTAATGATTAAAGGTCCGCGAAATATATTTTGGATGAGTAATAAATTTATTATTCATCTGTTTCATATAAAAATTATCAAAGTTATTTTCGTAGTTATTAACAATTTTTCAATTCGCTTTTATTATTATTTGATAGGTTGATAATCGTTTTGAGCTTTTAGTCAAGTTAATGATTTTTTTTAACCAGTTTGTGTAATCTTTTGAAATATTTTTATTGTTTTGATAAGAAGCTGCTCTGAATTGCCACAAAGATGACACTTACGTTTTCAACAACATTACGTTTGACATAAAAGCATAGGTTATAAAACAATTTAGATTAATAATCTCGTCGATCAGTATACCAATATTTTAAAGCGCATATTATTTTACAGAAAACTAGAAGATCTGTGCATTGTGCTCAGTAAGACCTAAATTATCTTAAAGGTCTAAATTATCACTTTTTCCTTCCTATGATATATGATATGTATTATATTATCTATGCAAGTGACACTACAGAGACTTGATGATTTATTAATTTATATTTAATTATAACTATATAACTGTTGCATTAACTGTATATAGTATTTATGTATTTTATTGATATCAATATTACATTTTATTATTGACAATAAAATGGTTATTTTAAATTATGTTCAATTTTATTATTTTGTTTATAACTATTAGTTGTAAATATTAGTTATATTAATTGTAAATATTAATTGCGGGAAGTCGATGGATGCAGGTGGCTCAGGACCGAGCTTCGTGGCAATCTTTGGGAGCGGCCTATGTTCAACAGTGGACTTCTGATAGGCTGAAATGATGATGATGAATAGTTATATTTATAGTTGTTATTATTATTTATTAGTTAAAATAGAATTATTTTCATTAAAATTTAACACGTGCAATGTAAATAATAATAATCATTCGACCGGCATAATAAAAAACACTATAAAAGTTCGAAAGAACTACATGCACATACATTAATTTACTTATCAATTAAATAAATAGCCGTGGTAGATCAATAGTCGGGATTCTCGCTTTAATATCATTGGACTCGACTAATCTGAATTTCAGGTAAAGTTCGAATTCCGGTGTAATTTTTTATTATTTATTTTATTTATTATATAATACGTGGCAAAGCCACGTGACAGCATTTGCTGCTGCTCAAACGGACCTGCTCGACACGGCCACGATATACCGATAGACCGAAGTAGAGACATCTAGAGCTTCTGCGTTTCATTCGGTGAGAGAGGCAACTGGAGACCCACCCTCTCCTGTCCTTTTCCCCACCTCCCGAAATATCATTAAAGGCCGCACCAGCTGTTCCTCTGGTGTTGCAGATGTACGTGCGCGACGGTAATCGCTTACCATCTGGTGAGCCGGCTGCTCATTTGTCCCCTGTTCTCATAAAATGAAAAAATAAAGCCCACTGGCCAAACAAGTTGGTAAGCGCCGAGCCGTAACCCTCGCACTAATGATGCTCCTCCTGTCACTAGTCTGTTAGATTAGGGTTCGGCAAATTTGGATGGAATTTCCGCTGTAACTCGGTCGCCGGAGCATCTTTTGTTAGCTAGCAGGGTGCATCACCTGCGGGTGGGTGAGTGTGGCAGTTAGAGAATGAGATAGTATATTTCCTTACACACCCAACATGTACATAGATTACTTTGTGTTAAATTTCGTTTCCGTACGAACCCGTACCTACATCTTCTGGTTATTATAAAAGCGTTTACTTGGTCCCTTTATGAGTAGATTTCTTAACTTTGTATTCAACCCAGTAAATAGTAATTTTAATACTTTAATTACATTTAAAAAAAGTATCGTTGGTCATTCTTTTCTTATTGTCGGATAATTATGTTTTTTGTTTATAGAAAATATAAAACAAAGGTCTTATCTAATTAATTATTAAATATTCTGATATTAGCGTTCATTATATCTTCGAAACGTTTTTTGTAAGCAATATTTAAATATATTTAATTACATAAAACAACGGATATGCGTAATTCTTTGCTTGTTTGGTTCGTTATGGAAAAAAAATAGGTACTACTAAACTAAGGAAAAAGTCGAAAAATTCGGACAAACAGCAAAAAGTATAATTTCTGTAGGCACTCTCGATCATAACTGACGGTAGAAACGATATATTTAGTTTATTTTTTTTACAAAATGGGCTTTGCGATTCCAGAAGTTCACGCCTTTAAGCTTGATTGAATGGATATAAAACAAATGTGGCAGAGATGTAGATTTTACCATGTGATAGGATGTAGCAACCTTTTTTCATCCCTTAATTAGGAGTTCTCTTGGGCTAAAACATTGGTCCTGACGGGCGAAGCCGCGGAAACTGCTAATGTTGAATGATTTAGGCTTCTATTTACTCGAGAAATATGCTTGTTTTCTGCGGGAAAATTATATAAAAAACTTTCAATTTTATTTCCTCTTTCTTAATTGCAAATCGTCGAAGGCAGCAGCTACTATAATTTATGAATCTATAAAGCTTCTGCTAATTAAAAATATTTTGGGTTAATAAACTTTACTAAATTATAGTCACTAAAATACTTATTTAAATGAACAGTACATACGGTCATCAGGCGTTCAGAATTGTTTTTATTTAAGCCTAATTATATAAATTCGCATGCACATATGAAACTACATGTTTTTTACTTTTGACAATGTTTATGCCAAAAGGAATAAACGTTAAAATTATCATTGCAAAATAAATAATATAGTCGAAATAAACAACATTACAAAATTGCTAAATTGTATGTGTACCTATTTATATATAAAATAAATGCTTTATAATTATGAAACTAAAGATTGCACATTCCAATAATCTTCTAATAAACGAAAGATTTGCCGTATTTACTAATGGTATGGTAATAGAGAACCAGACGTACCGCACTTGTAAAAAAAAAAATTAAAAATCAGAAAAATTTAATTTTGTTATTTAATTTTGTTGCTTAATTATATATGATATTTATAAACTTCCTGTTACTATATAGCAACAAGAAGTTTTTCGATTGTTTCCTCTTGTTAGTATTAATTGTAAATATATGCATATTTGTCTACAAAATGAAAGGCATTTCTATTATATTGCTTTACTGCAACAACATAAAATACTGAATTATTACAAAATTAAATAGTTTTATTAAATTTTAAACTAACAACTCAAAACCGTTCGCACTTTTCTTATACAGATGTACTCACGTGTTATTTTAATTACTTTGTAAAATCTGGTTTGGTCCGACAAAAAATGTTCTTCCAAATTTTGACCCCAAGTGCTTGTGTTATATATATCAGAGCTATCGTAAAACTTGCATTAGTATTTAGTTACACTTAGTGACTTAAGCTTCATATTTACCTCCAAGCTAAAAATATATTTTTTAAAATGTTTAGAAAAACTTGCCTGCTCTTTGTTATTTTAACTTACTTATTATGTGAGTCCAATGGTTCATTAGGTAAGTTTTCTATCGCATTACATGAAAATTATTATCGTATGTAGTATCAAGAATCGTCATATTGAATTTCTTCAACTAGCCAAAATATTACTTTTTTTATGGGTAAGGCGGCAAACGAGCAACCTGATGGTTAGTGATTACCGTCGCCCTCGTTCATCTGCAACACCAGAGGTGCTGCGGGTGCTTTGCTGGCCTTCAAGGGTACTTGGGAGAAGCATGAGGAGGGGACGTGGGAGTGGGCGTCCGGATACCTCACTCTACTTCACGCCGGTATTCTGCGAGGCCGTGGTACCAACCCGGTCGAGCTGGCCCATTCGAGCAGCAGCAAAGCCGCCGCTTGGCTCTACCACGTTTAAAAATGCCTTATGCCTTCTCCTTTTCTCCTTGGTTGTATAATAGCCAACTGTTGATAAATTCTTGAACACATCATCCCCGCCGGCTATGATTCATCGTGCGCGGCGGATTACTACCGAATGCTTGACAAAACCAAATGCAAAGATTTGTGAAGGGCAATAGTTTCTAATAAGATAACCATCCTGACAATCATGACGATTGTATGCTGAAAAAGGAGATATGCGTGTTAAGTTATATTATATTTACATTGATGTAGATTGGTAGCTCTCGTCTTACTTTTTATTTTGTTTAATTTTTTGCAGCTCCTTTTATTAAACCTTGCAAAAGTGATGATACGGACTGCCTCCTCACCAGTTCACAGAATGCAGTTCCATATCTTGCCGCCGGTATTCCTCAACTGGGCGTCCCTCCTAACGATCCCTTAATTCTTAAGAATATCAATGCTGATCAGGGTGATTTAAAACTATCCTTTAAAGACATGGAGCTAGCTGGTACAAGCCAAATCAAAATCTTGAGTCTAACGTAAGTTATTGCAACTTCATTTACCTTATTCACTCTCTAAAATGGAACTATTACCAAAATAAACTGCTTGTTGGTTTGAAACCGTCATTGTATGAATTATATTTATTTTGCAACGCGCACATAAAGTACGCTTTAGAATAGGGTTTTTAACTTAAGCGCTACTGCTAGCGACAAATTTGATCAACTAGAAAGATCTACTATTTAACACGAGGCCCTATCTATGTTACCACTTTTAAACTTCGTAAATATTATAATATAATAAATTAAACTTTTGTACATTTTTCTTCTTATATTATTATTATAACAAACAGAATTATGAAAACATAATGAGCTATCAGAAACACTTATGGTTTATTTTTTATTTTCTACAGGAGAGATGTTGAGAAATCGACGATGACGCTGGATATCGAGTGCCCTCTCCGAGCTACAGGCACATATACCTTAAGTGGAAAACTTCTCTTTATCCCAGCTGAAGGAGATGGTGACTTTGAAATTAAAACAGGTAAATAAATCGTAATAAAAGGAACGTAGAACCTCAATTTCATATTATAATAAATTCCATTTAACGACAGTAATTTTATTGCATAATAATTATAGTGCCACCCGGTGCTTAAAATCTTTTTAACCAAAGTTGCTTAAGAAGATTTTGCAATAAGTTAGCGAGCGGTACTTATATGGTTTGTGGTACATGCTTCCAGATTCCTAAGCACAATATTAATGTTAAGCAAAATTTATAGACCGTTCTAAAATTATAAAGAAACTGGTTATAAACATAGGAAGACAAAACTGAATTCCATGGTAAGTTATAAAAGTAAAGGAAAAATATTATAATATTCATGTACTGGATTTTGATTTTCAGACAAAGTACAGATTTCCGTAACCTTTAAATACAAGACAATAACTGGAAATGGTGGCAAGAAACATTGGAAGATAACCAGTTTCGACTACTCCTATGACCTCATTGAGAGAGCTTACATTCGACTTGACAATCTCTTCGGAGGAGATGAAACGAGGGGTAAGCGCAATTTCTTGCCTTTGTTTACGTTAACTTTGAACTCGTTTATTTAATGAAGACACAGCGAAAAATTTTTTTTAAATAACTTTGACTACGGCGGCAGATTTTACATTTTGAAATTGGTTATTTATTTTATAAGATATACAATTATTATTGATTTAGATTTTTTTTATGTATAAGCTTTGTTATATTTCTGTTTACAGCCAAGCCAGTTTTGGATATACTGAATAACAGCTGGAAGACTTTGATAACTGAAATTGGTGCACCAATCATCAAAGAAACCTTAAACAAGGCAGTAGATTCAGTAAATAAATTCTTTACGGCTACACCTACTACCGATTTAGAGTTATCATAAATTCACATTTAAAAAATGCTAAAATAATTACACTATTGCTAAAAGATGTATCGGAAACAAGTGTTTTTTTATTATCAGATTCGTATACTAATTAAGTTATCCAATCATGCATCCTAGTTGGTAAAAAACGTTTTAAGTAGTTTTTTAGAGAAACGTTTCATTGGTCTAAAAAAAAATTAAAGAATTTTATTCTTTGTTATACATCAATAAATATCTTGAAATTTATAAGAGTAGAGATTTCCACTATATGATAATAAAATATTTACATATTTAGATGTTGCTTTGTACATTACTTGTTACTTTTAGTATTATAAGTGAGGACAATAAACGAGCATCTGAAAGTAATTCGTGTTTTATAAATCATAATTAAATGTTGAATCTAGATGCTTTGTCACTTATGGCAGTACTTTGCTCTTAGACATGTCTTCAAGTAAATATAATCTGAGTTTTATTAACATCAAACTAGTTGATAAAGGATAATTAAATATTAAGGAAATTCACTATGAAATAAATGTCTACAGTGTCGTTAATTTGAAAACTATTATTGGAGACTTGCCAACAAAATTATGTCACTGGAGATCGATTACACAGAATAGAGATACTACTCTTAACACACGTGTAAATTTTGTGCTTCATGTCCAAATCAGCCGTCTTGATAAACGGCATGTTCAATTTCTTAAATATCTCTACACTTCCTAAGATTCATAACAATTAACTCAAAAATTACCCAGATGTACGGGATTATAGAACCGGTACTATGAATATACAAATATATATATTGTAAGTATGAACATGTATCTACTTATTGTTCACAGTTAAATTGGTTACCTATTCGTCAGCGTCGAAGGTTGCGCGCTCTCACTACCCTCTATTCTATCCTGATGTCTCCTACTGCTCCTTCCTACTTATCTTCCTACTTTCGTTACCTTTGCTCAAACCACGACAGAACCCTACGTTCGTCTAATAATCTCCTACTCCAGTGTGCCTCACATACCTCATGCTTTGTCCGTTCATCCTTTCCTGTTCAATCCGTACTTCTTAGGAATGCGCTCCCACTCGAAATCAGAGCGTCTAACAGTCGGTACATATTTAAAATAAAAGCTAAGGAACATATCCTTAAAAAATGGCAGAATCATCTAAGTCTATTTTTATATATATTTAATTTATTAATGTATTTAAAAATTTTAAATGTATGTACGTACGTGTGTGTATTTATTATTATATATATATTTATTATTGTATGCTTAGTTAAATATTGGATCTACATATAAATTTACATTTTTTTTTCTCTCTTTAGTTCTCTCTACACTATCACCTACACTTACTTCATTATATCTCTGCATCGTCCAAAGGTTGATTGGTAGAGAATGCTTCTGGCATTAAGCCCGCCTATATAAATTTTATTGTTTCATTCAATATCCATAATACATACTGAAATGAATTAAATTAGTTAATTTTTCACGGAATTAACCCTTAAAAATTATGATGATGAGTGATGAGACAATATTCATATAGAAAAGGCCTTGTCTTCTCTTAAAAATTGCAGGGCTAATCGAAAATTTGACAACTACATATCGCCAAGCCATTTTGTTATGAGAGTATCATGAAGATCAGCAGTACTAGAAGAGCTAAGTAAACACATTTGGCACAAACAGTTCGTTAAGAGATCTGGAACTAAGCGCGGAAACTGACAATGATACTTTGATATAGAGTTGATGCTCGCCTCATTGTACATATACAATGCTGTATACCTCTCTAGAAGCCTCATAACTCATGTGAATGTTATACACTGTCTTGGATAATATAATATAGCCCTCTGTGATAGCTCTTTACAATAACGTACCGTTGACTTTCCAGATAGGCTATAGAATCTTTTTGCAGACTCCATAAGAGCTGAAGACTTTCCCTTGTCGTCGACTATGAAAGCACCCGTGGCCACAGAGGGCTGAGGTATTAGATCCCGATGTCATAGTTTTTGGTCCAATCTACGCAGAAAGTGCTCCCAGTATATTGAGGTAGTACAGTAGTATGTTTCGTTTGAGATTTTACTTCAACAGACTGTAAGTATCCACTTCGGGACAAATGCCTCTTGCGGTCCTGAGGACATAAAAACACAACTAGAGTAGGGTAGTACAACACAAACTGTAACGGAAAGTGTTAAAAACATTTTTGGTTATAGCACTAACAATTTTAAAGCCTTTGATATTACACTAACACATCGGATGCATGATTTAATTGCGCTTCTTTCGAGATAATATACATTAAGGTTTGTTTACTTTTGACCACTTATAATAAATGCTACGATGGTCAGAAAACACGTCGGTTTCACGAACTGTGTCATTGACATTGTGATTGAGTCTCGAACGCAGTGATTGGCCGACGCCTTCCGCGCTTATGCTGTACTCGTAACGAAGGGAGCAGCGGCGTGAACGACTCGCGCAGAGAATTCAGATAGTCCAAAGTTCAAGTGGAATTTCTTATTATCAACGTATAAAATTTACTTATATTTTAAAAAAGCTACGGCAACTAAGTAGTATGCAACATGTACCTACGAGTATATTTTCTCAAATCTCACCAAATTTGTATAATATTATATTAATACTCTATGTACTGATCTGAAATCTGAATGTATTTAATTTTTTTTAGTCTCATCAATTTAGAGGGTCGTTTCGTTTAATTGGGTAAAATAAGATAAATGATTTTTATATTATTAATCTGTAATATAAAGTATTACTAATGTACGAATATATATAAACATGTAACGGCATCGGAATATAATCGGAGTTTTCACTGAGTTTTTTTTTTGTAAACTATACGTTATAACATTACATTTATTTAAATAATAATTAAATAGAATCCTACCTATCTACGTTTGAGAAGGTCTTGCGCCGCAGCCCGGTAACCTGCGGGGCGACCGATTTTTTCACCCTAATATTGAGATAAGATGCATACATGGAACGCGTGTTGCGCGCTAGTGAAGAAATATTTAGACTATCTCATTTATTGTATTTGTGAATATTAAAAGATAGTCTCTTATTATCCATATATCTCAAATCTGGTATATTCTCGAAGCTCCCTAAGTCGTAACCCATCGGAAATAGCGCGTGCGACAGCTGATTCCTCAAAATTGTAGTACGCGACAAATAATTCCGGAGGAAACGCATTCTATTCTATACGCCTTGTAAAGTTGCAGTCGGTGGACCAACATGAAATACTGTCCTGCTGTACGGAGTACACCAAGCTTTTTACAGACCAATTTGACCTTCGATATCTCAGCGCCAATTGTATTCACTTCTAGCTGAGGCGTCAAGAAGAAGAAGTGGAGAAGCGACCTAGCAATTATACAGCACTCCAGTTTTCAATAGGTGGAGAAGCGACCTAATAATTATACAGCACGATATATAAAGAGCGCTCACTTTAGTTTCATGGAGAGCGAGTTACTTGGGTTCGATCCCCGATGCCGGCACCACTAAAATTGTTAATAGCAATTTTAAGTTCTGTATTTACCACGTGCTCAGCGGTGAAGGAAAACATCGTAAGAAAACCTGCATGCCTGAGAAATAATAAAAATATTATTTCAAGTATATGTGTAGGTAGCCCGCTAACCCGGCTCCTAAACCCTCTCTGATGCAGTTTTTCTACAGTTTATTTTTATTTGAGCGAATCACATAAATTAAAATAAACAAAATAAGTGCATATTATGAATTAACATCTTTCATGTGCTCAAAAAGCAACATCATTTTAACAAATCAATTTATTTACATTCAAGTTAGTTATTGCTTTTATTGTAATCTCAAAATATCAAACAAAAAAACTTTTATGCTAACTAACCAATGAAATAAAAAATATTGCCACTTCGGTTTCTTTCCAAAATTATCTTATTATGTGTTTTTATTCAATGTTAATGCGAAAAGAAGAAACGTTAAAATTATTAGCATTAAATAAGTAAATTTTTGCAGAAAATGCTTAATTTAACGGTATGATTTATTTGTACGCAATGAGTTTATGTAATGTAATAGATACAAAAATAGAAGAGCAGTGGTAGCCTACTGGATAGAGCGCTTGATTTTATTTCATATTACGCTAGTGACCTGGATTAGAGCCTATGGAATTACTTAGAGGCTGAAACTGCTTCTTAATAATCCACTGCTAAACATAGGTTCCACGTAATGGAAGAATTTGCCGTGGTTGCTACTGATGGGTAGGCTATCCAAGTTGTAACTATGCTTAAATTATTAAATATTGGCATTAGGACCTTATTTACTATGTTGTTAGCATATGGTGGCATAATTATTTATTGTCAAGGCATTTTTATTTTATTGTAGCCTTGCATAAATATAGCTATAGTGAGTAACTTAAAACGGTCAACAAAAATCCGCTCGCACTTCGCTGATCAGGTGCATGTTATTTTATTTACTTATTTTAAACCTGGTTTGGTGCGTCTACATTTTTTTGTTCTGTATTCTGACCCGTCGTGCTCTTATAATATTCACAGCACTTGTAAAAGTAACATTAGTGTTTTGTGATACTTAACGGCTTAAACATCTTATTTAATCCTAAGCTTAACATTTTATTTAAAAATGTTTAGAATAAATTGCCTGTTCGTTGTTATTTTAACTTACTTATTATCAGAGTCCAATAGTTCATTAGGTAAGTTTTCTATCGTATTACCTCAAAATTATTATTGAATTTCGTCAACTAGACAAACAATGCCATCATATCTTTTCTTTCTTTGGTTGTTTAATAGTCGACTAAGGGAAAATTGTTGATTATATCATGGCCGCCGTCTATGTCTATGTCCCATCGTCTGAAAGGCAGGTGACAAACGGCAGATTACTACTAAATTCTTGCAAAACCAAATACACTGATTGTTGAAGGGTAGAAGTTTCTAAAACGCCAAATAGCCTTTTTTTACGGTATAGTGGGCAAACGGGCAAGCGGGCCTGGTAGCATGTGATTACCGACGCCCAGGTTCAGGTGCATTGCTGGCCTTGAAGTATATTTGGGAGATGGGAGCTAGGATGAGGAGGTGGGATGGGCAGAGAGAGAGGGCCTCCGGTTACCTCACTCACCGAACGAAACACAGAAGCCCAAGATGCCTCTACTTTACGCCGATATTCTGCGTGGCCGTAGTACTACCCCGGTCGAACCGGCTCATTCGTGCTGCATCAAAAGCTGGCTCTACCACGTACAAAAGCCTGCCAGGCATGACGATTATATGCTAAAGAAAACAGAGACATACGTGTCTAGTTATGTTATGTTTACATTAATGTAGATTGGTAGACCTTATCTTACTTTTAAATTGTTTTAATTCTTTGCAGTCCCTTTATTAAGCCTTGCAAAAGCGATGATAAGGACTGCCTCCTAACCAGTTCACAAAATGCAGTTCCACATCTTGCCGCCGGTATTCCTCAACTGGGCGTCCCTCCTAATGAACCCTTAATTCTTAAGAATATCAATGCTGATCAGGGTGATTTAAAACTATCATTTAATGAAATGAATGTAGTTGGCGCAAGCAAAATCAAGATATTGGGTCTAACGTAAGTTATAGCAACTTCATTTACTTTATTCCATACTTAAAAAACAACGGTTACCAAAATTATCTGCGTGCTTGTTTTAAATACGTGGTTGACTGAATTAAATTTGTTTTGAAAATTTGTACATAATACTTTATTACTATGCTTTGGCGGTACAAAAGTTGTTAAATTTTAGAGCTACTAAAAAAATTATAGACAAATTTGATCAATAAAAATCTTTGATTTATTATTAACACGAGGGGGTAGGTAGTAATATTAACTTTTTAAAATAATATCTAAAAAAAATTCTAGGTATATTATAATTATAATATACAAGAACATAAAAACATAATGAACGAAAGGATTTACGGTCTGTTTCGGTGTCTTCTACAGGAGAGATGTTGAGAAATCGACAATGATGCTGGATATCGAGTGCCCTCTCCAAATAACAGGCACATACACCTTAAGTGGAAAACTTCTCTTTATTCCAGCTGAAGGAGACGGTGACTTTGAAATTAAAACAGGTGAATTGATTGTAATAATTTAGAATAAAAGCTTCATTTCATATTATATTCCATAACATGTTAGTAATTTTATGACATACGAATTTTAGTACCTCCTCGTTACTTTGCCTATGGAGATTTTGAAATGTGAACGGTACTTATATAGTTGGTGGTACATGTTTTCTGATTATCTAAGCACAATATTAATGTTAAAAATATTTACATAAAATTTATTCTATGGATAGTTATAAAAGTAAAAGAAATATAATATTAATTCAGGTATTGGATTTTAATTTTCAGACAAAGTACAGATTTCCATAACCTTTACATACAAGACAATATCTGGAAATGATGGCAACAAACATTGGAAGATAACCGATTTCGACTACTCCTATGACCTTGTTGAGAGAGTTTACATTCGTCTTGACAATCTCTTCGGCGGAGATGAAAAGAGGGGTAAGCGTCATTTCTTACTATTATTTACGTTAACGAAAGGCACTTTTATTTTTGGCTTTCTTTAATGATTAAAACAGCGAAGTGATTTTATTTAATAACTTTTACTTTGAAATTGATTCTGCGTGATACAGAATAACAAGTAGCAAGAAGTAACAAGTATTTTGAAGAGTAATTAAAATTTCTTTTCTTTTACAGCAAAGCCAGTTTTAGATATACTGAATAACAGCTGGAAGGAATTGGTCGGAGAAATTAGTGGACCAATATTCAAAGAAACAATAAAGAAGGCAGTATCTTCAACAAATACGTTATTTTCGGCTGTACCTACTACAGAGTTAGAGTTATTATAAATAAAAATAAGAATTGCTAAAAGGTATTCATTATTTTGCTTTTTCCAGATACGTAAAATTTAGGATGCATAAACCGTAACATAACTTAACTATTTACTTGAGTAATCACTCTAAAACTTGTAAAAATGCGGGTAATATGTCATTTAAATATAACAACTTTTCATTATCTTAAAATAACAACTACGTCATGCATCAAAAATGTCTTGAAATTTATATGGTTCGAGATTTCTAGTATATGTTAATAAGGTATTCTAAAATATAACAAATAGTCAGGATAATAAACAAGCACATAGAATATCTTAAGTTGAATTGTGTTTTATGTAAATCAAAATCCACATTACATTAATGTTGAATTTTCGCCAATAGCCAAATGGGTTAGGGTGCGGACTTTGAATAACATGACGTCGTAAGTTCGTGCCCCCATTCGACTATTGTCGTGAACCACTCAGATACAAGCTGTAATGCTTGGTTGGAGGGTTAACCGAAATATTAGTAATGTTGCTTAATAAAAAACACGGAATTCCAGTAACGAACTCTGCTCATATACACGTCTCAAGTAACAGTCAATCTGAAGTAATACTTACACAAGGTTCATTTAAAAAATACTAAATATTACATACTATTTAATGAAAAAACTACTGAACTGATTTGTTTCGGCTATAATTTTTTTAAAGCTTATGACTCCATTTAATAACTGCGATACTTTTGCTCTCCAGAAAGTATGGGATTCTACATCCAATTTATGGGACTAATTGGGCAACAGTCACTGTTCGAAAGCGATTTACTTAAATTAAAATTCTCGATACTTTTATTCCAGAAAAATACCGGGATTGACCAAAGCGAAATTAATACCATTGAAACTACAGAACAATTTAAATGTTACATTCACTGGCCACAAGTCTGAGAATAATTAACGGTAACACACTAAAACAGCTGCGACTGTACATTAAAGATATTTAAAAAGAATCTTCTGGAATAAGATATACTCCTAACCCAATTTTTTTCTATTAGTGTCTTTATTTGTTTATTCACGCATCACGCAAAAAGTACCAATTATATAGTACCCGACAAAATTCCTGAAATGATGCTATTGGATAAAAGCTCATCATAATTGGTTAAAAACTTGAAAGCAAATGACTCCAATTAAAACTCCGAAAATTTTAATCCCAAAAATGCCGGGGTTGACCAAAACACGATTAATACGCTCTTACTCAAAAACTCACTGATCGGGCGCCTATGAATAGTTTTTAGAAACAACATTTAAAATAAAACTATATCGTACTTAAGTATTATACGCGGCGGCAAACTGATAAAAATGGAATACATATGTGAACTCAAGTTTAAAATATTTATTGCATAAAATTTAACTCTAGGAGATGCATCAGAATTTAGTTTCTTAAAAAGCTCACATAGCCCACTTTTGCAAAACAAGTGTAGTTTCAGAGACAGACTTCTTATTTCCCTTTCGGCATATGCTACAAGGGTAAGTCTGCTAGCAAGTATAGATATATGAAGCTTTATACCAAGACTTATTCCATTAAAATGATGATATTCACAAGGGCTAACTCATCCCGATTTCTTTTATTACATTGGTACCTTTATGATTAATATCATGAATGTGAACTTTAACATTTATTTTTACAACCATTTAAAAGCAAATCATTAGCGTACTCGTACTCGTTGGTTAACATCTGCAAAGAGTAATTTACTTAAGCAGTTCTACACTAGCATCGGTTGTAGATAAAACCAAACGGTTTTTTACCAAATTGGTTACACTGTTACATTTAATTTAAATAAAAATTTGATGATTTAGGAATTTTTTTTTAAAATTATTCGAAGTATAGTATAGCATGTAAATATATGCGATTTATAGATTTGTAGTACATAAAAAGGTCCTAAATAGGACCTGATTAAAATAAATGTATTTATATGTTGTATGACTATGTTTTCTTAACTCTGGAAAGACTAGATTCTTTACTACTGTTAAAAACTACGGCTATATTAGGAAAAATTAAGTTATTTGTTGCAGCAGTTACTTCAATGCACATCCCCTATAGATCCACTGTTTTCTTCACTTCAGCAGTATTAATCATTTGTCAATATCTTTAAAGTCAATTGGATGGAATGTAATCATTTTGGTGATTAAACATTTTCCTATAGGAACGTCTCGACCAAATTAAGAGAAGAATTCAGTGACATTGGAATCTCAGTAAAGAATTGCTTAAACACTTTTGCTACTCTCTGGTCAGTCGTATTAACTTTATAGTTAATATTCAGTCGGTAGTCAAAACTCCATGACTTGACTTTCCCTGATAGTAGTGTTTACATAAATGGATACCTATAAATTATGTATGCAGAGCGTCTTTAAGTCAGCATTATATTATTTAGTATTTTATTTTATGAAGTAGCATAAAACTAAGCCTAATATAATAAGGTCAAGCATCTTCTCCTACGCCTTTGATTCCAAAGAAAATTACTAGTGAATCTAAAAGTTGAAAAAGAAAATAAATTTGGTTTGAATACAAAAGGTACACAAATAAGTTAAAACGTTATCCAATATCTACAGAGCCTACACAGCAGCGACCCTGATACATATCGGCGGCACGAGGCGCAACTCGGCAGAACGTGCGGCTTTGACGTCATTGGATGCATTGGACTCGCGCATTACTATCGACTTTTAGTATATTTAAATCAGTTTTGGTTTTTCTTGAGTTCATAGGTTGTAGTTAATGTAATTAATTCAAAAGCATTATCTGCGATCATATTTTGTCATTAAGTCGTTTGTTTTTTACAATTTAAATAATACGCTGGATAAATACGCTGATCTTAAAAACCTTGAGATAGAGAATTTAGCAGACTTTACGTTTGTCTGAAACGTCTTCTTCTTCTGTTCACGTTGGTCTGAAGTTGCAAAGAATTATGAAATGTCTATGTCTAATAACATTCCAAATTATAATGATTTTGTTAAACTTGTGAGAAGACAGCACATTTATTAAAATCGTATAGGTCTGTCAACTATGTTGCCGCTGCCGATAGTAAATCGACACGGGCTCCTTCGCCGTGAACACCTCCATCGCACCATACTCACATTTTTATAAATGCTCAAAAATCGTACATCTTTTTCTTTTCAAAAGGCTTTAATTGTTTTAAGTATGATTCCAACTAAACAAGTTTAATTATATAAAATCGAATTTTGTGGAAATTTTCTCAATATACGCCATGCTATATTTAATTTTCATTTTAAGCGAGCATTTTACTACCATTTACCTAAAGAAACGTCTCGAACAACCGAAATTTTATCTAGTGACAGTAGGCCGCAGAGGAAGGGATGTGATAGTTCTATGTCTCAATGACCCTGGCTCCAGATGCACTATGAGACCACACTCTATTGTCGTATGTTAGGCCTCACTATAGCTAATAATTCTGGCTGTACCGTTAAGGGTATAGGAGGACCCACACAATTAGTGAGGTGCTCTACTTCTCTCACGCTCTGCTCGAGGCGGAAACCTCGGCCTAAATATAAAAATGAAATATTAGTGATAGACCAGATAACAGGTCCACTTCCGCTTACTAAAATTGCAGTCGTTTCTTGAGTCTTGAATGCAAATCGCTTCGGACCTTAGGGTTAATATTGAGGAATGTGAGGAATTAAGTTAGTATTGCCTTAATATTAGTATTAAGCTTTAATATGATAAGGTCATCAATGAGTATCGGAATAAATATCGCCTATTACTAATATCGACTCAAGTAAATCCATCAATCGTACCGATAAAACCGTAAACAGCTAAAAATATTGAGTTGGCTGCATTGGTAGAACTATACATTATCGCACAAATTTTAAATTTCAAAGTTCAGATTTCCGTAACTATTAAATGTGTGACGAGAGCCGGGAACGGTGGAAACAAGCATTGGAAGATCACCGGCTACGATTAATCTTATGGCCTTGTTGAGGCAGTCTACTTTTACCTTGAAAATCTATTATATTTTGAGTAGATTAACCCAGAGGTTTAAATTAACATTTTGCCTTACAGTATTATTTATTATAATATGTACTATTTATGTCGTTTGCTACACGTTATTCGCAGCAAGTTTTAAAACGTGTACTCTAGAAGTCGTGTATTGTTTACACCTACAAACAAGTTGTAAAAGTAATTATAATCAAAACATGTACAAATATTGCAATACTAACATGAATAAAAAAAATATTAAACTTGTTGGTTGATATTCGTTTTACACTTGTTTATCTGTTGCCGTGTAATTGCAATACTCACAAGTATATTTCCATCACATTCTTTTGACAAATCTTTTATTTATTTTCTTTAAACTTGTTTTTAGGTGTAAGAAATAATATGTTTGCAGCAATAGAAACCCTGCCCTGGACGCAGCAGCATGCGGGCCGCCAGCTACGCGTGCGGTGCATCATTCCCATCAGCTGGCTGGCAGGGTCCTCCAGAACCCAGCAATCAGCTCCCATCGCCGGTGGACTATACCGCATGCAATTGACATATCCGATGAACGTGAACGCATTGCTGGTGTATTTTAAGGAAGAAACTGGAAGATTTGCATATCGTGCTTGGGTGCGCCACTGTCTTGCTGTGTTTATTTGGGAACTTTTACACTAGCAGGAACCTTTGCGATACGGACTCTATCCTTTTAGTCACTGCATTGGCAAACTGCCGTATCGATTCTGCCTTTCTTTGGACCGTCTCATCTGATGTCATTTCCTTTAAATCTGTGTCGCTTCTATATATCTGATGAAATTACAAAAAGTCACTTGTGACTTCAGCAACTCGGATATGATGTGTCATTAAATAGCTATGATAAAGGACTTACCTATCTATCTTTGGCCTACGAGCAATGGTAAGACTCGGCAGAACAGAGCATCACCGACCGGGAGACCGCATGAAAGGCGAAAGAGCACGACAGAGGGTTCTACAAGATAGAGCCTTGTGTAGATACTGTAGCTTTCCTCAACTGGCTGCGTTTCCGTGTCCTCCTTGGAAATACAAGGGTTTTGTCTGTGCGATACAGGATCAGGTTATATAGGACGAACAACTATTGGGGATACATCCCAAAGGATTGGTATCTCCGGTTGTTCGGCGCTTTCTAACTTTGATTATCTGCACAGACAACCTAGTAGCCAGAATTATACAGCAAGAGCTCGCTCTGAAATACCGGATCGGAGACTGCCTTACTGTAAGTACTTGCCGAAGGCCGTGCTCGAAAATGACCGCGACTGGCCCATCATTAGGAACGATTCTAGCGAACAAGCTTAATATCGTTTTGATGGACTGGGCACAGTCTATGATATTTTTTGTCAACATGAATAGTGATTTTTTTTATGGTGTAGTATGCCGACCGAAATTTTTCCGGTAGTCATCTCTTCGAATGGGTTAATCCCAGTCAGCTTCTCGGAAGATCTCGTGCTGGAACTCAGTGACGGACCGCTCCGAGCTCAATTGCAAAAAGCGGTGCTCATCGATAACCCTTGGTCGTCTGGTCTCCTCTGCCGAGGTCTTCCGTCTGGTTGGGATTCATTTATTTATTTTATAGGATTCTATGTCTATACATAACTCAACCAGATGAGAAAATAAATATAAATACATCAAAATAATAATAATAATAAATTTTAGTTTACATTCATATCTTCTGTTACTAAACAATATTGAAACCAATTAGGAGACCAACTATCATAAAAAGTAGTGCTTAATTTATCCTAATATATTAAAATAAAATTCGACCCATGGTAAATTTGGCTATAATTTTATATTTTTCTTATTATTATCTAAGTTCTAACATTCAATTCCAAAGCTCTGTTTAGTCTCCAACTTAAGAGCTTATCGTAGCGGTTTGACGTGACGTCTAGCCAGTCTTGGCTCGCTCTGGGAGATTATGATGACATTTTCTGGATGCTCTCGGGAAGTAGGAAGATGACAAATTCTTTCACGGGTATAGCACCTTTGTGGTAATCCCACAAAGGTACACAAAATATAGTAATTGCAAATCTGCTGTTAGAGTAATATAATTTCAATGTATAAATTGTCAGGCGCTATTGCGAAGTTTTTTTTTTTTTTGAATTCCAACCATCTAGGTGGTATCGATGGAACTTCGAATTCAGTCGCGATGTACGATGGTGAAACTCAGCAGCTGGGATCAATCCGAACAGTTCCTCAGAACATTCCCCGTGGAAAATTTTGTAAAAATGCAAAGAGAAGCAACATCTCTTCGCAAGGACAAAGGATCAAGTCGATCAGAGAGAGCTTGGTCGCCGACAATTCGAGCCGCTCGACGTTGGATGCGGTCAAATGGAAGGAGTTGGTACTGGGGTGCCCCTGCCCAGAGATGAGAACAGTATTCCATGTGGGGCCGAACTTGCGCCTTATAAAGTTGCAAACGGTGGACCGGCATGAAATACTGTCCCGCTCTACAGAGCACACCAAGCTTTTGGAGGCCAATTTGGCCTTTCCTCCAAGTGACCACGGAACTGAACGTCGCTCGATATGTCAACGCCAAGGATTCTGATACTGGCTGAGGCAATAAGGGGAATGTTCTCAAAAGAGGAGAAACGACAAAGGATTCTTTTAGCGGTGAACGCGCAAACCTGTGTCTTTTGGGGTTGAATAGGACCAAATTACGTCGACCCCAATCCGAGACTTTGAATAACAAGGTCTCGACTTCAGACACAAGTTTGTTCCGGCACTCGTCGACGTGTTCCCGAGAAATATTCGCACGGCCTGTATATAGGGCATCACCCGTGCTGTCGTCTGCATAGCAATGAATGCTACTGATTTGTAGCATGTCGTTGATATGCAGAAGGAACAGAGTGGGAGATAGCACACAGCCTTGTGGAACACCAGCATTCACGGGTTTGGGGTCCGAGCATGCACCGTCGACAACAACCTTGATGCTCCGATCCGTGAGGAAGCTGGTGACCCAGTTGCACAATCTCTCAGGAGCCCCGTAAGATGAAAGCTTTGAAAGAAGCGCTTTATGCCAAACCCTATCAAATGCTTTCGCTACGTCCAGACTAACCGCCAAAGCCTCCCCCTTAGACTCAACTGCTTCTGCCCATCGGTGAGTCAGGTAAACTAGAAGATCACCAGCTGATCGTCCGCGACGGAAACCGTACTGTCGGTCACTGATCAGCTGGTGTTCTTCCAGGTACCTCAGGAGCTGGGTGTTGATGAGTGACTCCATTATTTTAGATAACAAGGGGTGATGGCAATAGGCCTGTAGTTGGACGGATCAGAGCGGTCGCCTTTTTCGGTATTGGATGCACAAATGCTGTCTTCCAAGATTCCGGGACGACGCCTGAAGAGTAGGAGTGCCGGAAAAGACGCGTGAGAACCGGTGCCAACTCAGGGGCACACATCCTCAGCACAATTGGAGGATTCCGTCCGGCCCACTCGACTTATGAATGTCCAGGAGCGGAGTGCCTTTCGCACTGAGCTCTGCAGAAACTGAATTTCCGGCATGGAGCACTTACACCACGGGATGGTAGGTGGAGAGTTTCCCCGGTCATCAAGAGTCGAGTTGGATGCAAAAGAGAGCCCAAGAGATCGGCTTTCTCTTTTGCAGTATGGGCCAGCGAATCATCCTCCTTGTGTAGAGATGGGAGAGATGGCTGACAGAAATTCCCTGGACAGCCTTGGCGAGAGACCAGAATGCGCGGGATCCCGATGGGAGGCGAACTAGTCTCTCGCCAATTCTGCCAATGTGCTTTAACTTTGCCGCAGCGATAACTCTTTTGAAGGACCTGGAGGCCGAGTTGTACTCGTTTTTAAGAGCACTGGTTTTGCATCCCGAGACGCCGATGCATCGGCCCAGGCCTGGTAGCACTTCCGCTTTCGGCGTGACGCTATTTTGCAGGTGCGACCAAACCAAGGCTGGGATTTACCTCCGACAGGCACTGCAGAGAACGGAATAAAAGTTCCATTCCTGAAGTACCACATCGGTGACAGAATCTGCAACGACGTTGGGATCATCCAGCGAGAAGCAAACCTGCCCCCATGGGTAGGAAGCAAAGAAAGACCGCATTCCATCCCAATCTGCCGACCTATAGTGCCACACACGGCGGAACCCCGCAGATCGCGTTCGGGATCGGCGCGCGATAAACACTACACTCCGGATCAGACAGTGGTCCGACGAGCCAAGAGGGCATCGACTGAGACCAAATATCCGTCCGGGTGTGAGGTCAGCAAAAGGTCCAACAGGGAAGGTGTATGACCTTCCACGTCTGGGATCCGCGTCGGCGAGGTTACCAGTTGTGTCAGGCCATATGCTAATGCAAAGTCGTGAACAGATCTCCCGCATGATCGGTTATGCGAGAACCGAGCCAATCGGTGTGGTGGGCATTAAAATCGCCGAGAATCACGATCTCTGCGGATGGGATCTGTTGTAGCACGGAATCTGTAGCCATTTGGATGTGGTCGATGAGTCGGTCAGTTACGGTATTACCGCTATGGGACCTGTAAAGGCACGCATAGACGCGCGGATGGTCGTCGCTGTCGATGCGCAGCCAAAGGGTAGAAAGGTCCAAACCTTCAAGACTACCGAGGCGTCGAGAACAGATATCATCTCTGACGTATACGCAAACTCCGGCACGGGGCACAAAGGAGTGTTCCAGTTTGTACCCCGGGTAATGGAGATAAGAGGTATCAGCCGGAGACGATATCTGAGTCTCTGTAAGAAAAAGCAAGGCCGGCTTCGCCGTTTCAAGATGGTAATGAACGGCGCTAAGGTTCGAGTGGAGTCCCCTGATATTGCAGAAATCCACGGCGAGCGCGGTAGGGGATGCCATAGTTTCTTTGCTGCGTTTGCCTCGAGTAGGAAAGAAAGAGCGGAATATTGCCCCCAGAATACGCGGGGCAGACTGAGCATCCACGATTAGGTAGCGTAGGAAAGCCTGAACGTGGATGCTCAGTGAGGGATTCTCCAGAACCGTAGGTACTGGTACCCTCCTGGGGTAGCTCAAAATTATATACCGCTACCATATTTGGGGAGGGGAGGGGAGAGGGCCTCCGGTTACCTCACTCACCGCACGAAACGCAGAAGCACAAGATGCCTCTACTTCACGCCGGTATTCTGCGAGGCCGTGGTACTTATCCGGACGAGCCGGCCCATTCCTGCGACAGCAAAGCCGCCGCTTGGCTCTACCACGTTAAATAGTTTTTTATATAATTGTTTTATAATGTTTTGTGAATTCTGTGTATTTTAAGATATCTTCTTCTTTTTTTAATAAAAAGCATATTATTTAGAGTATGCTCTAAGTCAAGGCCATTCCCAAACTATTTTGGACAAGAGGCCACTTTTCCAAGAAGAACCGATGCCGATGCCAGCGAAATTACATTAATCTTATCTCTAGTTTTTTTTTACTTACCAATTTAAAAACTTTGCGGTTGGTAAGTGAGTAAACTTGAGATCAATTTCTCAAATCATCTATTCAGAACTTATCAAAATAAATAGAGATAAAATTCAGTAAATATCAAGTTTAATTAATAATTATTAACAAATTTACACACAAAATTACAACAATGATACTTCCTACCAAAATATTACTCATTCAATAGGTACACGTAACACAACTTTTACAGTATCTTGAAAGTTTCAGATAAGAACTTGTGTTATATAGGAGTCTATTTTTAGACCTCGTCGACCCCCAAAATCAGTTTTGGTTTATGTCGACCCCTTGGGGTCGATATCGCCCACTTTGGGAATCCCTGCTCTAAGTGTTTGTGAAGTACCTACAGTAGTTGAAATATTTGATTATAGACCGTAGACCATCTTTAATGAAACTATAATTTTACAATCTTGATTTCAACGACAAGCTATGAAGATATCAGTTCTACAATACCGTCATAAATAAAATATTACATCATAATTATAATAATTGTCAAATAAATTGATACTGCCATAAAGATTGCCAAACGGTTGCCTGAAGTTATAGAAGAATAAATGAAAAAAGTTTAAAATAAAACACGAACTTTTGACGCGAAGTCGAAGAATGATGGTTGGGTCTTTTATTACATTTTGTTATTTCCGTACACTTGATATGCTTGAATAAGTTTTCTAACTCGATTGGAGTACGAAAAAAAAAATTGCTATAATATCACTTTGACACTGGAAGATAATTAAACACTATATAGAGCTCCGAGACTCCGATTATTTCTTTGTATTTGCGCGAATACTACACATTTGAAATTAAACTATTGTTTACGGATTTTTCGTGTTTAATAAAATTTTTAAACCTCATCGTTTGGGGTGCTTTGTAGCACCCATGGCCACGAGAGGGTTGAGGTGTTTGAAGTTCTGTTGATGAAGTTAACCCGGCTACCATCAGCTTTATAATTATAAATTTTTGGCCCGATCTACATATAGAATGAGCTCACATATCTTGTGGTGTGTCTCGAGGTGTACCAGTTAGTGCTATGCTTGGTTTTACCTATGACCATATCTAATTAAACGCGATAAAATCCGTAAAGAATAGTTTCATTTCAAATATTCTATATAAGATAAAATTAATTAATATTTTAAAGCATTATCCGATAGTTCGAAAAGACAGCACAAATATTGAAAATGATAAGGTGAGTTTATACAAGATGCCCTAAAGATGCCGTAAGGCGAAAGCGTTCGGTTACTGCTCTCTCTCTTACTCTGCCAGCATCCAAGCTAGACTCGGGCGACCGACCCATGGCAGAATATCCCACCGAAATTTTGCCGAACCCAAACCACACAGACTAGTGATGAAGAACAGCGTCACTCGTTCGTGGATACCGAAATTACGCTCATCAACCCGCTTGCTCAGCCTGGTGAGTATGGGCAAAACGTCAAAGAAAAGCTCGCATTTATTGGCACTTTCTTGGAGAAGCCTATTTTAGCCTACTGTCCGAGTTATCCCTTCTAGTGACATAAATCTTGATATAATTATATTTTTTTTCCACCTGATGGTAAGTGATTACCGTCGCCCACGTACATATGCAACACCAGAGGTGCTGCAGAGCGTTGCCGGCCTATAAGGGTATTTGGGAGATGGGAGGGAGGACGAGGAATGGGGAGGGGGAGTGGGCCTCCGGTCCTGACTCAGCAAACGAAACGCAGAAGCACAAGATGCTCGTATTCTGCGAGGCCGTGGTACCAACCTGGTCGAAACGGCCCATTCGAGTAGCAGCAAAAGCTGTTGCTTGGCTCTACCACGTTACGTCGTAACAAGCGGCTTTCAATTGTTGAAAAGTACGGTACACAACACCTAAAGGTATAAACTATTTTATTTTTTTATATTTTACTTTTCCATTTGACTTATTAAAGATAAGACACACTCATACATAAAAATTATTAATAATAAGGGATTAGAGTAAACATATCAATATATTTCTCATTCGGGAAAGTGATTGTAGTTTTTAATTGTGTGGTTTTATATTGCTTAATATTAATTATTTTTCATGTTTCTTTCACAACCCCTTTTAGGAATTTCTCAAAAATTTAGTTATGGCCAATTAAAATTCCAATTAAGACTTTGTATAATTCTTCAAATACACATCATTTGACACATTACATCATTTGTTTGGAACGCCTAGATATTTTAAAAAGCAATTTTAAGAAAAATTTACTGCACTTGTGCAATGAAAAATAGTAGTAGATAATAAGAATACTCATATACATATAAAATCATTAAAATTCTATACAAAATGTAACTATCATATTTTTGAAGGATATCTTCTCATTAGTTTCTCCCAAAGTTTTAAGTCTTAAGTTCATATCTGGAAAAATAGTCGAGCTAAATGGCCGTAGACTAAGGCGACCCTATAATCAAGTAATGTTAATCACATGAAGTTTATAATCTTTACATAAATTATTAAACATATTTATAATAATTATGTTGTTATTCGAGGATTATTTCTAAACTTCTAAGTGAAGTCTTTTCATGAGGAAGGTTTATATA
Source organism: Bhutanitis thaidina (assembly GCA_029286595.1). NCBI lineage: Eukaryota > Metazoa > Arthropoda > Insecta > Lepidoptera > Papilionidae > Bhutanitis > Bhutanitis thaidina. Next base: position 11,689,094 of record JAGSMS010000006.1, on the reverse strand, counting down.
ATCCATTCACATTTAGTGTACATACTACAGAACTGTACGTGCGGGGGCGGATCTCTACAATACAACGTTCCAGAGTACATAGATACAATAAAATTGTTTGTGTAATAAAATATAATTCAGTTTTACTACCTTTTTTTATAACTACCAATAAAAAATAATAGCGCTCTTTATTGCTTCATTTCAAGATTTTAAGTTAATGTATTAATAAGTTTTATAACCGACCTACCGGGAGCAACCACAAGGCTTAATTAATATTTTTATTACTGGCTTCTGGCATGGTTGTCTGTCCAATTAAAATTCGTTTTCTTTTTTATTTTCGATTTAACTTATTTATATGTATAGTCGCTTATAGTAAAGGCGTTAATTTTAATTTCGTAATACACCGAGGTTCACAGTGCCGGCACAATTTAAATTATTAATTATAATTTAAAGTGCTGAATTCATCACCTGTGGAAAGTGAAAGAAAACATCTTGTGGAAACCTGCATACCTGAGAAACAGTAGAAATTAGATTTCGAGGACATTTGAAGTCAGCCAACCTGCACTGGAGAAGGCTGCACCCTTTTCAGGGTCAGCTATCCTGCTGAATATTAAGAGATGGCGATTGACCAACAGCGTGACCTTAACAGACTGCTATTTTACTTCATTTATTTTTTACTTTAATGTATATCATTAGGGGTCGTCAGTCACTCACACCATAGGGTTAAGCAGAGATTATCGATTTTTATTTGTTAAAACTAAGCGTAGCCAAACCAGGATATGGAAAGTAATAAGTGGTGAGCTTCGTTTCTGGTTTGTTTACGGAGATTTCCATAATATCATGTATCAGGCTTTTCCTTAGTCATCTCTTACGATACTCATGAAAAGTAATTGGGTAGCAGAAATATACGTCGTTATACGACCAGCTTCCGGTTTTTCTTATGACTCATGCCATAAAAAAAGTGACAGACAAGTTAATAACGCGTTTAATGATAAGTGGCTACTGTCATCTATGGACAATTGCAAATTATTTCAATCGAAGAAGGTTACAGATGCATTTACACCCATGAGAAATTACATGAAATGTCCAAATTTATTTTCACACTGTTCTGTAGGTACTCTTTACCCTTCAAATCTGAACATAACAGTGGTTGTGTTGTTGATTAGCTGCAGAAATAGGTAAAGGGGTGGTCTACCAAGGCGCATGGGTAAAACCTCATCATTTCATCGTCGTAAGTTCTTTGAGTCTGTCATAAGTCCACTGCTGAACGTAGGTCGCCCCCAAAGTTTGCCACAAAGCTCGGTCCTGAGCCACCTGCATCGATCGACTCTTGCAATACTGTGGAGATTAATGTGCGTTCATGGTCAATTCGGCCCTCAAAACACTCATCGCAGTAACCCCGCAAGCTATGCCCTGTGCTACCTGCACACTCGCCATCTCTTTCTAACCCGCAATGAATATCACCAAAGGATATCACATCCGAGGTTATACCTAAACTCTCATCATTTCATCGTCGTAAGTTCTTTGAGTCTGTCATAAGTCCACTGCTGAACGTAGGTCGCCCCCAAAGTTTGCCACAAAGCTCGGTCCTGAGCCACCTGCATCGATCGACTCTTGCAATACTGTGGAGATTAATGTGCGTTCATGGTCAATTCGGCCCTCAAAACACTCATCGCAGTAACCCCGCAAGCTATGCCCTGTGCTACCTGCACACTCGCCATCTCTTTCTAACCCGCAATGAATATCACCAACGGATATCACATAAGATCTAAAGATAGCTGTACGGGGTGAGAGGTTATTCATATCCAAATTCTGTTGCATAGTTGCTATGGTGGCCGTTCGTTGCTCCACGCTCGTCTTAGAGGGTGGCGAGGACAAGGAGCTTCTCGAAAGTTTAGAGGTAGTATGGAGAATCCTTAAATTGAGAAAGAATGCACGTATTAGGTTGCAGCACCAGATGCGATAGTTGGAGTCAGCCATTTCCGAGATAGATACGATGGAGGCACCGTTTTATACAAGCCAAGATGAAAGGGGTGCGCAGCATAGGTAAAGTGGAAAAGAACAATAAACAGCCATACATCCCTGTGTGTGCTATAATGTTATGCAGAACGACAATATTAGCGTTTACCTCCAGATATTATGAAATCCATCAAGGTGACAATCAAAAAACAAGGAAAATAGTTTATATTATACAATATTATAATATCACTTGCCCGTGAAGGAGTTAAGCAACAAATCTTACTAGAATGATAATAATTCAACTAATTAAGAGATTATACGGTCAACCAACAACTTCTATAAAACACAATCGGCGTGAATTCTTGTCATATTCAAATTATTATGCAGCACTGAAGTCACTTTTCACAATATCGCAATCAAGAATTCACCCAAGTCGGGGTTGACACGTAGTTAAGTTTCCTAAAGTAGTAGGACAATGATCACTGCTCCAACTGCGGCGAGTTGGAGCTACGGATGCGAGAAAAAAGGAATGACAGGGACAGGGAAAAAATAATTTTGACCTTATATACCCACGACCACAGATTATCACAGTTTGGGGGTGCGTGCTATAGATTATAACTTAGGGGCGAGACACACTTACATATGCCCTAAAAAGTATCCATAAATTGAACCTTAATACATATTTTATAGTTAAATAACTTAGATGTTTTTTTTCCATTTTAAATAGATATTAAGTAAAGTTAGCGTACAACGCTATACAATAAAATAAAATCATAAATAATAGTAATATGATTTCTTCGGTAATCTCAAAGTTACAATCAATGTTACTAAAACCAATACTCGACTACAAGTGACTCACTCACCGAACGCAACGCAGAAGCATAAGATGCCTCTCTCTACATCACGCCACGCCCACGTATTCTGTGAGGCCGTGGTACCAACCTGGTCGAGCCAGCCCATTCAAACAGCAGCAAAAGCAGCCGCTTGGCTCTACCACATTTAAAAATGTTAAAGCAACAGTAATTCAGATTAAAGACGGCCGGACTGGGATAGTCATGATCATTCAACTCCTAATAATTGTTTAGACTTCCAAATATCCCACGAAATAAACTGGATGGTCATAATAGTGTCTATCTGTCAGCCGATTTCGATCATGTCTCGAGTCACAAGCGAACGAGGTACTTACTCATATCCTCGGATAAAATCGGAGGAAAGGTCTAAACAATACATCTCCAAATATTGACTAAGGCTTAGATTCAAACCTATGATCTTGGCTCAATAGCCTGTACGCTGACTACTGGGACTAACATCGTATGCAGGGAGAAAGAAATATTCCTAGTTCTCACAGGAACTGAGCGTTGAAAATATCATTATGCTGAAGGAAATATTTTTCAGTTCTAGCTTATTGGAACTCTCAAACACTGAAATAATAACATAATTTATGAATGTTAAAGTTCGGGGATTATCATATCTATAATCAATAAATTAATTTTATATTGCCAAAAGGTCAGAAGTAGAACATTGGTTTGTTGTTATTGAACAATAAATTTCATTAAATTAAATATATTACAATAAATTAGCGGAGCAGTAGCAGTGCAGAAATAATGAATATTTAATAATTATGATTAATATTTAATAAAGTATGAAGCTGCCACTTTAATGGAGAGATAACTTAAAATGCTAATTAAATCTGTGTGATCCAAGATTCGCGATTAAAACTTTTTTTAAGATTTAAATGATTAAAATTTTATGACATAATGTTATTGTTTTAAATTCAATATATGAGATAAACATGGAGATCTCATAAAATAGAGTAACTTTCAAATCCGACATCCGTCGTAGCTCTAACGCAGCGTAGACAACTCCTAATATTAATGGTGCGTTTGGTAAGGACACGACCCACGCACTGTGCGTGTTGGGTTTAATCGTTTTAATACAAAACTGCAATTTAATACTTTTACCCCTAATATAAGTACAGGCAAACGCAGTGTGGGACGACCCCCCACAAGATGGAGTGACGACCTGCGCAATGTTGCGGGAAGTCAATGGATGCAGGTGGCTCAGGACCGAGCTTCGTGGCAATCTTTGGGGGAGGCCTATGTTCAGCAGTGGACTTCTGATAGGCTGAAATGATGATGATGATGATAAGTCATTCATTGCCAATCGGCAAATCCTCCCTTTAGATAGGCCTATGTCATGCAATGGACTGTTTACATGCTGTTAAGGATAATGTTATACAAATAATTTCTATTATCAGTTATTATTTATTGTCTTACAATGTCGAAAATTAATTTAATTAAGGATACAATGGGCGGACTTAATGCCAAGTGGCATTCTCTACCAGTCAACCCTTGTTATGGTGAAAGGTAGTTGGCAGGTACAAAACAAAGAATGAAAAATAAAATAAAATAAAACAACTCCAATAATAATAAGTTGATAAGTACATATAAACACACTATGTAATTAAATAAATATTTATTACATAAAATACACAAATACGTATACAAGTATATAAAAAGATATATAAATAAATATATAATAAAAATCAAAAATAGTTAAGCCGAATATTGTCAATGATCTATTAGGTAATCACGAACTAGACTCTTAAATGATTTCTTGATATGAGGTGCTTTTATCTTATCGGGCAGGGCGTTCCAGAGGAGTGTAGCTGGAACAGTAAAAGAAGAGTTATAGTAATCTTAAGATATAGAATAGAATATTCATATACAGAATATTCTTAAGATGTGTAAATTATATGAAGTGAACATCATGTAATTATTGTATTATACAAATACATACATGATTAAATTACAAATATATTTCAGTTAATGCAATTCATTTCAGTTCTAACAACTTAGGGTGGCTTGAGTTTATTAAAATGTATTCTAATCCTTAATAATGATATTCTTTTGAATATTGTAAATTAGTCCATTTCAAACTTAAAAGATACAGGTTTATGCGTTTACTGCAAAAATAATTCCTTTATCGTTTCTCCCCTTTTAGAGAACATTCCCGTTTTCACCTCAGCCAGTATTGGAATCCTTGACATTGACATGTCGAGCGACGTTCATTTCGTGGTCAACTGGAGGGAAACCGAAAATAACCTCTTAAAAGCTAGGTGAGCTCAGCAGAGCGGGACAGTATTGCACGCCAGTCCACCGAATGGTACTTTATGAGGCTTAAGTTCAGCCCCTGTCATCTTTGGACCGGTGCACCCCAGCACCATTTCATCGCATCAAACTCGAGTCGTCGGCGACCAAGTTCTGTCTGATCGTTTTGATCCACAGGCCTAGAGATGAGGCAATGAGATCCCACACCTAATGCCCTCACCTAATGCCTATTTTACCGCATTAACACGGGGAATGTTTTGAGGAGCTGTTGAACGTTTCCAGTTCCAGCTAAGTTTCACCATCCCGCATCGCGACAGACTAAGTTCCGCCAACAGTGCAATCCTCACGGATATTTCAGCCACGCGAAGTGCGTGACTTGCCATCAGATGTGCCGCTTGCTCATTTGCCCTCTTTTCTGTAAATTAAAAAAATAAATTATTGTTGTTTAAATGTACTTTATCTTACCTTAACCGTCAGTAAATAGACAATTTAAGAACATAGGCCTCTCACATGGTCAGGATTTGCAATTTTAGATATTTATTTCACCATCTGTCGGTAGCTATTGCGATTTTTCCCACAGGAAAAAAGGAGGTGGTACATTCTTACGCCGTTTCCAGACGGCCTTCAGTAGATAGAGTAACCATTAATTATACCCACAAAGAGATTTTAACAGTCACCTATAAGCTTTTTGTAATCGACAGAGCACTGATGAAGTACAAAAAACTTGTATACGACTAGTTTGAAACATAAATTGTAATCAAATAATCACAACTTGTTTAAAATGCATTAGTGTAAAGGGTGTCCTTGTATTATACAAACACAAAACAATACACAAAGTAAGTGTAAACACAAAACATTTCTACACTTATATAAATACTTGTTGCCTACGTGTTGTGAACAAAAGAGTAAAAAAACATATTTGAAACAATGAAAATACTAGTACGTCATCATGACATGTTTTTGATAAGTCTTATACACTTGTTTTCAACGTTTTCAACAGGACTTCCTATTAAAAACGTATATCACAACTTTTTATCTGATGTAAGCGCGAGGTTAACTATTATTTGGCAACGTAGGAAAATTCCATTTCTAAAAGTTTTGATAAATAGAGAAGAATGGAAAAGTCTATTATTATTGCGTTATAAACGATGCACTAATAAATGTTTAACTAGTTTTGAGTTAAACAAACTGACGAATTTCTAAAAATATATATATTTCTGTTTAAACATTTTATCATATTTCAAGTAATAAGTGTCACCTAAAACCGCCAGACTACGCCAAGCTAATAACACTCATTTAGCCGTTTGGTACTCTCTTAACATGAGAGGTTCAAAGTGTCGTGTTCACTTCATTATGAGATGAGATCATTATTGCTTTTATTACAGACATTCTTGTATAGTAAAAACATAAAGTAGATTAAAGTGTATAATTTATATCAAATTATTGTTTTGAACAATCTGATACAAACATATTCATCGTACAAATTTTTGCTCCTTGCGGGATTTGAACCTCCACGTGACACTTAGCTTCGAAGGTAGAAATACTATGAACTAGGCTATTATTTTTTACAACATGAAATATTCAGAAAAACGATTGAAGCTATGTTTCAATATATATTTATGCACATATATATTACTATATACAATTATCGCTTTGAATTTCATCAACCTTTAGCGTTATTTTATTTAAAAATTATATTTCCGTAAGTGGCTTGTAAGTAAGCTTATCTGAGCACTAAGCCCAGGATGGGTTCATATACTCGTAGTTATGAAATTTTTTATTCACTCCGATTGTCCGGATACTCCATTTAAATTTCGATACGTTATTTATATTCTGCATAATTGACTTCTGGATATTAACCGAAAGATGTGTCAAAGTCGATGAGGTAAAAATCGATATAACAAAATCAGTGCGTCAAATTAAACATATAATGTAAATACAATTTAATAATTTGCAGTTATTGAGTCATATCAATTTAAAGGTCACCCAGTTTAATCTTAATCGATATTAGCATCAGTCCATTAATTCATTTTGTCATTATAAACCTTAAAAACATTAATTCCAATTTGGAATTAAGATTTTTAAATATTTATAATAATTAAAGATCAGAAGAAAATTAAAAATCTCATCAACGGTAGATGGCGCTAGTAGTCGTGTAATATCAACGATTTGAAGAAAGTAGATTTAATATAAACAGCTACACACACTTATTAGATTAAAAAGCATAGTATATTATTGCCTATTAGGGTCTAGAATTATAATAGATCTGCGTAATTTGGAAGATAGTACAGGAGGACAATCTTTTAATAATGGGCAAACATTTGTGGTTTACATTCAGTTTGGAGTTCTTATTTATCTTTGAGCATTGAGCTTTACAATTACAACAATCTCATTCATTACTTAATTTATTCGAATTGAAGCACTATAGTACTATTGAAAACATTTGTTTTATAGTTTTACTTAAGACATGATAGTCAAACGATCTGGGGATCTCTGTCTCCAAATCAGAAGACTAAACTTCGATCCCTTAACTACAGATGTTATACCAATGAGTTTTTCCAAACTAATGCATGCATTGGCCACTAGACGGCGACAGACTCACCACCTATCACGTTACCTAACTCGGGGTACATAAAATCTAATGAAAATTTAGCTGAAAGGATTAAGTTGTCTAGAGAGCCACAGAATAAGAACCTGGTTTCTTTCCTCCTAATATTTTTAAGAATTGTAGGAAAAAGATAAAGATTATACGAATAAAGTAACTATATATTTATATATATATATATATATATATATATATATATATATATATATATATATATATATATATATATATATATATATATATATATATATATATATATATATATATATATATATATATATATATATATATATATATATATTTATATATATATATATATATTTAGACAGAGAAGAGATATAATAAATTAAAATTTTATAGAAATATGACGTGACCCAGTAGTTACTCTACGGAAGATTCCAGCCACCACTCTGCGTAACTCTAGTGGTAACAGTAAAATTCAAGTTAAGTCTCTACGACGTAATCTGTGAAATTTTCGTACTTAACAACTTCAAATTGAAACCGCTCGCTATAATTTGATCGATATATTTTATCAGTATTTTAGTATTTTTAGAAGAATCTGTCTAATGTCTGATCTAATTAATAAACCCCGAATAATTTTATATTTACATGTCGATGTTTTAATAATAAAATTGTTTCAGATCACAATTACCTTGAAATATGACGCTAATTATATTGAAATATAGCGGGATAGGGTTAAAGCCAATATTTAAAGAAATCACCGAGTCACATTATAATATTAAATACATTATTTTTTCTGTAATAACCTAATTTAAAAGAAAAAAAATACGTGAAAAAGATTCGAAAACTGTAAAAATTAATAAATATATCTTATCATGTATTTCCAGTTTCAGATGAACCCGGTTATCGAATCTAAGATTTTCCATTAAAACAGGAAGCAGTTCCATCCGGTAAAATTATAATGTAGTGCATTTTATTCTTTTTAGTAGGCTATTTAATAGGCTATTTGTTGCAAGTCCACTGTTTAACTTAGGCACTGGTTAACACTTAGCTCACTTAATCTACTTTGTCTATGCACCTGAACTACAGATCTGTTCCACAGATATCATAGTTTAAGATGTTGAGCGTGTTAGCAATACTTTTCAGGGTATAAATGCATAACCCTTCACTAATATCACCCAGTTGATAAGAATTTATTTTCCCATAGTAAATATTGGGTAGGTAAACGTCGTTATTAGAAATAAAAATAAAAGTAGATTGGTCTCAGTATGGACCAATGTCACACCAATACTGTTTCTTGTTGGGAACACTACGAGTGAAGTTGTCGAATAGTATATATGCAAGGGATAAATTCCGATTAGGTAAGTCCAACTTCGACACAGTGGTCGATCGACGAATCCAACTCGGCTGGCTAGCTTTCTGGAACGGCATATCTTCTCGCCGAATATACCTCAAAATCTCAAGGTCGAAGTGTACAACAAGTGCGTGTAGCCAGTGATGTCTTACAAAGCAAAGACATAATTTTTCACGATCGTATGAAGAATCTCAAAGTTGCTCAACGGGTTATGGAAAGACCAAGCACGGCGTTTCTCTGCATGATCCCTGTAACGAAGATATCCACAGCATAACAAAGATAACCCACATTACCGGGGACGAAATGTTTGACGACCTGCACTATACTGCAAAAAGTGAATGGATGCAGATCGCTCGTGACTATGCTTTTTGGCTATTTTTGGGGGAGGCCAATGTTCAGCAGTGGACTTATGACCTGTTGTATTTATGATGATGATTATAATTGTATAAATAATTACCCTTAAAAATATTCTACATATTTATATATTAAATGGATATATTAATAACAGAATAACGTTAATTGCTAACATTAACGTATTTCTTAATTACTGTGACGTATTCAAACTGTTTAAGAATCAGAATAAAAAAATATATCGAAAAAAGTCATGCAATTTTTCTGTGGAAACTATTGACATCTAAAAAATTGGTTTACAGATGAATTCTGACTTTCAGGCTTTGTTAATCATGGCGTGCCACAAGGTTCTATTTTGGGACCTCTTCTGTTTGCTGTGTATTGTGCAGATATAACAAATAACATTAAATATTGCAGATACCATATTTACGCCGACGATACACAGATTTATATACCTTGTAAGCCGGAGGAAACAAAATCAGCTGTGGAAAAATTAAATAAAGACTTAGTAATAAAAGAAATTATTGAATAATAATAATAATGAATAATAATTAAAGAAAGTATTGCCGCTTGGTCAGAATCAAATGCATTAGTTCTAAATGGGAGCAAGTCTAAATATATGATTTTAGGGACATTTAAACAAATCCAAAAGATAGCGAAACTCGGAGTTAGGGTAACCATAAGAGGCGAGCAAGTTGAACGCGTGACTGAGGCCCGAAATTTAGGTTTGATAATGGATGATTGTTTACGATTCGAAAGTCACATATTAGACACTGCTAGGAAATGCTTTTATAGACTCAAAGTATTATATCAAATCAGAAATTACCTAAATACGGATACTCGTATCAAACTTTGCGACTCGCTGATTCTTTCTAAATTTAATTATATGGATACCGTACACGGCCCTCGTTTACTTGTACGCAGTCAAAAACTAGTTCAGCGGGTGCAGAACGCCTGTGCGAGATTTTGTTTTAAGATGCCGCCACGCGCTCATGTCACACCGTACATGAACGAGGGCAACATTTTAAAAATGAAGTACCGAGAACATCACCTAGCAACATTACTCTTTGGCTTAATTAAATACAATGTGCCGCCGTATCTTTTCTTTCTTTCTTTCTTTCTTTCTTTCTTTCTTTCTTTCTTTCTTTCTTTCTTTCTTTCTTTCTTTCTTTCTTTCTTTCTTTCTTTCTTTCTTTCTTTCTTTCTTTCTTTCTTTCTTTCTTTCTTTCTTTCTTTCTTTCTTTCTTTCTTTCTTTCTTTCTTTCTTTCTTTCTTTCTTTCTTTCTTTCTTTCTTTCTTTCTTTCTTTCTTTCTTTCTTTCTTTCTTTCTTTCTTTCTTTCTTTCTTTCTTTCTTTCTTTCTTTCTTTCTTTCTTTCTTTCTTTCTTTCTTTCTTTCTTTCTTTCTTTCTTTCTTTCTAAAATTGGATAGTAAAACTATAATTGCAATAGACAATATTAGAGGTGCCGTTACCGGGCTTCGAACTCAGGTCACTCGCATATAAATTATCACGTGAACGGCGTACGGCTTTGTATTTCATACAGAAACTATTTATTAAATAGATCCTAACTTGCGTTAACAAGAACCTCAAAATAAAGAATATTTAAAGAAATCACTGAGTCACATTATAATATTAAATACATTATTTGTTCTGTAATAACCTTATTTAAAAGAAAAAAAATACGTGAAAAAGATTAGAAAACTGTAAAAATTAATAAATATATCTTATCATGTATTTCCAGTTTCAGATGAACCCGGTTATCGAATCTAAGATTTTCCATTAAAACAGGAAGCAGTTCCATCCGGTAAAATTATAATGTAGTGCATTTTATTCTTTTTAGTAGGCTATTTAATAGGCTATTTGTTGCAAGTCCACTGTTTAACTTAGGCACTGGTTAACACTTAGCTCACTTAATCTACTTTGTCTATGCACCTGAACTACAGATCTGTTCCACAGATATCATAGTTTAAGATGTTGAGCGTGTTAGCAATACTTTTCAGGGTATAAATGCATAACCCTTCACTAATATCACCCAGTTGATAAGAATTTATTTTCCCATAGTAAATATTGGGTAGGTAAACGTCGTTATTAGAAATAAAAATAAAAGTAGATTGGTCTCAGTATGGACCAATGTCACACCAATACTGTTTCTTGTTGGGAACACTACGAGTGAAGTTGTCGAATAGTATATATGCAAGGGATAAATTCCGATTAGGTAAGTCCAACTTCGACACAGTGGTCGATCGACGAATCCAACTCGGCTGGCTAGCTTTCTGGAACGGCATATCTTCTCGCCGAATATACCTCAAAATCTCAAGGTCGAAGTGTACAACAAGTGCGTGTAGCCAGTGATGTCTTACAAAGCAAAGACATAATTTTTCACGATCGTATGAAGAATCTCAAAGTTGCTCAACGGGTTATGGAAAGACCAAGCACGGCGTTTCTCTGCATGATCCCTGTAACGAAGATATCCACAGCATAACAAAGATAACCCACATTACCGGGGACGAAATGTTTGACGACCTGCACTATACTGCAAAAGTGAATGGATGCAGATCGCTCGTGACTATGCTTTTGGCTATTTTGGGGAGGCCAATGTTCAGCAGTGGACTTATGACCTGTTGTATTTATGATGATGATTATTATTGTATAAATAATTACCCTTAAAAATATTCTACATATTTATATATTAAATGGATATATTAATAACAGAATAACGTTAATTGCTAACATTAACGTATTTCTTAATTACTGTGACGTATTCAAACTGTTTAAGAATCAGAATAAAAAAATATATCGAAAAAAGTCATGCAATTTTTCTGTGGAAACTATTGACATCTAAAAATTGGTTTACAGATGAATTCTGACTTTCAGGCTTTGTTAATCATGGCGTGCCACAAGGTTCTATTTTGGGACCTCTTCTGTTTGCTGTGTATTGTGCAGATATAACAAATAACATTAAATATTGCAGATACCATATTTACGCCGACGATACACAGATTTATATACCTTGTAAGCCGGAGGAAACAAAATCAGCTGTGGAAAAATTAAATAAAGACTTAGAAAGTATTGCCGCTTGGTCAGAATCGAATGCATTAGTTCTAAATGGGAGCAAGTCTAAATATATGATTTTAGGGACATTTAAACAAATCCAAAAGATAGCGAAACTCGGAGTTAGGGTAACCATAAGAGGCGAGCAAGTTGAACGCGTGACTGAGGCCCGAAATTTAGGTTTGATAATGGATGATTGTTTACGATTCGAAAGTCACATATTAGACACTGCTAGGAAATGCTTTTATAGACTCAAAGTATTATATCAAATCAGAAATTACCTAAATACGGATACTCGTATCAAACTTTGCGACTCGCTGATTCTTTCTAAATTTAATTATATGGATACCGTACACGGCCCTCGTTTACTTGTACGCAGTCAAAAACTAGTTCAGCGGGTGCAGAACGCCTGTGCGAGATTTTGTTTTAAGATGCCGCCACGCGCTCATGTCACACCGTACATGAACGAGGGCAACATTTTAAAAATGAAGTACCGTCGAGAACATCACCTAGCAACATTACTCTTTGGCTTAATTAAATACAATGTGCCGCCGTATCTTTTCCAAAAATTGCTGAGGTCGCGCGACGTACAATCAAAAATTACTCGTGCATCAAGCTATTCTCTCGCCGTGCCCTACCATCGTACCATCGCCTTCCGTGGTAGTTTTAAGTATGCTGCCTCCAAGTGCTGGAATGACCTGCCGCCACCGCTTCGGTGTCTGAAAACATTAAAATCATTCAAAACAAAGTATAAAAATCATCTTATTATTTCTCAAAAAAATATGGTATAAGATACGTACCTCAATGGTTATAGACATACGACACTGACGAACAGAGTCTCAGCGACTGGGAGGGCAGGCAAGGAGGCTATTGGAGGAAGGTACTAAAATAAATATCTGGTGGATGGTAACTGATATGATAATTGTATTTTAATTATTACATACCTGCGATTATGCCATAATTGTGTAGTGCGGTATAGTTCCAGAACAGAGTACAGCTCCCATAGCTCATAGACACAATTTTGTAAAGCTGTATTTATTAAATCTATTTATCCTTGATTATAGTTAAGTTAGTTTTCATTTTATTATTGTTACTGATACTTCTTAAGCTATGTACAATATAGTTGAAAAAAACTTTCCCCGTATGTATACGAATGTCCGTACATCACTCGACACACAGGCCCACTGAAAACCAGCGCTGTAGTCTCAACTGCAGCATTAAGCTGAGTGTGGTCTGTTTGCCCCGTGCGCCACGCAACGCGTCTAGAGGAGGCAACGTTAAACATTGTTTGTGTAAATAACTGTTTGATTAAATGTGTTGCTATGTTTGTTTTGTTATCAAGTGGCGTATTTGTGCAATAAATGTTTCTTTCTTTCTTTCTTTCTTTCTAAAATTGGATAGTAAAACTATAATTGCAATAGACAATATTAGAGGTGCCGTTACCGGGCTTCGAACTCAGGTCACTCGCATATAAGTTATCACGTGAACGGCGTACGGCTTTGTATTTCATACAGAAACTATTTATTAAATAGATCCTAACTTGCGTTAACAAGAACCTCAAAATAAAGAATATTTAAAAGAAATATGATGTTCGTTTAATTATAGCACCAAATATGCTCATAACTTGTTTTAATAACGTTCACATTGCCGGCAGTTACGATAATTATTTGGTTTCGTAATATAAACTTGTTGATTGTCATCGCTTCTGTGTTAAGTTAAATTTTTTGGAGAGAGCTCGTAAAGCTTCTACAATAAACAGAAGATTGTTTTAAAGTTTTAAATGTGGTTGGATACGGAATATAAATGCTTGAAGGCTATTATATCAAAGCCATCCCAGACTTTGATAATGTCTATATGTTGTATAGTCATTATACGTTCATTGTATGATAATATCACACTTATCAATGTAATTATAAATTTTATACAAATATCATTCACACTCCTCTTTATGTCATTATTATTTTTAATCGTAGTGTAGAATCTGGTGTATTTGCTGATTTAATGAAACATAGCAAAGTCATACCTTTATTTAAATCTTACTTTGGTAATAAAGGTACTTTGGACCCACTAACTTCAGACCAGTCTCTGTACTACCAACACTCCGTGACACTTATTGAAAAAATATTATAGGTCAATTGCTAAGGCATTTCGAATGTGTGCACCGTGAAAAACAAAACTACATCATTATGGCATAACAAGTAAATAACGCATAGAATTATTATCTGTTATTTGAGTTGTTATCAACGATGAGAGTTCTTCCAGATCAATGTGCGTTCCGCTGGGCTCGATTTTCGGCCCCTTACTATTTCTTAATTGTTGATAGTTGATTAATACATTTTTTTTGAATAATTACTCGAATTAATAGAATTTATTACAATATTCTAGAGGGGTTATTGCAAAAATATTTTGTTTAGTTTCCATACGAAAGAAGACAAACGGCATAAGTTGAAAATAAGAGGAAAGAAGCTACTCATGTTATATATTACAAGTTCAATGTACGTTACGTTTTATTAAGGACCGGTGTTGTAGACACGAAATATATGAAAATGGTAACATTTTAATTTGACGTGGCATGGCAAAGAAAGTACGACTAAGCAAAAAAACTATTACCCTTATTGCCATTATCTCATTTTAACAACGAAGAACAAACTACTGTAGGATCAAAAATATTTTCACTACGTATTGACATTTTCCACTAAGAAGATGATAAGTTGTCTGTTACAAATATAGGAAATTGGCTGCTTACTTAAAAATAATGAGGTACCTTAACCTTACAGTATAACAATTTCCCAAAAATCAGAAGTACGTTGACAAATAAATGGTATGATATCGAAAAGTGTAGCAGTGATTGGTCGAGTACTATTTTGTTAGTTCCAAAAAAAATTCATTAAAGAAATGACAAAAATTGGTGCTTAGTCATTGTGTTCAGTAAAGAAAATTAAAAAAATGTGGTGAGGTTTCCCCTTCCCCTCCCGTTCAATATTTTATATCATTATATAAAATATTGAACTACCGGAGTTCGAAGAATTAAGCAGAAAAATGTCAGCTTTCCACACAGATTAGGAACAATACCAACTAAAAAGGCTACCAAAGAGACTTAAGGTTAGTCCTAGTTATTTTTCAATAATATTGGCGATTGATATGTCAGTTACGAAAAATGTTTGATATAGAAATGATTTGACTGTTTTTGGAAGAATTTGGAACACTAAAATAAGTAAATGTTCGGTTTAATTCTTCGAAATGCGATTTCATCGAAAAAGAAATATTATTTTGGAGTCACTTAATTTCGGAAAATGGTATTATGCCTGATCCAGAAAAAAGAATAATTGTGGAAAGTATCATACTCCAAATTCTATATTATGAAATGAATGATTGAATGAAAATTGTCCATTTAGCACTACAATTTTAAATTTCGTTTGTCTTTTTTTCCAAACTACTACCGTTTCGTAATGAAGTTCCATTAAATGTAAAGAAACAGACGAAAGAAACACCGTAGGTATCCTCTTTTTCAATTTTTTTTTAACAGAATTTATATATTCTAAATTATATTACACAAAATGAAAAGCAACGAATAGCCTTATTCTTAGCAACTACAATTCAATTAAACCATATTCTAAATTATATTACACAAAATGAAAAGCAACGAATAGCCTTATTCTTAGCAACTACAATTCAATTAAACCATATTCTAAGAATTAGTTTAATTTTACATAAAAATTAAACTCGGATATGAATATATTCTAAATTATATTACACAAAATGAAAAGCAACGAATAGCCTTATTCTTAGCAACTACTATTCAATTAAACCATATTCTAAGAATTAGTTTAATTTTACATAAAAATTAAACTCGGATATGAATATATTCTAAATTATATTACACAAAATGAAAAGCAACGAATAGCCTTATTCTTAGCAACTACTATTCAATTAAACCATATTCTAAGAATTAGTTTAATTTTACATAAAAATTAAACTCGGATATGAATATATTCTAAATTATATTACACAAAATGAAAAGCAACGAATAGCCTTATTCTTAGCAACTACTATTCAATTAAACCATATTCTAAGAATTAGTTTAATTTTACATAAAAATTAAACTCGGATATGAATATATTCTAAATTATATTACACAAAATGAAAAGCAACGAATAGCCTTATTCTTAGCAACTACTATTCAATTAAACCATATTCTAAGAATTAGTTTAATTTTACATAAAAATTAAACTCGGATATGAATATATTCTAAATTATATTACACAAAATGAAAAGCAACGAATAGCCTTATTCTTAGCAACTACTATTCAATTAAACCATATTCTAAGAATTAGTTTAATTTTACATAAAAATTAAACTCGGATATGAATATATTCTAAATTATATTACACAAAATGAAAAGCAACGAATAGCCTTATTCTTAGCAACTACAATTCAATTAAACCATATTCTAAGAATTAGTTTAATTTTACATAAAAATTAAACTCGGATATGAATATATTCTAACATTGCAGTGTGTACTCTGAAACTGTAATTTCATAGATACAAAAGATGCTTCAGAAGTTGCTCTAAAATGTTTGTGAAATATTTTCGACTAATTCTCAATTAAACTTTCTCCTGGAACTCTACTTTTAGATTAGTGTACATAGTCAGTGGCTACCAATTCTCTGACAAATAATATTAATATACTTGGGTAACAAAATCACTACTATAAAACCAATATATGTAGTTAAATTATTTTTGGAGGGTATTATGTAAAAAAAATTATTAACTTTAATGAGAATTTACAAAGGTCACAACGCAAGAAAATTTATGTAAAAATGCTTGATATCCATCTCTTAATTATCATCTATCATCATCTTATCGACAGATTAAAATTCTACGATCTGTATTTTTGCTATAATTCAATGCATTTCAGAATTTGATTTGTATAATTTGAAACACTTAATCTTCTTGCAAAAAAACTTTACTACACGCTAAAAATAATTGTGAAACTATTTCCTAAAAGTTGCCAGATGATGCAATATAATTACATAACATCTGGCAATGCCGAACTACTTGCCTTTAATAATAGTCATTAAATATTGCTAAGGTCATAGTTCTCCCTTACCTCTTTCCACTCCTCGCGTTTAACTAACTGCGAATACCATATTATATTATGCTACGAAAATAAGTAAAATAAACTATTCTAGCGGTTTCGATATTAGTCTAACATCTTTATTTTCCTTACAAAATATGCCGCAAAGCTAACTTTACCTAGCAAGTAAGGATATATGAGCCTTTTTTCGGGCGGGAACAAGGCACGCGCCTATAACGGCTGGGTCATGCCAGTCCTCATTTATACCTTTGGCATACTCAGGTGGACTCAACCGAACTTAACGCCCTGGACAGAATAGTCCGCACAGGATGACGTTCCACAGGATGCATCATCCGAGATCGTCAGTGATGAGGCTGTACTTGCCGCGGAAGCGTGGTGGGCAGGGTTACTTAAGCGCCCTCACCATGCACAATCGCGAAGTGTGCAGCCTCCTTAATTACTTCCTAGCGAGACCGGATGACGCATTCTATTCGGACGGCATTAGTTGTGATAAAGGGCTCTATCCTTGGCCAACGAGCAACGGAAGGACCCGGCAGTACAGGGCGTCTCGGACCGGGAGACCATATGGAAGGAGAAAGAGCTCCACGGGAGGTTCTACAAGGCTCTACATGAGCCTTTCGTAGATACCGTCGCATCCCTAAACTGGCTGCGTTTTGGTGACCTCTTTGGGGAAACCGCAGGTTTTGTCTGTGCGATACAGGATCAGGTTATTAAGACGAACAACTATCGGAGATACATCCTAAGGGATGGCATCGGCTTGCTCCGGTTGTTCAGCGCTTTCTGACTCTGAGTATCTGCACAGACACAACCTAGTAGCCAGGATCCTACACCAGGAGCTCGCTCTGAAATACGGTCTCGTGGATCGGAGACTGCCTTACTTTAAATACTCGCCGGAAGCCGTGCTCGAAAATAACCGCGCTAGGCTATATTGGGACCGATCCATTATCACGGACAGGACAATTCATGCAAACAAGCCTGACATCGTGTTGATGGTTCGGGCACAGACGAGGATATCTTTGGTCGACATCACCATTCCATATGACGAGAACCTCGTGAAAGCCGAAACAGACAAGATGAAAAAATATCTGGACCTGGCTCACGAGGTAACCGACATGTGGGGTGGTATGCCGACCGAAATTATTCCGATCATCGTCTCTGCGAATGGGTTAATCCCAGTCAGCCTCTCGGAACATCTGAGGCGGCTGGGACTCCGTGACGGACCGCTCCGAGCTCAAATGCAGAACGCGGTTCTCCTTAACCCTCGGACGCCTGGTCTCCCCTGCCGGGGGCTTCCGTCTGGTTGGGTTTTGGTAATCCATTTAATTTTATTGTATATTTAATTAATAAAGTATTATTTATATTATGGTATTTATTTGTATCTATATTTATTTGTATATGCAGCCCAACCGGATGAGTGAATATCGAAATACCCCATACTATATAAACACACATTATATCATTAAGTAATAAATAAACATTAATTACACATTATGCATATATATACAGTAATGCATAAAATAGCAATAATATTGAATAAATGTCTACGTAAAAAAATTCTGAATTTCGAATTCTATACCTAAAAAATCTTTAATACATAGCATAGCATACCTGGTGTTTATAATTTTTATTATTAATACTCTATATCATTTTTCAATTCTCTTTGTTCTATATCTGAAAAATGTCGTTAGGATCGCAAGATTTCTAATATTGACTCATTATTAATAAAAATATATATAATTATTTAATCAAAAACTACTAGGAACATATTCGAAATTACATGTCAAACAATAAAACTGCTCAAAAGAAGCAAATATCTGTGTATCCAAATTATTGGCAAAGTTAAAATGTAAGAAATAAGACGCATTTTCTATCAATATTCTATCAATAACTACCCCTAGTCACAATTTTCTTATTAAAATGATTATTTGTGACAATTAATACGTAAAATTTGCTATTAATTTTGTAAGTTGTAAAAGTTGACTAAAGGAAGGCAGAAAAATCTCAGAGTGCCACGGTGAATAAAGATTTCAATGAATAACCATTTTAAATTTATTTTTATTTATTTCATTTCATTTAAAATGTTATTTCAGGGAATACTCTGATCACTGAGGGGTGATATTTTCCACCAAATATAACCAACCCAACCAGCACAGATTGATAACTAAGGGATTTCATGTAAAGCAAACAAGGTGAAAAAATTTAAAGCTTAATACTACAATATTTTTTTATTGTCCAAAAATTTGTAGATTCTATCAGAACTACGATTACTGCCAAAACAGAAAAAGTTAATGAGAATGATGGAAAGAGGTACTTGAAGCTTAAAAGTTATGTATATTCTTTTGAACCTGTAAAAAGTATGCACTTCGCACGAAATAATCTATTCGCTGGCGATATAAGTGAAGGTAAATAAACATACTTTTAATTTTCTTATCAAGATTAGTAATTTTAGTTCAGTTCGTTGAAATATCAAGACAATTACTGGTTTAAATTCTAAGTGAATTATCTACCACTGTGCATATATAGAAAGTTTCAAACATTTTATATACTATGAAAGAAATAATAGATCTAAATTAAAAGATAACCATTTTAATAGTATATATAATATCTGTATTTATGACATTTATCATTCACTTCAAGCGACATGAAACTTACGAACCCTTAACATGTCATAACTTTGAAACAATTGAAATTATATTGTTATAAGTCATATCAGGACTAATGGCACTAGAAGGGATTATGTTCTAAAAACTAATGTGTTATCTTCTTCTTTTCTTCAGCGCAACCATTCCAAGACGTTTTAAACTACAACTAGAAGTCACTCGTTCCACAGTATGGAGAGCCCATTGCTAGCGCCGCAATCAAACAGTTCTATGATGCCATTCAAAAGTTTTTACTTAGCGTTCGTATTGGTCAGCTTGAATGAGATTATGTAATATACGTTGCTATAGAGTAAGATTTACATATATGAAATGAAGTAATAAAGTTTTCATTAATAGTTTATAATATTTCATTTTAATCCTTTTAAAACAATCAAACCACATCTTAAATTCTAAAAAAAATTACCAAAAATAAAGTAGGATATCTTTTTCAGTCAATACTTACAAATTTGTTTTAAAATATAACTCAATTCAGGTTCCTACCACTCTGGTACTAAAATAGCCTCAACCATAAAAATAATAAATGTTTTTACCACAATTATTTAAACCTTTTTTTTTAAACTACTAACATTTTTATCTGACAGAAAAACCATTAGCGAGCAGTACTTTCTCCGATGACTTTAGTTTAAAGAACATGCTTGGTTCAGTGCTCGTCGAAGAAAATCAAGTAAACTATAAAAAAAACTGAGTATTATATTAGAAGAATAATGCGAATACAAATAACAAAACAAACTAAAAAGTCCGATCTGATTGTTTTAAACCATTTTCTGTATTTGAGTGCAGTAAGCCGAAGAAAAATCATATAGGGCATTTCAGTCAAACGCTACCTAGCTTTAACACTTGCCTGAATTTACCATATTTACTATACCTATTTTTCAAATTAAGATTAATAGGTTGATTTAGGTTCTATTTTACTTGCTAATAACACTGTATTAATCTTTGGCATATTAAGTATGTTAGCATAAGCATTAACTGATGATACAAATATACATTTAATTTACACCAATCATCACAGTTTTAAGCTAACTAGTAAGCGGTAACTTCCTTTTTGCTCTTTTCCACTCATTCCTGATGATGTTCAGATAAAAATGGTCGAATTTCGACCACAAGCGAGACAGCTATTTATCAAAATTCCATCATTCTGTCTAAAGTAATTATATGTTCAATATTATACCTAGTAAGGCCATAACTACAATTACACTTTAAAAAGCATTTGATAATTCTAGGCGATTAATTAAATAAAATTTTATTCAAAGTCACCGCCTTTAGTTTGGGTACAGGCCTTTAATCTCTCTGGCGACGAATATACGACGACGAAACAGTTTGCATGGGCATGGGCAGCCACTGCTAGCTTCAAAAATGGTACTGATACTCAATCAATCCAGATCTGAACCAAGATTTCTCAACAAGCTAGAGCGCCTTCTTAATAAATGTATTCATTGTATCTTCGTAAGTGATGACCACACTTCTGAATTCCGTATTCGCCGTTTTTTTTTTGTTTTTAAGGAATTTTGGTGGAAAATATCGTTTTTCGTCTCCTTTTGTTAAATTTGGACTGATAAGTGTTATTTTAATATTAATAAATAAGCAGTGTTTAATCGTTTTCATAAATTAGAAGAAAAAAATATTTTTAAATTGATACATTTTTTTTAATAAATTTGACGAAAAAAATTGACGTGGATGTCCGGATTTTTTTTAGGGATATGATCACGATACTCCCGAAAAAATTTACGTATTGAGACTGGGTTTATCGTGTCCAGAATTTTATCTACTGATTTCCTATTTCATATCAAAAGGCACTAGCACTTGTAGTTATTTTTTTATTAGTTTTTCTTATTGTTTTCATCTGAAATGACTCGAAATAATTATTTGTACTTCAATAAGATTTTTTTCTTAAGAGTTAAATGAGTGTCATGAGACGTGCACTTTTGGATTTTCCAAAATATTTATTTATATTTGTTGTTTGAAAAATTCATTTTTATTAATTAGTTAATTATGATACACCTGCTACGGCTATCTCACCAATCCATGGGTTGATTGCCAAAGAATGCCAATAGGCATTAAGTCCAGCCTTAGTCACCTCTTACTATAAGGTGTAAGCAATAAAGTTTTTAAATAAAAAAAAATATTAAGGTAGAGCTTAGTAAGGCATGACCTCTAGCATTAACTACAATATCGGTAAAAGAGCTTCCAACAAAATCAGTAATACTATGGAATGTTAAGAATTATAATTAAAAGAGGAACGAAGAAATCAATAATGAGTTAAAGAGAGATACTGAAATTCATCCTTAAGATTAGAATATGATGTGGAACCGTTTAATATAGTGTAGAGAACAAGCAGAATTCTGGAGTTACTAGGTTCTCTGTTGGATCGTGAGCCACTTAAGACGAGAACAGTATTAAGAGATATGATCATATTTACGAAGGCTGGAAATATATCGGATGCAGAGGAAATAATGCATGTACATCTTGTACATGCATTATTTTCTCAGTAGAAACTTAATTATTTACATAGAAAATCTATCTATGTAAAAGCGAAAAATAATCAATATATTAAAGTATTTCACGCGAACAAAGTTGTGCGTATCGCCTAGTATATGTTATCATCATTCATCATTATTTGAGCCTATTACATATCCACTGCTTAACATTTGTGTGTCAAAGTGTGGGTCAAGGTTGATGCATTTACCTGTAACTTTCAGACAACAGATAGTCGACCCGGTAGTAGAACAAGTTTCATTTCGTATTCAAGTTACAAGTTTCGTTTCCGCATTCAATGTTTATCCAGTCCTCTCCTTGTCTTCGAATTTCTGATAATCCTATAATACTCCAATATAACTTGATCACCTCTCGCCCGCAACGTGCATACGTTATATTTTACTACATTTAGTCATTAGGGTTGATAGCTAAAACTCAGCTATCCAGCCGGGATAATTAATAGGCAGGGAGACATCAAAGAATTGCCATAAGTTAGTAAACCTTGAAAAGTCTGAATCTCAAAAATTATATTCTATTACAGAACTACTATTACCACATTTTTATGGGAAAGGTGGTCAAATGAGCAGGCAGCTAACCTGATGACAAGTGATTACCATTGCTCACTTACATTAACAACACCAATGAAGGTGAAGGTGCGTTGCCGGCCATTAATGATATTTGAGAGATGTTAGGGATGATGGGGAAGCTAGTTGAGAGAGGGAGGGCAGCGAGCCTCTGGTTACCTTACTCACCGAACAAAACGCAGAAGCACAAGATGCCTCTACTTCGTGCCGATATTCTGAAGTGAGAGGTATATTAAACCGGTCGAACCTCTGCCATAAGAGGAATGCCGATTGGCGATCGCGAACCAGAGGCCTCGCACCTTAGACACTGCTGCCCATGATCAGTCCGTTGATTTAATTGTCTATTTTACTGCAATACTGAAAATAGACATTAATTTATAGAAGGATTTGCCAATACTCACCACACGGGGCAAGCGGCCCGGTGAGTGGTAAATACCCTTGCACTTGCGGTGCTGATCTCTACCACAAGTCTGAGGGATTTGGGTTCCTTAGATTTGAACAGAACTTTTTTTATATTACCTTAGTACAGTCTTTTTTTTTGTGTCGTAATATTTTTCTATCCTATCTTTTGTGACACTCCAAATTTTTCTTAATTGTATTTTTGTAAATCATCATTGAAAAAATAAAAATTTAACATCACAATTTTTTTACGCAAAAACAAATTTGATGTGAATATTCACTGATTAAATATTCAATATATACTAAATATCGTTAGGATGCAAATCATGCTTCACGCTTCGCCTATATAATCAGAAATTTCATACCTTCTTTTAAGTCGCAAGTAAGTCGCGCTTAAAGAAACAACAAAACGTTTTAAAATGTTCACAAAAATATGTCTACATCTGCTTCTAATCAGCTGTTGTCTGATTGGCTCATACGGTGCTTCAGGTAAATATTTTTTTATAAAAAATAACAGAGCTGAAGGAATACCAATTTGTTCTTGTTCATTTATTGCTAGACTTACCGATTATTTTAAATTTAAAATAACAATAGTTATTTTTATTTTATTATAATTTACTTTTTTTTAAGTGCCTTTCCTCAAGTCATGCAGAGCGGGTGATCATGATTGTCTCTTAGCCGCCAACATACAGATAGCCCTTCCCTACATCGCTGATGGAATAACAGAGCTTGGAATCCCTGCAGTGGAACCATTGAACTTAAAAAATATTACTTTAGATCAAGGGAATTTTAAAATGACCTTCCCAGATATGAATGTAGTAGGTACTAGAAAGTGCAAGGTGGTCGAAGTCAAGTAAGTCAGGATGCTACATTTTTACAATTTAAAATTAGGAAATTCAAATAAACAACTGAAAGAATTTGAACTAAACTCTTGTCGAATAACATTTTCACCTCCTCATTAGCCCATTTTAGTCCACTGCTGAACATACACCTCTCCAAGAAAAACCGGCAAGCATTTTTTTAAGGGTTTGTCACCTCGCTGGCCAAGATTTCGATGACCAAGAATTTCATGAGCGCAACTTTTACCAGCCTATATTAGTCCACTGCAGAACATAGGCATCTCCTATAAGGAAGATTTGTTATAATTACTACGCTCGGCAAGCGGATTGGCGATCGTGAACCAGAGGCCTCGCACCTTAGACACTGCTGCCCGTGATCAGTCCGTTGATTTTTCTCTATTTTACAGCAATACCGAAAATAGACACATTAATTTATAGAAGGATTTGCCAATACTCACCACACTGGGCGAGCGGCTCGGTGAGTGGTGAATACCCTTGCACTTGCGGTGCTGATCTCTACCAATAGCCAGAGGCATTTGGGTTCCTTAGATTTGAACAGAACTTTTTTTATATTACCTTAGTACAGTCTTTTTTTTTGTGTCGTAATATTTTTCTATCCTATCTTTTGTGACACTCCAAATTTTTCTTAATTGTATTTTTGTAAATCATCATTGAGAAAATAAAAATTTAACATCAGAGTTTTTTTACGCAAAAACAAATTTGATGTGAATATTCACTGATTAAATATTCAATATATACTAAATATCGTTAGGATGCAAATCATGCTTCACGCTTCGCCTATATAATCAGAAATTTCATACCTTCTTTTAAGTCGCAAGTAAGTCGCGCTTAAAGAAACAACAAAACGTTTTAAAATGTTCACAAAAATATGTCTACATCTGCTTCTAATCAGCTGTTGTCTGATTGGCTCATACGGTGCTTCAGGTAAATATTTTTTTATAAAAAATAACAGAGCTGAAGGAATACCAATTTGTTCTTGTTCATTTATTGCTAGACTTACCGATTATTTTAAATTTAAAATAACAATAGTTATTTTTATTTTATTATAATTTACTTTTTTTTAAGTGCCTTTCCTCAAGTCATGCAGAGCGGGTGATCATGATTGTCTCTTAGCCGCCAACATACAGATAGCCCTTCCCTACATCGCTGATGGAATAACAGAGCTTGGAATCCCTGCAGTGGAACCATTGAACTTAAAAAATATTACTTTAGATCAAGGGAATTTTAAAATGACCTTCCCAGATATGAATGTAGTAGGTACTAGAAAGTGCAAGGTGGTCGAAGTCAAGTAAGTCAGGATGCTACATTTTTACAATTTAAAATTAGGAAATTCAAATAAACAACTGAAAGAATTTGAACTAAACTCTTGTCGAATAACATTTTCACCTCCTCATTAGCCCATTTTAGTCCACTGCTGAACATACACCTCTCCAAGAAAAACCGGCAAGCATTTTTTTAAGGGTTTGTCACCTCGCTGGCCAAGATTTCGATGACCAAGAATTTCATGAGCGCAACTTTTACCAGCCTATATTAGTCCACTGCAGAACATAGGCATCTCCTATAAGGAAGATTTGTTATAATTACTACGCTCGGCAAGCGGATTGGCGATCACAATACCAGACACCCACGGGAAGATAGGGGTGGCAGACGCAGTTACGCCGCTGCCACACGGTAAATACATTTACACCATAAAATTTAGTAATATCTAATTCAGGGATTCTTAAAACAGGCAAAACCTTCAAGAATCTACTTTGAAACTGACTCTAGACTGCCCGTTTGAAGCAACCGGCAGGTACACATTTACTGGTAAAATATGTATATTCGATGTCAACGATGAAGGAAATTACAAACTTCAAACAGGTACGTTTGATATTGTAATAGTTTTTTATTTGTCTTCTTTAGTATAATAACTTTTAAATAATAACGTTTGATCCTTTGTAGCTAGCTAATACCCAACGCAGTTCTGCAATCTACTTTCCGTGCCAATCCTACGCGAGAACATTGCAATACCTTGCATTTAATTTTTAACACATTCATTAAGGTTAATTTGAAATGTTTTATGCAATAATGTTTTCTTTATCACTCGTAACTCACTCATGCCATCTCATAGCGGTATGTAGAAGTCACTGATTTCTATATTGCACGACTTCTATATGTTAATATATTGTGAAATAAGCTCCCACAATCCACTTTGTCAAAAGTGTCAGAGCTTTAAAAATTTGTAAACATTAATTTTACAGATTCAATCAGAACAACGATTACTAGTAAGATCGAGAAAATTAATGGAAAGGATGGAAATAAGTACTGGAATCTAAAAAGTTACGAATATTCCTTTGAGCCTGTAAAAAACATGAACTTTGAGTTCAATAACATCTTCGCTGGCGATATTGGAAAGGGTAAAAATTATCACTTATTTAAACACTCAGTACTTATAGTTCCTAATTTAACAGTAAAAATACAAGTTTGTAATGTCAGCACACGTCCAATTAAATTTATCTTTAACCATGAAAATAAACCAAAACGAAACCAATAAATATTACCACGGAATGTCTATTTTGGAAATCCTAAAAACTGATGTGATGACCTCCTGGCCGATTATAACTACGGCGAAAACTTCTGAATACTATCGGAAGTTGTCCACTGTGGAGAACAAATTGAAGAGCGGCGTGTGTGTGCGCGAACACAAAGACACTCGTCTAGGTTAATCGTTCCACCTTACATGGTCCTCTTTATTCACAACAAATTTATCTTAGAGGTTGCTATGAAATTTTTCCTTATCTGTCAAACATGGACCAAAGTTGCAAAGTGGTTAGGGAGCGTTAGATTCGATCCCCGGTGCCAGCACCACTTGTTAGTGGCAATTTTATGTGTTGAATTCACCACGTGCTCGGATGTGAAGAAAAACTTCGTGAGTAAACCTGCATATCTGAGACATAAAAGAAATATTACTTCGTGGAATTTATGAAGTCTGCCAACTGCCACTGGAGCAGCAAAGCGGACCTTTTCCGGTTCCAAAGTTGTTTCAAATAATTAAGAGAAGGTCTTTACCCAGAGGGTATTTACTTTATTATCTTTAGTTTATTTGTTGTAGCAAAATTCCGGCGACGCAATTGAAAATTACTGTCTCTGCATAAGCTAGATGCTAACTATCAACGTTGTTATTTACTCGTAAACAAAAAGCATATACCCACTACGATTTACTCTTATACTTGAAACTATTTTGTAAATTCTATTGGTGTATTATAGATTATATTAACATTTTTCTTTTCAGCGCAACCCCTATTGGACCTATTACACAAGGACTGGAGGGAAATAATTACTCAGTTAGGCGAGCCTATTGTTGACCCCGTAGTCAACAACTTCTATAATGTTTTAAAACAAATTTTCCTTCGCATTCCTATTGACCAATTGGAATAATATGTGTAATATGATTAAATTGGAATAAATGATAATTAATAAACTTGTTTTTAACAATTCACTATAAGTCACTATTTTTAATTTTTACTCCTAACTAAATACTTGATATAGTTCAAAATAAAAAACATTTTAAAGAAGATAACTCGGAAAGACATAACGCATTAATAACAAAATGTCTTTTCCTTTCTTATATTAATAATAAAAAATAGTACCGATAAAAGACACATACATAGTTCCTTTATGGACGTAAATACGAGAGACATTACAAATAGTCTAGTAAACCAACTTGACGACTGTCAGCCGCCCGAACAAGCCGGATTCCAAAAAGTCTATAGTACCATCTATAATCGATCGAGATTTTACAGAAGACCGACTAGTATAATGTATAAATATATGTATTTAATAAACTTGTTTTTAACAATTCACTATAAGTCACTATTTTTAATTTTTACTCCTTACTAAATACAGTATACTACATATAGTTCAAAATAAAAAAAACATTTTAACCAACAGTTGTAATTAAAATTTAAAAATCTATCCTCGATGAAGATAAGTCGGATATTCATAACGCATTAATAACAAAATGTCTTTCCCTCTCTTATATTAATAATAAAAAACAGTACCGATAATCGAATCATAACAAGATTAATTATACTTAATGCCTTTTGGCATTCTCTAACAGTCAACCCAGGGTGTGAAGAAATGTGGTGATAGCTGCATCAAATTTTAAATAATATAAATATGAAAAGGCTAATTTAGAAATATACGACATAATTAAAACATATATTAATGTATAAGCATACATATCTACACAAACACATAGATATACAAATACATACTATAATATGCTGAAATACCTACACAGATATATACATACATACGAACACATTAATACATACATATATAATAAATCAGAATAAATACTAACAAGTGTCAGATGGTTTAAAAAGTGTTAGATTATATGATATACCACACATACCTAGTCCCTTTATGGACGTAAATACGAGAGACATCACAAATCGTCTAGTAAACCAACTTGACGGATTCCGAAAAGGCTATAGTACCATCTATAATCTGGTGAAGAGTATGCATGTGGTCTACCACATCGTGCAGAAGACCGACTAGTATAATGTATAAATATATGTATTTAATAAACTTGTTTTTAACAATTCACTATAAGTCACTATTTTTAATTTTACTCCTTACTAAATACAGTATACTACATATAGTTCAAAATAAAAACATTTTAACCAACAGTTGTAATTAAAATTTAAAAATCTATCCTCGATGAAGATAAGTCGGATATTCATAACGCATTAATAACAAAATGTCTTTTCCTTTCTTATATTAATAATAAAAATAGTACCGATAAAAGACACATACATAGTTCCTTTATGGACGTAAATACGAGAGACATCACAAATAGTCTAGTAAACCAACTTGACGGATTCCGAAAAGGCTATAGTACCATCTATAATCTGGTGAAGAGTATGCATGTGGTCTACCACATCGTGCAGAAGACCGACCAGTATAATTTGCCATTATGTCTGGCGTATGTAGACTGAGAAAGTCTTCGCTTCAGTCGAAGGCATGTAATTTGTATTGTTTCAACACGCCAATAATTTACTCATAAATGTCAATGTAATTGAATACCAGACCTAAATACAAAAATACCAGAACTAAATACATAAAGTCAGTAAATAACAATTTCAATTCTAATATGTAGTATTCGCATTAATACAAGAAATCAATACCTTTATGAAATCGGGAATTACACCGGATATTAGATTACAGTCATAATAAAAGAATTAGGTGCAATTAAATCTATTATTGGGTTAGTTACTTCAATGTAAATATAATTGTTACGTAATAATTTAAAATAAATAATAACATATTAACTTTAAACTGAAAGTAATATGACATTACTTATTTTAAAACGTAATGATTTTATGTGAGCACTTACGCTCAAGCTCTGTCTTGCTCTATTGGCGCTAATAAGGTACCAAATTACTACACTAAAGCGTATTAATTTGGTACAACTCAACGGACTATAGAAAATAAAAGGAGTCGTGTACTTTTAATCATAACAATATTTTTGGGCTTCTGTGTTTGTTGAACATTGTTAAAATGCTCAATATAACATACTGACATGAGCCTACTTATAACATCACAATATTCTTTGTAAGTATAACTGAGCTGATGAACTTTGTTCACATGTATGGATTATATTGGCGTAAGGGGAATATAATGTATTGCAAACTAGTCAGGGAACACCAATCCGCGTCTAATCAGCACGGTGAGTATAAGCAGACCTTCGGTAAATAAAAATAAATGTTAGAGTAACTGAGCTTTTAGTAAAGCATGACCTCTAGGACTAACCACAATTTCGGTAAAAAAGCTTCCGGCGAAATCGATAATATTATGGAACGTTAATCTTATAATTATTATATAAACCAACTTAAGATTCGAATTCCACAACATAATACAGGATTCTATAACTCTTCTTTTACTGTTCAAGCTACACTCCCTTGGAACGCCCTGCCCGATAAACAGCTCTTAACAGGAAGTCATTTAAGAGTCTAGTTCGTGATTACCTAATAGATCATTGACAATATTCGGCGTATCTATTTTGTATTTTTATTTCATATGAATATTTGTATCTACTTATATATTTGCACACATATTTGTGTATTTTATGTTATAAATATTGATTTAATTGTGTGTTTATATGTATATATTTACTTATTATTTTTTGGAGTCTACCTATAGTTTTTTATTCTGGGTATTGTACCTGTAAACTACTTTTCACCATGACAAGGGTTGCCTGGTAGAGAATGCCATTTGGCATTAAGTCCGCCTATTGTAATCCTAACCTTAAAGCCAACAATAAAAAAAAATTATGATATAAATAAATAATTAGAAGAGGAACGAAGAACCCGATAATGGGTTGAAGAGATACTGAAATTTATCCTTAAGATAAGAAGGTGATGTGGAATCGTTTAATACGGCGCAAAGAACAAGCAGAATTCTGGAGTTAGTTATTGAGAGATATGATCATATTTACGAAGGCTGAAAATATATCGGATGCAGTTATTGACTAGACGTTCTAGCTCATGAAGGAATTATTAAGAACCAATTGATTCATTTACATATGTACATTCATTATCCCTCAGTTGAAACTTATTTCAATATATTATTATATATACGGTATAATTAATAGGCAGGCAGACACCAAAGACTTGATTTAGTACAAATTTTTTTTCTGTATCGTAATATTTCAAAGATGTTAGGTTTCGTCATGAGAAATAGTAAATGATTTAAAGACAAAAACACGAAGATATTTCTGTATAATAATTTATTAAGAAGCATTCTCGAGTACTGTAATACGGTGTGGCGACCACATTTCGTGGTGCATTCTCTTATGCTAGAAAGAGTACAGAATGGGTTTCTGTGGCACTTGACCTACTCAATTGGGATGGCCGAAAGAATTCCTTAGTATTCCGCTGGGCCTAAATATTATAAAATGTTTACATAAGAAAAGCGTAGGGACCTCTTGTACCCGATGTTTTTGTTTCAATTACTTAGAAACCAAATTGAATTGAAATGTGGGCAATTTTCTGAGCAGGTTTCGAATTAGAGCTCCAACCAGGAGGCCCAGAAAGAGACTAGCATCTTTTTCCCCTCCGCAACGAAAAACTGTTCTGGGTTCCATCTCTAGCGTTGCGCGGTTGAGTGGACTTTATAGACATATACTGGTTACAATACAGACATTAGACACGCTGGCTAAATTAAAAAAAAAACTAGTTAGTTTAATTCTTTGTATCGGTAATTAATTTTATCTTAGGCTGAAAGTTAATTATGGTTTCCTTAGATTTGAACAAAACTTTTTTTCTTAATCTCATTACAGATCTTTTTGTCAATTCTATTTTCTGTATCGTAATATTTCAAAGATGTTAGGTTTCGTCATGAGAAATAGTAAATGATTTAAAGACAAAAACACGAAGATATTTCTGTATAATAATTTATTAAGAAGCATTCTCGAGTACTGTAATACGGTGTGGCGACCACATTTCGTGGTGCATTCTCTTATGCTAGAAAGAGTACAGAATGGGTTTCTGTGGCACTTGACCTACTCAATTGGGATGGCCGAAAGAATTCCTTAGTATTCCGCTGGGCCTAAATATTATAAAATGTTTACATAAGAAAAGCGTAGGGACCTCTTGTACCCGATGTTTTTGTTTCAATTACTTAGAAACCAAATTGAATTGAAATGTGGGCAATTTTCTGAGCAGGTTTCGAATTAGAGCTCCAACCAGGAGGCCCAGAAAGAGACTAGCATCTTTTTCCCCTCCGCAACGAAAAACTGTTCTGGGTTCCATCTCTAGCGTTGCGCGGTTGAGTGGACTTTATAGACATATACTGGTTACAATACAGACATTAGACACGCTGGCTAAATTAAAAAAAAAACTAGTTAGTTTAATTCTTTGTATCGGTAATTAATTTTATCTTAGGCTGAAAGTTAATTATGGTTTCCTTAGATTTGAACAAAACTTTTTTTCTTAATCTCATTACAGATCTTTTTTGTCAATTCTATTTTCTGTATCGCACTAAATTTTTCTTAATTGTATTGTTGTAAATCATCATTGAAAAATAAAATTTACCATCACAATTTTTATACGCAAAACAAATTGAGCTTGAATATTCACTGATTAAATATTCTCTATATACTAAATATCGTTAGGATGCAAATTATGCTTCAAGCTTCGCCTATATAATCAGAAATTTCATACCTTCTTATAAGTCGCAAGTAAGACGTGCTTAAAGAAACAACACTACGTTTTAAAATGTTAAGAAAAATGTGCTTATATTTGTTTGTAATTAGCTGTTGTCTGATTGGCTCATACGGTGCTTCAGGTAAATATTTTTATATAAAATATGCTGAAGGCAGTGCTTCAAAAAAAAATACCAATTTGTTCTTGTTCATTTATTGCTAGACTTACCGAATATTTTAAATTTAAAATAACAATAGTTATTTTTATTTTATTATAATTTACTTTTTTTAAGTGCCTTTCCTCAAGTCATGCAGAGCGGGTGATCATGATTGTCTCTTAGCCGCCAACATACAGATAGCCCTTCCCTACATCGCTGATGGAATAACAGAGCTTGGAATCCCTGCAGTAGAACCAATGAACTTAAAAAATATTACTTTAGATCAAGGGAATTTTAAAATGACCTTCCCAGATATGAAAGTAGTAGGTACTAGAAAGTGCAAGGTGGTCGATGTCAAGTAAGTCAGGTTGCTATATTTTTACAATTTAAAATTAGGAAATTCAAATAAACAACTGAAAGAATTTGAACTAAACTCTTGTCGAATAACATTTTCACCTCCTCATTAGCCCATTTAAGTCAACTGCTGAACATACAGCTCTCCAAGAAAAATCGGCAAGCATTTTTTTAAGGGTTTGTTCATAGTCACCTCGCTGGCCGAGAAAGTTCATGAGCGCAACTTTTACCAGCCTATATTAGTCCACTGCAGAACATAGGCATCTCCTATAAGGAAGATTTGTTATAATTACTACGCTCGGCAAGCGGATTGGCGATCACAATACCAGACACCCACGGGAAGATAGGGGTGGCAGACGCAGTTACGCCGCTGCCACACGGTAAATACATTTACACCATAAAATTTAGTAATATCTAATTCAGGGATTCTTAAAACAGGCAAAACCTTCAAGAATCTACTTTGAAACTGACTCTAGACTGCCCGTTTGAAGCAACCGGCAGGTACACATTTACTGGTAAAATATGTATATTCGATGTCAACGATGAAGGAAATTACAAACTTCAAACAGGTACGTTTGATATTGTAATAGTTTTTTATTTGTCTTCTTTAGTATAATAAATTTTATATAAAATATGCTGAAGGCAGTGCTTCAAAAAAAATACCAATTTGTTCTTGTTCATTTATTGCTAGACTTACCGAATATTTTAAATTTAAAATAACAATAGTTATTTTTATTTTATTATAATTTACTTTTTTTAAGTGCCTTTCCTCAAGTCATGCAGAGCGGGTGATCATGATTGTCTCTTAGCCGCCAACATACAGATAGCCCTTCCCTACATCGCTGATGGAATAACAGAGCTTGGAATCCCTGCAGTAGAACCAATGAACTTAAAAAATATTACTTTAGATCAAGGGAATTTTAAAATGACCTTCCCAGATATGAAAGTAGTAGGTACTAGAAAGTGCAAGGTGGTCGATGTCAAGTAAGTCAGGTTGCTATATTTTTACAATTTAAAATTAGGAAATTCAAATAAACAACTGAAAGAATTTGAACTAAACTCTTGTCGAATAACATTTTCACCTCCTCATTAGCCCATTTAAGTCAACTGCTGAACATACAGCTCTCCAAGAAAAATCGGCAAGCATTTTTTTAAGGGTTTGTTCATAGTCACCTCGCTGGCCGAGAAAGTTCATGAGCGCAACTTTTACCAGCCTATATTAGTCCACTGCAGAACATAGGCATCTCCTATAAGGAAGATTTGTTATAATTACTACGCTCGGCAAGCGGATTGGCGATCACAATACCAGACACCCACGGGAAGATAGGGGTGGCAGACGCAGTTACGCCGCTGCCACACGGTAAATACATTTACACCATAAAATTTAGTAATATCTAATTCAGGGATTCTTAAAACAGGCAAAACCTTCAAGAATCTACTTTGAAACTGACTCTAGACTGCCCGTTTGAAGCAACCGGCAGGTACACATTTACTGGTAAAATATGTATATTCGATGTCAACGATGAAGGAAATTACAAACTTCAAACAGGTACGTTTGATATTGTAATAGTTTTTTATTTGTCTTCTTTAGTATAATAAATTTTAAATAATAACGTTTGATCCTTTGTAGCTAGCTAATACCCAACACAGTTCTGCAATCTACTTTCCGTGCCAATCCTACGCGAGAACATTGCAATACCTTGCATTTAATTTTAGCACATTCATTAAGGTTAATTTGAAATGTTTTATGCAATAATGTTTTCTTTATCACTCGTAACTCACTCATGCCATCTCATAGCGGTATGTAGAAGTCACTGATTTCTATATTGCACGACTTCTATATGTTAATATATTGTGAAATAAGCTCCCACAATCCACTTTGTCAAAAGTGTAAACATTAATTTTACAGATTCAATCAGAACAACGATTACTAGTAAGATCGAGAAAATTAATGGAAAGGATGGAAATAAGTACTGGAATCTAAAAGTTACGAATATTCCTTTGAGCCTGTAAAAACATGAACTTTGAGTTCAATAACATCTTCGCTGGCGATATTGGAAAGGGTAAAATTATCACTTATTTGAACACTCAGTACTTATATTTCCTAATTTAACAGTAAAAATACAAGTTTGTAATATCAGCACACGTCCAATTAAATTTATCTTTAACCATGAAAATAAACCAAAACGAAACCAATAAATATTACCACGGAATGTCTATTTTGGAAATCCTAAAAACTGATGTGATGACCTCCTGGCCGATTATAACTACGGCGAAAACTTCTGAATACTATCGGAAGTTGTCCACTGTGGAGAACAAATTGAAGAGCGGCGTGTGTGTGCGCGAACACAAAGACACTCGTCTAGGTTAATCGTTCCACCTTACATGGTCCTCTTTATTCACAACAAATTTATCTTAGAGGTTGCTATGAAATTTTTCCTTATCTGTCAAATATGGACCAAAGTTGCAAAGTGGTTAGGAGCGTTAGATTCGATCCCCGGTGCCAGCACCACTTGTTAGTGGCAATTTTATGTGTTGAATTCAACACGTGCTCGGATGTGAAGAAAACTTCGTGAGTAAACCTGCGTAACTGAGACATAAAGGAAATATTACTTCGTGGAATTTATGAAGTCTGCCAACTGCCACAGGAGCAGCAACGCGGACCTTTTCCGGCTCCAAAGTTGTTTCAAATACTTAAGAGAAGGCCTTTACCCAGAGCGTGTTAACTTTATTATTTTTAGTTTATTTGTTGTAGCAAAATTCCGGCGACGCAATTGAAAATTACTGTCTCTGCTTAAGCTAGATGCTAACTATCAACGTTGTTACTTACTCGTAAACAAAAAGCATATACCCACTACGATTTACGCTTATACTTGAAACTATTTTGTCTATTCTATTGGTGTATTATACATTATATTAACATTTTCTTTTCAGCGCAACCCCTATTGGACCTATTACACAAGGACTGGAGGAAATAATTACTCAGTTAGGCGAGCCTTTTGTTGACCCCGTAGTCGACAACTTCTATAATGTTTTCAAACAAATTTTCCTTCGCATTCCTATTGACCAATTGGAATAATATGTATAATATGATTAAATTGGAATAAATGACAATTAATAAACTTGTTTTTAACAATTCACTATAAGTCACTATTTTTAATTTTTAACACATTCATTAAGGTTAATTTGAAATGTTTTATGCAATAATGTTTTCTTTATCACTCGTAACTCACTCATGCCATCTCATAGCGGTATGTAGAAGTCACTGATTTCTATATTGCACGACTTCTATATGTTAATATATTGTGAAATAAGCTCCCACAATCCACTTTGTCAAAAGTGTAAACATTAATTTTACAGATTCAATCAGAACAACGATTACTAGTAAGATCGAGAAAATTAATGGAAAGGATGGAAATAAGTACTGGAATCTAAAAGTTACGAATATTCCTTTGAGCCTGTAAAAACATGAACTTTGAGTTCAATAACATCTTCGCTGGCGATATTGGAAAGGGTAAAATTATCACTTATTTGAACACTCAGTACTTATATTTCCTAATTTAACAGTAAAAATACAAGTTTGTAATATCAGCACACGTCCAATTAAATTTATCTTTAACCATGAAAATAAACCAAAACGAAACCAATAAATATTACCACGGAATGTCTATTTTGGAAATCCTAAAAACTGATGTGATGACCTCCTGGCCGATTATAACTACGGCGAAAACTTCTGAATACTATCGGAAGTTGTCCACTGTGGAGAACAAATTGAAGAGCGGCGTGTGTGTGCGCGAACACAAAGACACTCGTCTAGGTTAATCGTTCCACCTTACATGGTCCTCTTTATTCACAACAAATTTATCTTAGAGGTTGCTATGAAATTTTTCCTTATCTGTCAAATATGGACCAAAGTTGCAAAGTGGTTAGGAGCGTTAGATTCGATCCCCGGTGCCAGCACCACTTGTTAGTGGCAATTTTATGTGTTGAATTCAACACGTGCTCGGATGTGAAGAAAACTTCGTGAGTAAACCTGCGTAACTGAGACATAAAGGAAATATTACTTCGTGGAATTTATGAAGTCTGCCAACTGCCACAGGAGCAGCAACGCGGACCTTTTCCGGCTCCAAAGTTGTTTCAAATACTTAAGAGAAGGCCTTTACCCAGAGCGTGTTAACTTTATTATTTTTAGTTTATTTGTTGTAGCAAAATTCCGGCGACGCAATTGAAAATTACTGTCTCTGCTTAAGCTAGATGCTAACTATCAACGTTGTTACTTACTCGTAAACAAAAAGCATATACCCACTACGATTTACGCTTATACTTGAAACTATTTTGTCTATTCTATTGGTGTATTATACATTATATTAACATTTTCTTTTCAGCGCAACCCCTATTGGACCTATTACACAAGGACTGGAGGGAAATAATTACTCAGTTAGGCGAGCCTTTTGTTGACCCCGTAGTCGACAACTTCTATAATGTTTTCAAACAAATTTTCCTTCGCATTCCTATTGACCAATTGGAATAATAAGTATAATATGATTAAATTGGAATAAATGACAATTAATAAACTTGTTTTTAACAATTCACTATAAGTCACTATTTTTAATTTTACTCATTACTAAATACAGTATACTACATATAGTTCAAAATAAAAACATTTTAACCAACAGTTGTAATTAAAATTTAAAATCTATTCTCGATGAAGATAAGTCGGATATTCATAACGCATTAATAACAAAATGTCTTTCCTTTCTTATATTAATAATGAAAACTGTACCGATAATCGAATCATAACAAGATTATTTATGCTGAATGCCTTTTGGCATTCTCTTACAGTCAACCCAGGGCGGGAAGAAATGTGGTGATAGGTGCATCAAATTTTAAATAATATAAATATGAAAAGGCTAATTGAGAAATATACGACATAATTAAAACATATATTAATGTATAAGCATACTTATCTACACAAACACATAGATATACAAATACATACTATAATATGCAGAAATACCTACACAGATATACATACATACGAACACGTTAATACATCCATATATAATAAATCAGAATAAATACTAACAAGTGTCAGATGGTTTTAAAAAGTGTTAGATTATATGATATACCACACATACGTAGTCCTTTATGGACGTAAATACGAGAGACATCACAAATCGTCTAGTAAACCAACTTGACGGATTCCGAAAAGGCTATAGTACCATCTATAATCTGGTGAAGAGTATGCATGTGGTCTACCACATCGTGCAGAAGACCTACTAGTATAATTTACCATTCTGTCTGGCGTATGTGGACTATGAGAAAGTCTTCGCTTCAGTCGAAGGCATGTAATTTGTATTGTTTCAACACGCCAATAATTTACTCATAAATGTCAATGTAATTGAATACCAGACCTAAATACAAAAATACCAGAACTAAATACATAAAGTCAGTAAATAACAATTTCAATTCTAATATGTAGTATTCGCGTTAATACAAGAAATCAATACCTTTATGAAATCGGGAATTACACCGGATATTAGATTACAGTCATAATAAAAGAATTAGGTGCAATTAAATCTATTATTGGGTTAGTTACTTCAATGTAAATATAATTGTTACGTAATAATTTAAAATAAATAATAACATATTAACTTTAAACTGAAAGTAATATGACATTACTTATTTTAAAACGTAATGATTTTATGTGAGCACTTACGCTCAAGCTCTGTCTTGCTCTATTGGCGCTAATAAGGTACCAAATTACTACACTTAAGCGTATTAATTTGGTACAACTCAACGGACTATAGAAAACAAAAGGAGTCGTGTACTTTTAATCATAACAATTCTTTTAGGCTTCTGTGTTTGTTTAACATTTTAAAATGCACAATATAACATAATGACATCAGCCCACTAATAACATCACAATATTCTTTGTAAGTATAACTGAGCTGATGAACTTTGTTCACATGTATGGATTATATTGGCGTAAGGGGAATATAATGTATTGCAAACTAGTCAGGAACACCAATCCGCGTCTAATCAGCACGGTGAGTATAAGCAGACCTTCGGTAAATAAAAATAAATGTTAGAGTAACTGAGCTTTTAGTAAAGCATGACCTCTAGGACTAACCACAATTTCGGTAAAAAGCTTCCGGCGAAATCGATAATATTATGGAACGTTAATCTTATAATTATTATATAAACCAACTTGACGGATTCCGAAAAGGCTATAGTACCATCTATAATCTGGTGAAGAGTATGCATGTGGTCTACCACATCGTGCAGAAGACCTACTAGTATAATTTACCATTCTGTCTGGCGTATGTGGACTATGAGAAAGTCTTCGCTTCAGTCGAAGGCATGTAATTTGTATTGTTTCAACACGCCAATAATTTACTCATAAATGTCAAAGTAATTGAATACCAGACCTAAATACAAAAATACCAGAACTAAATACATAAAGTCAGTAAATAACAATTTCAATTCTAATATGTAGTATTCGCGTTAATACAAGAAATCAATACCTTTATGAAATCGGGAAATACACCGGATATTAGATTACAGTCATAATAAAAGAATTAGGTAAATATAATTGTTACGTAATAATTTAAAATAAATAATAACATATTAACTTTAAACTGAAAGTAATATGACATTACTTATTTTAAAACGTAATGATTTTATGTGAGCACTTACGCTCAAGCTCTGTCTTGCTCTATTGGCGCTAATAAGGTACCAAATTACTACACTTAAGCG
The DNA here is from genome assembly GCA_029286595.1 of Bhutanitis thaidina. Taxonomy (NCBI): domain Eukaryota; kingdom Metazoa; phylum Arthropoda; class Insecta; order Lepidoptera; family Papilionidae; genus Bhutanitis; species Bhutanitis thaidina. The sequence goes on along the minus strand of JAGSMS010000006.1, from coordinate 11,649,189 downwards.
TATTAATTTGGTACAACTCAACGGACTATAGAAAACAAAAGGAGTCGTGTACTTTTAATCATAACAATTCTTTTAGGCTTCTGTGTTTGTTTAACATTTTAAAATGCACAATATAACATAATGACATCAGCCCACTTATAACATCACAATATTCTTTGTAAGTATAACTGAGCTGATAAACTTTGTTCACATGTATGGATTATATTGGCGTAAGGGGAATATAATGTATTGCAAACTAGTCAGGAACACCAATCCGCGTCTAATCAGCACGGTGAGTATAAGCAGACCTTCGGTAAATAAAAATAAATGTTAGAGTAACTGAGCTTTTAGTAAAGCATGACCTCTAGGACTAACCACAATTTCGGTAAAAAGCTTCCGGCGAAATCGATAATATTATGGAACGTTAATCTTATAATTATTATATAAACCAACTTGACGGATTCCGAAAAGGCTATAGTACCATCTATAATCTGGTGAAGAGTATGCATGTGGTCTACCACATCGTGCAGAAGACCTACTAGTATAATTTACCATTCTGTCTGGCGTATGTGGACTATGAGAAAGTCTTCGCTTCAGTCGAAGGCATGTAATTTGTATTGTTTCAACACGCCAATAATTTACTCATAAATGTCAAAGTAATTCAATACCAGACCTAAATACAAAAATACCAGAACTAAATACATAAAGTCAGTAAATAACAATTTCAATTCTAATATGTAGTATTCGCGTTAATACAAGAAATCAATACCTTTATGAAATCGGGAAATACACCGGATATTAGATTACAGTCATAATAAAAGAATTAGGTAAATATAATTGTTACGTAATAATTTAAAATAAATAATAACATATTAACTTTAAACTGAAAGTAATATGACATTACTTATTTTAAAACGTAATGATTTTATGTGAGCACTTACGCTCAAGCTCTGTCTTGCTCTATTGGCGCTAATAAGGTACCAAATTACTACACTTAAGCGTATTAATTTGGTACAACTCAACGGACTATAGAAAACAAAAGGAGTCGTGTACTTTTAATCATAACAATTCTTTTAGGCTTCTGTGTTTGTTTAACATTTTAAAATGCACAATATAACATAATGACATCAGCCCACTTATAACATCACAATATTCTTTGTAAGTATAACTGAGCTGATAAACTTTGTTCACATGTATGGATTATATTGGCGTAAGGGGAATATAATGTATTGCAAACTAGTCAGGAACACCAATCCGCGTCTAATCAGCACGGTGAGTATAAGCAGACCTTCGGTAAATAAAAATAAATGTTAGAGTAACTGAGCTTTTAGTAAAGCATGACCTCTAGGACTAACCACAATTTCGGTAAAAAGCTTCCGGCGAAATCGATAATATTATGGAACGTTAATCTTATAATTATTATATAAACCAACTTAAGATTCGAATTCCACAACATAATACAGGATTCTATAACTCTTCTTTTACTGTTCAAGCTACACTCCCTTGGAACGCCCTGCCCGATAAACAGCTCTTAACAGGAAGTCATTTAAGAGTCTAGTTCGTGATTACCTAATAGATCATTGACAATATTCGGCGTATCTATTTTGTATTTTTATTTCATATGAATATATGTATCTACTTATATATTTGCACACATATTTGTGTATTTTATGTTATAAATATTGATTTAATTGTGTGTTTATGTGTATATATTTACTTATTATTTATTGGAGTCTACCTATAGTTTTTTATTCTGGGTATTGTACCTGTAAACTACTTTTCACCATGACAAGGGTTGCCTGGTAGAGAATGCCATTTGGCATTAAGTCCGCCTATTGTAATCCTAACCTTAAAGCCAACAATAAAAAAAATTATGATGTAAATAAATAATTAGAAGAGGAACGAAGAACCCGGTAATGGGTTGAAGAGAGATACTGAAATTTATCCTTAAGATAAGAAGGTGATGTGGAATCGTTTAATACGGCGCAAAGAACAAGCAGAATTCTGGAGTTAGTTATTGAGAGATATGATCATATTTACGTAGGCTGAAAATATATCGGATGCAGTTATTGACTAGACGTTCTAGCCCATGAAGGAATTATTAAGAACCAATTGATTCATTTACATATGTACATTCATTATCCCCTCAGTTGAAACTTATTTCAATATATTATTATATATACGGTATAATTAATAGGCAGGCAGACACCAAAGACTTGATTTAGTACAAATTTTTTTTCTGTATCGTAATATTTCAAAGATGTTAGGTTTCGTCATGAGAAATAGTAAATGATTTAAAGACAAAACACGAAGATATTTCTGTATAATAATTTATTAAGAAGCATTCTCGAGTACTGTAATACGGTGTGGCGACCACATTTCGTGGTGCATTCTCTTATGCTAGAAAGAGTACAGAATGGGTTTCTGTGGCACTTGACCTACTCAATTGGGATGGCCGAAAGAATTCCTTAGTATTCCGCTGGGCCTAAATATTATAAAATGTTTACATAAGAAAAGCGTAGGGACCTCTTGTACCCGATGTTTTTGTTTCAATTACTTAGAAACCAAATTGAATTGAAATGTGGGCAATTTTCTGAGCAGGTTTCGAATTAGAGCTCCAACCAGGAGGCCCAGAAAGAGACTAGCATCTTTTTCCCCTCCGCAACGAAAAACTGTTCTGGGTTCCATCTCTAGCGTTGCGCGGTTGAGTGGACTTTATAGACATATACTGGTTACAATACAGACATTAGACACGCTGGCTAAATTAAAAAAAAAAACTAGTTAGTTTAATTCTTTGTATCGGTAATTAATTTTATCTTAGGCTGAAAGTTAATTATGGTTTCCTTAGATTTGAACAAAACTTTTTTTCTTAATCTCATTACAGATCTTTTTGTCAATTCTATTTTCTGTATCGCACTAAATTTTTCTTAATTGTATTGTTGTAAATCATCATTGAAAAAATAAAATTTACCATCACAATTTTTATACGCAAAACAAATTCGAGCTTGAATATTCACTGATTAAATATTCTCTATATACTAAATATCGTTAGGATGCAAATTATGCTTCAAGCTTCGCCTATATAATCAGAAATTTCATACCTTCTTATAAGTCGCAAGTAAGACGTGCTTAAAGAAACAACACTACGTTTTAAAATGTTAAGAAAAATGTGCTTATATTTGTTTGTAATTAGCTGTTGTCTGATTGGCTCATACGGTGCTTCAGGTAAATATTTTTATATAAAATATGCTGAAGGCAGTGCTTCAAAAAAAAATACCAATTTGTTCTTGTTCATTTATTGCTAGACTTACCGAATATTTTAAATTTAAAATAACAATAGTTATTTTTATTTTATTATAATTTACTTTTTAAGTGCCTTTCCTCAAGTCATGCAGAGCGGGTGATCATGATTGTCTCTTAGCCGCCAACATACAGATAGCCCTTCCTACATCGCTGATGGAATAACAGAGCTTGGAATCCCTGCAGTAGAACCAATGAACTTAAAAAATATTACTTTAGATCAAGGGAATTTTAAAATGACCTTCCCAGATATGAAAGTAGTAGGTACTAGAAAGTGCAAGGTGGTCGATGTCAAGTAAGTCAGGTTGCTATATTTTTACAATTTAAAATTAGGAAATTCAAATAAACAACTGAAAGAATTTGAACTAAACTCTTGTCGAATAACATTTTCACCTCCTCATTAGCCCATTTAAGTCAACTGCTGAACATACAGCTCTCCAAGAAAAATCGGCAAGCATTTTTTTAAGGGTTTGTTCATAGTCACCTCGCTGGCCGAGAAAGTTCATGAGCGCAACTTTTACCAGCCTATATTAGTCCACTGCAGAACATAGGCATCTCCTATAAGGAAGATTTGTTATAATTACTACGCTCGGCAAGCGGATTGGCGATCACAATACCAGACACCCACGGGAAGATAGGGGTGGCAGACGCAGTTACGCCGCTGCCACACGGTAAATACATTTACACCATAAAATTTAGTAATATCTAATTCAGGATTCTTAAAACAGGCAAAACCTTCAAGAATCTACTTTGAAACTGACTCTAGACTGCCCGTTTGAAGCAACCGGCAGGTACACATTTACTGGTAAAATATGTATATTCGATGTCAACGATGAAGGAAATTACAAACTTCAAACAGGTACGTTTGATATTGTAATAGTTTTTTATTTGTCTTCTTTAGTATAATAAATTTTAAATAATAACGTTTGATCCTTTGTAGCTAGCTAATACCCAACACAGTTCTGCAATCTACTTTCCGTGCCAATCCTACGCGAGAACATTGCAATACCTTGCATTTAATTTTTAGCACATTCATTAAGGTTAATTTGAAATGTTTTATGCAATAATGTTTTCTTTATCACTCGTAACTCACTCATGCCATCTCATAGCGGTATGTAGAAGTCACTGATTTCTATATTGCACGACTTCTATATGTTAATATATTGTGAAATAAGCTCCCACAATCCACTTTGTCAAAAGTGTAAACATTAATTTTACAGATTCAATCAGAACAACGATTACTAGTAAGATCGAGAAAATTAATGGAAAGGATGGAAATAAGTACTGGAATCTAAAAAGTTACGAATATTCCTTTGAGCCTGTAAAAAACATGAACTTTGAGTTCAATAACATCTTCGCTGGCGATATTGGAAAGGGTAAAAATTATCACTTATTTGAACACTCAGTACTTATATTTCCTAATTTAACAGTAAAAATACAAGTTTGTAATATCAGCACACGTCCAATTAAATTTATCTTTAACCATGAAAATAAACCAAAACGAAACCAATAAATATTACCACGGAATGTCTATTTTGGAAATCCTAAAAACTGATGTGATGACCTCCTGGCCGATTATAACTACGGCGAAAACTTCTGAATACTATCGGAAGTTGTCCACTGTGGAGAACAAATTGAAGAGCGGCGTGTGTGTGCGCGAACACAAAGACACTCGTCTAGGTTAATCGTTCCACCTTACATGGTCCTCTTTATTCACAACAAATTTATCTTAGAGGTTGCTATGAAATTTTTCCTTATCTGTCAAATATGGACCAAAGTTGCAAAGTGGTTAGGGAGCGTTAGATTCGATCCCCGGTGCCAGCACCACTTGTTAGTGGCAATTTTATGTGTTGAATTCAACACGTGCTCGGATGTGAAGAAAAACTTCGTGAGTAAACCTGCGTCACTGAGACATAAAGGAAATATTACTTCGTGGAATTTATGAAGTCTGCCAACTGCCACTGGAGCAGCAACGCGGACCTTTTCCGGCTCCAAAGTTGTTTCAAATACTTAAGAGAAGGCCTTTACCCAGAGCGTGTTAACTTTATTATTTTTAGTTTATTTGTTGTAGCAAAATTCCGGCGACGCAATTGAAAATTACTGTCTCTGCTTAAGCTAGATGCTAACTATCAACGTTGTTACTTACTCGTAAACAAAAAGCATATACCCACTACGATTTACGCTTATACTTGAAACTATTTTGTCTATTCTATTGGTGTATTATACATTATATTAACATTTTTCTTTTCAGCGCAACCCCTATTGGACCTATTACACAAGGACTGGAGGGAAATAATTACTCAGTTAGGCGAGCCTTTTGTTGACCCCGTAGTCGACAACTTCTATAATGTTTTCTTTATCACTCGTAACTCACTCATGCCATCTCATAGCGGTATGTAGAAGTCACTGATTTCTATATTGCACGACTTCTATATGTTAATATATTGTGAAATAAGCTCCCACAATCCACTTTGTCAAAAGTGTAAACATTAATTTTACAGATTCAATCAGAACAACGATTACTAGTAAGATCGAGAAAATTAATGGAAAGGATGGAAATAAGTACTGGAATCTAAAAAGTTACGAATATTCCTTTGAGCCTGTAAAACATGAACTTTGAGTTCAATAACATCTTCGCTGGCGATATTGGAAAGGGTAAAATTATCACTTATTTGAACACTCAGTACTTATATTTCCTAATTTAACAGTAAAAATACAAGTTTGTAATATCAGCACACGTCCAATTAAATTTATCTTAGAGGTTGCTATGAAATTTTTCCTTATCTGTCAAATATGGACCAAAGTTGCAAAGTGGTTAGGGAGCGTTAGATTCGATCCCCGGTGCCAGCACCACTTGTTAGTGGCAATTTTATGTGTTGAATTCAACACGTGCTCGGATGTGAAGAAAAACTTCGTGAGTAAACCTGCGTAACTGAGACATAAAGGAAATATTACTTCGTGGAATTTATGAAGTCTGCCAACTGCCACAGGAGCAGCAACGCGGACCTTTTCCGGCTCCAAAGTTGTTTCAAATACTTAAGAGAAGGCCTTTACCCAGAGCGTGTTAACTTTATTATTTTTAGTTTATTTGTTGTAGCAAAATTCCGGCGACGCAATTGAAAATTACTGTCTCTGCTTAAGCTAGATGCTAACTATCAACGTTGTTACTTACTCGTAAACAAAAAGCATATACCCACTACGATTTACGCTTATACTTGAAACTATTTTGTCTATTCTATTGGTGTATTATACATTATATTAACATTTTTCTTTTCAGCGCAACCCCTATTGGACCTATTACACAAGGACTGGAGGGAAATAATTACTCAGTTAGGCGAGCCTTTTGTTGACCCCGTAGTCGACAACTTCTATAATGTTTTCAAACAAATTTTCCTTCGCATTCCTATTGACCAATTGGAATAATATGTATAATATGATTAAATTGGAATAAATGACAATTAATAAACTTGTTTTTAACAATTCACTATAAGTCACTATTTTTAATTTTTACTCATTACTAAATACAGTATACTACATATAGTTCAAAATAAAAAACATTTTAACCAACAGTTGTAATTAAAATTTAAAAATCTATTCTCGATGAAGATAAGTCGGATATTCATAACGCATTAATAACAAAATGTCTTTCCCTTTCTTATATTAATAATGAAAAACTGTACCGATAATCGAATCATAACAAGATTATTTATGCTGAATGCCTTTTGGCATTCTCTTACAGTCAACCCAGGGCGGGAAGAAATGTGGTGATAGGTGCATCAAATTTTAAATAATATAAATATGAAAAGGCTAATTAAGAAATATACGACATAATTAAAACATATATTAATGTATAAGCATACTTATCTACACAAACACATAGATATACAAATACATACTATAATATGCAGAAATACCTACACAGATATACATACATACGAACACGTTAATACATCCATATATAATAAATCAGAATAAATACTAACAAGTGTCAGATGGTTTTAAAAAGTGTTAGATTATATGATATACCACACATACGTAGTCCCTTTATGGACGTAAATACGAGAGACATCACAAATCGTCTAGTAAACCAACTTGACGGATTCCGAAAAGGCTATAGTACCATCTATAATCTGGTGAAGAGTATGCATGTGGTCTACCACATCGTGCAGAAGACCTACTAGTATAATTTACCATTCTGTCTGGCGTATGTGGACTATGAGAAAGTCTTCGCTTCAGTCGAAGGCATGTAATTTGTATTGTTTCAACACGCCAATAATTTACTCATAAATGTCAATGTAATTGAATACCAGACCTAAATACAAAAATACCAGAACTAAATACATAAAGTCAGTAAATAACAATTTCAATTCTAATATGTAGTATTCGCGTTAATACAAGAAATCAATACCTTTATGAAATCGGGAATTACACCGGATATTAGATTACAGTCATAATAAAAGAATTAGGTGCAATTAAATCTATTATTGGGTTAGTTACTTCAATGTAAATATAATTGTTACGTAATAATTTAAAATAAATAATAACATATTAACTTTAAACTGAAAGTAATATGACATTACTTATTTTAAAACGTAATGATTTTATGTGAGCACTTACGCTCAAGCTCTGTCTTGCTCTATTGGCGCTAATAAGGTACCAAATTACTACACTTAAGCGTATTAATTTGGTACAACTCAACGGACTATAGAAAACAAAAGGAGTCGTGTACTTTTAATCATAACAATTCTTTTAGGCTTCTGTGTTTGTTTAACATTTTAAAATGCACAATATAACATAATGACATCAGCCCACTAATAACATCACAATATTCTTTGTAAGTATAACTGAGCTGATGAACTTTGTTCACATGTATGGATTATATTGGCGTAAGGGGAATATAATGTATTGCAAACTAGTCAGGGAACACCAATCCGCGTCTAATCAGCACGGTGAGTATAAGCAGACCTTCGGTAAATAAAAATAAATGTTAGAGTAACTGAGCTTTTAGTTTTTTTTTTTTTTTTTTTTTTTTATGGAAAAGACGGCAAACGAGCAAGCGGTTCACCTGATGGTAAGTGATTACCGTCGCCCACATACATCTGCAACACCATAGATGCTGCAGGTGCGTTGCCGGTCTTTAAGGATATTTGGGAGATGGGAGGGAAGAGGAGGGGAAAAGGGAGGGGTTGTGGGCCTCCGGTTACCTCACTCACCGAACGAAACGCAGAAGGACAAGATGCCTCTACTTCACGCCGGTATTCTGCGAGGCCGTGGTATCAATCCGGTCGAGCCGGCCCATTCGAGCAGCAGCTAAAGCCGCCGCTGGGCTCTACCACGCTTTAAATTTTCGGTCACGCTTTTAGTAAAGCATGACCTCTAGGACTAACCACAATTTCGGTAAAAAAGCTTCCGGCGAAATCGATAATATTATGGAACGTTAATCTTATAATTATTATATAAACCAACTTAAGATTCGAATTCCACAACATAATACAGGATTCTATAACTCTTCTTTTACTGTTCAAGCTACACTCCCTTGGAACGCCCTGCCCGATAAACAGCTCTTAACAGGAAGTCATTTAAGAGTCTAGTTCGTGATTACCTAATAGATCATTGACAATATTCGGCGTATCTATTTTGTATTTTTATTTCATATGAATATATGTATCTACTTATATATTTGCACACATATTTGTGTATTTTATGTTATAAATATTGATTTAATTGTGTGTTTATATGTATATATTTACTTATTATTTATTGGAGTCTACCTATAGTTTTTTATTCTGGGTATTGTACCTGTAAACTACTTTTCACCATGACAAGGGTTGCCTGGTAGAGAATGCCATTTGGCATTAAGTCCGCCTATTGTAATCCTAACCTTAAAGCCAACAATAAAAAAAATTATGATGTAAATAAATAATTAGAAGAGGAACGAAGAACCCGGTAATGGGTTGAAGAGAGATACTGAAATTTATCCTTAAGATAAGAAGGTGATGTGGAATCGTTTAATACGGCGCAAAGAACAAGCAGAATTCTGGTGTTAGTTATTGAGAGATATGATCATATTTACGTAGGCTGAAAATATATCGGATGCAGTTATTGACTAGACGTTCTAGCCCATGAAGGAATTATTAAGAACCAATTGATTCATTTACATATGTACATTCATTATCCCCTCAGTTGAAACTTATTTATATACGGTATAATTAATAGGCAGGCAGACACCAAAGACTTGATTTAGTACAGATTTTTTTTCTGTATCGTAATATTTCAAAGATGTTAGGTTTCGTCATGAGAAATAGTAAATGATTTAAAGACAAAACACGAAGATATTTCTGTATAATAATTTATTAAGAAGCATTCTCGAGTACTGTAATACGGTGTGGCGACCACATTTCGTGGTGCATTCTCTTATGCTAGAAAGAGTACAGAATGGGTTTCTGTGGCACTTGACCTACTCAATTGGGATGGCCGAAAGAATTCCTTAGTATTCCGCTGGGCCTAAATATTATAAAATGTTTACATAAGAAAAGCGTAGGGACCTCTTGTACCCGATGTTTTTGTTTCAATTACTTAGAAACCAAATTGAATTGAAATGTGGGCAATTTTCTGAGCAGGTTTCGAATTAGAGCTCCAACCAGGAGGCCCAGAAAGAGACTAGCATCTTTTTCCCCTCCGCAACGAAAAGCTCCATCTCTAGCGTTGCGCGGTTGAGTGGACTTTATAGACATATACTGGTTACAATACAGACATTAGACACGCTGGCTAAATTAAAAAAAAAACTAGTTAGTTTAATTCTTTGTATCGGTAATTAATTTTATCTTAGGCTGAAAGTTAATTATGGTTTCCTTAGATTTGAACAAAACTTTTTTTCTTAATCTCATTACAGATCTTTTTTGTCAATTCTATTTTCTGTATCGCACTAAATTTTTCTTAATTGTATTGTTGTAAATCATCATTGAAAAAATAAAAATTTACCATCACAATTTTTTATACGCAAAAACAAATTCGAGCTTGAATATTCACTGATTAAATATTCTCTATATACTAAATATCGTTAGGATGCAAATTATGCTTCAAGCTTCGCCTATATAATCAGAAATTTCATACCTTCTTATAAGTCGCAAGTAAGACGTGCTTAAAGAAACAACACTACGTTTTAAAATGTTAAGAAAAAATGTGCTTATATTTGTTTGTAATTAGCTGTTGTCTGATTGGCTCATACGGTGCTTCAGGTAAATATTTTTATATAAAATATGCTGAAGGCAGTGCTTCAAAAAAAAATACCAATTTGTTCTTGTTCATTTATTGCTAGACTTACCGAATATTTTAAATTTAAAATAACAATAGTTATTTTTATTTTATTATAATTTACTTTTTTTAAGTGCCTTTCCTCAAGTCATGCAGAGCGGGTGATCATGATTGTCTCTTAGCCGCCAACATACAGATAGCCCTTCCCTACATCGCTGATGGAATAACAGAGCTTGGAATCCCTGCAGTAGAACCAATGAACTTAAAAAATATTACTTTAGATCAAGGGAATTTTAAAATGACCTTCCCAGATATGAAAGTAGTAGGTACTAGAAAGTGCAAGGTGGTCGATGTCAAGTAAGTCAGGTTGCTATATTTTTACAATTTAAAATTAGGAAATTCAAATAAACAACTGAAAGAATTCCTTAGTATTCCGCTGGGCCTAAATATTATAAAATGTTTACATAAGAAAAGCGTAGGGACCTCTTGTACCCGATGTTTTTGTTTCAATTACTTAGAAACCAAATTGAATTGAAATGTGGGCAATTTTCTGAGCAGGTTTCGAATTAGAGCTCCAACCAGGAGGCCCAGAAAGAGACTAGCATCTTTTTCCCCTCCGCAACGAAAAGCTCCATCTCTAGCGTTGCGCGGTTGAGTGGACTTTATAGACATATACTGGTTACAATACAGACATTAGACACGCTGGCTAAATTAAAAAAAAAACTAGTTAGTTTAATTCTTTGTATCGGTAATTAATTTTATCTTAGGCTGAAAGTTAATTATGGTTTCCTTAGATTTGAACAAAACTTTTTTTCTTAATCTCATTACAGATCTTTTTTGTCAATTCTATTTTCTGTATCGCACTAAATTTTTCTTAATTGTATTGTTGTAAATCATCATTGAAAAAATAAAAATTTACCATCACAATTTTTTATACGCAAAAACAAATTCGAGCTTGAATATTCACTGATTAAATATTCTCTATATACTAAATATCGTTAGGATGCAAATTATGCTTCAAGCTTCGCCTATATAATCAGAAATTTCATACCTTCTTATAAGTCGCAAGTAAGACGTGCTTAAAGAAACAACACTACGTTTTAAAATGTTAAGAAAAATGTGCTTATATTTGTTTGTAATTAGCTGTTGTCTGATTGGCTCATACGGTGCTTCAGGTAAATATTTTTATATAAAATATGCTGAAGGCAGTGCTTCAAAAAAAAATACCAATTTGTTCTTGTTCATTTATTGCTAGACTTACCGAATATTTTAAATTTAAAATAACAATAGTTATTTTTATTTTATTATAATTTACTTTTTTTAAGTGCCTTTCCTCAAGTCATGCAGAGCGGGTGATCATGATTGTCTCTTAGCCGCCAACATACAGATAGCCCTTCCCTACATCGCTGATGGAATAACAGAGCTTGGAATCCCTGCAGTAGAACCAATGAACTTAAAAAATATTACTTTAGATCAAGGGAATTTTAAAATGACCTTCCCAGATATGAAAGTAGTAGGTACTAGAAAGTGCAAGGTGGTCGATGTCAAGTAAGTCAGGTTGCTATATTTTTACAATTTAAAATTAGGAAATTCAAATAAACAACTGAAAGAATTTGAACTAAACTCTTGTCGAATAACATTTTCACCTCCTCATTAGCCCATTTAAGTCAACTGCTGAACATACAGCTCTCCAAGAAAAATCGGCAAGCATTTTTAAGGGTTTGTTCATAGTCACCTCGCTGGCCGAGAAAGTTCATGAGCGCAACTTTTACCAGCCTATATTAGTCCACTGCAGAACATAGGCATCTCCTATAAGGAAGATTTGTTATAATTACTACGCTCGGCAAGCGGATTGGCGATCACAATACCAGACACCCACGGAAGATAGGGGTGGCAGACGCAGTTACGCCGCTGCCACACGGTAAATACATTTACACCATAAAATTTAGTAATATCTAATTCAGGGATTCTTAAAACAGGCAAAACCTTCAAGAATCTACTTTGAAACTGACTCTAGACTGCCCGTTTGAAGCAACCGGCAGGTACACATTTACTGGTAAAATATGTATATTCGATGTCAACGATGAAGGAAATTACAAACTTCAAACAGGTACGTTTGATATTGTAATAGTTTTTTATTTGTCTTCTTTAGTATAATAAATTTTAAATAATAACGTTTGATCCTTTGTAGCTAGCTAATACCCAACACAGTTCTGCAATCTACTTTCCGTGCCAATCCTACGCGAGAACATTGCAATACCTTGCATTTAATTTTAGCACATTCATTAAGGTTAATTTGAAATGTTTTATGCAATAATGTTTTCTTTATCACTCGTAACTCACTCATGCCATCTCATAGCGGTATGTAGAAGTCACTGATTTCTATATTGCACGACTTCTATATGTTAATATATTGTGAAATAAGCTCCCACAATCCACTTTGTCAAAAGTGTAAACATTAATTTTACAGATTCAATCAGAACAACGATTACTAGTAAGATCGAGAAAATTAATGGAAAGGATGGAAATAAGTACTGGAATCTAAAAGTTACGAATATTCCTTTGAGCCTGTAAAAACATGAACTTTGAGTTCAATAACATCTTCGCTGGCGATATTGGAAAGGGTAAAAATTATCACTTATTTGAACACTCAGTACTTATATTTCCTAATTTAACAGTAAAAATACAAGTTTGTAATATCAGCACACGTCCAATTAAATTTATCTTTAACCATGAAAATAAACCAAAACGAAACCAATAAATATTACCACGGAATGTCTATTTTGGAAATCCTAAAAACTGATGTGATGACCTCCTGGCCGATTATAACTACGGCGAAAACTTCTGAATACTATCGGAAGTTGTCCACTGTGGAGAACAAATTGAAGAGCGGCGTGTGTGTGCGCGAACACAAAGACACTCGTCTAGGTTAATCGTTCCACCTTACATGGTCCTCTTTATTCACAACAAATTTATCTTAGAGGTTGCTATGAAATTTTTCCTTATCTGTCAAATATGGACCAAAGTTGCAAAGTGGTTAGGAGCGTTAGATTCGATCCCCGGTGCCAGCACCACTTGTTAGTGGCAATTTTATGTGTTGAATTCAACACGTGCTCGGATGTGAAGAAAAACTTCGTGAGTAAACCTGCGTAACTGAGACATAAAGGAAATATTACTTCGTGGAATTTATGAAGTCTGCCAACTGCCACAGGAGCAGCAACGCGGACCTTTTCCGGCTCCAAAGTTGTTTCAAATACTTAAGAGAAGGCCTTTACCCAGAGCGTGTTAACTTTATTATTTTTAGTTTATTTGTTGTAGCAAAATTCCGGCGACGCAATTGAAAATTACTGTCTCTGCTTAAGCTAGATGCTAACTATCAACGTTGTTACTTACTCGTAAACAAAAAGCATATACCCACTACGATTTACGCTTATACTTGAAACTATTTTGTCTATTCTATTGGTGTATTATACATTATATTAACATTTTTCTTTTCAGCGCAACCCCTATTGGACCTATTACACAAGGACTGGAGGGAAATAATTACTCAGTTAGGCGAGCCTTTTGTTGACCCCGTAGTCGACAACTTCTATAATGTTTTCAAACAAATTTTCCTTCGCATTCCTATTGACCAATTGGAATAATATGTATAATATGATTAAATTGGAATAAATGACAATTAATAAACTTGTTTTAACAATTCACTATAAGTCACTATTTTTAATTTTTACTCATTACTAAATACAGTATACTACATATAGTTCAAAATAAAAAACATTTTAACCAACAGTTGTAATTAAAATTTAAAAATCTATTCTCGATGAAGATAAGTCGGATATTCATAACGCATTAATAACAAAATGTCTTTCCCTTTCTTATATTAATAATGAAAAACTGTACCGATAATCGAATCATAACAAGATTATTTATGCTGAATGCCTTTTGGCATTCTCTTACAGTCAACCCAGGGCGGGAAGAAATGTGGTGATAGGTGCATCAAATTTTAAATAATATAAATATGAAAAGGCTAATTAAGAAATATACGACATAATTAAAACATATATTAATGTATAAGCATACTTATCTACACAAACACATAGATATACAAATACATACTATAATATGCAGAAATACCTACACAGATATACATACATACGAACACGTTAATACATCCATATATAATAAATCAGAATAAATACTAACAAGTGTCAGATGGTTTTAAAAAGTGTTAGATTATATGATATACCACACATACGTAGTCCCTTTATGGACGTAAATACGAGAGACATCACAAATCGTCTAGTAAACCAACTTGACGGATTCCGAAAAGGCTATAGTACCATCTATAATCTGGTGAAGAGTATGCATGTGGTCTACCACATCGTGCAGAAGACCTACTAGTATAATTTACCATTCTGTCTGGCGTATGTGGACTATGAGAAAGTCTTCGCTTCAGTCGAAGGCATGTAATTTGTATTGTTTCAACACGCCAATAATTTACTCATAAATGTCAATGTAATTGAATACCAGACCTAAATACAAAAATACCAGAACTAAATACATAAAGTCAGTAAATAACAATTTCAATTCTAATATGTAGTATTCGCGTTAATACAAGAAATCAATACCTTTATGAAATCGGGAAATACACCGGATATTAGATTACAGTCATAATAAAAGAATTAGGTAAATATAATTGTTACGTAATAATTTAAAATAAATAATAACATATTAACTTTAAACTGAAAGTAATATGACATTACTTATTTTAAAACGTAATGATTTTATGTGAGCACTTACGCTCAAGCTCTGTCTTGCTCTATTGGCGCTAATAAGGTACCAAATTACTACACTTAAGCGTATTAATTTGGTACAACTCAACGGACTATAGAAAACAAAAGGAGTCGTGTACTTTTAATCATAACAATTCTTTTAGGCTTCTGTGTTTGTTTAACATTTTAAAATGCACAATATAACATAATGACATCAGCCCACTAATAACATCACAATATTCTTTGTAAGTATAACTGAGCTGATGAACTTTGTTCACATGTATGGATTATATTGGCGTAAGGGGAATATAATGTATTGCAAACTAGTCAGGGAACACCAATCCGCGTCTAATCAGCACGGTGAGTATAAGCAGACCTTCGGTAAATAAAAATAAATGTTAGAGTAACTGAGCTTTTAGTTTTTTTTTTTTTATGGAAAAGACGGCAAACGAGCAAGCGGTTCACCTGATGGTAAGTGATTACCGTCGCCCACATACATCTGCAACACCATAGATGCTGCAGGTGCGTTGCCGGTCTTTAAGGATATTTGGGAGATGGGAGGGAAGAGGAGGGGAAAAGGGAGGGGTTGTGGGCCTCCGGTTACCTCACTCACCGAACGAAACGCAGAAGGACAAGATGCCTCTACTTCACGCCGGTATTCTGCGAGGCCGTGGTATCAATCCGGTCGAGCCGGCCCATTCGAGCAGCAGCTAAAGCCGCCGCTTGGCTCTACCACGCTTTAAATTTTTCGGTCACGCTTTTAGTAAAGCATGACCTCTAGGACTAACCACAATTTCGGTAAAAAAGCTTCCGGCGAAATCGATAATATTATGGAACGTTAATCTTATAATTATTATATAAACCAACTTAAGATTCGAATTCCACAACATAATACAGGATTCTATAACTCTTCTTTTACTGTTCAAGCTACACTCCCTTGGAACGCCCTGCCCGATAAACAGCTCTTAACAGGAAGTCATTTAAGAGTCTAGTTCGTGATTACCTAATAGATCATTGACAATATTCGGCGTATCTATTTTGTATTTTTATTTCATATGAATATATGTATCTACTTATATATTTGCACACATATTTGTGTATTTTATGTTATAAATATTGATTTAATTGTGTGTTTATATGTATATATTTACTTATTATTTATTGGAGTCTACCTATAGTTTTTTATTCTGGGTATTGTACCTGTAAACTACTTTTCACCATGACAAGGGTTGCCTGGTAGAGAATGCCATTTGGCATTAAGTCCGCCTATTGTAATCCTAACCTTAAAGCCAACAATAAAAAATTATGATGTAAATAAATAATTAGAAGAGGAACGAAGAACCCGGTAATGGGTTGAAGAGAGATACTGAAATTTATCCTTAAGATAAGAAGGTGATGTGGAATCGTTTAATACGGCGCAAAGAACAAGCAGAATTCTGGTGTTAGTTATTGAGAGATATGATCATATTTACGTAGGCTGAAAATATATCGGATGCAGTTATTGACTAGACGTTCTAGCCCATGAAGGAATTATTAAGAACCAATTGATTCATTTACATATGTACATTCATTATCCCCTCAGTTGAAACTTATTTATATACGGTATAATTAATAGGCAGGCAGACACCAAAGACTTGATTTAGTACAGATTTTTTTTCTGTATCGTAATATTTCAAAGATGTTAGGTTTCGTCATGAGAAATAGTAAATGATTTAAAGACAAAAACACGAAGATATTTCTGTATAATAATTTATTAAGAAGCATTCTCGAGTACTGTAATACGGTGTGGCGACCACATTTCGTGGTGCATTCTCTTATGCTAGAAAGAGTACAGAATGGGTTTCTGTGGCACTTGACCTACTCAATTGGGATGGCCGAAAGAATTCCTTAGTATTCCGCTGGGCCTAAATATTATAAAATGTTTACATAAGAAAAGCGTAGGGACCTCTTGTACCCGATGTTTTTGTTTCAATTACTTAGAAACCAAATTGAATTGAAATGTGGGCAATTTTCTGAGCAGGTTTCGAATTAGAGCTCCAACCAGGAGGCCCAGAAAGAGACTAGCATCTTTTTCCCCTCCGCAACGAAAAACTGTTCTGGGTTCCATCTCTAGCGTTGCGCGGTTGAGTGGACTTTATAGACATATACTGGTTACAATACAGACATTAGACACGCTGGCTAAATTAAAAAAAAAAACTAGTTAGTTTAATTCTTTGTATCGGTAATTAATTTTATCTTAGGCTGAAAGTTAATTATGGTTTCCTTAGATTTGAACAAAACTTTTTCTTAATCTCATTACAGATCTTTTTGTCAATTCTATTTTCTGTATCGTAATATTTCAAAGATGTTAGGTTTCGTCATGAGAAATAGTAAATGATTTAAAGACAAAAACACGAAGATATTTCTGTATAATAATTTATTAAGAAGCATTCTCGAGTACTGTAATACGGTGTGGCGACCACATTTCGTGGTGCATTCTCTTATGCTAGAAAGAGTACAGAATGGGTTTCTGTGGCACTTGACCTACTCAATTGGGATGGCCGAAAGAATTCCTTAGTATTCCGCTGGGCCTAAATATTATAAAATGTTTACATAAGAAAAGCGTAGGGACCTCTTGTACCCGATGTTTTTGTTTCAATTACTTAGAAACCAAATTGAATTGAAATGTGGGCAATTTTCTGAGCAGGTTTCGAATTAGAGCTCCAACCAGGAGGCCCAGAAAGAGACTAGCATCTTTTTCCCCTCCGCAACGAAAAACTGTTCTGGGTTCCATCTCTAGCGTTGCGCGGTTGAGTGGACTTTATAGACATATACTGGTTACAATACAGACATTAGACACGCTGGCTAAATTAAAAAAAAAAACTAGTTAGTTTAATTCTTTGTATCGGTAATTAATTTTATCTTAGGCTGAAAGTTAATTATGGTTTCCTTAGATTTGAACAAAACTTTTTCTTAATCTCATTACAGATCTTTTTGTCAATTCTATTTTCTGTATCGCACTAAATTTTTCTTAATTGTATTGTTGTAAATCATCATTGAAAAAATAAAATTTACCATCACAATTTTTATACGCAAAACAAATTCGAGCTTGAATATTCACTGATTAAATATTCTCTATATACTAAATATCGTTAGGATGCAAATTATGCTTCAAGCTTCGCCTATATAATCAGAAATTTCATACCTTCTTATAAGTCGCAAGTAAGACGTGCTTAAAGAAACAACACTACGTTTTAAAATGTTAAGAAAATGTGCTTATATTTGTTTGTAATTAGCTGTTGTCTGATTGGCTCATACGGTGCTTCAGGTAAATATTTTTATATAAAATATGCTGAAGGCAGTGCTTCAAAAAAAATACCAATTTGTTCTTGTTCATTTATTGCTAGACTTACCGAATATTTTAAATTTAAAATAACAATAGTTATTTTTATTTTATTATAATTTACTTTTTAAGTGCCTTTCCTCAAGTCATGCAGAGCGGGTGATCATGATTGTCTCTTAGCCGCCAACATACAGATAGCCCTTCCCTACATCGCTGATGGAATAACAGAGCTTGGAATCCTGCAGTAGAACCAATGAACTTAAAAATATTACTTTAGATCAAGGGAATTTTAAAATGACCTTCCCAGATATGAAAGTAGTAGGTACTAGAAAGTGCAAGGTGGTCGATGTCAAGTAAGTCAGGTTGCTATATTTTTACAATTTAAAATTAGGAAATTCAAATAAACAACTGAAAGAATTTGAACTAAACTCTTGTCGAATAACATTTTCACCTCCTCATTAGCCCATTTAAGTCAACTGCTGAACATACAGCTCTCCAAGAAAAATCGGCAAGCATTTTTAAGGGTTTGTTCATAGTCACCTCGCTGGCCGAGAAAGTTCATGAGCGCAACTTTTACCAGCCTATATTAGTCCACTGCAGAACATAGGCATCTCCTATAAGGAAGATTTGTTATAATTACTACGCTCGGCAAGCGGATTGGCGATCACAATACCAGACACCCACGGGAAGATAGGGGTGGCAGACGCAGTTACGCCGCTGCCACACGGTAAATACATTTACACCATAAAATTTAGTAATATCTAATTCAGGGATTCTTAAAACAGGCAAAACCTTCAAGAATCTACTTTGAAACTGACTCTAGACTGCCCGTTTGAAGCAACCGGCAGGTACACATTTACTGGTAAAATATGTATATTCGATGTCAACGATGAAGGAAATTACAAACTTCAAACAGGTACGTTTGATATTGTAATAGTTTTTTATTTGTCTTCTTTAGTATAATAAATTTTAAATAATAACGTTTGATCCTTTGTAGCTAGCTAATACCCAACACAGTTCTGCAATCTACTTTCCGTGCCAATCCTACGCGAGAACATTGCAATACCTTGCATTTAATTTTAGCACATTCATTAAGGTTAATTTGAAATGTTTTATGCAATAATGTTTTCTTTATCACTCGTAACTCACTCATGCCATCTCATAGCGGTATGTAGAAGTCACTGATTTCTATATTGCACGACTTCTATATGTTAATATATTGTGAAATAAGCTCCCACAATCCACTTTGTCAAAAGTGTAAACATTAATTTTACAGATTCAATCAGAACAACGATTACTAGTAAGATCGAGAAAATTAATGGAAAGGATGGAAATAAGTACTGGAATCTAAAAAGTTACGAATATTCCTTTGAGCCTGTAAAAAACATGAACTTTGAGTTCAATAACATCTTCGCTGGCGATATTGGAAAGGGTAAAAATTATCACTTATTTGAACACTCAGTACTTATAGTTCCTAATTTAACAGTAAAAATACAAGTTTGTAATATCAGCACACGTCCAATTAAATTTATCTTTAACCATGAAAATAAACCAAAACGAAACCAATAAATATTACCACGGAATGTCTATTTTGGAAATCCTAAAAACTGATGTGATGACCTCCTGGCCGATTATAACTACGGCGAAAACTTCTGAATACTATCGGAAGTTGTCCACTGTGGAGAACAAATTAAAGAGCGGCGTGTGTGTGCGCGAACACAAAGACACTCGTCTAGGTTTATCGTTCCACCTTACATGGTCCTCTTTATTCACAACAAATTTATCCTAGAGGTTGCTATGATATTTTTCCTTATCTGTCAAATATGGACCAAAGTTGCAAAGTGGTTAGGGGGCGTTAGATTCGATCCCCGGTGCCAGCACCACTTGTTAGTGGCAATTTTATGTGTTTAATTCAACACGCGCTCGGATGTGAAGAAAAACTTCGTGAGTAAACCTGCGTAACTGAGACATAAAAGAAATATTACTTCGTGGAATTTATGAAGTCTGCCAACTGCCACTGGAGCAGCAACGCGGACCTTTTCCGGCTCCAAAGTTGTTTCAAATACTTAAGAGAAGGCCTTTACCCAGAGGGTATTTACTTTATTATTTTTAGTTTATTTGTTGTAGCAAAATTCCGGCTACGCAATTGAAAATTACAGTCTCTGCATAAGCTAGATGCTAACTATCAACGTTGTTATTTACTCGTAAACAAAAAGCATATACCCACTACGATTTACTCTTATACTTGAAACTATTTTGTAAATTCTATTGGTGTATTATAGATTATATTAACATTTTTCTTTTCAGCGCAACCCCTATTGGACCTATTACACAAGGACTGGAGGGAAATAATTACTCAGTTAGGCGAGCCTTTTGTCGACCCCGTAGTCGACAACTTCTATAATGTTTTCAAACAAATTTTCCTTCGCATTCCTATTGACCAATTGGAATAATATGTATAATATGATTAAATTGGAATAAATGACAATTAATAAACTTGTTTTTAACAATTCACTATAAGTCACTATTTTTAATTTTTACTCCTAACTAAATACTTGATAAAGTTCAAAATAAAAAACATTTTAAAGAAGATAACTCGGATAGTCATAACGCATTAATAACAAAATGTCTTTTCCTTTCTTATATTAATAATAAAAAATAGTACCGATAAAAGACACATACGTAGTTCCTTTATGGACGTAAATACGAGAGACATCACAAATAGTCTAGTAAACGAACAAGCCGGATTCCGAAAAGTCTATAGTACCATCTATAATCGATCGAGATTTTTCAGAAGACCGACTACCATAATGTCTGGCGTATGTGGACTATAAGAAAATCTTCGATTCAGTCGAAGGAATGTAATTTGTATTGTTTCAACACGGCAAAAATGTACTCATAAATGTATTGAGTACCAGACCTAAATACATAAAATCCGTAAATAACAATTTCATTTCTAATGTGTAGTATTCGCGTTAATAATCATTACCTTTAATAAATCGGGAAATACACAGGATCTACAGTCAAACATAATGAAAGAATTAGGTGCAATTAAATCTATTATTGTGTCCGTTACTTCAATGAACGTCCCCGTAGATCCTATTTGACTTCCGCTCGGTATATTTCCTAAAACTTTGACGATTTGTCGTAGAGGTCGATGACATGATGGCTGGGTCTTTTCTCGCCCTGAGGTTAAATTTAACCGTGAAATCCACCCAGGGCTTTACGATATTTTTTATTTAAGATTGTAGTTGTAGTACATATAATTGTTACATAATAATTTGAAATTAATAATATCATATTAAATTTAAACTGTAAGTAATATGACATTTCTTATTTTAAAAAGTAATGATTTTATGTGAGTTACTACACTTAGCGCATTAATTTGGTACAATTCAACGGACTATAGAAAATAAAAGGAGTAGTGTACTTTTAATCATAACAATTTTTTTGGGCTTCTGTGTTTGTTGATCATTGTTAAAATGTACAATATAACATAATGACATGAGCCCACTTATAACATCACAATGTTGTTTGTAAGTATAACTAAGCTGATGAACTTTATTCACATGTATGGATTATATTGGCGTAAGGGAAATATAATGTTTCGCAAACTAGTTACGGAACACCAATCCGCGTTTACTCAGTACGGTGAGTACGGGCAAATCTTCGGTGGCTTCGGCTTTCGTGTATTGGACTCTGTTAAAACTTAATGTCCATGTCTTTTTAAGCGTAGTAGAGCCAACCGGAGGCTTTTGCTGCTGCTGAAATGGGCGGGCGTGAAGTAGGGGTATATCGTGCTTCTGCATTTCGTTCGGTGAGTAAGGTAACCGGAGGCCCACTCCTCTTCCACCCTCCCATCTCCCAAATATCCTTATAGGCCGGCAACGCACGTGCAGCATCTATGGTGTTGCCGATGTACGTGGGTGACGGTAATCACTTACCATGAGGTGAACTGCTTACTCGAGGAATTAAGAAAATACCTAACAATTAATGGGCTGACCACTAAGGCTCACATAAATGACAACATTTGGACAAGAGATGTTCTCGATTGGCAACGTCGTATAGACATGCGCAGTATAGGATGTCTCTATACCAGACGCAGCGATAACGACATTAATATTTTACAATGAGATCAATAAAATATACAATAATATTTTATTGTAATAAATTATTAAATTTAATATTAAATATTTATAAAATTATATATTTTTAAATTACATAAATTAAATGTACAATAGGTAGCTAAAGAACTTGCGTGTCAGAATAAGTGTTTTTTTTTCACATCTTTGTTCTCGATGTATTGATCTATCTTATAGGCCTTTTTATATAAAATCTTTAAGAAAATTCTTAAAAATATTACACGCTGTGCTGTGTGCTGTCTGTTTGTATCTTGTTGTATATTATATAATACACTAAAAATGTACACACACACACATAACACAACATAATATGTTATTACATATATAATATAATATTATGAAACATACCAAATATGTAATATATGTTTTTAAGGGATTTTGTTGTTAAATTTTATGCATTTACACAAAAAAAACTTTCTTAGTTTAGCCAATATCTTTGAACAGACAGTGTAGCGACTCGGGAGGCCCTAAGTTACAGAAGGCCCGTTTCGCTAGCCTTTGTAAATTAAATACTGTAACAGCTGCATAACCCCACAGTAACACACCGTAGGACATAATATAGTGGAAGTATCCGAAGCGTGGTTGTCCTATTCTTCAAGAAAGGGGATAACGGTCAATTGAAGAGTTATGGACCGATATCGCTTCTAAGCCGCCTCTAGGTGTTGTTTTTGAGAGTCATCTCAAATCGTCTAGTAAACAGACTTGACGACTTCCAGCCTCCCGAACTATCCGGATTCCGAAAAGGCTCTAGTACCATAGACCACATACATACTGTGCAGAAGACCGAGGAGTACAATTTACCATTATGTCTGGCGTATGTGGACTATGAGAAAGCCTTCGATATAGTCGAAATTTGGGCGGTGCTACAGTCTATCCAGCGGTGCCAGATAGATTCTCTCGAAGTGCTGAGGTGTTTGTAGAATGAGGCTACAATGATCTATCTGAGTACAGAATCAAAGTACGATACCAATCCAACTGCAGAAAGGTGTAAGACAAGCTGATGTATATCACCGAAACTCTTCACCGCTGCACAGGAAAATGTTTTCAAGCAGCTAAACTGTGGATATGGTATCAAGATCAATGGCTAATACATCACTCACCTACGATTTGCCGACGACATAGTTCTTATGGCAGGATCGCTGGAGGAGCTTAGCACTATGCTCAATGACCTCAATAGTGTCTCCAACAGGTTGGTCTTAAGATGAACATGGACAAGACGAAGATCATGTCAATACCGGTTGTTTATGGGAACAATAGGATCGAAGGTGTAGACGATTGGGTATATCTGGGGCAAATTGTCCGATTACGTAAGTCCAACTTCGACCCAGAGGTCAATCGACGAATCTAACTCGGTTAGGCTGCGTTCGGGAAACTACGTTAAATCTTCTCGTCGAGTATACAAAAAAACCTCAAGAGCAAAATATACAACCAGTGCGTGTTGGCAACACGCACTGGTTGAATTCTGTTGATGACTTACAGAACAGAGTCTTGGTCCTTCACAGCAGGCCGTATGGGCTCAAATTTGCTCAGTGCGTTATGGAAAGGGCTATGCTCGGTGTTTCTATGAGCGATGGAGTCTGCGACGATTATATCCGCAATTTTACTAGGGTAACCAACGTATCCGTAAGGATCAGCAAGTTGAAGTGGCAATGGGTCGGCCACATAGCTCGCAGAACAGACAACCGTTGTGGAAAAAAGGTTCTGGAGTGGCAGCCATGTATAGGCAAAGGCAGTATCGGGCGACCCCCCACAAGATGGAGTGACAACCTGCGCATTGCTGTGGGAAGTCGATGGATGCAGGAGGCTCAGGACCGACCATTGTAGTAATCTTTGGGGGAGGCATGAGTTCAGCTGTGGACTTGTGATAGTCTGAAATGATGATGATGATGTGAAGTTAGCTAATTTGACTGTTGATTCATTAGTCAACCGTCTGATCTTCCTAATAGAGAAAATTTCAGAACTTTTCAAGCTCAACCATATGAACTACATTGCCCGATGACACTACACCGTTGATTGCTTCCTTGTGAGATATGAATATAAGAAATCGAATGCGGCATAATGCGGCACAAATACCGTAATATTTAAGTTAGCAAGTTAAAATGTCATGATGTATAAAATCAAAGGTTTTTGTAAGATCACAAAAACTCCGACAATATCATGGAACTCTCTAGTTTTATATCTGCATTTGTCGTTGATCTTCCTTTTTAAAGCCGAATTTCTAGTCATTTAAAGTGTTATTTACATTAAAATTAATAAGTTGTGCTGTGAGTATCAGAGTTTAGGGCCCGCCACGCTGCTCTAGTGCAGGTTGGCAGGTTTCACATATCCTCGAAATAATATTTTATTATTTCTCAGACATGCAGGTTTCCTCACGATATTTTCCTGCATCGCTGAGCGTGTGGTAAATACAGCACTTAAAATTGATATTCACAATTTAAGCGGTGCTGGCGCCGTGGATTGATCCTACGTCACTTGCGCTCTATGACACTAAAGCGAGCGTCCTGTCCACTACCACGGTTCAATTGAAGCTATAGCAGCTATAATTACATAAAACTGCTTTGATAATATCTATATGCAGGAACTTCTACACCTACGAGCTCTTTGAGAATTGACACTGGGAATTGTAAATGTTTAGTCATTTTAACGGGCATGCCTGGAAAGACTTTAAGGGAGGAATTCATTTACCTCTCCATATTTGTCTTTAACAATACTTTCATCTAATTTTAAGGCAAACTTCTGTTTTGGTAATAAGACTGTCAGTTTCTAAATTGATGGCATTCTATGTGGCTTTAGTTTTATTTAAAGAAAGTTTACAGTATCATTAACTGTAAGTGATTATTAGCTACAATGCTTGTATAACTTGTTTTGCTAATTCATAGTTTTTTTTTTCATGAATTAACTACTTTATCAAAAAGACCTTGTGAAATTCGCGAGTGATTGCATAAAATATGTTCTTAAAATTAACATCGGTATCTTTCACGGAAAAGCATAACTCAGCTTTGATTTAATTTAACGTTTGAATCGTTTTTTAATGATTGGTTGAAAGTCTACATTCAATGCAAATATTGTCAACACTATTTTTATGTTAACATAGTTCATTAAGGATTTAAGATTTAATCTAACGATTTCGATAACAGTGATACATATTAATTATGTTGTTGTATAAATTAAGGATTACCTACGTGTAACTTTTTACGCTGACTCAGTTGACATTCATTTTCTAGTTCTTAAATTTTGTAATCTGGTATTTTAATATGTATCATCATGATGCAAATCATGCAAACATCTATATATACTGAAAATTCCTACAGTTTTCCAAAGTCGCATAACAGTCGAGCCGTGAGATTCATCGAGTCGGACAGAGATTTTTTTATTTCATTAAAATGTTAAGACAAGTCCTTTTTGTCATTAGTTATTTCCTAATTGACTCATATGCTAGTACAGGTAAATATATGCGTAATATATATATATATATTTATAATAGGAGAAGGTTATCAATTCGGCTGTATTTCTTTCTGAATTAATGTTAAGCGATACCTGGGTCGATTGTAAAAATATTTTTATATTTTTTTTTAAATCAGCTGTACCTTCAGGTAGGCCCCATTTAAATTTGAAGAAAATATTCTACGCCAAAAGGACGGAAAAAGTGAGTTGATTAGATAATCATAGTTTGTGAATTTAAATTCACTGGGATCGCTAAACCGTCCGCCATCATCCCATTAGGGGAGGAGACCTATGTCGTGTAAAAGCATAAAAAGATGAGTCTACATTTTACCATTAGGTATTAAAAATATAGTTTATCAAAACATTTCAACTATCTTCTCATAACTATTTTCGAATGTAGTTGTAGAAAAAGTTCGCAATAATCTATCTTTTACTAAAATATAATTTTTTGATTATAATGCCATTTTACAATTTTTTTTTCTTTAGTTCCTTACAAGCCATGCAGAGCGGGTGACTGTGATTGTCTCTTAGCCGCCAACATACAGATTGCTATTCCCTACATCGCTGATGGAATAACCGAACTTGGAATCCCTGCAATAGAACCAATGAACATAAAAAACATAACTTTAGACCAAGGATATTTTAAATTGACCTTCCCAGATATGAAAGTAGTAGGCACAAGAAAGTGCAAAGTTTTTGATGTCAAGTAAGTTTCTTTATTTGTATAACTTAACTTTTTGCTTATAACCTGTTAATTTTTGACTGGTGATAGACTCCTTCTCCGCCTCGTCTGTTGTGTTCACGTTTTAAAGGTAAAGGAAGCCAGTATAATTACGGGCTGTAAGGCATTCCATCTTAGTCTTCAAGGGTGAAAACTCACCTGTCACCTTCTTCAATAATAAATAAACTGCAATTAAAAGTTTTTCAAAAAAGCACGACTTACTGCCAAAAACAAATCTTAATTTAAAGAAAATTTTAAAATATTATATATATAATAGCCCAGTGGTTAGGGGATCGGCCTCCGAATCAGGAGACCCGAGCTCGATCCCCAATGTGAAACTTATGTACGATTGTGTATGTAAGTTTCACATCGTGTATCGTTGGCCTGGTCACTAAGATGACGACAGGGTCAGTCATGTTGTCCCTAATAAACTCTGGTGATATATGGGTTAAAAAGACTAAAATGTATACGTTGACCATCCCAGTACTGGGTATTCGGAAGTGAAAACTGATTTATTTATTTATGAATGTTATCAATCCTACACAAATAACCATTCCTCTTATGTAGTGAAAATTAATGTTCTGTTTTCTCGAAATAGGCGAAATTTTCAAGTCTACATTAAAAATTACCCTGGACTGCCCATTTGAAGCAACTGGTTCCTACAATTTTAATGGTAAAATATGTTTCTTCGATGTCAACGACGAAGGAAAATACAAAATGTATACAGGTACTTTTTACATTAACCATTGTAACGTTTAACTAGTATTTACAAATTCATTAAATCTTTGGAATTTTATAGTTACAGTCAGGGAATTTAAATTATATGCAGACAGACACATTATTAATATAGATATGGAAGTTAGAGAAATTAAAATACGAATCCAAGTGCTTTTAAACTTCACGATTATCGAAAATAAAGCAATAAGATAGAAGAAATCATTTGTCAGATAAATTAAAGTGAACTTAACAGCATGAGCTATTCAATACAGTATGTCATATAACATTAAATTTTTCTTACAAAAGAAAAGACTAATAATAAATAATTGTGAAAAATAACTTTGCACAATTCCGCAAGAAAAATGATAATTAAGTATTTTTAAAGTGAGTAAGTTAAGTAACTAACATCCTTATAATAATAGATTTCCGTAAAGCAAAGTTACAATCAAAATATTGTGCCTGAAAACCAAAGACTTTTTACTTCATTTGTTAGAAACATGATGACAATGTAAAGATTTATTTATACAAATTTTGTTTGAATTATTTAGGAATTTCCTTCCTTAAAATTTTTAACATCAAAATTTTACTATAATTCATTTTACAGATTCTATCAGAACTACGATCACTAGCAAGATCGATAAAATTTATGGGAAAGATGGAAAGAAGTACTGGAATCTAACAACTTACGAGTATTCCTTCGAGCCAGTAGAAAGGATGCAGTTTGAATTAGATAACCTCTTCGCTGGCGATATTGGAAAAGGTATAAAAGATTTTGTTGTAAGCGTAATACTTGATATTAATGACGTACATCCTACTGAATTGGCTATGATTGCACCATGAAGTTAATACTAGTAGTTGTTACTTAAATATTAATTTTTAATTAACATTAAGTTAAATTAAAATTAACATTAAGCAATAACATTAAGTTAAAATCCAAGAAATTTATCTCACTCTTAGATTCTGTATTAGAAGAATGTCAATTTAATCAAGATTAACAATTATTTAGTGTTGCTGTTATATGGCGAAAATATAATATCATATAATTTTTTTCCTAAACTACGAGTATATCAATCAGTTAGAAACACCAATTTTAAAAATTCATAGAGCTGCTACTTCTCCGATAATCTAGCCATTCAAACCTATTCTTTATTTTCAGCGCAACCCCTATTGAATATTTTAAACACCGACTGGAGGAATATCATTACGGAGTTTGGCAAGCCGATAACCGACCCCATAGCTGACCAATTCTTTAATAATATGAAAACGATGTTTGCTCTTATATCTTCTGATCAATTTGAATAATGCATGTTAGAAAAGTGTTATTTTAGAATAAATTGATCAAAATTATCCTTGTTTTTCTTTACTAATTAAGGTATATATATGTGTGTATGTATATTTAGTTAGTTAACCTAAACTTAAGATTTAGTATCTTAAGTTTAGGTTTTTTATTCTCACCTACGCAAGAGAGTAAGCATAATAGGACCTGTATAGTAACAACCCGAATGTGAGAAAGCTTTAATCGCTGGAGATTCTTGAGGGCTTGGCAGGTCAGTCATGACAGGATGGACTGAACGCAGTTTGAGCAAAATTAACATCTTGACTCAGCAGCATCCAAATCAGAAGCTACAATAGCTCCATGTGGTATTTTCTTGATCAAGTCAAAGACATATATAATATAAAACAGATAGCTCTCTAATATTTACACAAACTAAGGAAGCGCTTAGCGAATTCTTTAATTAAATTGTAGGTATGTTGCTATCTGACGTGATATCTACACGATCGCAAGTGGCTCAGATATACCAAGCTCTTGTGCTTCCCTCTCGGGGAGCACAAAAGGCATATTCATATTTTATTTTATTATTGTTTTGCACTAGCTTTAATGCCATTTTCATGCCTAGTTTTACTTTGAACTCTCATATTAACATCGTGCATAGTTCCAGAGAAATGCATGACACTTGAGATATCCCCATACATTACAGTGTATCAGGTTGGTACGTACCTGTCGACCTTCAGCAAATACCGTTTTGATGTCTAATATAGTATAAGGTACGTAACCCCACTCAACACACTCTCGATCTTGAACACGTTGTTAATGAAACTTGTGGACGATAAACCCGATAACTCCTTGGGGCAGATGGTTGCCATCCCGATGGTAAAACAAGTTACCAAAATCGAGGATAGGAGTCTTTGCCTTCTTCGGAATTCAGACAACCACAAGTGTCGCGAATGCGAAACAGTTGGTCATTTAATTAGAATAAAAGAGGTAGTTGCATATATTATCTTAAAAATAGGGAACTACGCGAGGGTAGAAAATACCTTTGAGGCTTTTAGGAGTGGTTGTCTCGGACCGAACGGAGGAGAGGCTGTATCGTGTATATATCTGTAGTGTAATGTAAATATATGGGTGTGTACGAGTAACCGAGGCGCTCGGGCTGTCTGCGGACAGTGGTAACCAGACCAGGCTGAGATTAGACTCAGCATCAGTAACCGAGGCGCTCGGGCTGTCTGCGGACAGTGGTAACCAGACCAGGCTGAGATTAGACTCAGCATCAGTAAATCGAGGCGCTCGGGCCGTCTGCGGACAGTGGTAACAGACCAGGCTGAGATTAGACTCAGCATCAGTAACCGAGGCGCTCGGGCTGTCTGCTGACAGTGGTAACCAGACCAGGCTGTGATTAAACTCAGCATCAGTAACCGAGGCGCTCGGGCTGTCTGCGGACAGTGGTAACCAGACCAGGCTGAGATTAGACCAGCATCAGTAACCGAGGCGCCTGGGCCGTCTGCGGACAGTGGTAACCAGACCAGGCTGGAGATTAGACTCAGCATCAGCAACCGAGGCGCTCGGGCTGTCTGCGGACAGTGGTAACCAGACCAGGCTGTGATTAAACTCAGCATCAGTAACCGAGGCGCTCGGGCTGTCTGCTGACAGTGGTAACCAGACCAGGCTGTGATTAAACTCAGCATCAGTAACCGAGGCGCTCGGGCTGTCTGCGGACAGTGGTAACCAGACCAGGCTGAGATTAGACTCGGCATCAGTAACCGGGCGCTCGGGCTGTCTGCGACAGTGGTAACCAGACCAGCTGAGATTAGACCAGCATCAGTAACCGGGCGCTCGGGCTGTCTGCGACAGTGGTAACCAGACCAGGCTGAGATTAGACTCGGCATCAGTAACCGGGCGCTCGGGCTGTCTGGTGACAGTGGTAACCAGACCAAGCTGAGATTAGACTCAGCATCAGCAACCGAGGCGCTCAGGCTGTCTGCGGACGGTGGTAACCAGACCAGGCTAAGATTAGACTCGGCATCAGTAACCGAGGCGCTCAGGCTGTCTGCGGACAGTGGTAACCAGACCAGGCCGTGATTAAACTCAACATCAGTAACCGAGGCGCTCGGGCCGTCTGCGACAGTGGTAACCAGACCAGGCCGAGATTAGACTCAGCATCGGTAACCGAGGCGCTCGGGCTGTCTGGTGACAGTGGTAACCAGACCAGGCTGAGATTAGACTCAGCATCAGCAACCGAGGCGCTCGGGCCGTCTGCGGACAGTGGTAATCCAGACCAGGCTGTGATTAAACTCAGCATCAGTAAATCGAGGCGCCTGGGCTGTCTGCGGACAGTGGTAATCCAGACCAGGCTGTGATTAAACTCAGCATCAGCAACCGAGGCGCCCGGGCCGTCTGCGGACAGTGGCAACCAGACCAGGCTGAGATTAGACTCAGCATCAGTAACCGAGGCGCTCGGGCTGTCTGCGGACAGTGGTAATTCAGACCAGGCTGAGATTAGATCAGCATCAGTAAATCGAGGCGCTCGCCGTCTGCGGACAGTGGTAACAGACCAGGCTGAGATTAGACCAGCATCAGCAACCGAGGCGCTCGGGCTGTCTGCGGACATTGGTAACCAGACCAGGCTGAGATTAGACTCAGCATCAGTAAATCGAGGCGCTCGGGCTGTCTGCGGACAGTGGTAATTCAGACCAGGCTGAGATTAGACCAGCATCAGTAACCGAGGCGCTCGGGCTGTCTGCGGACAGTGGTAATTCAGACCAGGCTGAGATTAGACTCAGCATCAGCAACCGAGGCGCCTGGCCGTCTGCGACAGTGGTAACCAGACCAGGCTGTGATTAAACTCCAGCATCAGTAACCGAGGCGCCGGGCTGTCTGCGGACATTGGTAACCAGACCAGGCTGATTAGACTCAGCATCGGTAACCGAGGCGCTCAGGCTGTCTGCGGACAGTGGTAATTCAGACCAGGCTGATTAGACTCAGCATCAGTAACCGAGGCGCTCGCCGTCTGCGGACAGTGGCACCAGACCAGGCTGAGATTAGACTCAGCATCAGTAAATCGAGGCGCCTGGCCGTCTGCGGACAGTGGTAATTCAGACCAGGCTGAGATTAGACTCGGCATCAGTAACCGAGGCGCTCGGGCCGTCTGGTGACAGTGGTAACCAGACCAGGCTGAGATTAGACCAGCATCAGCAACCGAGGCGCTCAGGCTGTCTGCTGACAGTGGTAACCAGACCAGGCTGATTAGACTCAGCATCGCAACCGAGGCGCCTGGGCTGTCTGCGGACAGTGGCACCAGACCAGGCTGAGATTAGACTCAGCATCAGTAACCGAGGCGCTCGGGCCGTCTGCCGACAGTGGTAACCAGACCAGGCTGGAGATTAGACTCAGCATCAGCAAATCGAGGCGCCCGGGCCGTCTGCGGACAGTGGTAACCAGACCAGGCTGAGATTGAACTCAGCATCAGCAACCGAGGCGCTCGGGCCGTCTGGTGACAGTGGTAACCAGACCAGGCCGAGATTAGACCAGCATCAGCAACCGAGGCGCTCGGGCTGTCTGCGGACATTGGTAACCAGACCAGGCCGAGATTAGACTCCAGCATCAGTAACCGGAGGCGCTCGGGCTGTCTGCCGGACAGTGGTAATTCAGACCAGGCTGAGATTAGATCAGCATCAGTAACCGAGGCGCTCGGCCGTCTGCGGACAGTGGTAACAGACCAGGCTGAGATTAGACTCAGCACTGCAACCGAGGCGCTCGGGCCGTCTGCGACAGTGGTAACCAGACCAGGCTGAGATTAGACTCAGCATCAGGCAACCGAGGCGCTCGGGCTGTCTGGTGACAGTGGTAATCCAGACCAGGCTGAGATTAGACCAGCATCAGTAAATCGAGGCGCTCGGGCCGTCTGGTGACAGTGGTAACCAGACCAGGCTGATTAGACTCAGCATCAGCAACCGAGGCGCTCGGGCCGTCTGCGACAGTGGTAATCCAGACCAGGCTGGAGATTAGACTCAGCATCAGCAACCGAGGCGCTCGGCCGTCTGCGGACAGTGGTAATCAGACCAGGCTGAGATTAGACTCGGCATCAGTAACCAGGCGCTCGGGCTGTCTGGTGACAGTGGTAACTAGACCAGGCTGAGATTAGACCAGCATCAGCAACCGAGGCGCTCGGGCCGTCTGGTGACAGTGGTAATTCAGACCAGGCTGAGATTAGACTCCAGCATCAGCAACCGAGGCGCTCGCCGTCTGCGGACAGTGGTAACCAGACCAGGCTGAGATTAGACTCAGCATCAGGCAACCGAGGCGCTCGGGCCGTCTGGTGACAGTGGTAATCAGACCAGGCTGAGATTAGACTCAGCATCAGCAACCGAGGCGCTCGGGCTGTCTGCCGGACAGTGGTAATCCAGACCAGGCTGGAGATTAGACTCCAGCATCAGTAACCGAGGCGCTCGGGCTGTCTGCGGACAGTGGTAACCAGACCAGGCTGTGATTAAACTCAGCATCAGTAACCGAGGCGCTCGGGCTGTCTGCTGACAGTGGTAACCAGACCAGGCTGTGATTAAACTCAGCATCAGTAACCGAGGCGCTCGGGCTGTCTGCGACAGTGGTAACCAGACCAGCTGAGATTAGACCAGCATCAGTAACCGAGGCGCCTGGGCTGTCTGCGGACAGTGGCACCAGACCAGGCTGTGATTAAACTCCAGCATCAGTAACCGGAGGCGCTCGGGCCGTCTGGTGACAGTGGTAACCAGACCAGGCTGTGATTAAACTCAGCATCAGCAACTGAGGCGCTCGGGCTGTCTGCGGACAGTGGTAACTAGACCAGGCTGAGATTAGACCAGCATCAGTAACCGAGGCGCTCGGGCTGTCTGCGGACAGTGGTAACCAGACCAGCTGAGATTAGACCAGCATCAGTAACCGAGGCGCTCCGGGCTGTCTGCGGACAGTGGTAACCAGACCAGGCTGAGATTAGACTCAGCATCAGTAACCGAGGCGCTCGGCCGTCTGCGGACAGTGGTAACAGACCAGGCTGATTAGACTCAGCATCAGTAACCAGGCGCTCAGGCTGTCTGCGGACAGTGGTAATTCAGACCAGGCTGATTAGACTCAGCATCAGTAACCGAGGCGCTCGGGCTGTCTGCGGACAGTGGTAACAGACCAGGCTGATTAGACTCAGCATCAGTAACCAGGCGCTCGGGCTGTCTGCGGACAGTGGTAACCAGACCAGGCTGTGATTAAACTCAGCATCAGTAACCGAGGCGCTCGGGCTGTCTGCGGACAGTGGTAACCAGACCAGGCTGAGATTAGACTCAGCATCAGTAACCGAGGCGCTCGGCTGTCTGCGGACAGTGGTAATTCAGACCAGGCTGAGATTAGACTCAGCATCAGTAACCGAGGCGCTCGGGCTGTCTGCGACAGTGGTAACCAGACCAGGCTGAGATTAGACTCAGCATCAGTAACCGAGGCGCTCGGGCTGTCTGCGGACAGTGGTAACCAGACCAGGCTGTGATTAAACTCAGCATCAGTAACCGAGGCGCTCGGGCTGTCTGCGGACAGTGGTAACCAGACCAGGCTGTGATTAAACTCAGCATCAGTAACCGAGGCGCCTGGGCCGTCTGCGACAGTGGTAACCAGACCAGGCTGGAGATTAGACTCAGCATCAGTAACCGAGGCGCTCGGGCTGTCTGCGGACAGTGGTAACCAGACCAGGCTGTGATTAAACTCAGCATCAGCAACTGAGGCGCTCGGGCTGTCTGCGACAGTGGTAATCCAGACCAGGCTGAGATTAGACTCAGCATCAGTAAATCGAGGCGCTCGGGCCGTCTGCGGACAGTGGTAACCAGACCAGGCTGTGATTAAACTCAGCATCAGCAACTGAGGCGCTCGGGCTGTCTGCGACAGTGGTAACCAGACCAGGCTGAGATTAGACTCAGCATCAGTAAATCGAGGCGCCGGGCTGTCTGCGGACAGTGGTAATCAGACCAGGCTGAGATTAGACTCAGCATCAGTAACCGAGGCGCTCAGGCTGTCTGCGGACAGTGGTAACCAGACCAGCTGAGATTAGACTCCAGCATCAGCAACCGAGGCGCTCCGGGCTGTCTGCGGACAGTGGTAATTCAGACCAGGCTGGAGATTAGACTCAGCATCAGCAAATCGAGGCGCTCGGGCCGTCTGCGGACAGTGGTAACAGACCAGGCTGATTAAACTCAGCATCAGTAACCAGGCGCTCAGGCTGTCTGCGGACATTGGTAACCAGACCAGGCTGGAGATTAGACTCAGCATCAGTAAATCGAGGCGCCTGGGCCGTCTGCGGACAGTGGTAACCAGACCAGGCTGTGATTAAACTCAGCATCAGCAAATCGAGGCGCTCGGCCGTCTGCGGACAGTGGTACCAGACCAGGCTAAGATTAGACTCGGCATCAGTAACCGGGCGCTCAGGCTGTCTGCGGACATTGGTAACCAGACCAGGCCGTGATTAAACTCAGCATCAGCAAATCGAGGCGCTCGGGCCGTCTGCGGACAGTGGTACCAGACCAGGCTGAGATTAGACCAGCATCAGTAACCGAGGCGCTCGCCGTCTGCGGACAGTGGTAACCAGACCAGGCCGTGATTAAACTCAGCATCAGTAACCGGGCGCTCAGGCTGTCTGCGGACAGTGGTAACTAGACCAGGCTGAGATTAGACTCCAGCATCAGTAACCGAGGCGCTCCGGGCTGTCTGCGGACAGTGGTAATTCAGACCAGGCTGAGATTAGACCAGCATCAGTAAATCGAGGCGCCTGGGCCGTCTGCGGACAGTGGTAACCAGACCAGGCCGAGATTAGACTCAGCATCAGCAAATCGAGGCGCCTGGGCCGTCTGCGGACAGTGGCACCAGACCAGGCTGAGATTAGACTCCAGCATCAGTAACCGAGGCGCTCCGGGCTGTCTGCGGACAGTGGTAACTAGACCAGGCTGAGATTAGACTCAGCATCCAGTAACCGAGGCGCTCGGGCTGTCTGGTGACAGTGGTAACCAGACCAGGCTGAGATTAGACCAGCATCAGTAACCGAGGCGCTCGGGCTGTCTGCGGACAGTGGTAACCAGACCAGGCTGAGATTAGACTCAGCATCAGTAACCGAGGCGCTCGGGCTGTCTGCGGACAGTGGTAACCAGACCAGGCTGAGATTAGACTCAGCATCAGCAAATCGAGGCGCCTGGGCTGTCTGCGGACAGTGGTAATTCAGACCAGGCTGAGATTAGACTCAGCATCAGTAACCGAGGCGCTCGCCGTCTGCGGACAGTGGTAACCAGACCAGGCTGAGATTAGACTAGCATCAGTAACCGAGGCGCCCGGGCCGTCTGCGACAGTGGTAACCAGACAGGCTGTGATTAAACTCGGCATCAGTAACCAGGCGCTCAGGCTGTCTGCGGACAGTGGTAGCAGACCAGGCTGAGATTAGACCAGCATCAGTAACCGAGGCGCTCCGGGCTGTCTGCGGACATTGGTAACCAGACCAGCTGAGATTAGACCAGCATCAGTAACCGAGGCGCCTGGGCTGTCTGCGGACGGTGGTAACCAGACCAGGCTGAGATTAGATCAGCATCAGTAACCGAGGCGCTCAGGCTGTCTGCCGGACAGTGGTAACCAGACCAGCTGTGATTAAACTCAGCATCAGTAAATCGAGGCGCTCGGGCTGTCTCTGCGGACAGTGGCAACCAGACCAGGCTGTGATTAAACTCAGCATCAGTAAATCGAGGCGCTCGGCCGTCTGCGGACAGTGGTAATCCAGACCAGGCTGATTAAACTCAGCATCAGTAACCGGAGGCGCTCGGGCCGTCTGGTGACAGTGGTAATCAGACCAGGCTGAGATTAGATCAGCATCAGTAACCGAGGCGCCGGGCTGTCTGCGGACAGTGGTAACCAGACCAGGCTGTGATTAAACTCAGCATCAGTAAATCGAGGCGCTCGGGCCGTCTGCGACAGTGGTAACTGGTGACCAGGCTGAGATTAGACTCCAGCATCAGCAAATCGAGGCGCTCGGGCTGTCTGCCGGACAGTGGTAACCAGACCAGGCTGAGATTAGACCAGCATCAGTAAATCGAGGCGCCCGGGCCGTCTGCGGACAGTGGTAACTGTGACCAGGCTGAGATTAGACTCAGCATCAGTAACCGAGGCGCTCGCCGTCTGCGGACAGTGGTAATTCAGACCAGGCTGAGATTAGACTCCAGCATCAGCAAATCGAGGCGCTCGCCGTCTGCGGACAGTGGTAACTGTGACCAGGCTGAGATTAGACTCAGCATCAGCAATCGAGGCGCTCGGGCTGTCTCTGCGGACAGTGGTAACTAGACCAGGCTGAGATTAGACTCCAGCATCAGTAACCGAGGCGCCGGGCTGTCTGCGAACAGTGGTAACCAGACCAGGCTGAGATTGGAGCTCAGCATCAGTAACCGAGGCGCTCGGGCTGTCTCTGCGGACAGTGGCACCAGACCAGGCTGTGATTAAACTCAGCATCAGTAACCGAGGCGCTCGGGCTGTCTCTGCGGACAGTGGCAACCAGACCAGGCTGTGATTAAACTCCAGCATCAGTAACCGAGGCGCTCGGGCTGTCTGCGGACAGTGGTAGCAGACCAGGCTGAAGTTAGACTCAGCATCAGTAACCGGGCGCTCGGGCTGTCTGCGGACAGTGGTAACCAGACCAGGCTGGAGATTAGACTCCAGCATCAGTAACCGAGGCGCTCAGGCTGTCTGCGGACAGTGGTAGCAGACCAGGCTGAAGTTAGACTCAGCATCAGTAGCCGAGGCGCTCGGGCCGTCTGCGGACAGTGGTAACCAGACCAGGCTGAGATTGAACTCAGCATCAGTAACCGGGCGCTC
This sequence comes from Bhutanitis thaidina, assembly GCA_029286595.1. NCBI lineage: Eukaryota > Metazoa > Arthropoda > Insecta > Lepidoptera > Papilionidae > Bhutanitis > Bhutanitis thaidina. Next base: position 11,611,406 of record JAGSMS010000006.1, on the reverse strand, counting down.
AGGCTGTCTGCCGGACAGTGGTAACCAGACCAAGCTGAGATTAGACTCCAGCATCAGTAACCGAGCGCTCGGGCTGTCTCTGCGGACAGTGGTAACCAGACCAGGCTGTGATTAGACTCAGCATCAGTAACCGAGGCGCTCGGGCTGTCTGCGGACAGTGGTAACCAGACCAGGCTGTGATTAGACTCAGCATCAGTAACCGAGGCGCTCGGGCTGTCTGCGGACAGTGGTAACCAGACCAGGCTGAGATTAGACCAGCATCAGCAACCGAGGCGCTCGCCGTCTGCGGACAGTGGTAATTCAGACCAGGCTGAGATTGGGCTCAGCATCAGTAACCGGGCGCTCGGGCTGTCTCTGCGGACAGTGGTAACCAGACCAGGCTGGTGATTAAACTCAGCATCAGTAACCGAGGCGCTCCGGGCTGTCTGCGAACAGTGGTAACCAGACCAGGCTGATTAGACTCAGCATCAGTAACCAGGCGCTCAGGCTGTCTGCGGACAGTGGTAACCAGACAGGCTGTGATTAAACTCCAGCATCAGTAACCGAGGCGCTCGGCCGTCTGCGGACAGTGGTAATCAGACCAGGCTGAGATTAGACTCAGCATCAGTAACCGAGGCGCTCGGGCTGTCTGCGGACGGTGGTAACCAGACCAGGCTGTGATTAAACTCGGCATCAGTAACCGAGCGCTCGGGCTGTCTGCTGACAGTGGTAACCAGACCGGGCTGAGATTAGACCAGCATCAGCAACTGAGGCGCTCGGGCTGTCTGCGGACGGTGGTAACCAGACCAGGCTGAAGTTAGACTCAGCATCCAGTAACCGAGGCGCTCAGGCTGTCTGCCGGACAGTGGTAACCAGACCAAGCTGAGATTAGACTCAGCATCAGTAACCGAGGCGCTCGGGCTGTCTGCCGGACAGTGGTAACCAGACCAGGCTGAGATTAGACTCAGCATCAGTAACCAGGCGCTCGGGCTGTCTCTGCGGACAGTGGTAACCAGACCAGGCTGAGATTGAACTCAGCATCAGTAACCGAGGCGCTCAGGCTGTCTGCCGGACAGTGGTAGCCAGACCAGGCTGTGATTAAACTCCAGCATCAGTAACCGAGGCGCTCAGGCTGTCTGCCGGACAGTGGTAGCAGACCAGGCTGAGATTAGACTCAGCATCAGTAACCGAGGCGCTCGGGCTGTCTGCGGACAGTGGTAGCCAGACCAGGCTGGAGATTAGACTCAGCATCGGTAACCGAGGCGCTCCGGGCTGTCTGCGACAGTGGTAACCAGACAGGCTGTGATTAAACTCAGCATCAGTAACCGGGCGCTCAGGCTGTCTGCAGACAGTGGTAACCAGACCAGCTGAGATTAGACCAGCATCAGCAACCGAGGCGCTCCGGGCTGTCTGCGGACGGTGGTAACCAGACCAGGCTGAGATTGAACTCAGCATCAGTAGCCGAGGCGCTCGGGCTGTCTCTGCGGACAGTGGTAATTCAGACCAGGCTGATTAAACTCAGCATCAGTAACCGAGGCGCTCGGGCTGTCTGCTGACAGTGGTAACCAGACCAGGCTGTGATTAAACTCAGCATCAGTAACCGAGGCGCTCGGGCTGTCTGCTGACAGTGGTAACCAGACCAGGCTGAGATTAGACTCAGCATCAGTAACCGAGGCGCTCGGGCTGTCTGCGGACAGTGGTAACAGACCAGGCTGAGATTAGACCAGCATCAGTAACCAGGCGCTCAGGCTGTCTGCGGACAGTGGCACCAGACCAGGCTGAGATTAGACTCAGCATCAGTAACCGAGGCGCTCCGGGCTGTCTGCGGACAGTGGTAGCCAGACCAGGCTGAGATTGGAGCTCAGCATCAGTAACCGAGGCGCTCAGGCTGTCTGCGGACAGTGGTAACCAGACCAGGCTGAGATTAGACTCAGCATCAGTAACCGAGGCGCTCGGGCTGTCTGCGGACAGTGGTAACCAGACCAGGCTGAGATTAGACTCAGCATCAGTAACCGAGGCGCTCGGGCTGTCTGCGGACAGTGGTAACCAGACCAGGCTGTGATTAAACTCAGCATCAGTAACCGAGGCGCTCCGGGCTGTCTGCCGGACAGTGGTACCAGACCAGGCTGGAGATTAGACTCAGCATCGCAACCGAGGCGCCTGGCCGTCTGCGGACAGTGGTAATTCAGACCAGGCTGATTAGACTCAGCATCGGTAACCGGGCGCTCAGGCTGTCTGCGGACAGTGGTAACCAGACCAGGCTGAGATTGAACTCAGCATCAGTAACCGAGGCGCTCGGCCGTCTGCGGACAGTGGTAGCAGACCAGGCTGATTAGACTCAGCATCCAGTAACCGAGGCGCCTGGCCGTCTGCGGACAGTGGCAACCAGACCAGGCTGAGATTGGGCTCAGCATCAGTAACCGAGGCGCTCGGGCTGTCTGCGGACAGTGGTAACCAGACCAGCTGAGATTAGACCAGCATCAGTAACCGAGCGCTCGGGCTGTCTGGTGACAGTGGTAATTCAGACCAGGCTGATTAGACTCAGCATCGGTAACCGGGCGCTCAGGCTGTCTGCGGACAGTGGTAATCCAGACCAGGCTGTGATTAAACTCAGCATCAGTAACCGAGGCGCTCGGGCTGTCTCTGCGGACAGTGGTAACCAGACCAGGCTGATTAAACTCAGCATCAGTAACCGGGCGCTCAGGCTGTCTGCGGACAGTGGTAATTCAGACCAGGCTGAGATTAGACTCAGCATCCAGTAACCGAGGCGCTCCGGGCTGTCTGCGGACAGTGGTAACCAGACCAGGCTGATTAGACTCAGCATCTGTAACCGAGGCGCTCGGGCTGTCTGCCGGACAGTGGTAGCAGACCAGGCTGAATTAGACTCAGCATCCAGTAACCGAGGCGCTCAGGCTGTCTGCGGACATTGGTAACCAGACCAGGCTGAGATTGGGCTCAGCATCAGTAACCGAGGCGCTCAGGCTGTCTGCGGACAGTGGTAACCAGACCAGGCTGAGATTAGACTCCAGCATCAGTAACCGAGGCGCTCCGGGCTGTCTGCGGACAGTGGTACCAGACCAGGCTGAGATTGGGCTCAGCATCAGTAACCAGGCGCTCGGGCTGTCTGCGACAGTGGTAACCAGACCAGCTGAGATTAGACTCAGCATCAGCAACCGAGGCGCTCAGGCTGTCTGCGGACGGTGGTAACCAGACCAGGCTGAGATTGGGCTCAGCATCAGTAACCGTGGCGCTCGGGCTGTCTGCGACAGTGGTAACCAGGACCAGGCTGAGATTAGACCAGCATCAGTAACCGAGGCGCCTGGCCGTCTGCGGACAGTGGTAACCAGACCAGGCTGTGATTAAACTCAGCATCGGTAACCGAGGCGCCTGGCCGTCTGCGGACAGTGGTAACCAGACCAGGCTGAGATTAGACCAGCATCAGTAACCGAGGCGCCTGGGCTGTCTGCGGACAGTGGTACCAGACCAGGCTGATTAGACTCAGCATCAGCAAATCGAGGCGCTCGGGCTGTCTGCCGGACAGTGGTAACCAGACCAGGCTGGAGATTAGACTCAGCATCAGTAACCGAGGCGCCGGGCCGTCTGCGACAGTGGTAACCAGAACAGGCTGAGATTAGACTCAGCATCGGTAACCGGGCGCTCAGGCTGTCTGCGGACAGTGGCACCAGACCAGGCTGAGATTAGACTCAGCATCAGTAACCGAGGCGCTCGGGCTGTCTGCTGCGGACAGTGGTAACCAGACCAGCTGAGATTAGACTCAGCATCAGCAAATCGAGGCGCTCGGGCCGTCTGCGGACAGTGGTAACCAGAACAGGCTGAGATTAGACTCCAGCATCAGTAACCGTGGCGCTCGGGCTGTCTGCGGACAGTGGTACCAGACCAGGCTGAGATTAGACTCAGCATCAGTAACCGAGGCGCTCGGGCTGTCTGCGGACAGTGGTAACCAGACCAGGCTGAGATTAGACTCAGCATCAGTAACCGAGGCGCTCCGGGCTGTCTGCGGACAGTGGTACCAGACCAGGCTGATTAGACTCAGCATCCAGTAACCGAGGCGCTCGCCGTCTGCGGACAGTGTTAACCAGACCAGGCTGTGATTAGACTCAGCATCGCAACCGAGGCGCTCGGGCCGTCTGCGACAGTGGTAATTCAGACCAGGCTGAGATTAGACTCAGCATCAGTAACCGAGGCGCTCGGCCGTCTGCGGACAGTGGTAATCCAGACCAGGCTGTGATTAAACTCAGCATCAGTAACCGAGGCGCTCGGGCTGTCTGCCGGACAGTGGTAATTCAGACCAGGCTGGAGATTAGACTCAGCATCAGCAACTGAGGCGCTCGGGCTGTCTGCGGACAGTGGTAACCAGGACCAGGCTGAGATTAGACTCAGCATCCAGTAACCGAGGCGCTCGGGCCGTCTGCGACAGTGGTAACCAGACCGGGCTGAGATTAGACTCGGCATCAGTAACCAGGCGCTCAGGCTGTCTGCGGACATTGGTAACCAGACCAGGCTGTGATTAAACTCAGCATCAGCAACCGAGGCGCCTGGGCCGTCTGCGGACAGTGGTAATTCAGACCAGGCTGAGATTAGACTCCAGCATCAGCAAATCGAGGCGCTCGGGCCGTCTGCGGACAGTGGTAATTCAGACCAGGCTGAGATTAGACTCAGCATCAGGCAACCGAGGCGCTCGGCCGTCTGCGGACAGTGGTAACCAGACCAGGCTGAGATTGGGCTCAGCATCAGTAACCGAGGCGCTCGGCCGTCTGCGGACAGTGGTAACCAGATCAGGCTGAGATTAGACCAGCATCAGCAACCGAGGCGCTCGCCGTCTGCGGACAGTGGTAACCAGACCGGGCTGTGATTAAACTCAGCATCAGTAACCGAGGCGCTCGCCGTCTGCGGACAGTGGCAACCAGACCAGGCTGTGATTAAACTCCAGCATCAGTAACCGGAGGCGCTCGGGCCGTCTGCGGACAGTGGTAACTGTGACCAGGCTGAGATTAGACTCCAGCATCAGCAACCGAGGCGCTCGCCGTCTGCGGACAGTGGCAACCAGACCAGGCTGGAGATTAGACTCAGCATCAGTAACCGAGGCGCTCGGGCTGTCTGCAGACAGTGGTAACCAGGACCAGGCTGAGATTAGACTCCAGCATCAGCAACCGAGGCGCTCGGGCCGTCTGGTGACAGTGGTAATTCAGACCAGGCTGAGATTAGACTCCAGCATCAGTAACCGAGGCGCCGGGCTGTCTGCGGACAGTGGCAACCAGACCAGGCTGGAGATTAGACTCAGCATCAGTAACCGAGGCGCCGGGCTGTCTGCGGACAGTGGTAACCAGGACCAGGCTGAGATTAGACTCAGCATCAGTAAATCGAGGCGCTCGGGCCGTCTGCGACAGTGGTAACCAGACAGGCTGAGATTAGACTCAGCATCGGTAACCGGGCGCTCGGGCTGTCTGCAGACAGTGGTAACCAGACCAGGCCGAGATTAGACCAGCATCAGTAAATCGAGGCGCTCGGGCCGTCTGGTGACAGTGGTAACCAGACCAGGCTGAGACTAGACTCAGCATCAGCAAATCGAGGCGCTCGGGCCGTCTGCGGACAGTGGTAACTGTGACCAGGCTGAGATTAGACTCCAGCATCAGCAACCGAGGCGCTCGGGCCGTCTGCGGACAGTGGTAACCAGACCAGGCGAGATTAGACTCAGCATCAGCAAATCGAGGCGCCTGGGCCGTCTGCGGACAGTGGTAACTGGTGACCAGGCTGAGATTAGACTCAGCATCAGCAACCGAGGCGCCCGGGCCGTCTGCGGACAGTGGTAATCCAGACCAGGCTGAGATTAGACTCAGCATCCAGTAACCGAGGCGCTCGGCCGTCTGCGGACAGTGTTAACCAGACCAGGCTGTGATTAAACTCAGCATCAGTAACCAGGCGCTCGGGCTGTCTGCCGGACAGTGGTAACAGACCAGGCTGAGATTAGACCAGCATCAGTAAATCGAGGCGCCTGGCCGTCTGCGGACAGTGGTACCAGACCAGGCTAAGATTAGACTCGGCATCAGTAACAGAGGCGCTCGGACTGTCTGCGGGCAGTGGTAACCAGACCAGGCTAAGATTAGACTCGGCATCAGTAACAGAGGCGCTCGGACTGTCTGCGGGCAGTGGTAGCAGACCAGGCTGATTAGACTCAGCATCGGTAACCGGGCGCTCAGGCTGTCTGCGGACAGTGGTAACTAGACCAGGCTGAGATTAGACCAGCATCAGCAACCGAGGCGCCTGGGCTGTCTGCGGACAGTGGTACCAGACCAGGCTGATTAGACTCAGCATCAGTAACCAGGCGCTCAGGCTGTCTGCGGACGGTGGTAACCAGACCAGCTGAGATTAGACTCGCATCAGTAACCGAGGCGCTCCGGGCTGTCTGCGGACGGTGGTAACCAGACCAGCCGAGATTAGACCAGCATCAGCAACCGAGGCGCTCAGGCTGTCTGCGGGCAGTGGTAACCAGACCAGGCTAAGATTAGACTCGGCATCAGTAACAGAGGCGCCTGGCCGTCTGCGGACAGTGGTAATCCAGACCAGGCTGGAGATTAGACTCAGCATCAGCAACTGAGGCGCTCGGGCTGTCTGGTGACAGTGGTAACCAGACCAGGCCGAGATTAGACCAGCATCAGTAACCGAGGCGCTCGGGCTGTCTGCGGACAGTGGCACCAGACCAGGCTGTGATTAGACTCAGCATCAGCAACCGAGGCGCTCGGGCTGTCGCGGACAGTGGTATCCAGACCAGGCTGATTAGACTCAGCATCAGTAACCGAGGCGCTCGCCGTCTGCGACAGTGGTAACCAGACCAGGCTGAGATTAGACCTGGCATCAGTAACCGAGGCGCCTGGGCTGTCTGCGGACAGTGGTAATCAGACCAGGCTGAGATTAGACTCAGCATCGCAACCGAGGCGCCTGGCCGTCTGCGGACAGTGGTAGCCAGACCAGGCTGGAGATTAGACTCAGCATCGGTAACCGAGGCGCTCGCCGTCTGCGACAGTGGTAATTCAGACCAGGCTGAGATTAGACCAGCATCAGTAACCGAGGCGCTCGGGCTGTCTGCCGGACAGTGGTAACCAGACCAGGCTGAATTAGACTCAGCATCCAGTAACCGAGGCGCTCGGGCTGTCTGCCGGACAGTGGTAACCAGACCAGCTGAGATTAGACTCCAGCATCAGTAACCGAGGCGCTCGGGCTGTCTGCGGACAGTGGCACCAGACCAGGCTGGAGATTAGACTCAGCATCAGTTACCGAGGCGCTCGGCTGTCTGCGGACAGTGGTACCAGACCAGGCTGAGATTGGGCTCAGCATCAGTAACCAGGCGCTCGGGCTGTCGCGGACAGTGGTAATTCAGACCAGGCTGAGATTAGATCAGCATCAGTAACCGAGGCGCCTGGCCGTCTGCGGACAGTGGTAGCAGACCAGGCTGATTAGACTCAGCATCAGTAACCAGGCGCTCGGGCTGTCTGCGACAGTGGTAACCAGACCAGGCTGAAGTTAGACTCAGCATCGCAACCGAGGCGCTCGGGCTGTCTGGTGACAGTGGTAACCAGACCAGGCTGAGATTAGACTCAGCATCGGTAACCGAGGCGCTCAGGCTGTCTGCGGACAGTGGTAACCAGACCAGGCTGATTAGACTCGGCATCAGTAACCGGGCGCTCGGGCTGTCTGCGGACGGTGGTAACCAGACCAGGCCGAGATTAGACTCAGCATCAGTAACCAGGCGCTCGGGCTGTCTGCGGACAGTGGTAACCAGACCGGGCTGTGATTAAACTCAGCATCGGTAACCGAGGCGCTCGGGCTGTCTGCGGACGGTGGTAACCAGACCAGGCTGGAGATTAGACTCAGCATCAGTAACCGAGGCGCTCAGGCTGTCTGCGGACAGTGGTAGCAGACCAGGCTGAAGTTAGACTCAGCATCAGTAACCGAGGCGCTCAGGCTGTCTGCGGACAGTGGTAACAGACCAGGCTGATTAGACTCAGCATCAGTAACCAGGCGCTCAGGCTGTCTGCGGACAGTGGTAGCCAGACCAGGCTGATTAGACTCAGCATCAGTAACCGAGGCGCTCAGGCTGTCTGCGGACAGTGTTAACCAGACCAGGCGAGATTAGACTCAGCATCAGTAACCGAGGCGCTCGGGCTGTCTGCGGACAGTGGTAACCAGACCAGGCTGTGATTAAACTCAGCATCAGTAACCGAGGCGCTCGGGCTGTCTGCGGACAGTGGTAACCAGACCAGGCTGAGATTAGACTCAGCATCAGTAACCGAGGCGCTCGGGCTGTCTGCGGACAGTGGTAACAGACCAGGCTGAGATTAGACTCAGCATCAGTAACCGAGGCGCTCGGGCTGTCTGCCGGACAGTGGTAACCAGACCAGGCTGAGATTAGACCAGCATCAGTAACCAGGCGCTCGGGCTGTCTGCGGACAGTGGTAACAGACCAGGCTGAGATTAGACTCAGCATCAGTAACCGAGGCGCTCGGGCTGTCTGCGGACAGTGGTAACCAGACCAGGCTGAGATTAGACTCAGCATCAGTAACCGAGGCGCTCGGGCTGTCTGCGGACAGTGGTAATTCAGACCAGGCTGAGATTAGACTCAGCATCAGTTACCGAGGCGCTCGGACTGTCTGCGGACAGTGGTAACTGGTGACCAGGCTGAGATTAGACTCAGCATCAGTAACCGAGGCGCTCGGGCTGTCTGCCGGACAGTGGTAACAGACCAGGCTGTGATTAAACTCAGCATCAGTAACCGAGGCGCTCAGGCTGTCTGCGGACAGTGGTAATTCAGACCAGGCTGAGATTGAACTCAGCATCAGTAACCGAGCGCTCGGGCTGTCTGCGGACAGTGGTAACTGGTGACCAGGCTGAGATTAGACTCAGCATCAGTAACCGGGCGCTCAGGCTGTCTGCGGACGGTGGTAACCAGACCAGGCTGAGATTAGACTCAGCATCAGTAACCGAGGCGCTCGGGCTGTCTGCGGACAGTGGTAACCAGACCAGGCTGAGATTAGACTCAGCATCAGTAACCGAGGCGCTCGGGCTGTCTGCGGACAGTGGTAACCAGACCAGGCTGAGATTAGACTCAGCATCAGTAACCGAGGCGCTCGGGCTGTCTGCGGACAGTGGTAACCAGACCAGGCTGTGATTAAACTCAGCATCAGTAACCGAGGCGCTCGGGCTGTCTGCGGACAGTGGTAACCAGACCAGGCTGAGATTAGACTCAGCATCAGTAACCGAGGCGCTCGGGCTGTCTGCGGGCAGTGGTAACCAGACCAGGCTAAGATTAGACTCAGCATCAGTAACAGAGGCGCTCGGGCCGTCTGCGGACAGTGTTAACCAGACCAGGCTGATTAGACTCAGCATCAGTAACAGAGGCGTTCGGGCTATCTCGTTCAGTAACAGAGGCGCTCGGGCTGTCTGCGGACAGTGGTAACCAGACCAGGCTGTGATTAAACTCAGCATCAGTAACCGAGGCGCTCGGGCTGTCTGCGGACAGTGGTAACCAGACCAGGCTGAGATTAGACTCAGCATCAGTAACCGAGGCGCTCGGGCTGTCTGCGGACAGTGGTAACCAGACCAGGTTGAGATTATACTCAGCTTCAGTAACAGAGGCGTTCGGGCTATCTCGTTCAGTAACAGAGGCTGAGATCCGACTCAGTTTTAAGTTATCAGTAATGCGCGGCTTGGGGTGGCTATAGGAGAGGTTGGAGGCCACTGCGGAATTAATCCCCAGATATATTACCAGACCAGTTATTAGCGTAACGTATGTAATCAGTAAATATACGTGAATAATTACTATTATCGTGTTAACAATACATATTAGTAACATGTATTGCTGTTGGTGACGGTTGTTACATTAGACATTTGTCATTTGTGTTGGGTTAAAATAATTGGCGACAATAGGTTTATAGAATATTCTCAAACTCGTTCACCTCTACTTCCAGCTCTAGGGTATACTCATATATCCTCAGTGGGCGTGCGTTTTACGTTGCCAGGTCCAGTTGTATAAATTGGCAGCAATATCTTAGCCGGAAATTCTTCGCATCCCCTGCCTGGCTACAATAGTCACCATTATACTCTGGATGCCGAGGCCGTCGGGAACAGAGGGCCGTCGATTTGTACATCTTGGAGTCTTGATGATGATAACCACAAAAGTGTATTTTATAATAACATATGTCTGTAATGTCAGAATTGAGATTATTGGTTATATCTTTATAAGAAGTTCTTTTGTTGTAAGACGTCAAGAATTATGTAAGTGCTGTATGAAACTATTGGAGATGATTTAAGCTCTGTGAACCGCGCGTTTTAACTTTTTCGATTAGACGAGATTTACGAATAAATTTTACGACAGAGCCCACTCTCGCACGCCTTTGCGTTAGAGGTGTGCATATGAGGCTAACCGAAAAAAGAAAACGACATAATTAAAACGCTACCAAAACATTATTAACAATAGTGATTCTTGTATTCTTTTGAATCAGAAAAAATTTAAATAGAAATAATAAAAACAAGTATCTAAAGTATCGACTATACTACTAGGACCAGCTATACTATTTAAGTAACATTACTAATATGTCTGTTAACCCTCCAACTAAGCATTAGATATAGTATCTGGAGTGGTTCACGACAATAGTCGAATGGCGGACACGAACATACGACGTCATGTATCGCATTCCACACCCTAACCCATTAGGCTATTGGCACTTCAACTTATGCGAATACTACACATTTGTAATGAAACTATTATATTTGCTACATAAGAGAGGCATACACAATCATGCAACAACTCTTCAGCATCTTGTAGAGAGATATTAACTTGGCCACTAATTGACAAATGGCAAAAACTGAGCAATGGGTCTCGGAGGCGCATAAATGGAAGCTCGTTTTAAAATCTTATCCGTGACGCCTCTGACGCAGGCTCAACTGTGCCGGCTTCACTCGATCACTGCGACGTAGGTGCGGACCCTGAACTTGCTGTCGTGCAGCATTTGCTTGACAAGCCAAGTTTTTACTGTCACAGATCTCTCGTGCTCTTTTTTCTTTCACAATAGCTAGATGAGATGGATGATAACATTGGCATAAGGGAGGGCCCCTCCCCCCCCCTCCCATATGCACGTCGAGAATAAATGTAAAATTATTCGTAATAGTAAAAATATTTTGTTTCGTATCGTTTTAAATAAATAATAATTTTAAAGATTTGTTATGAAATCTCTATAAAGTATTAGTACAATAAACATACTACAGTAGAATAAAATTGGATGCTTTGATGTATTTATTGAAATTACCTAACCGATTCTTTTTTAAAACGTACCAGTGTAGGAATTTCTCCCGTGTCGCAGAGGCAGTTAACATACATAACTTTTACATACGTAACTTACATAACTGCACATGAGCAAACTCCCAGACTCGGAAAATTTATTCGTAGTTCTTACAAACACTTGTCCCGTGCGGGAATCGAATCCGCGACCCGGAGTCAAACGCTTAGTCACAGAGACGTCTCGCCATTTTAGGATTGATCGAAGGATATTCTCGTTTTAGTTAATAATTTTAAAATCTGGTATTTCCATAGATGTGTTAACTATGCGTAACTTATGCGTACTTCTTTTACATAAAATTATATACATAAAGCTATATAAACTAAAATTTCTTATTGTTTTTATAAGTCGCTTGTCAGACTCGCTTCAAAGAACATCGAGTTCAATACAGATTTTGTTTTTGGTTAAAATGTTAAAACAAACGTGCCTTTTTATCATTAATTGTTTAATAATTAACTCGTCTGCATTTACTGGTAAATATTATTTTACAAATGTTGTGTAATGTTCATAATTGGCTATGCAATTCATTACAGACATTTTGTAGCATCGTTATATAACCTTTCATGTGTCATTGCAACAAAATTTATGTTATATCAACACATCAAGAATTAACTTGAAGATCTAAGTTCACTCTTCATTTCACTTAAAAGTTAAAAAGGTAACTTTTTTACTTTTTCAATGAGAGAAGATGTTTAAAATGTATGTGCATGATTGCTTGTATTTATGCGAACACTACACATTTCAAATTAATTTCTTTTATTTAATTTTTTTCTTTGCATTTTATATTACCAAATTATAATATTATTTCATGTCAGGTTTACATTTCCTCAAGCCATGCAGAACGGGTGATAATGATTGTCTCTTAGCCACCAACATACAGATAGCAATGCCCTACTTCGCTGATGGAATACATGATCTAGGAATCTCTGCAGTGGAACCAATGAATTTAAAGAACATCACTTTAGACCAAGGATATTTTAAATTGACCTTCCCAGATATGAAAGTAGTTGGTACTAGAAAGTGCAAAGTTGTTGATGTCAAGTAAGTTAATATAATGATTGCAGCAAAATAACGAAACCAAATAAAATAAGATGTACAATGTATGCCCCACGTATATTCCACCTTCCTATCCTTCATATTTTCTCCTGTATGTTAATAGTTCACTGCCGGACGTGGATTTCTTCGTAACGAACTGGTTATCGCAGAACCAGACATCTCGCATCTTAGACTCTTTTGTCGATCATCGATCATTAATTTAAATTTATAAGTAAGTCAGATTTACTTGAGATGGTTATTCTAGCGAAAACCGAACCATTTTTGGGACATCTACGATATAAGGAGAAAAATCTACTATGTCGTCAATACTACTTTTAATTTATTATTTCTCTCACAGACGAAACCTTCAAGAATCTTCTTTGAAAATTACTCTGGACTGTCCATTTGAAGCAACTGGCTCGTACAGATTTACTGGTAAAATATGTATCTTCGATGTCAATGATGAAGGAAACTACAAACTACATACAGGTACTATTTATGCCTAAATCTGAAGTTTATCAAAAATAACATAAAACTGACAATAAAAATAGGTGTATAGGACGAAGGATAAGTATAATCATTTGCTTACCGTTATAAGTTTGATTACGGGAGTGAATTATTGACCTGATGAAAAAGCATATCAATTAATTTTATTAAATTTTTTAAATTACTAAAAAAATTATTTTCAGATTCTATCAGAACTACTATTACTAGCAAGATCGAACAAATTTATGAAAATGACGGAAAGAAGTACTGGAATCTTAAAACATATGAATATTTCACAGAGCCTCTAGAAAATATGCATTTTGAACTAAATAATCTATTCGCCGGCGATATTGGGAAAGGTAAAATATTTCTGTAGTTTCTGGAGACTTAAATTAAGTTCATTATTTTATAGATAACTACGAGTATTATTATTAACAATATCTTATTATTAACACTGACATGCTTAACAAATTAATTAAACCTGAAAATTTTAAAATGTTAACCTCCACCATGTTAATTCCTTGAGGTATTACTTGCAGTAATATATTTTTAAGCCAATGTATAATATTTTTGCTTAATTATGTAATATAATAAGCAAAATCTGAAGATAATTCTGATCATTATGATCTCGTTTTTTCGGTTTTGAAGAAGCCAGTTTCTTAATATTTGCTTTAATTATTAAGAAACGGTTAACATTGCAATAACTTATCTCCGAGGCCGTTTTACCATATTTTAAACAATTTATAAATAATATACAAAGTGAATGACGTTATCGGCATTTGTTGGAAACCTTGGTCTTAATTATTTGGAAATTGTAAAAAAAACATAAAACTTATAAACAAAAAAACTTTTCATAACGTCTGTCACATATTTAATTAATAATCTTAAATAACGTGACCGATCGTTAATACTATTTTTATTCAAATCAAGTATTGTAGATTAATCCTTTAGGTAAGAGTATATTGTATTACTTTTTCGCGGTTTTGTGTTCTGTATCAGTGACGCTAGTGTGAAGCCCTTTCCTCCTCCCCATCCCTCCTCCACATCCTCCTTAGCATCTCCCAAATATCCTGAAAGGCCGGCAATTCCTCTCCTCTCTGGTGTTGCAGATGACCCTGGGCGACGGTAATCACATATCCGCCGCTAAGCCGCTTGATCGTTTGCCTCCTCTCCCATAAAAAAAAGCGCTATGAACTTTTTTATTTATTTATTTCAATAATATAGAAAGAAAATGTATATAGGCGGACTTAATACCAGATGCATTCTCTACCAGTCAACCTTTGGACGATGCAGAGATGAAATGAAGTAGGTGTAGGTGATAGAATAGAGAAAACTAAAGAGAGGAAAAAAAAAATATATAATAAATGTAAATCTATAAAACAACAAACTTTTGTTGAAGTTCAATATTACACGATCTCAGCTCGTGAGTCAAAGTATCGCATTTATGTGAAGTTATTTAGGTCCCTCGCCGCATAAGAGAAATACTATCGCAAATTACTTAACTTAATTAAGATTATTAAAAAGATATTTAAGATTGCTTACGGCCATTAATGTCTGGCAAGACTTGGCCTTTTACTTGTTCCAATGATAGATTTTCATTAAACCTATCGTTTATTTTCAGCTCAACCCTTATTGGATATTTTAAACAACGACTCGAGAAATATAATCACGCAGTATGGCGAGCCTGTTGTAAGTCCCGTAGTCGATAATTTCTTTAACGCTATTAAAACATTTATCCGTAGCATACCTATTGATCAATATGAATAAAAATGTTACATAATATTGTCTCTGCCTACCCCGTTGGGAACAAGGCGTGAAAATATACATACATACATACATGTTACATAAGAGTTGCATTTGAATAAATGGAATTAACTAATTACTTAAGTTTTTAATTTTATACAAATAATATAATTTTAAGAGAACCAATCCCCAATAAGGGAACTTGTGCAACCTGATGCGCAGGTCCTGGAACAGGGCAAGTTCTACAAATTTTGGGGTGTAAAATGTTGGTCAAATTTAATACAAATCCGTTCAATATTTTAATTGTATTATTAAGTAGGATAAAACAAACCTACAAGACTTCAGGAAATATTAGGTTTTTTAAAAAAATCATTTTAAAAAAGTTCCCTCCAAAATGGTGCAAAACGTTAATACATAGAAAATATTTAATATTTTCGTACAGTTGATCTGAACGTATTTTTATACCTACTCTACTGCTTATCCCCTAGATGAGTTAGCGTAAAGGTAAATCTTTAAGATCCTGAAAAATATTGTCTAAATCCGTTGTACAGTTTTTTATGTGAGTAACGAACAAATTCAGTGAAAGCCAGACGGACAGATAGACAGACAAAAATAAAAATTAATTTTGATTGTTCCCTGCTGCCCTCTTCAGTACCGAATTCAATACCCTTTTGAAGGTTTATTTCATGTACAGACACGCCCCTGTACAGTTTTATTATAAGCCAACGGCCGCCTGCTGCAACTTCCGCTTGAAGTTGTTCCCATACAAAGCTATCAACCTAGAATAAAAATTATAGTCAATCTACCCGCTAAATTTCATTAACATCCATTTAGTTGTCGTAGTGATTAAGCAACTAACATCCATACAGACTACCACGGTAAAATATTAAGAAAAATTTGTCTGACTTGAAATGGCTAAATTTGTCGTAGACGATGTAACAAGCACAGCTAGTTTTTGTGTTATTAATTTCTAAAATATAAAACGACGTAGGTGCAATGATACATATAAATCAAAATTATACATAATTATTTCACCCGAATTGTAGTTGTATATATACTTAGTAGGAAATAACTTTTTCACGAAACATCCGTTGTTGTTTTGTGAATTTACATTCCTTTTATGTTATGGAGTCCGTCTGGGTAGGTCCTTCCTATTTCTGTTGATAAGCAGCAATTCATCTACAGATGTGTTTCGCTTTGAAGGGTATGAAGCGCCAGAACAAATCCAGGTTGTGACGCATTCTGTTTTAATCTTCAGTGAAAATGCACTTGGGCACTTATTTGTTTGAAGTTAGTTGCAGTTTTCCATGGGCCAGAGTAACTACTTACTATGAAGTCGACTGATGGATCAGCTGGAATAAAAAAATATATAAACACTTTTATAAATATAACGTAACAAACAAAAGATACTAACTACTCTTATTACGGTTCGATACCTATTAACAGTGTGTCTATACACAGTTACTGCTGTCACAGTGGGTCTATCAAAATCCGTCCACAGGTGTGGCATATTTAGACAACCACGTCCAAGTTCCTTTAGTAGATTGCACGAAGCTATACATAAATTTTTTCTACAGCCTATCCATAATTCCAGTTTTTATTCCTTTGCAGTCCATGCAGTTAAGTTGTGGAACTCACTACCACCTACTATAAGAGATTCCGGAACTATACTTTCATTTAAGAAACGTTTAAAGGACCACTACTTAGCTTCGTGTTAATAGAATATATATGTTGTATTTACGACTATGTATGCATATATATATATATATTTATTTATTTATTTAAATATATCTATGTATATTATTTAATTATATGTAATCTTATTTATGTAATTGTATACATATTATTTATGTATTTATTATATATTACATATTATGAAATGTACGCACTAAGTATGCCATTTCAATAAAATTTCCTGTTAGGGTCTGCTGGAAGAAATTTCAATGTATGGAATAAGTAGTACCCTTGTACTAACACTATGTTTTAATGTTTTTCATGCCTTTTTGTGTGTACATAAATAAATAAAAAAGAAAAGGCTTGACGCCCAGAAACGGCGTAATGTAAGTCGTACAAATTTTTCGTGTTGTGTTGAACGCTCCGTCTAAATTTGCCGAAAGGTTTCTACGTTATACGTATCAAGACAATTACACTGACTACCTAGTTCCTGTAATATAGCGTGATGTGTGTGATGATAAACATCCTAGACGTTGCTCAGTCCTTCTAGCAACTTATCAGTGAAACCCATGGAAATCCGTCTACTGGTTTTACCTATCCTCCATGACCACCGTGCCCCGTCAGATAGAGAGCTTTAGAAATAATTGTGGTTTCGAGTTCTGTGTCTATAGTTTAATAGACTCCAATTAAAATTTTGGAAATATATTCAATGTACAGATTTAGTTTCGCTTCA
This sequence comes from Bhutanitis thaidina, assembly GCA_029286595.1. NCBI lineage: Eukaryota > Metazoa > Arthropoda > Insecta > Lepidoptera > Papilionidae > Bhutanitis > Bhutanitis thaidina. Next base: position 11,594,405 of record JAGSMS010000006.1, on the reverse strand, counting down.
GTTTTATTATAGTATAGATGCGTAAATATTTCAAAGCAATGTATTGTGGTGTAGGTGTACGAGAATCTACCTCCTAATCAACTTCGAGATCTTGAAATTTTGAAGTATAATTCTGGCTTCCGATATAACAATCAAAGAAATCATTTCATTGATGCTTCTACTAATTATTTCCCATACTCAGAACGCTGGGCAGGTGGGTTGATGAACTCAACACCGGAAACTCTCTCACTCTCCCTTACTAGTCTGTGGTATGAGGGTTCGGCATATTCGGATGTTTATTCCGCCATCAGTCGATCACCAGAGCCTCGTTTGTAGTTCAACACAGTGCACATATGCAGCACATAGGACAAAAATATGGTATATTGTTCCCCCCCACACACTCTACTTACCCCCTACTACAATGCAAATTATTAAAAATTATAAAACTGTAACCTGTAAAGTCACATATTAACCTTTTTGCAAGACTAGTCACGTAGAATGTAGATCTTAACATTAGACCAATCAAATAATAAGGATAAGTTTATCTTGATGAATTTCGTTCATCATCAAATGATATAGTATGTAGAATTTATGAAGAGAGCTTATAGTATAGAGAGAAGATATGCGCAAGTTAATGTAATATTACGTTATTTACAATGACCCAATATTACGATTCAGAATGTCTAAGAGCGACAGTGCCGACGGCCTCTTGCGTGCTGTCAAGAGCGTACTGTAGGGGAAGAATCCCTCGCTTTATAAATTGCCCCGCTATCTAAATCTGAGAGATAACTGCGTCTGAACTTTCCAATTTCACAACACATCAATAACAGTGACAACTTGAGCCGGGGGTAACAAATCAAAAATCTAACTGTTATGGGACGAAATGACAAATGGAATGCGTGATGTTACATTTTTTGATCCAATATCATAAATCATAATCACATGCGTATACAAAAAGTGTCAATAATATATATCAGGCTCTCACAAACGACGTACAGTTCTGTAATAGCCTATTTTGAGCATACATAGAAACATATGGAAATAATGATACATAGGACTAACACTTAATCCTAGTAGAAAAAACAAACTGTTCGACCCTGGAGGTAACCATACCAGCGACCCATGGCTTCCAGGCACGGTCATAGCGACTAGGCTAAGCCTTATAATTAGCCGCATAGTGATATAGAAGTTTTGAATCAATTGTACACTTTGCACTGGAATTATTTTTTTCTTTCTCCATACCTTTCAGTATTATATAGTAATCATATTTGATAATTTGTACCTTCTGGTACTTTCTAGTAGTTTTGACATTAATTTATCCATAATAATCAATACAAATTCCATCACGTTTTGAACGTGCAAACCTGTGTCTTTTTGGGGTTGAATGGGACCAAATTACGTCGACTCCAATCGGAGACTTTGATTAACAAGGTCTCGACTTCAGACACAAGTTTGTTCCGGCACTCTTCGACGTGTTTCCGAGAAATATTCGCACGGCCTGTATATAGGGCATAACCCGTGCTGTCGTCTGCATAGCAATAAATGCTACTGATTTGTAGCATATCGTTGATATGCAGACGGAACAGAGTGGGAGATAGCACACAACCTTGTGGAACACCAGCATTCACGGGTTTGGGGTCCGAGCATGCTCCGTCGACAACAACCTTGCTCCGATCCGTGAAGAAGCTGGTGACCCAGTTGCACAATCTCTCGGGAACCCCGTAAGATGAAAGCTTTGAAAGAAGCGCTTTATGCCAAAATGCTTTCGTTCGCCTTTTTTGGGTATTGGATGCACAAATGCTGTCTTCCAAGATCCCGGAACGACGCCTGAAGAGTTGGAGAGCCGGAAAAGACGCGTGAGAACCGGTGCCAACTCAGGGGCACACATCCTCAGCACAATTGGAGGGATTCCGTCCAGCCCACTCGACTTATGAATGTCCAGGGAGCGGAGTGCCTTTCGCACTGAGCTCTGCAGAAACTGAAATTCCTGCATGGAACACGTACACCACGGGATGGTAGGTGGAGAGTTTCCCCGGTCATCAAGAGTCGAGTTGGATGCAAAAAGAGAGCCCAAGAGATCGGCTTTCTCTTTTGCAGTATGGGCCAGCGAATCATCCTCCTTTTGCAGAGATGGGAGAGAAGGCTGACAGAAATTCCCCTGGACAGCCTTGGCGAAAGACCAGAATGCGCGGGTTCCCGATGGGAGGCGAACTAGTCTCTCGCCAATTCTGCCAATGTGCTTTGACTTTGCCGCAGCGATAACTTTTTTGAAGGACCTGGAGGCCGAGTTGTACTCGTTTTTAAGAGCGCTGATATTTGCATACCGAGACGCCAATGCATCCACCCAGGCCTGGTACCACTTCCGCTTTCGGCATGATGCTATTTTGCAGGTGCGACCAAACCAATGGATGCTGGTTTGGTGGATGGATGGGATTTACCTCCGACAGGCACTGTAGAAAATGGAATAAAAAGTTCCATTCCCTAAAGTCGATATACCGGGAGTCTATCTAGCATCGATGGAAAGACTGTAGCATTTAATTGCGTATTGGCCATCTATATCAGCACATATAATTTGAAATAAGAAAGATTTCAACTTATTTATTTCCGAATCTGATTATTTTAGAGTGTTATATTATATCTGTCGTTTTCTCCCTCTTAATCTTTTCCATCTTACAAACACCGTTACACGCGATGGAATTTATAGAGTTCTAACAAATCTACCGTGTAATGGAATATGGTATGGGTATAATAGTTAATTTATCAGATAATGAACGTAATCAATTAGCCGCGAGCGATGTAAATGGCCTGCAACCATCGTGCACTGCATTGAAATGCACCAATGATCCGCAACGATGTATCATTAGTGTATATGTATACCGTGCTTATACATACACTAGCAGCTGCCACGGCTTCATATCCGTTCAGTCTTTCAAACGAGATTGAACGACGTACATAGAATAATAAAATGTAGCCAATAGCATAAGAGTCATATTTATAAAAATTCAATCAAATTACTTTTAAGTTAAATCCGATCGAACAAACATAACACACATAGGATAGATGTATACTAATATCGATAAGCAGTTCTATGAGCCGCTTTATTAAAACAGCCCTTAGGCAATAATAATCATGTCGGATATATGTATAGATTTGTATTTTTTTCTAAATGAAGATTACATGGTACATTTAAGTAGTGGTAAGATAAAAGTAAGAAATATATATGAATATGAATATATACGAAAATGTCCATGGTGCCGACAGAAAACTGTAGTTGTGGCAACATTACTATAGCATTATGCTGAGTCGGATGCCGTTTTGTTGCTGCAACCCTATAAATCCAAATTTTTATTATGTTAATTAAGTTTCATTATATGTTACTTGAGTTGTGGCAATGAATAAGGAACTTTTCTTTCTTTCTTTCATTCAAACATCTATACCTTACGAATTACAATACTATCTGTTTTTCTAGTGAGCCAGTGAGCAGACAGCAGTCTTGACTAAATGTTGCAAAAAGATAATGATTCTTGTGTGGCAACCTCGATTCGTTGGAAAGGTAAAGCCTGTGCAGAACAATTCCCTACTATGTACATGAAAAGACTACAGTGTTGAAGGAAGATATATCTAAAACTATAATTTTCTTCAAATGCCAATCTCACCTGCATCTGGTTTACCTGCTAGCAAACAAACGAGGCTTTGGCGACCGAATGATGGCGAATTATCCATTCCAAATCCCACAGACTAATGATGGGGAGTAAAATCACCAGGGCGTGGGTACCGGCACTTCGTGAACCAACTCGCTTGCCCTGCGTGGTGAGTTTGGGCAAAGCTTCCATGAGATAAATGGCGTATTTTAATGGGGCTAGGAGAGATCAATGTTCAGGAGTGGACTTAAATAGGCTAATGTATTTGTATACTTCTAATATTTCAAAGGAATTAAAAATGTCGATATCAAAAGGAGTTATTAGTACTCATTACTAATCATCTAATAACACGCCTGCGTTAAGCGTATTGTACAACCGCTACAAAATTGTTTTCTGTTTCACTTAAATCATTGTTACGTTTAGTCAGTACATAGATGTTGGATAACCACCATGTAAACAAGTCATCAAAATTGACATATAATATGTTTTTTTATTATCTTGGCGGTCACTCTTTAGAAACTTAAAATATTTTTTTTAATTATTACTAAAATTTTTAAATGAATAATTTATATAAGTATTTTTTTTTAAATTTGAGAATTGTGAACATTTCTTTTCTGCTAGCAAAATACGGTGAAAATCTCAAGTACTTCGAATAGTGCAAGTTATGCGCGACTGGTTTCTGAGAACTACGAAACATGGTCATAGTAGTCCCAGTAACATCGACTAAAGTAAAAGACACGATACAACAGCTTGAAATTAAAATTAAAATGCTAATGACAAATTCATAAATTCTTAGCCTTAAATTAAAAATTACCGTTTGTTTTAAAGTTACAAGTCACAGAAATTATTGGATTACTTCTTCAAATTCATAAATCACGTTCAAATGAAAAAAAATCGAGACATTTGCCATATTGATCTCGAAAACACGGGAAGGTAAACGGAGGGAGATAAGTAAAAAATATTACAAACACAAACCCCCTCTACAATTCGAGGGGCTTTAAGATGATCGTTAACGCCGCAAGGCAAGCTCTTGACTGTTAATATGTACCGTTTAACAACCCCTGTAAACATATATACTCGTAAGTATGGATAAAGAGACTCGGCGAAGCTACACTTGTACCGTAATAATTATAACACAAACACGTTTTCATATATTCATAACAACAATAGCCGAGACGAGAAAGCAATATCAAATAAACATTTTATTTTATTTGCGGCGCTCTCATTTACAAACAATGCAATCATCCCAACAGCCGAGATCTCATCGCCGATTATCTCTTGAAGCACTGGGCGCTTTTTGTTTCATTATTTTTTTTTATTCTCATTTTCGGTCGCAACGAGGACGGTTGGCAAAACAAAGCGGGCAATGATTGAATCGGCTCATTAGTTCTCTTGTGCGAAGTGAAAGCGTTAACAATTTGTTGTGTTGCAGTCGCTCGAAATTTCTCTACAGTCGTAAGTATTTATGCGAAGTAGTTATTACAAAGCCCGAGTTCTGCAGTACCTTTTTTTTTTAATACTTTTCTATCCATTTTATCTCCTAAGCCTGGAACAATTTTCCTTTAGTAAATGCAAATAATAAACACAAAAAATTAAGTTTAAACTTAAACTTTACGTATTTGTTAATTCGTGGCATGTTGCTACAATAGATATTCTATTATTAAATACAATTTGGGCAGTGGCTATAGTGATCGATTTGTAACTGTAAAAATCGCTATGACTGTAATTCTATTTCGAGTTTACAAATGAATATGCCGTAGTTTTAAATGAACATCAGTATTAAACAGTTTTATGTCGGCGTAGGAATCTGCCACCGCCTTTCTTTACATAAGTGTCGTAAGAGAGGACTAAGGAAAATTGAAAATCATAGTAGCTGCCGATAGCTAGCGGCATAACATCAGGAATAACACCAGACCAAAAATAAACAGACCGACACCGTCGGATACCGGCAGTTGGGTGTAAAGTGCGAGGTGCCTGGTACTGCGATCGCTGATACGCTTTTCACCTTATCGGAGAGGTCTATGTCCTGCAGTGGATTGTTTACAAGCTGCTAATGATGATGACTATGAGCTTATTACAATTTTTCAAAGCACATTGAAGATATTTAAAAAAAACAACATGTAAATTAATAAAACTGATTTCTCACACAAAAATACAAAATGTTTAAAAAGTTCTGCAGAAGACGACAACATTTTCACAATTAAACATCATTCAGACCACTGATACATCTTTAAATAAATAGTGGTCGTAGGTGCGTGTAAGAAGTATTCGCAAAAACGAATTCGTTTAAAAATTTAAACGCTTGTAGTAATCCCGTAGTGACCTGCTGTGGAATGATCATTAGGAAGTCACAGAGTCGGATATCGGGGAATGTTAGCGTTAATCTGCAAACGTACTTTGTGAAGGGTACACAGATGAAGTGTGCTCGAATGTGAGCGGATCCTTCAGATGCCTTATGTCACACATAAATTTTAGTTGTTAATTTCCATTCTTAATTTTTAATTATTTATTTAGAACCATATTAAAACCCAAACATAATAAATAATACCACGCCGTACTCATAGGTTTTACGAGGATGAAATAAATGTCCGCAAAATCTTTAAAAATAGGTGTCATCATTTACATTAATTAACAGCAAGATTTATAATTAAACTTTAATTTACGGATTTTATCGCGTTTAATTTATGTTTTTATGGCTGCGATAATATTCTAGATAGCTGCAACCATTACATCAGATTTGATAGGCCACAAATCCTTGCAAAAGAATACCGATACCTGCCAAGGATGATTCGCGAGGCTATTGAAATCAAACTAACATTGCGCTCACTACGACGTCTGCCCAGCGTGGTTAGTATTTGAAAACCCTTCAAGAAATAAATGGTGGCTTACTGACGGCTCCGTGAAGAGGACTATACATGGCAATGGACTTAAATGGAAAACTAAATTCTATGTAATCTATATTTGTTAGCTATCTTGCAGTGACGAACATAAAATTCCTCCAGGGGAAAATATTATAACGATCGAAAGATGGCGGATTGACCATTTCAAAAATTGCCAGATCGATGACAGGCAGCGGCCCTAAAAGTGCGTGGAATCTGATAGTGTGATGTTTAATCCGCCTGCTATGTGTAGCATTTACGACGAATCCGCCTACTGCGAGAGGCCTATATGCAGTAGTGAGATATAAACATGCTGATGATGATGATCATACAATAACGTGGTTACCTCGTATCGGTAAACTCTCTACAAGACATTAACCGACTCTATCTCCCGCGACCGAACGTGTAACCGAAGGTATACGTGCATTTTTCTTAGTCCACTACTGAAAATAGACCTCCCAAAAAAGCGCCAGTAAAAACTGGCTTTTCTTAAAAGCTTTGCCCATACTCACTACGCTGAGCAAGGGATTGGTGAGCGCAGAAATCTCGCACTAGTGATGCTGGTCCCATTAGTGGTCTATAGGGTATAGGTGCATCGAATCCGAATGGATTTTCCGCCATCATCAGGTCAACAGGGCCTGATTTGTTCGTTAGCAGGGTACACTAGGTCCAGGTGAGGTAAGCATATGGATAAAATGCGAGGTAAGCATATAGTAAACCCCTTTACATGTGCTTAAATGATGTATTAACCCCAGAGAAGTTGTGCATTATATAAACATTATTACTAAAGGTAGGATAAAAACGCCGTTCATTTTTGTAACCCAAAAATTATGACAAAAACTAACGTGAGCGCGTACAATATTCAGCTACCACTATTTACATATCCCTCATTCAGTACTACCAAACCACAGCGTCTTCGCAGATACAGTTCTATATCGAATGGAACAAAATTTACGAAATAAAATACCTCATTCTAATTTTTCAACCACTTCTCATTAGAAAATCGCAATTTCTTAAAGAAATATATAACGATGAAATAACATAGTAGCGAAGTAACTTTTTCTTAACTAGAACAAAGATCGAATTTTCTTATTGAAAGAATTTTTAAAATCGGTTCAGTAGTTGCGGAGATTATCTCCCACATGTTGCAAAGTCACTTATTTAAATATTATGTATAGATAATCATTTATTGTATTTACACAAACGTTAAGCTATTTTATATTTACGGACTTTTTTTTCGGCGGGATTTAAAAGAACTAATGGAAATTCTTTTTTCTTCGACGTAAGAAAGATAACTTCGTTTGACAAATGTCAAATCTCATTGTTATTTTCTTACATTCTTCCAGCGTTTCGTAATGAGGTTCCTCTGACGGAGAAGAAACAGACGATAGAAACTCCGTAGGTATCCTCTTTTTGATTATTTTTTTAAGCTGTAAGCATTCCACAAGAATACAGTGATCCACATACCTACAATTTTCTACCAGACCATTTACAACGATGTGTATGTACAGTAACAAGTGAACCGATTTAATTATATTTTGGTAACAAATAGCGGTTACAAGATAGTTTGTATTAAACATGTTCCAATACTTCCTTATTATAAAGATAATTGTTAAGGTTTGTAAGCTTTTGAGTACAAACACTTTTGAAATAATTTCTAAACTTTGTCTCCGAAAGATTCAATATGTATTCTAGAAGATATAATGTATGCGTGTGTATCGACTCGGAAAAGAACACATAACTTTATTTAGACGAAAATGTTCTAGTTTAATATTATTTCTTAACACAAAATGATTTTCGTCAACTAAAATTAAGTAACGACACTAAACTTGTTAACTATATCGTTATTTCAAGTGAAGAGAAATCTTCCTCAGCCGTGCAGAAAAACATTTTAAGGTTACCTAAATGTCACATAAAAAATACTAAAAAAACCTTTTATCCATAATTCTTTTGAAAATGATACATAACTTATTATTAAATATTTTAGTCGTATTTGAATACCTTACTAATCTTATAATTCGATTTCAATATTATGCCGTAAATTAACTATTATTTTATACAACTCTGTTTGCATTATTATTCTATTGCTTCTAAACATTCACACGCTTTAATTCATGAACTGAAACAGCTATTAAATATTGTAATGAGGCATAACTTAAGGATTCAGAATAAATGAAGTCAGTTGATTTCGAGGCAATAAATAATCACACTAATCTTATTATTTCATTACCCTTCTTAGACATTTGCAAACTAGTAAAGTGAAATATTTTTAAATAAATTAATGTTGTTTAGAAACTCGCAAACGCACAAACAAAATAAGTATGTTTATTTTATCAAGTCGCTCTTAAATTTTGAATCATAGTTGCGTTAACATACTGCAATTGAAAGATTTTTTTTTTTTATAAAGACATAACAACCTTTATATAATTACAGCCGATTATAAATTATAGCTAGATAGCATATAAGTTCGTACATAGGTTAACACAAGGGGTGACCCTTGGCATACAGGATATGTTGGAGTCAAGAACGGAACAAAAATGGTAACAAGTTAGACTAAAAGTTTTATCATCAGCATCCTTTATACAGTTCAAGGAAAGACATAAGTCTCTCACGAGGTGGAAAAGTTTTCCTTTATCGCTAAGCATGACTATTATCGCAAATATTTAACTAAAGAATTTACTCGTATACTATCAAGTAAAGTGAAGTAAAGTAATAGTCTGTAAGTGCCAACAGCTGGGCAAAGGCCTCCTTCTCAAATATCTCAGGGGGTTTTAGAGCCGGAAAGGGCCCGCCACGCTGCTCCAGAGCGGGTTGGCTAACTTCTCATATCCTCGAAATATTTTTTTAATATTTCTCAGATATGCAGGTTTCGTCACGATGTTTTCCTTCACCGCCGAGTACGTGGTAAAAATACAGCACTTATAATTGCTATTTATAATTTAAGTGGTGCCGGCACTGGGGATCGAACCCAGGTCGCTCTCGCTCTATGAAACTAAAGTGAGCGCCCTGAGCATAAGACTACATCGGTAAGTAATCTTGGTAAATTTAATGACGGCCTTGCTGTAGGAGTAGAAGAAAGGAATCCGACTAGGAGCGCCAATCTATCAACTGCATCGTTATCCTTCTGGTAGTAGCGTCAACAAGTTCAACCTCCACGGTGTTTCTTGATGTCCTTATCGTGATTATTTATATCACGTCATCTAGAGGATTTTGTAAATAATCCCTCGGTCTTAAAGCCATTTGAAATTTTTCGGGAGAAGGCACGAGACCCGACAGCATGGATTTGGTATTAAGTGTGCGAGAGAATAAAGCCCTCATGGAACACTTTTTGGCCAGACTCTCAAACTAGGAGTACATCAACCAGCGCCGGCGTGGCAACAGAGGCAATAAAATTGGCTAAGTAGAGAAAATATGAGTCATTTGTTTATTGTTATAGCCGTAGAGATCATGCTTTAGTCGTTGCTCTAGTGTCAAGAGAGTTTTATTTTTTTTAACATAGCGTAAAAAGCAGCCAGTATTATTGATAGCGTAATATTCAGTATGAAATCAAATCACCATTTTTTTAAAAAGTAAATAAAATCGAACCTATTCTAATCTTGGATTAAATATTTGTGACTTATGCATAATAAATTAATCATCAAACGTCACAGTGTCACCTTTTTAGGCACTGTCGTTAATTTTTACTATTTCCATAATAGTAAGAAAAAACAGAGGAAAAACTATTGACAACAGAAAGCAAAAAGGTAAAATGTTGATGGGAGCTGCTAGCCCGTGACGGCCGTGAGTCAAACCGCCGACTGTCCAAAAAAAGCCAAGGATGTATTTTTTTTTTTACAGAAGAAGGGCGCAAACGAGCGTGCGGCTCACCTGATGGTAAGTGATCACCGACGCCCACGAACATCCACAACACCAGAGGAGCTACAGATGCGCTGCCGGCCTTTAAGGAAGGAATAAGCTCTTTTCTTGAAGGTCCCTAAGTCGTAACTGTTCGGAAATACTGCTGGCGACAGCTGATTCCACAAAGTCGAAGTGCGTGGCAGAAAACTTCGATTAAAGCGCACTGTGGTGGAATGCCAACTATCTAGGTGGTATCGATGGAACTTCGAATTCTGTCGCGATGTACGATGGTGAAACTCAGCAGCTGGGATCAATCCGAACAGTTCCTCAGAACATTCCCTGTGAAAAATTTTGTAAAAAATGCCATGTGGGGCCGAACTTGCGCCTTATAAAGTTGCAAGACTTAAAGTTTTAAGTCAAACCAGCGACGACTACTCATACTTTAGAGTTTTGTAGACACAAACATACGGATGCTGAATTTTTATAACTAGATAAGCTATACCCATTTTAAATAACTTGACTTACAAATAGTGAAAGGATTATTTAAAAACGTTCCTGGACAATCACACTCTCTCGTTTTGGGCTAACATCCTTTTTGTATCCACGCTTAAGTTGACCATTGAATCCACGTTATTTATCGAATGTAAACATATATTTTCTTTAAAAAAAATGCAATAAATTTTGATGGAATAAATAACTACAAATTACATAAAATTATTATATTTTAACTTACAAATTACAAATTATGTCAAATAATTTACATATGATATGCTACTCTTACTTTATAATCCTGGACAGAGACAAAATTTTATTATTAGTTACATTTTGAGGCTAATTTATTATCTTGATGAATATTAAAACAGAAGCTGTACATGTATGGATTAAAATAATTAACCATTTTATTACTAATGTTTAAATCAAGCACTAATCAATCATTAGAAAATGTCTTACTGTTTGTAATATTGGTTATACAGTTTTAAAAGTCATATTATGAGTCATTATCATATTTAATTTTTTCTTTTTTAATTGATGGGACATTTGAGAAAGAACGAGAATAAATTTAAACATATTTCTGTGTTAGTCTTTCACCTGGTGGTAAGTGGTACTGCGCATGGTCACAATTTCAATCGAAGAAGATCACATATGCGTTGTCACCAGTAAGGACTAAGACGGATTGCATCACAGCTCGTCCCCCGTATCTATAGAGAACCGGGCGATGAGCTGTGAACGTAACCGTAATGGCACTACTGTTTGGGCGGCAGAAATGGGCAAGAGTGTGAAGACCCAGACGACTCCTAGGCAGAGGAGTCGCAGAGGGTCCTACAACCTGTCAGAACTAATTTGGTAACTGTACGAACATATTCAATTGTATTTTAATTGCAGTGTTATAGCGGCGTTAGTATCTGCCACCCCCTTTACTCCTACTGGTGTCGTGAAAGGAGACTAAGTCTCTTAAAAATCTCACGGTAATCTTCGATACAAAGCTCGCCATTTTTCTATTTATTTCTTCAGCAAAGGCGAAAATTGGGTTACGGAAGTCCGTTTAGTAACGATGAGTCATGCTAAATGAAAATCCGTTAGCTAACATGTTATCTTTATGATTTTTATTAACTGGGTTCCACATCTGTGTTTCTCTAAGGTCGTTACAAGCCTCGGTCAGTAAATGCCAAAGCGCACCAAGGTCCGAACACCAAACGAAACGGAAGTCGATTTATCAACTCTGATGGATGAAGCTAAATGAAAATCTGTACCTTCTTCTCTCAGTGACAGGATGCTTTTATTCATTCATTCGCTTCAGCCTATCACAAATTACACAAACACATATAAAGTCGTCCTACACTGAGTTTACCTGAACGTTTTTGACACTTGAGAATCTTTCACCGCCAATGGTTATCAGTTCAGTGAGAATGATGTGGCCGGTCCATGGCCACTGCAGCATGCTGATCCATTTCCAGCCTAGTTCTGCTCCAGACATTATCTTTGCAGAGTCTATCGTACAGAGACACACCGCGCATAGCTTTTTCTATAAGCCTGCTCAGCAACTTCGAGCTTCGTCATATGGCATGCAGTGGAAAGACGCATGTCGGTTCTATAAGTCACTGGCTACTCTAATTTTGTCTTAAGATTCTGAGGTATACATGACGAGAAGATATGATGTAGTTTCCAGAACGTTACCCACCCGAGTTGGATTCGTCTATAACAACCGGTATTAATATGACATGAACGTAAGACAAGACAACTATTGGGAGATACTATTGAGATCATTGAACATAGTCCCAAGTGCCATCAGGAATCCTTCCATAAGGATTCACATGGTTGGCAAATCGTGTATGATGTATTCGCCATTTTATTTATTTATTTAAGCAGAGATAAACACGTAATAGAGGCGAAACAGCTAACAGAATAAAACAAGTAAAAAGATATAAATATCAAAATATACATTTACACAGATAGATAGATACATTCATACATACGTACATACATACATACATACATAAATACTTACATACATACATACATGCATACATACAATATATACAAATATACCATATACACATATAATCATGAATTTTAATACAAAATATAAACAAATATGTATGTTAGAATAAACAACTAAAACGACAGCAGTCTAACAGCAACAGTAGTACATTTTAGTAGTGTTTGCGGATTTGATTTTTAAAGGGAAGCCTTTGGCAAGTAAAATTTTTAAAGTTTCGTTCCAGAGTCATATAGCCGTAAAAGCGAATAACTTAGATAAGTACCCAGTACGGTGTAAAGGCGTCAGCAACTTGAGACTACCCGAAGAACGGAGAGAACATTTATGAGAATCACCCAGGTATTGAAACTTAGATTTCAAGTACTCAGGAACACAAGGATCATTTAGAATTGTGAAAAGGGTGCAAAGTGTTCTAACATTTCTGCGCTGAAAAATTGGCAACCAATTGAGCTGTGCACGAAAGGGAGACATAGTCGTACTTCCGGAGACCATAAATGTATCAGATGAAATCGTTAAGATGACGATCCTGTGTGTTAAGATGTTATTGAGATAGGTCTGTGCAACACACATCGGCATAGTCAATAATTGACAAAATGAGCGATTGGACAAGTAAAATCTTAGTAGTGGTTGGAAGGAAATTTTTGAGACGATAAATGTATCGCAAAGATGCAGAAGTTTTGCGACTCACCTACTGAATCTGTTTATTCCATGGCCATTAATATTAATACCATATTCCATACCAGTTCAGTAAGTTTCGGCGGCCCTCGTCCAGTCCAGAATTGAACCCGTTGACTAACCCACAACCCGCAGCTTCAAATGCGTATTAGGCGTCAGACGTCTAAACACTCGACGCACACAGTCTCTTTTTCTTAAAAACTTTCTTTAATCTCATGTCTCAGAGCGTACTACATAGAACATAAATACATACTCTAACTACTCTGTATTTCTCTTACCAATATCCTTTATCTAAAGCTACCATCATTATGTGCTATGTGTTCTCTATTTTTCTGTATTTGTTTATACTTTAAATTACGTACGCGTGGTATAACTATCGTCCTTTTTATTTTCTATATCAGTTCAATACGCATTACGCAAAACATAGAAATAAAAAATAAATTAAACAACGCCTGGTTAACTTACTGAAGTGATCGTGATCTATTGTGCTTACGATAGATCACTTCAGTAGATTATACCTACATTTTTTGATCTGAAAGACCGATGTCAATGTCAAAAAAAATTATATATCTGATCCTATCAGACGTTTGAACCTCGTACATTCTACATCATATGTAGCTCATGATTGAACAAAGTCTCAAAAGCGATTTATTATCCTTTAAATTTAATACATAGTTGTTATTTACTCTTTGCTTATAGTGTCATAACAATAGAATATAATGTATTATGTCATGTAATAATACACGTCATGTTATTACAAACTTGCAATTTTTTTATAGGTTGAAAGGACTAAAAAATATTTTTTCCTTACTATTAGGCCGCGGTTAGGTAAACGAGGATTCCGCTCGTAGACGGGGCCACAGAGGCGTGCGTTCGTCTCGTCATGGCCCTCCAAATATTGATGGTGTTCCCTTACCAGAAACGGAGCCCCTGGGGTCGTGGACAACCATTGTCCTGTAAAACGAATTCGAGGAGGACGGTGATGGCACCGCGGGGGTGCTGGGGGCAGGGCAATACTGCCTCCGAGACGGGACTATTTTAGCCAAGCGAAAGAGGGGCCACGGTTGTGTTCCGAACGGTGATTCCGTGACCCCTCGTCAGCGCTGATGGTGACCTGGGCTTTTAGTCGGTGGGAGTCCGACATAAGTCCATAAGGGAATTCGAGATCAAAATTTTGAGATTTTTATTTAAATATTAAATATGTACTCACTGATCCATTCATCGGTCGCTGTACCTGACAAAAAAAACAGAGCTGAGTAGGTAACTTATCTTATTAACTAGAACTAAGTAATAGAAGACTTTGAAAAGCTTTTGAGCCTTAGCTCAATATAGTTAATTATAGCTCAGTATATGGTTAATACAACCTGACATTTCTTAAAATGTCAGGTTGTATTAACCATATACAATAAAAAATCCCGTAGCGGTTCACGGGTACAGTCCTATATCTGCTACGAATGCATTATACTGTACAAATTACAACCTCGTGAGTTTAATGGTTAGTGTGGAGGTAAGTACTGTTCAGGCTTGAGTCCAGAGTTTTAATCGATAAAAATTAATAAGATAAATGTCTCGCGTTATATACCATACAATTTTTTTTACTAAATGCATGTCTTTAAATACACATATCCATATATATATATATATGAGTATATATCTACATATATGTATATGCATAAACCCCTAGAGGAATTCGAACCGCAAATGTGATAGTACAAAATCCATTCAAACGAACGAAAGGCGAACCCAATTCTTACAGACTGGTGTAGAGTTGTAAAAACTATTGAGCGTGGACGACGGAAACGAGCTCAATAACCCAATAAGGGTTACACACATTTGATATGTGCATACTTGGTCAGTATGCATATGTCAAATGTACTGAAAATCAGTTTTGGAAGTATATAATATAAGTCTTGACGTGTTGGAACCATTGAAATTTTATTTTAATAACACGTTAAGTTGTGAAAAAAGGTACAGCTTTTAACAGAAATACAGATTAAATAATTTTTATTAAATGCCTTCTATATGAATTATCTGAGCTATGCAACAAATTAAAGAAAAATGTGCTATTATAACACGCACGCGAAGAGTTTTCTACTTCATACAATTTTATTACAGGAAGCTATCCATAACTTTAGATTCAAAAGTTGTTTACTTAATGAAATCTGCGCGGGTGCTTAATGCTGTTGCATGGAAAATTGTGCTATGTATATAGAAGCTAAGTATCCTAGTTGCAGTTAACTTTTAATTAATAAACGTGATGATATTAAACTAGCTTCTGATTAAAATTAGTTTCTATCAAAAATTATTACTATGTATTTTTTTTACTTTAATTTTAGTTGAATTTGAAATATTAAAATAACATATTATTGCAATAATAGAAGTTTTTTGGTTCTCATGAACAAAATTAATTTATTTTTACGATCGTCATCATACTATATCAATAGCCTGTTTAAGTCAACTGCTGATCATCTGTCAAGCGTGCTGAGTATGAGTAATCCTTCCAAGTAAGGCATGTCAGCCCTTTGACGCTTCCGAGGACTATGTTTATCAGTTAACAAGACTGGTGAAGTAGTAGAAATAGTAAAAGGGTTTAAATTTAAGTAATTTTTCTTAAAAACGTCAATCGGAGTTCCTGCAGTGCCAAAAAAAAGTGTTCTGTTACTAGGCTGTTTTCAAAGTGGTAGAACCAAGCGGCGGCTTTTGCTCTTGCTTGGGCCGGCTCGACCGGGTTGGTACCACGGCCTCGCATAATACCCGCATCCGAGGCATCTTATGCTTCTGCGTTTCGTTCGGTGAGTGAGGTATCCGGAGGCCCACTCCCTCTCCTCATCCCCCTCCTCATCCTCCCTTCCATCTCCTAAATACCCTTAAAGGCCGGCAACTCACCTGCAGTACCTCTGGTGTTGTAGATGTGCGTTGGCGACGGTAATCACTTACCATCAGGTAAACCGCTTGCTCGTTTGCCGCCTTTCCCATAAAAAAATGGCTTTTAAAAGGGCTTTTTAGAGGTATAAATATACATAATAAACGACCTCATTATTAAACCATTGGGGTTTCTTAGCACACCTGCAGTCTCGCAACCGAGACAGAAATGTTAATCAAACTAACTTACAATTTTTTTCAGACCAGGTTTATTATTATCACCATAATGTACCAGTGCGAGGTGTGACGATACACCTTGTTAAATCATTATCGAACGCTGGTCAAATTAGTTTTATTCTTAATACTGAAACTAAATTATTTACCTTTCCGTATATCCATTTCCATATTGACAACCGTTTTGTCAATATGGAAATGAATATGAATGCCTAAATCTTAAAAATAAATGAAGTCAAAATTTAGATTAGGCATTTGATACATCCATAACTCCAATAATTTTTAATTTACCTTTTACTTCAACAATTTTTAAATTCAATATAGAATTAGTTGAGTCTAAAATTAAGGACTATCCTTAATTTTGGACTCAACTAATTAAAAAAAATAATCGCGTTCTTGCTTCAATTCAAATCTCAAATGATTTCCTAGTATCTCACAATACCGAAACTCTTGAAAGCCTTCATCAGAAACATCCAAAGTTCAGTTCTTCTTGGCTCTTAGCGCCATTTCCTGATACATCTTATCAGACTTTACAAATTTACGAAAAAGATACATTTAGTGAACATTATGTCCTTTTGAAATGTCCGCGTTCGGGGGGAATCAGGAATTTAAAAATGTACATTGGATATGTACATTTTTAAAGAATTGTCAAACAGATGTTCTCTTGGAAGTTAGCCTCAGGAATACTTTTAACTCCCTTGAATGAAATGAGAATATACTAGATGGCACTAGGTGTTTAAAATATAAGATTTATTCTTTTAAATTTAATAAAAGCGGTGGCGAGTGTTAAAGGAAATTATGATAAAAATGCCAACCGTGGCCGGATGAGACATGATTATGTAATAAGGGTTGCTTACACTGAACAACGTTTATTATTTGAATATTTAGCTGAATATGTATAGATTATTTGGCAAGTTGTTGCAATATTATCAGCTTATAGTGTAGGACATTTAGTTTCACTATTGTGTCAGTTGCCCTAGCCAACGTAGAGGATTATGGATTATGGAACGCAGAATCAAAATCCGAACTTGAGTTTTATTGTACATAAATTCGCTGAAATGTGACAACGTATATAAGTCTTAATTTCCACGTGTACCATAACTGCTCAGTTCCAACTGAGCAGTTATGGTACACGATTATGTAATTAAGAAATGATTGAAGAAGGAAATGCTTAAGTATAGTTAAAAATGCTAGAGTATTATAGCTAAATATTTTTTATGCATCTTTTGTCTAATGAAGGTTGAAGACAAATTAATGACAAGATCATACCTCTTCGTCTATGGCTAACTAGGCATATGCCAAATACACTAACTCATTTTACGAATACGATCTTTCTGACAAAGCCGTCGGAGTTCAGCAGGGTGATCTACTAGGTCCAGCACTGTATAGTTTGACTCAACTCAACAGATCATTTTAAACTTGAAATCCAAACTCAATGTTACCTAAATGACCTAACTTTAGGATGTAAATCAAATAATGTTCAGAATTACCTTTTTAAAATTATACATTTTTTTTAAATATTGGCCGATGTTAAATTTTTTTTAAATATAATTTAACGCGATCTGTCAACCACATCGATGACCTTGTAGAAGTGACGTCGTTGGGCCGCCACGGGCTTTCATGCCAAAAAAGTGCCGACAGACTGTTACTTAATGACGTGACGAGCCTGATACAACGTCATTAAATAACGTTGTAGGGCTCTAGTCTCCATAAATACTTCCTCGGTTTTAGTGCCTTGCGGAATTTTTAGAGAGGACAGCAAGAGACTTGACGGCATTTTAGCACCTTGGGATGGGAGTCGGGGTGGCATCAGAGGAAGCTGAATTGGGTAAGTGGCGCAAATATTAGTCTATAAGAGAAGACTACGTACTTGTGACATTTACCGTAGAGACAATTGGTCTGTAGGCTGCAATTACTAAAGGAATTATACCCGCAAGCCGTTGTAGTCGCCGATGGCAAAAGGTCTGGTTCTTTTCTCGCTCAAAGTTTAAGTATAACCATTTAGCGTGGAAATGCAGCCAGCATTCTTGGCACCATGCCGAGAGTAATAGGGCTTTACCATAATTAAAATTTTAAGATTATGGTTATTGTAAACATAATTGTTAATATCTGTAATTGACATTGAAATCGTAGTAAATAGATTCCAGCGACAAAAGAAAATACGTTTCGACACTGTTTTCATTATATATTAATATTTATATAAAAATAAAAGTAGTCTTCTCCATATTAGCGGACTACGTCGGCTTGGCATAGACAAATCGGTTATACAACGTGTTGCTCTTTGTACGAAATTAATTGAAAACGCATATTCGGTAGAGCGATCAATAATTTGTCAATTAATCATTTCGTAACAACCTGTAATTAAAACAAACGAAGGACTGACAGGGTCGCAAATAATATGACTTAATAATGAAATTAAATCAAGAAGGAAAAAAATTCATTTACTAGCATTAGAAAAAAAAAGCGTAGATGATGTTACCAAATGAAAACTTAAAAGTTTTATTTACTACTACTGGATTGTCACCAAACCGTGATAACATTGAACGCGCGATATAATGCATTAAGGTATATTTTATTACAGTTACAGTATTTTATAAATCTTACCGTAATGGAGGCAACGTTAAATGAATGTTTAGTCTACAACGGATGACACAAAATTCACATAATGAGCTAAATTTTTGCGGACATAGCAAAAGTGCTAGAAGCGAAATTGCGTCCTCTGTAACTTCACTATTAATTATTATACACATTATTTCACTAATCTGGTCGTTATTATATTTTTTTCTTGATCATTACTGGCGGGCAGTGCTATTCTCAAGGCGTTAAAGCGACTTTATATGAGAATTGGATTTTGGCACATGTGGTAGTTGGATCCTTCTCTGCCCAGGAGCTATCTAGCTACCAGATGACTCCTGGGATGGATATGGAGGTACCACCCAGGTATAGAGAGCCAGTATAATTACACAACACGAGGCTTTCCATCTCGGTCCACTCCTTCTCAGTCCAGGAAGTTCACACAACAGGAGTTTCACACAACGAGCCAAGCACACGTATCTGTCTAATCGATATGACAATTATAATATTAAAAATACATTTGTATAAAGAAACCTCAATCGTTGGTGAATATGTATATATTTTCTGTGTATTGCGGTTTCATTGGTCGAGTTCTTAACGATTGTCACAATGTTTTCTTTTAGATTTATTTTTCTTATGTATTTTCCTGCGCGCTTGGTAATTCACATGAGGAAATATCTTTTTTCTCGTATATGGGATTGAGCCGTTTGCTTATTTTTTACCTTCTGTGAATGGATTCCACTGTGTATTATATGAAGCTGAATTTCGTTAAAAAAAGAACTACATTGGAAGCGTATAAAACATCACACAAAAACTACTCCCTGAAAGTTTGCATGTGATAAATTGTTTTAGAAAGAAAGGAAGAAAACAAGCTTTCCTTCTTTTCTTTCTTTCTTTCTTTAAATCACTTTCATTAGTATTGTAATACAAATGCCCTGTGCATAATAAGATAGATTATTCACCTAACCTCCACCCTCCCCCCATTTGTTGTCGTCATTGCTGTGAAAGGCCAGCCTTCTATCATGATATGACTCACAAGAAATAAATTTATCTTATCTAGGATGCAAGACGTCTGAAGTCGTCATTCCTGCAAATCATATCTATTTTGTAAAGATCGTTGTCCAATAGACTTCATATTCGATGGTTTAGAAATCGAATCGTTCGTAAATAAATAGAAGATACTTATTGTATTGCAAGCCAATCAGATATCCAGTATCACGGAAGAATAGACAAATTACTTTCTTACGTATATCTCAAGCAAACAAAATGAATAGGATTGGGTCGTTGTAAGCAAAATAATATTAAGAATGTGTTATTATTTTTTACCGTAACGGCGCATAGGATTAATTTATTTACATAAACTATGCAAAATAGCAGCGTATGAATGCCCACGGCTGGGCTAAGGCCTCCGTTCAAATAATTTGAGAGCGATTAGAGGCGATAAGTGTCCGCCACGTAGTTCCAGTGCGGGTTTACGTCCAAGAAAAAATATTTTTAATTATTTCTGAGACATGCAGGTTTTCTCACGATGTTTGTCTGAAACTGACTACGGGGATCGAACCCAGGTCACTCGAGTACTATGAAATTAAAACGATCACCGTGACCACAAGGCTTCCTCGGCTTACTTACGTACTTAAATGAAAGAATTAAATATTTTGCACCAAATTTTTAGAATAGATAAATTGTATAAATAAATAAATCATTATTTATGTTATATTTGCGCAATAGAGATCAATCGCAATCTGAGACAGAACAATAACAATAAATCCAACGAGAAAAATAAGAAATTGTTTCACAAATATTTCTTTCGGATAAAATTAGAATCCAGGATTATCTAGATCGTCCTTTTAGATAGAATCTTAAGGACCACCAAAATAATAGTGATAGTTATTTAAGATGTTTGTGTAATATCGAATACTACCTATGAGAGAGACCATATCGAACAATAACCTATTTATAGGGAAGAAGTACTTATCAACAGGAGCAACAAATTATCTCTGATAATTATCAGTATTATTAATTAAGCAGGTTTCTTAGACTTGCTTGAAAATTTTAAAAAGGTGACCTTATTTATCTTACTAATCTTAATTTCACGTCTACGGCTTAGACGATACTAATTTGCTATAATAATAAAATAAACATGATCTTTTTATGTTTAGGATAGATTCAAAAGAATTCATTCGTATTAACGTAAAAACCAGTTGAACTATGAAAGTAGATACAGTAGAAATAATGAAAGGTAAAGAATCCGTGCGCGACAAAATCGGCAATTTATCTCAGACCACATTTCTTTGTTTTACACGCCTACGGGCTTCGTGTTTTATTGGAAAACAACAACAATGGAAATAAAAATAAATTTTCTTTTATTGTATAATTAAAACAAAATATTATGTGGAAATGTTTAATTAGAAATGTTGCTGTTTTCTATATCTTCAGGGAGATTCAAAAATAAACATTACGTTTGGTATTAAATTTTATAATTATTATTTGAAAGAATGGTATTTCACAAAAAAAAGTATAGCAATTTGTGTAGCGTCAGTGTAAGCATCTATAGCTTACACTGGTGAGCAATATTATCAATGCTATATATTTCACTATAAATTAATTAATTAAGGATTTTTCTATTATTTTACAATAGTTTATCGTATTCCTTTTTTGGAAATAAATAACTTTTATTAATTGATATCTAGAACTCTACAGTTCTTGATATCAATTAATAAAAGTTATTTTTTCTGACTTAAGACTTTTTTTATCTGTAGAATCTGCACAAATACTATGACTAGTTTAAGGAGTAACTGCTTCTTAAAGGGAGGTTATTTCTGAGCAGATACCATTTTGAAAAAATTTAATTCCAATATTAATGTCGCGAAAGTAGTGCACTTAGAAGCTACGACTAAATAATTATGACGCTCAACCCTGCCTTCGTACAAAAATTTCAGCTTTTAAACAACAAAATGTAATCGGAAAACTTTTCATAATCATCAGTGAATTTACCGAAATCAACGCACTTTATAAATCTAAAGCAAATAACATATATTACATAAATTTAAAAATCAATATTTTCATTTTATTTGCGGTTGTCCCTGAAATAGTCTTATTATTAATATGCATAACTATAATTATACATGCATATATCTTTAACAAGAATTGAAGAATTGCATTCTGTATACGATAATGTAACCGTGTAAGAGGGTCTGATTCCAGAGGCGTCGTAAAATTCACTATGAACCACAATAAAACTAAGAGCCTACGACACGGGCGAAATACAATCTTCAATATACCAGGCATATAATATCTAGATCAGTGTCAGGAAGGAGAGTGTACATTTGAAATAACTGCGTAACTTAAGCAATAGCGACAAAAATATAATGCGACAGTTATATTTTGTAGGTGTGTATGTTGCTTTTATATGTTACTCTGTAATTGCCACAGGTTAATGTTTGCAATCGATACAGTTATAATTTAATATTATAGGCTCACAGCAATTTATAAATATATCGATGTATCTGTACTAAATCGCATCGATCTTGTATAACAGAATATCGATAAGTGGGTAGATGTACAATATAAATATATAATACTCAATAAAGAAAATAACAATTATTTTCATAATCTACTTGATGTGTGAGAGTGTGTTTTTGTGTGTGCTCACACATCTTTTAACTATGTAAACTTTTTAAGTACTATTTAAAGCGGAATTTCTAGGTACTTTTCGGTCTTTTCATAGTTCAATTGCTTAAGTTGTTTAAAAAGTATAAGCAGTATTTTTCTATTTGTCATAGATTGTTCTTATTTATTATTAGCAATTTTTGGAAAAAGTGGTGTCTGACCAAATTTTGCCAAGTCTTTATGTTCTTCTAGATCACATTGTATGGTAAGAAACGTTTGAGTTAGATATAGTATTGTAAATATAAAGATTTCGATCCATTATCCGATACGAAAATAAATCTATGCTCAGAGAATTAAAAAAATTACAAATTATGATTTATTTACACTAAACCTTTACTTATCAAAACATTGATTATTTATCGGGCTACTTTTTTTTGGAACTAAAACTTAAATATCCTATATCTTTTAAATATTTTAACTTTGTGCTTCGTTCTAAGAAAATTGAAAACGTCTTATTTTAATGGGATTAACCTTCTGGAGTTACGTTTAGCTTTAACATGAGAAGACAAAGCAATCTTAAAAGTTGAAGGGAAAACGAATGATGCCGAGGAAAAAATAAAAAAATATATACATTAGATTGTTATAGTTTACATATTAAGTAAAGAAAACACGTAACTATCAACGTATTTACCCTAACCTTGTTTTTATCGTAACAAACAACAGTAAAATGTTGCTTAGAAAATACTGCATCTTCTCCTTTCATTAGCTGGACTTAAATAAGTCTACAGCTGAACGTGCGTAGGTCACTCCAAAAAAGAGCACCAAAATACGAATAGGTTACAGTACGAACTGCAAAACCGGACGGTGCAGGTTCGCCCCGCCATTCGACTAATATCGTGAACCACTCCAGAAATAAGCTCTAAGCTTAGTTAGAGTGGTTAACAGGAATATTAATTCGCGATAATGCGATCGAAGATGAAGCACGATTGCCTATAAGGAACTTATTCACTCTCGACTTAAAATAAATAAAAAAGTAAAGTAGCAACCTGTAAGTGCTCACTACTGAACAAAGGCCTCCTCCTTCTCAAATACTGAATTTTGCAGTCGGGAAGGAGCCGGCAACCTGGTCCAATGCGGGTTGGCGGGCTTCACATATCCTCGAAATTATTACATTTATTATTTCTCAGTCATGCAGATTTCCTCACCATGTTTTCCTTCACCGCCGAGCACGTGGTAAATACAGTACTTGAAATAGCTATAACAATTTTAATGGTCATTCGCGCTTTATGAAACTTACGTGGGTGCCCTGTCTACTAGGCTACCACGGCTTTATTAATTAAAAATATTAACTCGCCATCAGTCGGTCGGAAGGACCTCGTTTGTTGGCTAGAATTGCCCATTTGCAGGTGATGTTGATATTTGAAGGAAAACATGGTATTATCTACATAAGTAAATACTTTAAGGTTGTTAACCTAAAGATAACCCCTATATCCAAACGACATTTAAGATAACACCTTCAATAATAGTAGGATTGTGTGCGTTCTGAACTTGATAATTACAAGGCTTCAATTTGGTTTGTTAGTCGTGTTGTAGCACTGGATGAATCTGCCACCCATTTATTCCTGTGTGAATCGGGAATTATAGAAACAAACAATATGGAAAAGCCTTGAATACTCCGGGGCAAACCCGGCAATGAGATTCGCCACTCAGCACGTTTTATCTCCCGGACAGGTAAAAAGTTAATTACGCAAGCTCGTTTAACTACTCCGATTCGTGCCAAATGTAAATCTGTACTCTCTACCTACCTCTGTGAAAGACAGTCTTGAGTATTTATACTACAAGATGAATATCAGTGTAATGTATTTTATGATCTTTAATCAAGTGTTCCTTTGGAACCAAAACATGATTTAAAAACATTTTCTCAATATAACAGCGTTCCTTAACAGCCTACGATTATAACCTATTATCTACGTGAAGCATACATTCTAACAAATTTCTCTGCAATATTGTAACTTTTAAGAAGGACGTTTTAAAGTAGACAGCCTGCAATCAAGCGTTTGCTTCAAATTTAATACTACGCTAGTAATCAAATCCGGCACAGCTTGAATAGTTATATGCTTTATGTTACTTACTCTCTATTTCTTTGTGTTTTTTTCTTAAGAAGATCCTTAAGAAGAGCTTACAAAGATTCATATCGGATCAATCAAGCAAAGTATTAAGTATAAAAAAGAATAAGATTAAAAACGAATTAAACTTTATAATCTAACAAATCAGCATTTGAATCCGTCCATGCGCCAAATTGTAGTTGGATCTAAGCGATTTCAACCAGACTTGCGAAATTGAATCGCTGTAGCGCAAAATACAAACTATGTTGGTCGTTACACTAAAAGCATATCTACTACGTACTGTTGTTCTACTGATCGAGAATTATTGAAACTAATATTTTGATATAACATCATGATGTTCTTTTGGCCGATTTTCGACCACGGGGCGAACTTCGAATCTTTTACTGCGAAAGATATATTATAGTGCCAAAAGTGTTAAATGATTAAAAATAAGGGTCAGATGCTGTTTTAAAGACACGAATCACAAAATAAAACAATCAGATCAAACCAGACGAAGTCTAAAATTTATTTATTTACTTTAATTAATTATAAATTGGTTTACACTATATAAACTTTCTGATTTACAGCAAGTCCCAGCCGTTTCAACGCAAACTTTTGGTTACACATTTAACATACGACGGTGTCTGAAAAGTTTCCGACCTCAACGTGAAGATGGCAGCACTCGTCAATAATAGCTAGAGCATGTGGTTTCGCATCGTTTGCGTTGGTACTCACCAAAATTTCTGACATTTTGGACTCTTTTTTGTTGTGTCGTTTGAGTGAGTCAATGTGAGCGTTTCTGTGAAAATAGAAAAGGCTAATATCGAGCTGTCATTAAATATTTGTTTTTGAAGCGCAATACGGCTACGCATATAAAGGATGATTTTAACGCTATGTATGAGGACTCTGCGAAATCATTTACTATCGTGAAATTTTGGGTAGCTGAATTTAAACGAGGTCGTACCTGCTTGGGAGACGATGAACGTTCGGGATGGCCAAAAACTGCAACCACTGACGACAACGTTGCTATAGTCCACCAAATGGTAGCACCATCGACCGTCGAATTAAAGTGAGAGAGATAGCAGAGGCTATGAATATGTTTAAAAAGTTGTGATGAAAAACTGTCCTCGCGCGGGTTTCCACCTTTGCACCACCGTCACGTTAGGCCACAAACGTGTTCGAATGAACATTTCCAACGCTCTGAGTTTAGGCGCAATAAAACAGAGTTTTGACGCTGATTCATTACTGTAGATGAAACTTGGATACACCATTATACGCCCGATTCAAAAATACAGTCAAAACAGTGGACTTCGGAGGGGAAATCGCCTCCAAAAAAAGCAAAAACTGTTGTTGTCGGCTGGGAAAAGTGATGGCGTCTGTTTTTTGGGATAGTCGTGGAGTGGGGGTTAACCGATTATCTTCAAACAGGAAAAACCATTAAAGGAGCATACTACGCATCATTACTTGACAAGATAAAGGCAGAATTTGCAAACGGCACATTTTTAGAAAAAAAAACCTATTTAATCAAGAAAATGCGCCTTTTACACCTCAAGGGTTGCCATGGCAATAAGAGAGATTGAGGTAAGGTGTGAAATGCTTATCTCAAAACTAAATGAGATAAAAACTTGGTATTTTATCTGTATATTGCTGAAGCTAAGAAGTTGATGAATAATAGCAAAATACTATGTATTAGTAAATAAATATTCAATTAGTATTTTCCTGGTCGGCCTTCCAAAACCAGATTTAATTGTTATCGCGGATTTTAATTAAAGTAGTAAATCACCTTACTGAAGAGTGTTAAATCCTTTGTGGACTGTTGAAATTGATATAGCAAAACAGTGTAAGACCTAAATGATCCTATAACGGTGACAGCATAGCTTCCACACGGTAGTACTTTAACCAGGAATTCTATTTATTACGTTATTTTTATTTATTTATTTAGGTATCACTTACTAGTCCGATAAACGTTTTCTGGCCTTTCCCTTAGGTGGCGCAATGAGTAAAAATTTTATTTATAACTTGAACAAAGCGGATTGGATCTAAATTTTGTAATTTTCTGTTTTGGCCCTTCAACATCATCATCATTTCAGCCTATCACAAGGCCTCTGCTGAAAATAGGCCTACCTCAAAGATTTTGGCACTTAACATTTATTATAAATATGAGTCCTTTATATAAATATAAAATGTGTTAAAACTTGACCACCGCGCCTCCTTGCATAACTGTTTACAATCGTCTTGAGCTCTTCTGCCGTTGCAGATGTACGCGGGCGACGGTAGTCAGTGGCTTACCATCACCGGCTACCCCTAGCCCGTTTGCTTCAATAAAAAAATCCCTTTATATACTTTACATTAGAGAGCTAAGAACAGTAACTGCACGTTCAGAATACTACTACTATAGTACTTTGCCTTAATCCGTATTGGGAAGAAGAATGGGAACAATCTCACTTTTTACATATATTCGTGTTGAGATAATTTTCCGATCGGGGCACTGTCTGATTAAGCCGTCATTAAGGTATAATCTATTTCTTTATCTATTGATTTAGCAAGGGATGATTTAATATTCATAAGTATTGGTAATATTTTTTTAATTTCCTTAAGTAATTTACTGTTAATAACCCCTTTTACAAGATTATTGCAATAATTTCTGTAGCGAGTATATGCTATTGTATGATTGTTTATGCAGCGTAAATTCATGCATTGCAAGATCTTTGTTATGATCCAGGTGTAATCTGTTTAAAAGTAAGAAAGTTTTATAGTATCAGAGTTGGTTTATAGATAGGTTAAGAAATAGGATAAAACTGTATTTCGTGGTATATAGTGGTTAACAGGTTGAATGCCACGCCAATTTTATCGGGATTGTCCGTGGCGCCACGATGAATTTTCTATTTATCGCTACATATAATGTTGAAATATTATCTGCAATAGATAAGTTACAGCGTATAAACATGTTTGGCATGTCAATAAATAAACACTACAAAATATGATAGTAAAAGTATCTAAAATAGACAATGGAAAATCTTTTCTGATTATATAATATGTACATTGAGTTACACTACGTAGAAAAAAATAACGTAACTTATGCAAATGCTGCTCCTTTTTGTTACAAAAATGGTAAGGCAAACAATTTATTTAATCAGCCGAAAACGACTCAGCAATTTCTTTTTAATGTAGCCGGGGAAATTGCTATTACGATAACAAACTGTATTTTTGCACGGCTACTGATTTTTTTTAATATAAATATAAAATAAGTTATGTAACGGTAGTCAATAAATTTATTTTTATATTCGTAGTCAACAACATAAATATTTTTTTTAAATATCACATTATATAATAGATATAAATGAATTTACGTTTTGTTAATAATTTATTATATGATAATATATTCGATTTGGGCAGGCGTCTCCGTTAGTTTCTTTTTCAGTATTACTTTTACTTAATTAAAGTGGAAGAACTTCTCGGAAGAACAAAAGTTATCTAGTTCACCTTCCTGATTTGCAAGCTGAAATGGAAAGGAATCTGTTGGAGAATTGACAATTCCTTTGAGTACACGCATTCTGTAATGGAGGCTGTGTTTAGGTAAACGAATTGTTATACGCCCTCACAGAAGCTAGAATCAACTGAACATTTGATTCTTCTTTACAGCTAGCATATGACTGTTGCAAGATGCTGACGTTACAAAACCGTGTTTTTTTCTTTTAGCGTGAGAGATTTCCATGTTCTTCTGTGTCAGATCCGGGAACTCCGTAAAATATTTTTCTTTTTCAACATGCATTCGCTTCCATGCATTTAAATTTTACACATTTGACAACGAGCTTTACATTGGGAAATTGGGAAACAGATCCTATTCACGACGGAGTTTGAAATTTTGTTTGACTCGATGACTCTGCCACTTAATACTAACATTAACGTTTTACGCCCATGTACTTCTCTAATACCAGAAGAGCTACTGGTGTGTTATCGGCCTGTAAGGATATTTGAGAGACGAGAGGGATGATGAGAAGGGAAGAAGGAGAAGAGATGGGCACAGAGAGTGGGGTTCCAGTTACTTCACACACCGAACGAAACGCAGAAGTACAAGATGCGTCAACTTCACGCCGGTATTCTACGAGTGTTAGTGTAGAACGAGCTCAAAACTCTTTACTTTGTTTAAGTTAAAATTATAATATTAGAAATGTGCTGTTAATAAAGCAATATAAATAAGAAAAATAAATATATGTGTCTTAATAAATACACGACTATCTTGGATAACTCGACCCCCCGGCAGCCCGGCGTTTTTGTGGTGGTTTTGTGCATCACTGTCACACCGCACGCAGTACACAGAGGTAAGCGCAGTGCTACTGCATATCATTATTATCTACACTCGGAGCTTACACACACTGCCCAAATCTTATGCCATCTTAGTACTAATCATGTACATTCGTTTCGTTTGGACTTTGAACTCGCCGACGTAAAGAGCGAGTAGCTCTACGTGTTGAGTTTAATTAAATTATAAATTATGAACCCATGCTCAGACAAATCTTCTTCGACTTGGTAACATATAACGCCGACGACCTTAAACATAACCCCTCGTACTAAAAGAAGAGAAATGACAATTTTACCAGTAAATTATCAACAGGGAAGTGGTGCAAAATATATTGTAATAATAATGATAATAAATTTTTTATTTCTCACCAGAATGACATGCAAATACATGAATGATAGGTATAGCACTATTTTAACGATATTGTATCCTCAATCATCAATCTAAACAGATTCAAATACCAGTGTCACCTGGTCAACAGGCGCCCCAAACCCCACAAAACATTTATACCTAAATGTTATGTACCGATATTTTTTTTATGATTTATCAACTATAGTGAAAGCCCAAGAGCAGAAATTTAAAAAGAATGCTGATATCCTGAAGGATAAATGAACAAAGCGGGTTGGCAATCATAGTAACAGATACCCCGCACTTTAGACGCTGCTACCCTGCAACTTTTATTTTTGGTCTTTCCAGATAGTTATCCCGCCATCTGTCGGTAGCCATTGCAATTTACAAGGCTTTTCCCTTAGTCGCCTCTTTCGACTCCGATGGGATTCTTTCTAAATTACAATTGGTTACATTTATATTTTTTCTTCTTCATCAGCTAGTCTAAATTCTCGGCTAGACATAAGTTTCTTAATTACTTTATAACTCGAACGACAGCTGACAGTTATCGAATCCAGATTTGTAATATTTTTTGGCACTAAACCAACGTATGTTGTGAATGTGTCTCATTTTGGATTATAAATGTAGAATTTCAAAAACTTGGCTACAGCGCCACCTATCGTATCACAGTTATGAACCATCATCTCATCATATCAAAGAGATTAAATAATAACTAGTCTCGACATAAATAATGTCTTCTCCCAATTGAAATTTGGAAAATTAACCGAAATTAAGTAGACGGAACCCTTTTTGATTTGGATGAAACTTTTCGAGTTTTCGAGGTGGCCTCAATGACGTACGTACCACGGAGTGACATGGTAGATGAAAAAAATACTAATAACTGTCCCACAGTTCCTTAAATCTTTCCGTGATCTGATACCTGTACACAAGAATAATGAGGAGCAGATGCCTTCAAAATAGTTGCAGTGCAGTTGATAATAGATGTAAGTGTAAGTGAATATACCATAAAATACCAGCCTCCCCTGCGCATAGTACAACTTGTTGGTTAACAAACGATGCTCAGGCTACCGAATAATGGCGGAAAATTCATCTAAATCTAAATTTCACGGATTAGTGATTTGAAGCGGCCATCGCTTTGAAGCATTGTGCGAGAGACTCGGCACAGCGCTCGCCGCTTGCCCAGCAATAGAAAAAAGTATGTATTAAAATTGACAAGCAAACGTCATCAAGACGACTTTTAATATTTAATGTAAGCGCCTGCAATTCCCCTATGGCGGTCTGCTTTCCAATGGCCGTTTACAAGTCACAAGGTTAGGTCTTGTTAACGCAGGGCTGATGTGCATTCGTTGCGCTTTTCTAAAGACCAGCTCTACGTAGCGTAAACCCTCCAAAATAGATTTCTAAAATATAAATCATTTCTTATATTATTATTTTTCATTGTAATAATTCCACAAAACGTGTGTTGTTTTGTGTATCCTAACTCGTCTCGTATTCATAAAACAACGTTTGCCTAATGACTGTTCCGTGAATTACTCGTAGGAGCTTTATTGCTACTATTATGTTTAACGCTGAAAACACATTATTCACTTCAAACACTCGCCTGTCTAATAATTCATAATTAACTTGACGCTTCACTATAACAAAATGTAAAAAGTTACATGATTTGTCTATAAATGCCTATTTCTTAAAGCGGCTTTCATAAACACCATTATTTGACGTCTATTTGATTTTAGACGATTTATGTTAATATCTGAAATCTGAATGCAGAAAAATACTTAATGGAAGTATTACGCCGCAGCATAAAACTACATCTCTACTCATTATTCGGTATTTGGGGTATTCATTAACGAAAATATTTCATCAAAAGAATGTCTACTGTTTCAACACTACATGCAAAGCGTTCAAAAATACACTCACAAACACACACACACACACGTCTAGGCAACTCTTACGTCTTCGAATGAAATTACAAAAGAAATAATGTTTAGTAAATTACCAGTCGATGTTAGCTAAAATCTAACGTGGCTGCAACGCTGGTCTAATGCGGTTTGGCGGATTTTTCTCATTATCGAAATATATTTCTTATAATTTTAATGTTTTCCTTCACCGTCAAGAACAATTTCAGTGGTACCAGCACCGAAATTTGACCCGGAGTCACTTGAAATAAGGTACTATAAAATTAATGCCCTTTAATACCCTAACCCCTAAGCTATCACGGCCCTAACAACAGCTACATCTGAATAAAGTTTAACTAAAAATATAAACATGTACCAGTATTTTGCTGAGTTAAATTACTTATATAAATCTATAAAGATAAGATCTTTGATAAAGAGTACTTTGATCATATTAAGTTCGGTGACCAATTACCGAAAATAAAACAAAATTTTGACATTTTAATGTGCCATTTATTAGAAGTAGTGCTAAATGTCAAACGCCTTTGTCTCGCGCGGTCGGCAAATACTAATGTTCGCTAAATGATAATTTATTGTGTTCGTTCTCCCTTTTAGCCTTGAACGATATTTTGTTTTTATTTATTACTTTAAGTCAGGGCTTTCATTACCTTTTGACATCGGCCTTAAATTCGAAATGTCACGAGTAGTCCAGCCATAACTAATAGCTTTTGTACCTATTGAGTAACGTATTCATACAAATACCAAAATGTACTGAAATACACCTTCTTTTTTTGTGTTATTAAGTTTAGTTAGTATTTAGATGATTAGCTTGATTTCAAAGAACTATTGTTTCTTAATACAATTTAATTATTATTTAGCTACCACGGCAATCACCACTTAAAAATAGTGACTTATCAATGTTATAGCTTTTTGGCATAAATAATTATTTTTGTTAGGCAGTAAAGCCTTAGCTATATCGTTAGTAACCAAAAAAAATATTTCTTACGTTAGCTATATACAAATATTATTGTTGTATATACTAAAATTCATTTATAATACTTTTATTTTTTGGGTAGATAAGTTGGCTGTACAGTTCTTATCAACAACTTTTTTTTTATGGGCAAGGCGGAAAACGAGCAAGGGGTTCACCGGATAATAAGTGATTACCGTCGCCCACGTACATCTGCAACACCGGAGGTGCTGCAGATGCGTTGCCGGCCTTCAAGGGTATTTGGGAGATGGAAGGGAGGTGGATGAGGAGGGGGTGGATCTCCGGATACTTCACTCACCGAACGAAACGCAGAAGCATAAAATGCCTCTACTTCACGCCGGTATTCTGCGAGGCCGTGGTACCAACCCGGTCGAGGAGGCCCATTCGAGCAGTAGCAAAAGCCGCTGCTTGGCTCTACAATGTTTAAAGAAGCTGCTATAAATAATTTTATTCATATATTATTTTAACCTAAACTCCCAAAAAATTAACACACATAAACAAAACCGGAGATAAGGCCAGTGAGCAAATGGTACAGTGCCCGTGAACGTCTAACAAATATAATTTATTACTTTATTATGTTCTGTTTTACCAACCGGTAATCATTCATTTAAGGTCTGGTATATTTTAAATTTATGTTTTTAAACACATCCAAAATATATGTAAAAATCGTAGAATTGGACAATTAAAAAAAAACTTATAGAAATATCTCATATTTAAACAATGGAATTATAATAAGAGTACACCCTGCTACTTGACTAACGAGGATTAGGCAAACGATTGATGACAAAAATCATTTCGAATATGCTTAAACCAAATCCTACAGAGCAGTGTTAAAATTATCATCACAAGCGAAGGTACCGGCTCCTGCGATCACTAACCGGTATACTCGACGTGATGACTAAAGGAAAAGCTTCTATAAAAAGCACGTCAACTTTGACTGGGGCTTCATGGAAAAACCTATATTCAGCAGTG
This sequence comes from Bhutanitis thaidina, assembly GCA_029286595.1. NCBI lineage: Eukaryota > Metazoa > Arthropoda > Insecta > Lepidoptera > Papilionidae > Bhutanitis > Bhutanitis thaidina. Next base: position 11,561,010 of record JAGSMS010000006.1, on the reverse strand, counting down.
GATTAAGGCAGTTAAGTAAGTATTTAAATAAGATAAACACTTTACTATATTGCTTAAAATTATCTTTAAAGTTATCGTTTTAAGTATCCTATACTATTCTGACACTAAGGTAATAAAACATGAATGCTTCTGTATCTCTAGCATTTAAATAGACTTTGTTTAATCACCTCAAAGACTTTTCTTACCAGACTTTAAGTACTGGTAACTTCTAAAAAACTTATAATAATGGCGACTTGCCGGTCTACGTACCGCATCATAGGTCCGAAGTCAAACCGAAGCTAATATTTGTCTACTACTAATATCTACCCACAATTGTTTACACACCACACCCTTTCTGTTGATCAATTCCGGCCGTTTTCGCTATTTCTTGCTCGAGTCTCATCAGCTCAAAAGCTCCTTATTGCGAGTTAATCCGGATTTCGCTACAGTCTGTGGAGCTTGTCTGCCCTTTGATCATGATCTTTTCCGCGCGTTCTTGTCGTAGGTGTTTCACTTTTCATCACCAGGGATCAATCTTTTCAAAAACGCTTTCATTAATCAAAAAGGAATCGTAAATTTCACGATTCATCAGCTTTATTTCAGGAATCTCGTGTGGCACCCAAATATAGAGCTTTCTTGTTGATCCAGACTTTTTCAAATGAATCAAAACTATTTTGTGGTCAACCTCTAGCTAGATCTTCAGCTATGTCGTAACTACTAGTATTGCTCCACTTTTTCAAAAATGGCATCGACTTTATCCGTAACAGGTTGACCAGAGCGAGCTTCATCCTTGACACTAAAAATTCCCGGACTGGCAACGCTTGGACCAATTTTATTTATTTAAACATTATGCACAAAGTGGTACCCATGGCGCACTTAACGCCTAGAGGCATTCTCTCCCAGGCAATTTTGTGCTCGTGTTACTGACACTGCGTGAAGACCAGTCACAATTTTTTTTCGCTGCTAGTATTATTTATTTTCCCTTTTTTGTAATAATACTTAAAAACTAAAATTGTATCGAATTTCTTCGTTAGATTCACTCATTTTGGCGGAAAGTCAGACAACAGAAAAATGGAAAACGTTTTTACTTTTTATTTTTTTATTTTTTAAATTTCATTTTTTAATGGTTCAAAACCAGCCAGATGCAAATAGTACAATCAAAGGGATACTGCAACTTTTTACTCATAAAATACGAAAAAAAATTTTCTCGACCTAATATTATCATCACCCCATAAGAAGCAACATATAGCAGTATCAAAAATCTTGAGCCTTAGAGGTTACGCACTGTAATTAAAGTGATTTGTTACTGAAATATTTTTAGTAGAAAGAAAGTTTTTTACTATTCGTGATAAACTGGATGATGACATTTTAACAGTTGTACAGATATAGAATTTAAATTACAAAGAAGTTAATTCCTTCACACATCAAAGTGTTTTCAGAATTCAAAACTTTATGAAAGCAATTATGCTTTTGAATTGTATTGTAGCAAGTCCATAACTTTGGAACGTTTTATCAAAACAAACTTTATAAATACTTTTTAATATTAGTTTTCCGTATGTGCAAGATAAAAGATTTACATATTTATAGATTAGTTTTCGTTCAATAATTAATCTTACCTCTTACGTTTTATTACCAGATAGATCCATAACCAAATTATATAGTATAAAATACGATCGATATCAAACAGAAAAGTCAAAAAATAGACCGTTATTTATTTAAAGATATAGAATGTAAGACGTCTTTAAAGCCAATTTTCTATATAACGCTGTTTACGCGGAAAGCAAACTCATTAGAGTTGTATTATCTAATATATATAATCATGATAAAGTTGAATAAAATAAAGAATTTTTTTAGTTAGTTAATTTTTCTTAAATACACGTAAAGAATCATCAGAAACTTATCGCCTCACTTTGTAAATGATTTAGGAGATATTTTTGTAATTTATTATTAATATGTACATAAACTTATGTTAACAAAATTCTCAGCTACACATCTTATAATACTCCTATTAGGCTAAGCAAGCGTGCATGTATGTGTATATATGAGTATGTGTTGGCGTGCAAACGTACGGCCATGGTTGTGGGTATTTTTTTATTATTGGATACTGATGAAATTTATAATTCCTATTATACAACATGTCGTCGTTGGAAGTACTAAGCTGTTGCAGAGTAAATTCAGTGCCTTTATAGCACATTGCATATTCATCATAATGATACCGACTCACTCCAGACGGTGTTACAGATACTATAATCACATATGATTTTTAAATTGTACACATCAAAACTATAATCAAGATACTACTACGGTACATGTAATTCGCTTGATTAATTTTTGCACGTGGATGTGTTTCGGAAACTAAATTTTCTAGTAGTAGAGTCAAGATCGCAGAATCGCTCATCGTTCCGTAAATGAATGTTTGTGACGTACTCTATGGTAGGTATAACAGAATGCATGCTGTTTTCTAATTGTTTTGGTATCGGCATAATTTTATTAATGTAAGAACTGTTTCTGTTTAATACGTGCGAAAGTTATTTCAAATACAATGTATGTTTTAGTCACTGACGCCTTGATTCTTAAAAGTCTGTATATTTGTTTTATTCGAATGGGACAGCTCGACCAAGGGAAACATAATTTGCGATAATATTTTTTTCTGTATCGGCAGTATAAGCATACCTATACTCGGTGCGAGGTGGATATCCAGGTGTTGAATTTAACAGTCGACGTCATATGATTCAATATATAATATTAATTTACAAAGTTTTTAATCAATCTCCGATTAAATACGACATTGTGCCAACGTTAATGATTTAGTAGGGTCCATTTTTCCGATTAAAATTCTAATGAAAAGGAATATACCATATTTTCTAGCCTTTTTGTTGTTTATCGATCTCCTAAAAACGCTGTAAATCACTGCCATTATAGACCATATACATATACATATATATCGGAAGTGTGTATGTATGTGTATATATCGGTTATGTGTATATACATCTACACATATGTATATATCGGTCGCTCATGTGTATCGTCCCTAATAATGCCTCATATCAATAAAATATGATATCCACGGAACTGGCAATATAAAAATCTGGATCTGAGGCAAGGACGGCTTAGTAAGTGATATGCTCGGTAAATTTTGATTTGTTTATGATTAGTGTACTAACATTGATTGAATATTTTTTCATTTCGTTACGTATGGACGTTCATATAATACTAAGCATGCCTTTGCAGTTGTTTTGTCTCTTAGCCACGCCGAAAAATAACTTTACAGGATTGTCGCTTTAAGCCTAAAGTTGCGCTCCCATTTCACTAATTAATGTTATTTGTGACCCCTAATCGATTAATCTATTTCATGAAATATATAGATATCCGCCCGCTCCTTGCACCTTCGCCAATGCTGTCACTAACAGTATTTGCGATATGTTATCTTGGACCATAGAGAAGAAGAGATACTTAAATTTCTTCCTTGTTTGTTAATAGATTTTGATATCCCAAGTGACATAGGCAGGCATTTACGGCAACATTTGGATAATTTTTCTCTCACGTTCTTTCATATTTGACGAAAATAATAGATAATATTGATATTTGTGATTTATTTTAAATCTTTTAACGGTATCTTGAAATCATACTTACGAAAAAAATATTCTAAAATTTTAAACTTGCTTTCTAAAAATGCAATTTTTGGCTTCAAAACAGGTCGTTCATGGGGATTCTTCATTGATTTGATATATGTACTGTAAGAATCGCTGTCTAATGTACCAAAAAATTCCTAAATCGCATAAAGATACTCTTTGTTGACGTCGTGGATATTTTTTTTGTATTTGATATATATTTTAATATCTACTACAAATAATCTACATACATAGTAACATTGCAAGGAAATCTGTTTGGTTCTAAAGTGAACCGAACAGTTGCAATGAAAATGGAGATGTTAGATTTAAATATTTATTTATGACTATAATCACAAAAAGAGCACATTATATATTTTTTAACTTGATACTCACTGTATGCACAATGAACGCGATTGTATTTTTCTCTTGTTCATCTCTACCAAAGCAACCCAATTTAATAAGCATTGTAAGTATAAAAAAACAATTTTTTGTTATTTATACACGTTATCATCATAAATATAATATAGTTATATCAAGTAAAATTATGATCGATATTCTAAACTGTGGCATTAGACAAAATTACATCTTGACTTCTTCTTCACAAACATTTTTACAGACCACTACTGAAAGTAAGTCTCTTTTTGGGAGAGGATTTTCCATAATCGCTACGCTTGTCACGCCGTTTGGCGACCGCAGTACAAGACGCCGTGCATCTTTAAAGTTGCTACCCATCAAAGGCGTAGACAGGTGTGTAAGATCTAAGGTGAACAATCCATTCTACATTGCTGAGCCAAGGACAGTTGCGATGAACAACTGCAGCTAGCAACTGCCCAGCGCGATGAATACAGGGTAAACTGAAATTGGTGCAAGCATTCTGTGGCTCTTTCGAGATAGAGATAAAGAAGACTTATTTCGTACACTTATATAATTCTGCCCAATTCTAAAGATTTTCATAACGTCATAACCTTTTAGATTACACTTGTTTTTTTTTTATAATATTAGAGTAGTACACGAACTAACATTCAACCTTATGATTGTGAAGTGAAGTGATTATAACACCTACAACCAAACCACAAACAAAGAAGGCTAAAGGTACGTTAAATCACGTAGTTTCATCTTAACCGTGTTATTAACAAGTGCTAAGTTTGTTCCTCTACTTTTTATATTACACACAAAACAAATTATATATATATCATATCATAAAATGTATTTCACATTTATTCAGTTAGAAATTCTTCGTAGATGAATCAATTTACATGACCCAATCTTTCGTCTGTTCCAATTCAAGCTTCTTCCTGAATTCTAAGCGAATATCAATTTCGTTTTATTTACGTCTATACAGAAAAAAAGTAAACAATGAATACAAAATGAACAGGAATCTAAATGAAATGATGTTTTTGTATAAAATATTGATTATTTAGAATAACAACCATTCTACACCGAGCTGCTAATCAATAAATTGAATACTTACACACATGCAAATACTTTTAATCATTGCAATAACTATTACCCTCTTCTTTTTCTACTGCTTTTTCATCCTGTAGAAGTCTACTGAAGCATATAATCACGAAAGCGCCAACAAAAGCGTGGTGATTATAAGCAAACCTTTCAAAAAGTGCTTACTGGCGCTATCCTGCAGAGGCCTATGATCAGCAGTGGACTTGAATGAGCTAATAGCCAATTTTTTTAATTACTTTTAAGACACGGTCATGTAAGAACAATGTACATGAACAGTTAAAAAAATTCATTCGTTACGCTTAAAAAGACATAAGTCGTACTAATATAATAAAACTTAACGTTGTCATAAATTAACAAGCATACCGGTTTTTGATTGACGATTTTCTGATTACAACTGTGCATAAATATTCCGTTTGTTTTGCATACAATGAGATCGATACACGTATTGGTTCAAGAACTTCGTACTTGTGCATAACAGTTGAGCCACACTATGTAGGTCATGCAAATAAACGGCGTCCTATTAAAAATGGGATGCGAATGCAGTACGTCAACGCTCGTAAGTGAAATAAATTTTGAATGTTGCTTGTAACGATCTAAACCATGTACGTATATTGAAAACTGGCGTATTGATTCTTGTGCCTTGTATGTGTGGGTAACTTCTTTTACGATTTATACAGTATAAGTGGTTTAAGCTATCATTAATGTTTTAACGCAACTAATAATAATGTATTATTAAATAGCGTTATCACGTCTGAAAAATTTTTTTTGTTTTCAAAAGATGATAAAAAACTATCTCTCGAAATTCCACAAGCTGTTTGCAGTGGTATATATGACTTCGAAGAGAAGAAAAATACAAATAGCTTCACTCTATGCCCCACAAGTACGTGCACTACATGAACTACACAATTTACCATCCAGCACAATCCCCCCCACCAGGCAATACACACCACCAAAATCTTAAACGCGTCACGTGTTTCACCTTTCGCCTAAAGAGGCATATAATCTATACCAATCCACTACTTTCTCTTCTTCTTCTTCGCCATCAGCTCATTTATGTCCACGACTCATCATTTCTCCACGAATGCGCTAGAAAAATCAGTCAAACATTTCTTGAAAGGTTTTACCATACTCACCGGCTACCGGCTCCCTCGCACTTGTTGTGCTTCTCCATATCACTATTAAATTGCATTAGAGTTCAGTGAATTCGTGTGGATGGGTGTTGAGAGTGTCAGTCAAGCCCGAAAGTGATTTCTAAAAACGTTTTAATTCAAACAGATCGTGAGAAAACCTGCATTTCTTAGAAATAATAATGCCTAGTAATAATAATAATAGCTGCCAGTAGGACATTTACAGGTGTGTTGCTTTAATTTAATTACTTTTAATTTTTATGAGAAATTTGAGTTTTAAATAAAAATTATTTTTTTCAGGATTCTATCCAATTATTGAAAGAAAAGTGAACACGTCGTGTAGTAATAGTATAGGCAAAGTATAAATGAATGTTATAAAGTTTTAATTGGATATGAACTTTCATAAATATTTTTAAAATTAAAATCACTTTAAATAGTTCGTAAAAAATTGGTAATATGCTGTACAATTATAAGTACAAGTGTAACAAAACTTTTGACAGTTTTGGAGCAGTAATTATCTAAGTTTAAAATTAATATTAAATAAAAGTTAGGCCATAGCGTCGGAATGCTATCATCTTTCATGTTTAATTAGCATTCACAAATTTATTATGATTTTCAATTCCAACTTAAGTTTTATTTTCAATTTAAATATATGTTTTATTAAAACGTCGTGTCAAAGAGATGTTATGGATAACTTCTGAATGCTGGGCTAACGTAGTGTTTGCATACTCTTTGCTATCGGCAGTTGTCACGTCACCAGTCACTGCGTCACGTTGTCACTATATAAACGCCGCAAGTGTACACGTCAACACACAGACGATTCATATTTGAGAATACCTTACCGTTTTATCGGATGATGAAACTTATGTGATGAGATCGGAGGAATGGTTGGATACAGTATCATTAACATACCACAACCAGTCCCGAAAACTGTGCATCTTGTGTGTATGCACGAATATTTGCCTACAGGTGGGATTCGAACCTAAACGATAACTGTTACACCAAGTCTTCGCACGGCAGAGAGGCATTTAAAGATGTTTACTTTTATTAATTTGTACATGTCGCTAGTCTTTTTACGCGGTCGCATTGAGGCAGCACATCGAAAATTATGACAAATTACCTTTGAATTTATCATAATGATTTTTATTGTATACTTGAAATACGAATTTAAACTAATTATACATTTTTTATTTTGTTTCTTTTATCAATGTTTCATCAAGGCTATGCTTAAGTGGTAATGAAGTTAATTAAATACAATTTTATTTCAGCAATTCTTCAAACTCTACAAATTAGTAAAAAAGAAGGATAACATAAGAACACTGTATGTATAATTAAAACAACAAACGTTAAAATCATAATATAACATTTTTATTTTACACAGTTCACCAGATAGTATGATCGGTATCTGAGGCCCATTGACTTCCATTCTCAATTAAGAATCAACATTGAGATACGTTGTGACCTCTGAAGAGTAAGATAGAATGTCTTGTTATCAATAAATGGTGACACAAAGCAGCTTTATCCTTCTATTTTACGCAGGTATTCTGCGAGGGTGGTCGTTCCCCAGTCAATACAACCTATGCCCAGTGCTGGTGCTACATTACAACTGCAGAAAGGGTCCATCGTATCATATAAATTTCTATTATTTCATTGGCGGACAAATAAAATTACAGAACTGTTATGTTGGTATTTAATTATCCTATGAATATAGTAGTACAATCATGTGCGAGTGCTTTAACAAATTCAAACACACAAAGAATTCCTTTTCAGTTTCAGCTTTTCAACTGAAAAAAATAAACGGTGCATTGCCCGAAACCTTTGTAACCAACCACATGCTGCTTGGCTAAAAATCAATTCGCCTACTACTGCTATTTGCTTACGAATACATCACACTCTCGTCCATTTTCAATAGGTCTGCTTTTAATGAAGAGGAGTGTAAAAACAGACGATATGCTATAAATATTATAGTCTATATATATAGTATGTGCATTCAGCAAGCATGTTTTATTTGGAGGATTCGGTCTTCCTTTCTTAGACCGTCTCGGTCCTTTAGGTGGACTGTTAGCTTGTTTTTTTTACCCCAATTCAATAAACATCATGTTGACTTCGGCCGGAATTCGAACCCTGGACCTATGGCTTAGCATTCAGGTACGCTTACCACTAAACCTAAACCTAAAAGAAAATATATATAATAATTATTATGTTGTTTGTTAAAATAGAGATTTCCAATCATAGTGATTTCAGTACTGCCATTCGATTAACCGCTTACAATTAAATACAATGGCGGTCAAACAGCTACTTAGGGTAGTTTTAGTACCAAACAAATATTTTTTTTACGTTTGGTGTTTAAAAATTAAGCTCAAATCACATTTTGTCCAACCATCAAACTGTCTATCTACTTATACTCGATTATAAGAACTCTTTACTCAAACACGTCGAGACGTAAGTCTGTGGCTCTGCAGTGCTGTAGAAAAAAACATGCTATAACTAATTGCAGTGAAATATGGAATTCTAAAACTATACACGCGATTATTACAGCCTATTTCCATCTTTTTGTTAAAACGCTAATAACGTGGTGCAACCTGCTAGCTATCCGGCGTCGCACTGATTGTAGATAATCCTTCTAAATTACTCGAACCAAAATCTAACAGATAATTAATAATAGCAGCAACGCGCGCGCAAAAAAAAGCCCGAGTGTGTGGATATTTTTTTTTTTGTAGGTTAACGTAGGGGAAAGGAGCTCGCACCTACCCGTCACTGTCTCCGGTGACTGGTTATGTCGGGATCAGCATTAAAGATGCCGGACCGACAAAACCCCCACGGTAGATATGCTGTTGGCCTAGTGGCCTTTACAGATTCAGCGGTAGAGACTCGCGAGCAGGAGGCCCGCAAGTTAATTGTAAGTAATGAGTGGACACCCTGCACACTCCAACCCTAGTATAGGCCAACTGCCCAGCATAGATTACGCTCTACTAGGACGGTTGGGGAAAGCTACTACTATTTCTAATCAAACGACGGCTTTTTCAAGCGTTCATAATTTATTATAAGGAAGTAAGACTATAAGCATACATTACAGTCATACCATACCGCGTTGCTAAATTGATGAACGACACCTAGCGACAAATTAATCAACTAAACCTTTAGTCGAAGAGATCAAACAATAGGCAATGCCTATAAGATGGAAAGTGTAAGCCGACCTACGGGCACTTCAAGAATAGAATAATATAGAATACATTTATTAACAACACACAAAAATATTAACAAAAAAATTATAAGAAAGAACTTTCTTCGAGAGACCTATTTTCAACACAGACTAATGAAAAAGAAACCAAAAGAAGAAGCTCTCACCCTGTCATCCATATCAGGCAATGATTACGGATTTTCTCTTAACACTAACACCCGTTTAGCTCTTATTTCACTTATCAGTATATAGAACCTGGTAAATCTCATCGCCGAGATTCTACATTACTCCTTGAAATTTCAACGAAATTGTTTATGACACCCAAGAAAAAGAAAAGAGATGACAGATACTTGCGCAGCTTCAAAACAGCAAAATGTATCATCATGCGCTAATGAATAAAGAAAAGATCCAAATGTCCGGGTTCACAATCCTAAAATACAATGATTATTGATTTATTATAGCACTAGCTTCCAGTCGCGACTGTATCGGAGGTAAAACAAAATTCCCACGGTTTTCCGGGATGAGATTAGCGTATATCGTTCCCAGGGTACAAGGTATCACCATGCTAAATTTCAACAAAATCTGTTCAGTGAAAAGCCGTGAAAAGGTGGTCTTGGCACGTGACAGCTTACGCATTTAAGTATCCTGTATGGATGATGTGGTAGTCTATTGGGTTGGTGTGCGCAGTGCCGGTACCCTCATACTGATCCCAATTAATAGTTTCTAGGATTTGGATCCGGGATATTCGGATGGATTTATCACCATAAGCCCATCATCATAGCTTCGTATGGTAGAAAATGATAGTATATTCCCTCTAGCTCCTCACTATCTAAGTAACCACGTAGATCTTAGAATCTACAATAGCAATCACTGAACAAATTGAGTACAATTAAAGCAGGTGTCGAATATGTAATGAACTCGGCCGTTGTTAATTGCGTGAGCGTCGATTTAAATATATCAGTAAGAGCATCGACCGCATACGTTCCGCGCGGAATTTGGTATTTCCGTCTCACAACTAGAGAATTCACATACTTAGCTTAGAGCATAAGGATAGAAAAAAAAACAGAGTGTATCATAGGTACAAAATCATGTAGATTATAAGTATTATTATCTGAGTTATATTAATTACTCAAATTGGACCGCTGCAAAAAAGCCCCGGGTTAGACGCGTCATTTATCCTCATTATTGATCAGAAGTGCTCGACCACAATCCGATTTATTGTTAAGTGGTGATGAAGTCCTCGGTTGCATTAACTCAGTATAAATATACTCTATTCACTTTAAGTTTTATGATATATAATATTTGTACGGAAACACTAACGCAGGCAAATTTTTAAACATTATTGTTAATTCCTATCCTTTGCTGCAGGCATTGAGAATGACAAAGCGTGAGACTTCGTCCGAATGCAAGATATATCCAAAAAAATTTTTTGTTTTTATATAGGACAGGCGGCAAACGAGCAAGCGGTTCACCTGATGCTAAGTGATTACCGTCGCCCACGTACATCTGCAACACTAGAGGTGCTGCAGGTGTTGCCAGCCTTTAAGGGTATTTGGGAGATGGGAAAGAGAATGGGGAAGGGGATATAAAGGGGGAGTGGCCCTCCGGTTACCTCACTCATCGAACGAAAAGCAGAAATACAAGATGCCTCTACTTCACGCCGCTATTCTGCGAGGCCGTGGTACCAACCCGGTCGAGCCGGTTCATTTGAGCAGTAGCAAAAGCCGCCGCTCGAGTACCCCAATCTCGCAGAATACAGTAGTACAGCAGTAGAGACATCTTGTGTTTCTTCGTTTCCCCCGTGTCTTTCTCCTCATCCTCTCTCCCATCCCCCAAATATCTTTAAAGGCCGGTAACGCACCCGCAGCTCCTCTTGTGTTGCAGATGTACGTAGGCGACGATCAGGTGAACCACAAGCTTGTTTGCCCCCTTTCCCAAATAAAAATGAACTCTTTACTTTTCAACGATAACTAGGGAAGACAAAGAAACCTACAAGCGACCTGAACCTAAAAAGTAATTATATATAGATAAAAAATAATAAGGTCCATAGAAATCCACATCATAATCACGACGTAATTAAAATCGAACTGTTTATTTTCCTTAATTCAAACTTGTAACTTCCGAAAAGTCAGTACCATTGATCAGGCTTAATTGCACAGTTTAAGAATAGTAGTAAAAACACAACGCTTTAAAATGACCCATTGTTACTTCAACACATTTTCTTTTGGCGGTAATTAACACTGATTGGCGGTATTGTTTGTTTGTCTTCTTGACTACGTGATATTATTCAAAGCGCTTTGCAAGTATGAAAGATTTGATAAAATGAGGCTAAGTGGACATCATATAAAAAGGTTAAGCATATTTTCCATTGACTTTTACGACAACATAGTAACACGACCTGACGCAATTCCTCGAATCCGTCAGCTACATGGAATGCTGTATAAAATCTACGCACATTGAGAGAAAGAACACGCAATGGATAGATGGCTTCGTCGTTTTGTTTTATAATTCACATTCTTAGAACATTTTCACGCATAGCAGGTGTGTTGGCGATGGCAATACCAGTCACGTTGGACCTCAAACGCTGCTACCCGTCACCGACCTAGAAAATTAATTACTGACTAATATCCGATCCGAAATCCATGAGACCATATACACGAGGCCAATCATTTGCTTTTTTTAACACGGATCATTAAAATAATATTATTTACCTGAATTCGACATATATACGTACATACAAGCTTTTCCCTGCACGAAGTCGCAGTACATAATTAATTAATATGATACAGGTACGAACCCGTAACTGTGCCTTAAAAGCAAACACTTTTTATGTGATAAGATTGCATACTATTATCCATACGAAAATAAATACATCAATCATTGCGGAACTCATGAGTTGTAACTACAAACGGTGGTAATATCCCAATAATAACCAATAACAAACAATCCTAGAACAAACAGAAAAGTAAATTTCAATTAAATAGTATATATATTAAGTAAAGTAAAGTAAAGTACCAGCGTATAAGTCCCCACTGCTGGGCAAAGGCCTCCTTCTCAAATACGAGTATCAGAGGGGGATTAGGAGCCGGGAAGAGCCCGCCACGCTGCTCCAGAGCGGGTTGGCTCACATATCCTAGAAATAATATATGTATTTTCTTATTATTTCTCAGACAAGCAGGTTTCCTCTCGATGTTTTCCTTCACCGCTGAGCACGTGGTAAATACAGCACTTAAAATTGCTATTAACAATTTTAGCGGTGCCGCCACCGGGGATCGAACCCAGGTCACTCGCGCTCTATGAAACTAAAGTGAGCGTCCTGACCACTAGGCTACCACGGCATCAATAAATATAACTAATCAGTAAATACTATTTTAGTTTTTGCACACATATTGATTTCGGCTGGAACACCAACGAACACCAACCCAGTATGCATGGCTCAACAGTCAAGTACACACGCTAACCATTAAGCTACGTGGTTGAACATCGTCAAGACATAATGACAACAGTAGTATGTGTAAAGCAATCAGATGAGACGTGACCGATATAACGCCCAAATCGGTATAAACCGCGACTGTGGTTTTAACAAACCATGGCCCAATTGAAGCTATTTGCATACAAATTAACTGGACGACCACCTAACCGACATTTCACACAGAATAAATAAGTCGGTCGGGGCAACAGGCGCGCTGAGACCTCAGAGACAACATAATCTGTTTTAAAGTCAACCACAGTGCTTTCCTTAGGCTTTAGGGATTGTTTGTTGCGCCGTGTGTGGAGATGTGCAAGTTAGCATAATTATGCATTTTGATTTATTTATGAAGTTATTTGCGTAAATACCGTACATTTATGTGAAGGTTCGGGAATGAAAATGATCTACTCAATATACTGTGAAGTAACGTTTTCTTTATTTTATTTATGGGAAAGGCGGCAAACGAGCAAGGGGTTCACCTGACAAGTGATTACCGTCGCCCACGTACATCTGCAACACCAGAGATGCTGCATATATGTATTCGATGAAGTTATTGCTGTTAGCCGTTTTGGCTTTTACAGATTCATAGGTTTGCGCCTGCGTCCTTTTGGCCGCGGGCGTTAGAGATGCTGCAGGCGCGTTGCCTGCCTTTAAGGGTATTTGGTATATGGGAGGGAGGATGAGGAAGGGGATGGGGAGGGGGAGTGGGCTCCCGGTTACCTCGCTCACCGAACGAAACGCAGATGCGCAAGATGCCTCTACATCACGCCGGTATTCTGCGAGGCCGCGGTATCAAACCGGTCGAGCCGGCCCATTCGAACAGCAGCAAAAGCCGCCGCTTGGATCTACCACGTATAAAACGCGCAATTGGAAAATAAACCTTTCGACCAAATGACATTTTGATTTTCACGTCGTGCATGTTACCTAACAAAGGAAACTTTAGCGACCGATTGATAATAGAACATCCATTCGAACTTGCCGAACAAAAATTACGCATACTAGTGATGGGAGCAGCTTATGCTCATCAATCGGCCTGACCTGTGTAAATATACGCCGACTCCAAGAAATTCATAACTACTTGCCGGATCTTTCGTTGTCAAGTCTGGGTAAACTTCTAAGGGAAATGCATAACAAATCTCCTGGCCACCGACAGGTGACAACTGTCTTTAGTATTGGAAAGTGGTCCCTGTGGTCGAAATTTGTCCGGATTAAATTATCATCATCGTTTCTTTTTACGCAGTTAGTTACTACCACAATATCGAAAAGCAACGCAATCAATTAAAGTTTCAACATTGTAGTATACATTAATTTGCAACAGCTAAACATTTACGAGTACTATGTATATTTACAAGAAACCAGCTGTGCAACGCAAGTTCCTTAATGTATTCCGCTTTCTAATGCCCAAAACCGTATAAACTGCGACAGTTTAACGAACTGTGGTCGATCGTTGCCATTTGCATAGAATTTAACCGGGCAACCCTCTACCCGACAGTTCGTATAGAGTAAGTGACTTGTTCGCTCAGAGACCCCTTACAAAACATTAACTGCAGTCGTGTTTATGCCGTATTTTATTCCCGCTAATATATCCGTATGTTCCAAAATAATGCAGATATTCGTTCAGGGATAGCACTGTAGGATTCCATAGTGTTGCTAGGTGCAATATTTACAGAATACCTATATATTACCATTGTACCTTAACGGAATGCTATTTATCAAAATATGATTTATTTATGAAGCGTCATATTTCGACGGAGGGATTTAACATTAATTAAAGCAAGAAATATCGAATTCGTAGTAGGGAAGGTGAATTTAATTTTTTTTCTTATGTTTAAATGTGGCTTTTTGAATTCCATTTATTCTTAAATATATTTTTGAATACATTCATAATGTTTTAATAAACTACGTAAGTCATGGTTGATAAGGAAAAACTGAAGATCTTGACATCAAAGCCAATTTTATTTTCTTCAGGATGACTAAATATTTAATAAGATGCCCCTACCCATTGGAGCATACACCAGTATGCGTCATTTGAACTATTATTAACCCATCAGTTGATGATGTAGAGGTTTCGTATTTGGCTGTGACCCATTACGCTTGGCGTAATAAAACTCCGCTTTACGAAGATTTTCCGTTAAATCCAGCCTCTCAGAGACCATGGGATGAGCCACTCTGCAACCAATTTCAGAAAACCTTTCTGAAAAATTTCGAATGCTCTGCAGAGCGGGCACGTCTCCTAGCGTCTGTGGCGGGAGAGCTTTGTTACTGATTGAATGCACAGCCTTCAGCAAATATACTGCAAGACAAAAAAACATTTTATTTTACTGTTTCCTTTCTGTGCGGAGAAAAAACATTGACCCACATCACTGCCGTTGTAGAAAGTAGGCTAACCATCCGGTTCATCACGATCTAGCTTACCATCTCTATGCCGCTGCTAATGACGTCACCGACAGGCCTAACAAGCGCCAATGTACCAGCGATTTTAGAGCTAAATGGCATATTACGAGACGACGGCAAAAGTCCTGACCGAATGATACTTATTTCCGTGGCAAAATGGGCGCAACTTGGCTTGTGTAACTTTTGTTGACACGTAAGCTCTGTAGCATGCATGCATTTCTGGGACTACACGCAAGGCAGGTGTGCAGCAGGGACGGCGAAGTGTAAGAATCGCCGCATGTATACAGTCTTTGGTGAAGGCTTTTGGGGTCGAGATCTCTGTGTGATGATCTGTCTCTGTGTCTCGGGCCGAGGAGACCAGACGCAAGACGATGGTACAGTAATATCTGCTCGCGTCTGGTTACCATTTGTGATGACCCAAGAGCTAGCTCATACTGTGGTGAAGGAATCAGCCTCGCGATACAGCGCGGCAACACTGCAAGCTTGCTGGGCACCATACTATGGGTATGGATATACTAATGGCATTTTTTTTATCATAGTATGTAAATAATAATATATCATAGTTTTGGAAATATTAGTTAAATGCTAAATTAAATTAATAATCTTCTTTTTTTTTATATAGAAGAAGGGGGCAAACGAGCGTACGGCTCACCTGATGGTAAGTGATCACCGACGCCCACGAACATCCACAACACCAGAGGAGCTATAGATGCGCTGCCGGCCTTTAAGGAAGGAATAAGCTCTTTTCTTGAAGGTCCCTAAGTCGTAACTGTTCGGAAATACTGCTGGCGACAGCTGATTCCACAAAGTTGAAGTGCGTGGCAGAAAACTTCGATTAAAACGCACTGTGGTGGAATGCCAACCATCTAGGTGGTATCGATGGAACTTCGAATTCTGTCGCGATGTACGATGGTGAAACTCAGCAGCTGGGATCAATCCGAACAGTTCCTCAGAACATTCCCCGTGGAAAATTTTGTAAAAAATGCAAAGAGAAGCAACATCTCTTCGCAAGGCCAAAGGATCAAGCCGATCAGAGAGAGCTTGGTCGCCGACAATTCGAGCCGCTCGACGTTGGATGCGGTCAAATGGAAGGAGTTGGTACTGGGGTGCCCCTGCCCAGAGATGAGAACAGTATTCCATGTGGGGCCGAACTTGCGCCTTATAAAGTTGCAAACGGTGGACCGGCATGAAATACTGTCCCGCTCTACAGAGTACACCAAGCTTTTTGGAGGCCAATTTGGCCTTTCCCTCCAAGTGACCACGGAACTGAACGTCGCTCGATATGTCAACGCCAAGGATTCTGATACTGGCTGAGGCAATAAGGGGAATGTTCTCAAAAAGAGGAGAAACGACAAAGGGATTCTTTTTAGCGGTGAACGCGCAAACCTGTGTCTTTTTGGGGTTGAATAGGACCAAATTACGTCGACTCCAATCCGAGACTTTGAATAACAAGGTCTCGACTTCAGACAGAAGTTTGTTCCGGTACTCGTCGACGTGTTCCCGAGAAATATTCGCACGGCCTGTATATAGGGCATCACCCGTGCTGTCGTCTGCATAGCAATGAATGCTACTGATTTGTAGCATGTCGTTGATATGCAGAAGGAACAGAGTGGGAGATAGCACATAGCCTTGTGGAACACCAGCATTCACCGGTTTGGGGTCCGAGCATGCACCGTCGACAACAACCTTGATGCTCCGATCCGTGAGGAAGCTGGCGACCCAGTTGCACAATCTCTCAGGAACCCCGTAAGATGAAAGCTTTGAAAGAAGCGCTTTATGCCTAACCCTATCAAATGCTTTCGCTACGTCCAGACTAACCGCCAAAGCCTCCCCCTTAGACTCAACTGCTTCTGCCCATCGGTGAGTCAGGTAAACTAGAAGATCACCAGCTGATCGTCCGCGACGGAAACCGTACTGTCGGTCACTGATCAGCTGGTGTTCCTCCAGGTACCTCAGGAGCTGGGTGTTGATGAGTGACTCCATTATTTTAGATAACAAGGGGGTGATGGCAATAGGCCTGTAGTTGGATGGTTCAGAGCGGTCGCCTTTTTTGGGTATTGGATGCACAAATGCTGTCTTCCAAGATTCCGGGACGACGCCTGAAGAGTAGGAGTGCCGGAAAAGACGCGTGAGAACCGGTGCCAACTCAGGGGCACACATCCTCAACACAATTGGAGGGATTCCGTCAGGCCCACTCGACTTATGAATGTCCAGGGAGCGGAGTGCCTTTCGCACTGAGCTCTGCAGAAACTGAAATTCCTGCATGGAGCACTTACACCACGGGATGGTAGGAGAGTTTCCCCGGTCATCAAGAGTCGAGTTGGATGCAAAAAGAGAGCCCAAGAGATCGGCTTTCTCTTTTGCAGTATGGGCCAGCGAATCATCCTCCTTGTGTAGAGATGGGAGAGATGGCTGACAGAAATTCCCCTGGACAGCCTTGGCGAGAGACCAGAATGCGCGGGATCCCGATGGGAGGCGAACTAGTCTCTCGCCAATTCTGCCAATGTGCTTTAACTTTGCCGCAGCGATAACTCTTTTGAAGGACCTGGAGGCAGAGTTGTACTCGTTTTAAGAGCACTGGTTTTGCATCCCGAGACGCCGATGCATCGGCCCAGGCCTGGTAGCACTTCCGCTTTCGGCGTGACGCTATTTTGCAGGTGCGACCAAACCAAGGCTGGGATTTACCTCCGACAGGCACTGCAGAGAACGGAATAAAAAGTTCCATTCCCTGAAGTACCACATCGGTGACAGAATCTGCAACGACGTTGGGATCATCCAGCGAGAAGCAAACCTGCCCCCATGGGTAGGAAGCAAAGAAAGACCGCATTCCATCCCAATCTGCCGACCTTTAGTGCCACACACGGCGGAAGCCCGCAGATCGCGTTCGGGATCGGCGCGATAGGCACTACACTCCGGATCAGACAGTGGTCCGACGAGCCAAGAGGGGCATCGACTGAGACCAAATATCCGTCCGGGTGTGAGGTCAGCAAAAGGTCCAACAGGGAAGGTGTATGACCTTCCACGTCCGGGATCCGCGTCGGCGAGGTTACCAGTTGTGTCAGGCCATATGCTAATGCAAAGTCGTGAACAGATCTCCCCGCATGATCGGTTATGCGAGAACCGAGCCAATCGGTGTGGTGGGCATTAAAATCTCCGAGAATCACGATCTCTGCGGATGGGATCTGTTGTAGCACGGAATCTGTAGCCATTTGGATGTGGTCGATGAGTCGGTCAGTTACGGTATTACCGCTATGGGACCTGTAAAGGCACGCATAGACGCGCGGATAGTCGTCGCTGTCGATGCGCAGCCAAACGGTAGATTGGTCCAAACCTTCAAGACTACCGAGGCGTCGAGAACAGATATCATCTCTGACGTATACGCAAACTCCGGCACGGGGCACAAAGGAGTTTTCCAGTTTGTACCCCGGGTAATGGAGATAAGAGGTATCAGCCGAAGACGATATCTGAGTCTCTGTAAGGAAAAACAAGGCTGGCTTCGCCGTTTCAAGATGGTAATGAACGGCGCTAAGGTTCGAGTGGAGTCCCCTGATATTGCAGAAATCCACGGCGAGCGCGGTAGGGGATGCCATAGTTTCCTTGCTGCGTTTCCCTCGAGTAGGAAAGAAAGAGAGCGGAATATTGCCCCCCCCCCAGAATACGCGGGGCAGACTGAGCATCCACGATTAGGTAGCGTAGGAAAGCCTGAACGTGGATGCTCAGTGAGGGATTCTCCAGAACCATAGGTACTGGTACCCTCCTGGGGTAGCTCAAAATTATAAACCGCTACCATATTTGGGGAGGGGGGAGGGGGGAGAGGGCCTCCGGTTACCTCACTCACCGCACGAAACGCAGAAGCACAAGATACCATTTGTAATAAATAAATTATATTTTAATTACATATTAAATTAAACAGTTTTTGTATAATATATTAACATTGCTATATAGTGTGCAAATACCCCCAAGCAGTTCTAACCATAAAGTGTGTTCATGGCTATTACAGTTCATAAATGTTTAATAATAAATTTATTTATATCTTTCTGTAAGCAAAATAAGCATTTACCTCCATTGCATGTAGTAAATGTTTAATATGATTTATGGAATACTAGCTGTGCCCGAGACTTCGTTCGCGTGATCAAGGATAATGCCAAGCTTCGTTGCTTTGACAAATGACTATGAAGCCATTACAAATATAATATAACAGACCTGAAATACACAGGCCTAAAATACACGACCGGAGACAAGAACCAGTGCGTGGTGACTGCTGACTGCTGAGCTGACTCGTTTTGTCACTACAATCACCTATCGCTACGCCTAGATATACCGCTGCGATACTGCCAAATGTTCCCCCTACTTTTGAAAAGGCAGATGAGAGAGAGAGAGAGTGAGAGCTAGAGGTAATAAAGAAAATATTAACTTTCGGGTGGTGAGATGTCTAAACATTTTTTGTCGTTTCAACTAACGTTTCATCGGAGCTTATTTGGAACAACGTGACAGGTGGTGAGTATGACGTCATTTTGCGAGTAGTGTTCAGGCCAACGATAAAATTAGTACATAAATCGCGTGCGATGCGGAGGTAGATGCATAACTAGTAGACTATCGTGTCAAATTAGTAACTTTACTTATAGCCAAGAAAACTGCAAACACTGAGATACAATATTTTAAAAGTTATAATATTTGAATCAGAAATGTACTAACCTCTAGGTCGTTTTCGACCAAGGCGACAACATCTTGGATACTCCGGAGGATATTAAACCTTACTTAACCTTACCGTATTCAATGTGCTTATGCGGTGAGATCGGAAGAAGGATATAATGCAATGTCAGAGATGTTTGTGTTGAGGTTCGCTACTCTGATATGTTCATACGCGACTATCCTGTAAAACAACAGTCGTTGGAAACAACGCGGTACTCTCGACATTAGCGAAGGTGGGATGTGTAGCAGGAAAGGAAAACGGGTGCACTCTACGTCCTTCCTCACCTCCTCCAACGTCTGCCCTTCACTGTGTCAAGTAACCCAGGATACATGTAGTAAAAGAGATATAAAATAAAATATATTCACTTTAATTTACAATTAGAAAATACAAGTAATAGTATAATTCACGAATTAAACCAAATTTTTGTCAGTCTCATTGCACAACTGCACATCCACGGCCTACACAAGCCGGCTGCTGTTGGGCTAGGTTAGATTAGAGCAGGTGTGATTCACTCAGAGACAGAATGCGGGTAGTCAATTAGATGCAGACCTCGGTCAGTCACTCAAAGGCAGAGGGCGGTCAGCGGCCTACAAGAGTATTACAAAGGAGACTTTTCAACGGCCGAATCTAAGATTTCAGTAGTCTGCAAAGAGTATACATCTACATCTCACATACATTTTCAGTCACCTAATGTCAGATTTTATAAATAACAAAAGGAATATTTTAAATTCAGATTAAAGTAAATATTTTTAGTTGTAGACAGCCGTACTTATTTCATATATAAGTACACACATAATTATATACTTTCATGATATGAATTCAACAACAAGTAAATAAAATTAAAAACTTGCAGTTGACAATGATAATTTATATACACAAAACAGTATTGTGAAAATGAGGTAGCTGCCATTAAAATGTATGTCCAAAAACATATTATTGAAATATGGAACAAAATACAATAAATAACCGGACTGAACAGGACAATGACCTATAAATAGCAAAGGTTTTCAAAAATACAATTTAAATGGACAGAGAGAATTCAAAAACAATATGATAAATGGACAGAATAATAATAATTTATAGGAACAAGTAGAGAACAAGAAACTAAAAGGTAATGAGTTAATAAATAAGATTACAACAGGAAGGTCGCACATAATCTTGTCGGACTAAACCACTGCCACTAAAGCCATGCGGGCGTTACCTGTTGAATCAGTAAGCAAATAAGCTAGCGGAGAAAGTATTTAATGACAATAATTTTAAAGTTACATTGATATGAAAACCAACTATAGAAGATAGAGGATGGAACGTTTATAGGAAAGATTGTGTTACGGGATATAAACATTGATATATAAATGTAAAATGTGATAAAAGAAATTAAAACAGAGTATTTCGGAGGATTTCTATCCTAATAGAAAAAAAAGTCTACCGCCTACGGTAGACATTTTTGCCTCGGCGTCGTCTGGGTATTTAGCACCATTTGACCTATTCTTCTGCCAACCAGCAGGGCAACCACTATTGTCTACGGGTTTGAAAGGCGTTGAGAGCAACTATGATTAAAGGCCATAAATAATTCCAGCTTAGTCCTCAAGAGTGACAACAATGAAATTTTTACACTATTCGACAAATGTGTCGATTCAATATCTACATAATATCACGGCGCTAAAGAAACTTGCATTTGCTCAAGTATTGATATTATCAATAAACTTATTCCTGGATCAAGACTTGCCTTTAATCTAACTTGCTAGAACTACTACACCTTATATTTTCATGCGTAATTAATAGTATTTTTTTGAATATCTTACTAGAACTGGCCCGGCTTGGAACACGATTGAGAATATAAAATTAATAATGATTTGACTGTACATATATTGATTAGTTTGTTTGTCGGCTCGTTGGCGCAGTGGCCAATCGTTTGGCCGCGGCGTTGCAAGTCGCAGGTTCGATCGAGACAAGTTTTTAAATAGACAACAAATAATTACCAGTTCAGGTTGTTTCTTCAAGTGCAATTTATGTGTAAACCGCCTCTGTCATAATGTAATTGATTTACTCAAAGCAACGAAAGGTTCTTGAGCTAGAAATAGAATTAATCAAACGTACAATAGGCAAATGTTTACCAAAATTAACCCCTTACTAGCGCTCTATTCATCTTCAAAAGAAATTGGTTTGAAATCAATTAATGGATACCAACTGAACGTTTGATAAAGACGGAATATAAACAGTTTCTAGTAATCTCTTAAAATAAATCTCAGATTGAACAGCTTCATACTACAGCTGCAATGAGCGCAAAGTTAATATTGATGTCTTAAAAGAAACTTGGGCCATAGTTTATTATTTTTTCTCTTTATATCTAGCTTCTTAAGACTTTGATTGCGCGTGGTTCATATTTAGACACAAACACTAAGATAATCAATATAGCGATGTAAGTCTTCGTTCACACATACATTCGCTCAACAATTATAATAGAACTTGTGGCATTTGGTGGCTGAACTATCGCGGCTTGAAGACATTTAAATGTCGTAAACAGTCAATAGAAGTTCTGGTTTAACCATAGTACCAAAAGTCCACCATGGTCAAAAACGTCCAGTAAGATATTATACATCCTACTACATCACCCTATTTTAGTCTTACTAGTAAATAGGTCTCTCCAAGAAAGCGCCAGCGAAAGCTGACAATCATTTCTTTGGAAGGTTTGCCCACAAGGGCATGTGCGTTGGTGAGCGCAGTGTCGGTTCCCACGCACTAGTGATGCTGCTTCTAAATACCAGTCTGTCTGTGGATTTAGCATCGGAAAATTTTAATGAACATACCGCCATCATTCAGTCGTCGGTAGCGAGAGACTCGTTGGTTTTGGACATTTGGAACAAAAGTTAAAATTTTTTGGTGTCTCGCGGGGTAAAGGCGCTAACACCTACCTGTCACTGAAGGCAGTGATCGGTTATGTGTCAATCATTGCCAAACTGACTAAAACCCCAACGGAATTAGAGATGCGCTGTTGACAAATAATAACAATTTAAGGAGCAACTGCTCAGCTGCCTGCTGCTGTATCTCCAACCTACTTTGTTAACGAAGCAAAGACTTCCGATGAAAGCTAGAGGGGGCCTCGTACCGACCACCCACAGCTTGGGTTGCCGTCGAAAAGGGTGAAAGATATGGTTTATCCAACTGTATTATAACTTATATACTATAAATCTAAAGAATGGTCTAACGTTCAACACATTTACTTTAATAAATTGTACAATTCTCGCCAATTCGAACATCCTGAATATTAATACCGTGTGTTGTAGTGTTGCGAAATAGGTAATTATCTACATGTGAGGACAACAATGAAACGGGGACGCGGTCGCACGCCCGTGTGAAAGGGTGGAAAAACAACACGTTACTTCACAATTAGAACGTGAATTAATAACAAATAAGCATGTGAACCGCGCCGCGTGTAATTGGTGTCGGGGCAATTGTGACAGCTTGTGATTTCAAACTGATGACCGATATGGACGAATCGTATTATTTAAATCTTTTTTAGGCTATTTTATTATGCTACTTGTGGATATATAGACCAGGCCTGCTAGTCTTTTATTAAGGTTTTATAATCTACTAGCTCCCTCTCGCGACTTCGTTTTAGAGAACTATCATCTCGCAAAGTCAAACAAAGTCTCCCCATGGTTCAAGGTTCATGGTTCCACATACTAAATTTCATTAACAGTTTAGCCGTGAAAATGTTGCGAGACTACATTTCTGTTAAATTATAAATGTTTATTAAAGGTTAAATAATTGTTTTCTACTTCTCTAGAATTAACTGTTCACTCCCTAAGGAACAATAGTTCAGTGCAATCAGAGCAAAATTAAACTTCGACATAAAGTCTCTGCCCAGCATGGGCACGGGACCGCTATCTACAACATAGAAATGTATGTCGTGTGTTTCATTGTTATGTGTGACCGGTAACTTGCATACTCCCAGTACACTTAAGAGTGACCCATTGTACGTACGTCAAGTTTTATTAGACTCGCCGAGCGACACGTCTCGCGAAATACCTATGCCACAGGGGCGCGGGCAGCGCTGACACCCCGCTTCCGGAATCTACTACCGTACTGAGAGTAACACACCGCACATTCACTTCGAAAGCCACTGGTTTTTCATTGCAGAAAATATTATTAATAGACGAAGATTCATTCTGACATCTTATGCCGTTAATAGGAAAAAAATTTAATACAAATACACTGCTCGTCGTTACAGTCGCTACATTCGAAAGTGTAATTGTTCCGTGAACCACTAAATCTTTTTTTTTAAAACTCTGTCTTTAGTAGCCGTAACCTGGCTGTCTACATTTCTGTTCACACATTCTTTTTAAATGCCCATTTTTACTGCACATATTACACGACAAATGACGATAACCACATTCTAAGGCGTCGTGTGAACTCGCACCACATACACCGCATCTTGTGGAGCCGCCGCCGGACGGTGCACGTGCGCGGCTGCTTCGACCGCTGCTACCATCAGCAGCTCTCCACCCCGATTCCGTATAATGTACAGGCTTCAATTTGCTCACCGATGCCAAGCCACCTACGGACACAAGCCGCTGCGCCCTTTCAACAGCACAAGCTACTTCCAGAGCTCGGGTCAATTTGAGATGATTCGGGTCTTCTCTAAACAACTTCTCTCGGACCGACGCAGAGTCAACGCGTAGTACAAAACGATCCGTTAAACACATTTCCAGTGCTGAGCCAAAATAACATTCCGATGCTAATCCCCGAAGACGAGCGACGTACTCCATTATTGAATCGTGAGGTTCCTTCACAGAAATATAAAACTTCTGTCTTTCAGCGTACACACATTTCTTGGGATCGAAGTGACCATTGAGCGTGGTGATAATCACATTATAATTCGTTAATCTCTGGCAATCTGGTATTAAAATGAACTACCGTGATTATTTTAGAATTAAGCTAAAAAGCTTTTCGCAATGATAGTAGATGGTTATCTGCAATATACTTGAATACCATATGTAGTAGGTGTATGAAGGGCGTATTCGTTATACCATAAACGACCTCGTAATGGTTAGAACACAATGGATATACAACTTCCTGTCATTCCATTCTACAGTGATTTATGAGTTAAAACTATGTAGTTTTAATAGATTTGAAAGAAATTAAATTGAGGATATTGCATATGGCTTTCTGAAGAGCGCCGACAAAGGCTGGTATGACTTTATGATTAAATTTTACTTTTAAAAAAACGTTACCCACTATAGGAATTTATCTTGTATTCATAACAAATTGCACACGAACAGACTGGAACAATTATTTGTAGTCGATACAAATAGTTACCCCGGTATGGTATCGAACCCGCGACCCGCAACATCGCAGCCAAACGGTTAGGTTAGTGCGCTGCGCAACAAAGTCGTCATTATAGATTGATCATACTTATGACACAAGCGAGTGCTGGTCTCTGTATACTTATATGCTTGGAGTCAGGTTAAAACAAAAGTTGTTAGCCGGCAGCATAGATTCTTTTTTTTCTACATTACCCTGTACTTATCCACTTAAGGAGAAGAGCTTTCCATGCATGTGCCTACAAATGGCAGCATGGAACCTCTTTTAATGGCAAAGGGAGCTAACGAGCAGGGGCTCTTCTGATGGTAAGTGATCACCGATGCCCACGTCCATCTGCAACACTAGATGAACTGCAGGTGCGTTGTGTGGGCCTCCGGTTGCCTTACTCACAGAAAACGCAGAAGCACAAGACGCTTGGCTCTGCCACGTATACAAATATAGCTTACTTTGCCGGTGCCTTTGCACAAGAGAGCATCTCTTTCAGCAGATTAAAGAATTTGTTTTCGGCATATTCGGATGAATTATCCGACATCAATCGACCTTTAGCAGGATATGAAACATTTTTGAATTAAAAAATATTTTTTCAGAACAATTTTTTTAAACTAGCAAACCGCGCCGATTTCACACGGTTTGCTCGCACATTATTTACTATAATAGTTGGGAAGTTTTTTTTTTTTTAAATAAAATTCCTCCTATAAATCATCTTTCTACTACTTTTCAAGAAATTCACAATAGTTATGAATACACTTTATTTTTCACCACAAAATAAAAAAGGTACTGATTTAATTACTTACTTACTTACTTAAATAAGAGAACTATGAGGCCATATCTAACGGTGTAAGAATATTTTAGATTGGTCTGATGTCTTTGTCCATGCGAGAGAGAGAAAACAACGAGGTAACCCAATTGTTACTTTACAAATAAAGGAAACTTTGATTCCTCGACGACGATCTCGAGCAAACTTCGAATTTTCTTACGGATCCCAGATTCTTTGGCTATCAAACATATCCTATGTTTATCGGAAATAGTAAAACAGTTTTTAAAACCAGTCCGAAAGTTCTAGAGAATACACCTAACATACATACACATACGAACTCAAATTCATCCTTTATATAATATTAGTGTAGATATCAATAAAAACAAATTGAAATAAATTTTAAACATTATTCTGCGAATAGTTGTTGAACTATACCAACCAAAATTATCCAGACCCTGGCAAGGAGCAGCGTCTAAGGTATTGAGTCTGGTACTCCCATCGCAAACGCGCTTGGCAAGCGTGGCGATTGCTGTAAATTCTCCCGCTGGGAGCGGCGTACGTCCAGTGGTGAAGTATTAAAAGGCTAGCGAAAATAAGCTTATAAACTTTGACCACAATCACACGTGATGTTAGATCGGTGATTAGGAGCAAAATACTGAGAATATTACTTACTTACTGGTAGTTTAAAAACTGTCTGTTCCGTGAACGTGTCAGCATCATATAGATTTGGCAATATCTAAGTAAAACATTTATACATTACACGTATCCATATATAATTAAAATAGGTGCGTTTTGTAGTGCACACTCTTCAAAATGTAGCCTGTAGAATACCGAAAGACTGCAACTTTCTTGCATTTTTGCCACAATAAAGATGAAGTGCGTGTGCCCACAGTTCTAGTCTGAAATCCGTAATCTGTCTACCCTTACGGGTAACAAGCGTGTGTATCATAGCTTGGTCTCTCGAAGAGATTTTGCATTTTATCGCATAAACCACGGGGAGTATTCCGTAAGTAACTGTTTGTCATAATTTCTACCGGTTATTTTCACCAACTTACATCGCAACAAAATTCTTAATTACATCGACAACGTCTTGGTAGTTGTCAATCTACCACCGAGCGCTATCTGCGTAATTTCCACATATGAGCACTTTGTGGAACCAGCTGTCGCCAGCTATATTTTAAAAATATATGACCACTATCGGTGATGACTTATCGACAGATAAGCTGCTCCCTCGTTTGCCCTGTCATTTCTGAATGAGCAATGTAATGTACATTAAAATCGCAAGAATCGCTCACATCACCCATTCAAAGATTATTAATTAATTTAACTCTAAGGCAAGTCTTTCGTAATCGTTATGAGCAATATGCATGCAACACTATGCTTGTGTTGATGACCTGCAATAACAGATATTTCTACACTATTAAGCACAATATCTAGAATTATGAGGTCAAAGACGTCGTATTTCAATTTCTTTAAAGGAAAAATAGTATATTTTTATTAAACATTCTAGTTTATAAGTTTTGACCCATTTAAAATTTAAAAATGAAATACGTTTGCATTTAGTATTTTTATTCTAGAAACTTCAATTGAAAGTATAAAAACGATTTTCTTTTGGAGGAAAGCGCAACTGTCCTTTACTATACATTTAAAAAGTAACATTTGTTTTATTTTTTGTTACAATTCTCGTGTTTTATTTAGTTGTAGCTTAAAAGTATACGTACATTCGGGTCAAGATCTTTTATCGTTTAAAATTTAATTTTACTAAAATGTTATGGGTTATGGCGTTGCGGGAAGTCGATGCATACCGTGTGGCTTGGACCCTGCTTTATAATCTGAGATTCAGTAATGGACTTGTGGATGCTCTTGGGTTTCGAAGCAATGGATCTGTGCAGATTTTGAATGCTTGGATTGGGGTGAAACATGAGCTAACAATAAACCTAATGGTAAATGACTTCAGCAGCCCATTTACAACTTACTTCAATCTGAGAATGTGATAGATGTGTTGTCACGTCTGAGGACTCCGATGGAATGCCGCACAGCCTATGTTTAAAGTGTCTCTCTATACTTTTTAAATCGTAACACAATGGTGATTGCACTGCTAACGACAGACAAAGGTATTACTAGTAAGTAGTACTAGTAGTAAGTGGTACTAGGTACAAAAGACACTGTCCAGTGCAAGATGAATCTAGCTCTGAGATAACTACAATAAACATATCTTCCTGAGAGAACGGAATTAATCAACCAGGTCATTTATTTTAGAAACTTAACCTGCAACTTATGAAATATAAAAAATAATAACAATTTATTCGTAATATTACAGATTATAGTACTTATCCATTAATATTGCTATTTAATTTTTGATTAGAGAAGAACAATTTTTTTTAACTTTTGTTTTTAGATTTAATATACAGTATTTATAATTGAACATGGAAGTTATCCCTATGTTAAACAATAAGGAGTATAGGATTCACCCTCTCATAAAAATTGTGTTCTCTGGTTACATATTTCCTTACTTTCGAAACTTGTTAGTGGAGCCTGAATACTCCTGAAAAAATTTCGCATCACTTCTAGCATGAAATGGCGTTATAAAACTAATGGTGTCAGAGGGCTCATTTTTCGCAAGTTGCCATAAGCCGTTGGCTATCTTCGTTATTTTATAGCAGTTTTTAGTCATGTTGGAGGCAAAATTGGCGACTCTAGCAATCGTGTTGGCTTACAGCCCGTTTAGAACATAACAAACATAACTTATCTCGATATCTTTTTCTATTTTCTTTCCTTCTTATTTTGAAACTCCCAAAATTTTGATGAATATTCTATTTCGTTAATAAATGGTTAATTTGGTTATTACTTATTACCTTATTAGGTTAGGCAGTCGACCCGTGGTCGAACATAATAAAGAGCAAAATTAGTGTATGGTGACAAAAGAAGTGGGATAATAGAACATACACCTTTGTTTAATTTTTTTACTATTGTGGTTACTATTTTTCTATTAAATTTAAATCATCTTAAATAGTTTGTATAAATATTTGAATTATGAAAATCATCCACATAGGTTTATCCTTCACAAGACACAATGACATAGTCCCGTTTAATTACAAGTAGATGTCAATATTATTTCCTTTCGCTTGCTTGTTATTGTTATAACTACTAGTCTGGACTTGATATTCGCAAAATTAAGTTATAATCGTAGCTTTCCAACATTTGCATAACCTTCTTAAGCCCAATCATATTAAAAAAAAAGAAATGTGAAGTCTACCAACCCGAAATGGAGCAGCGTGGCGGACTCTTCCCGGCCGTAAAGCTCTCTCAAATATTGGTGAGCAGTTCTCAGCAGCGGAAATTTGCAGACGACTTATTTATATTTCATACATTACATAATAGTACGGGTAGTATTTTATATTTACATATATTACATAATATTAAGGTCCATGCAACGTAGAGAAACGTATCGAAAGCTACAAACAAGAACAAAAGTTAATCCTGACAAAAAAAAAATATTATTTGAAAAAAAGATTATTTGTTTTTTTTAATTTGAATATGGGTGACAAACGATTTGATAGTAAGTGCTGTTACTCGATGTTACCAATATTCAATCTGGACGAATATTCAATACGTAGATCCGTTATCAATTCTTTGTTGAAGTGTGAGTACTGCTGTTTTTTTTTATGGGACAGGCGCCAAACGAGCAAACGGGTCACCTGATGGTAAGTGATTACCATCGCCCACGTACATCTGCAACACCAGAGGTGTGCTAGGTACGTTGCCGCCCTTCAAGGGTATTTGGGAGATGGAAGGGAGGATAAGGAGGGGGACAGGGAGAGAGAGTGGGCCTCCGGATACCTCAATCACTGAATTAAACGCAGAAGCATAGGATGCCTCTACTTCACGCTGGTATTCTGTGAGACCCTTTCGAGCAGTAGCAAACGTCTAGTACAAAATCGCCGCTTGGTGCTACTAAGGACTGTTCTAGACGTAGGCTTACTATACAGAGAACCATTCGATTGAACCATTTCATAGTGGTAAAACCAAGCGACGGCTTGTGCTGGCCCATTCGTGCAGCATCAATAGCCGCCGCTTGGCTCTACCACACTGCAGAGTTTTTGTTTATTGGACTTTGATGAAAAACGAATTAATAGTCCACCTGCTGATAAATAGCTACTGAAGCCTACGGGCAAACAACCACGGTTACAGATGTGTTATCACCCCTGAGGATTAAGATGGAATGCCTTATCGTCTGTAATTTATTACATTCGTCTTTATTATGTTCGCTCAGTATACGCTTCAAATACAACTCTTGTTTGGCGGCAGAAATAGGTAAGAGTGTAGTATCTACCCAGAGGTCCTTTCATATAGTCAGAGAAGGAGCTTATCAACAAGTAACTTACAGGCCGTTTACTGTTTGCCTTTTAATGTAACCTGCGCACTTGATCGTTCCGGAGAAGATCGTCACCACCATCGTCATGCACTAAGCGAAATGTCCCATGATTTTCTTGCAATTGTTTTAGTCAACTTTTATGACTCACGGAGGAAGATGGAGTAACATAACAACAAGATGAATAAATGATTACATTAAAGCATACTAAATATACGTGTGTTTTATTCAAATATGTAAAAAATATTTCCACAGGAATTCAAAATGCAGGTACCGACCTACTTTACAGAAATCATCATCTGCGCTACACAGATAACATAGAAACAAGCCTTTTGAGAACTGCACGCAAGAAATTGCAGCGCTTCTTATTTCCTGAATAGCAAAATAGGTGTTTTGCGTATGAAACGAAAACGTTTTAAAAAAATGTAAGTTTGAAAGTAAAATTTTCTTTTCAACACAGTTGCATAGACAAGCAGAGCTACGTTAAAAACTACAAAATTACTTTATTTCTATAATTAAACAGGTGGGAGATGAAGAGAAAAAATACGTCATAGTAGATTATATAAGAATACTCCACTTACTTGTTTACCGAGCGATATACAATATTTATCTCCACCTTATGTGCCCTCAGTATACCGTTCTATGTAACTGATAATCGCGATTGTCTGATAATGGAAAATACATCGAAGTATAATGAACCGAAGTTCCTCGGAGCAGTATTACTGGTGCGAAAGTGCCGGCCCTACGCTCACCGACACAGCTTGGCTAGTATGGTTCAGTTAGAACTTGCTTGCTTTGCATGCCAGCTCTTATCATCATAGGTATTTACGGAAAAGCATTCATCAGCATTTATAAGTCCAGTAATCTACTTAAACTAATAATTAAATGATGAACTTTTTTTAGGACCATTCCGAAAAACCAAAAGTCACACTAGGTTAGATACGAGACAACGACTAATGGCAGAAATTCCATCAAACCTTAATCCCACAAACATTTCTTTCGCGCGATACCTATCCATATTCATAGACAAACCATAACAAAATGAAAGTAATACGTAACAAATAAACTTAAAAGCATTCACGTATTAAGCCACTAAAGCACCTCGCTTTGTTCGTAAGCTTTTCTTTGTTGTACGTTTTTGAATAAAAGGCTTACATATCTTCATATTTAAACATACTGATTGAATCGGCAATTTTTTTTTTTGGAAAATGTTTTTATTTATACTTTATTGTGTATACCAAAAGGATTACAAAATGCGGACTTAAAGCCTTTTGGCATTCTCTACCACTCAACCCAGGACGAGAAGAAATGTTGTGATAGGTGCATCAAATTCAAAATAATGTAAATAGCAAAAAGACTAATCGTGAAATTATAATTAAAACACAGTTAAATGTACAAATACATTCAGATATATACATACATACAAACACTTTATTACATACATATATAATAAATCAGAATAAATACTAACATGTAAGTAAAAGTAAAGTAGCAGCCTATAAGTGCCCACTGCTGGGCACTGGCCTTCTTCTACGCTACTATACTACTAATATGTATGAGATGGTTACAAAAATAAAATTCGCGTACCAATCCTTTGAAAGAAATTTTACTTGGAGCTTTTCTAATGTCTTCGGGCAAGGAGTTCCAGATAAGTGTAGCCTGAATGGTAAAGGAACCACCAACAAAATCAGTTAAATGTTGAGGGATGCTTATCATATGATTAGCATGGACAGTGTATGGACAAGGACCCTGAGCCAAATCTATTATTTATAGGTCATACAAATACTTATAAACGATAATATAATAATAGTTCCAACAATCACACATCATATCAAGTCACAAACTAGAATTCCCTCTGTATTGGTAACTGGATGTAACTAACATGTATGTATGTTTATCTTATCACCAACATACTTATTTTCATCTGTAAAATATTATTCAATAATAAACAAATAAATAATTTACATGTTTAACAAAAGAAATGGCGCCGCCTAACTTTTTAAACCACCAGTGTACATAAACTTATTACTACAGTTTTTGAGATGGAACATTCTGGAGAAATTTATTTCTTTAAGGAAAGTATTCAACCGACTTCCGAATGTTGCCAAAGAGGCAAAACATGGAACTAATTACGTTCATGCTACTACGTTCATATAAATTATTACGGTACGAACTCGGGGCAATAGGTATTACTTTATGTGGTATTTCATTAACATTCAATTAAGTTCGCTGTACAAAAATTTATTAACGAATTATATAGGAGTACTTATAAACACATCAACGGGCTCCATAAATAAAATTTAGAGTTTACATCATTTATAACATTAATTCCTAAATGAATTTCTAATTCATTATCTCCATCGGCCTGGAAATTAATAGTCCACTGTTGTACGTAGGTCTTTCTCGAATGGGAGGATCATCACCACGCTAGGTAAGCTGTAAGGCATCACCAGACGTCTGGCGCTAGATGTGTGGCATATTATCCCATGCACCCTTTGACGGGCGCCATGACGTTTTTTAATGCGTTTCCTTTAGTAGATTTTTGGAAACCTACGGGAAGAAAAGGTGTGGCAGATTCTCACACCGCTCAAGTTGAATCTAATCAAACTCATGTTACTTGTACAATCAACATTGAAATGTTGAATGTATGAGTAGCCCTTAATTATACTGGCTCTCTGTACCTTTCAAACCTGAACACAACAGTACTAATACCGTTGATTGACAGCAGAAATAGGTAAGAGGGTGATAACTCCCAGACGACTAAGCAGAGACATCTTACTACCTAGTACAGGCGGCTACATACAAGCGAAGAGCACACCACGACTCTTCGAGTTGTAAGGCGTGCAACGTACACTTAAAGCACTTCAGAGCGACAAGTATTCCCAAATAATTAATTATTAGTTAAACCTTTTTAATATATTGTAAACACTGACGCAGTGAAAACAACCTCATGAATAAATCAAAGCTTGTTAATGTTTAAATGTACATCGCAAACGTTGCAAATAACGCTTTCAACTTGCAGAAAGCACAGCTTGACTTTACGGATTATGTTGTCAGTGGGGCTTCAGTGCCCCCAGCCGATTTACTTATTCTGTGTAAAATGTCGGTAAGGTACCCGTCAAGTTAATTTCTATGCAAATAACTTAGATAAGACCATAGTTCGTTAAAACCGCTGTAACTAATTACTATTATAGAGGCTAGAAAACACGGTATAACTCGAGACTCGTCTAATATTAATTGTTTTATATACAAATTTGTTATGTTACAAATATGTTGTGTTATGTTGATTGTTACAAATATATTTTTGCATTACAGTTTTCTTTGTTTGAAACGGCTGTCATAGAGAAACAAACAATTCTTTCAACTATGTCTTAAGAAACTTTTAAGAAGGTTCGTGTTCATTATTAGTGCAGTTATGTAAAATCTTTTTTTTTCTCAAAGTTTCTCCGTAACACTGAGGCTTTTTTTTGAAAACCTGAAGAATTTACGTCGCATTTATTTTTTTAGTTTCTTTTATCTACATTTAAGTTAAATTTTTCAAATCTCTATCTCAACTCACCATTGGAGCGACTGTGTGGAGCTTGTAATAAGTTTAAATAATTAATTACCGACTTAGACAGTTTTGCAGATACGTTTCGTTTATTATAATGTATTATGTTAGTGTTTGTAGTCTGCGAAAAGACGATTTTTTACATTTTTGATAATACTTTTGGTGTACTTTATATTTTTGCCCAACTGTCGTCAGTAAAGCCTGTGTAAAGTATTTCAACATTAGTATTTTCTAACGGGGTGGGATATACCATCTCTTTCCTCAAATGCTGCAGTTACCCTGGTAGCACCTGGTGCACCCTGGTATCCAACAAACGAGCCTCTAACGTCCATGACAAAATGTCGGATTTTTACCCATCGGTCATTTCCCGTCCCATTTTTTTTTCCAATCAGATTTGCCAAGCACACATCCTTGTGATGGAGAGCAGCATCACTAGCGCAAGGTAGCGCGTGGTGAGTATGGGTTAAACTTTTGTTTTATGGAAGAGGCGGCAAACGAGCAAGCGGTTCATCTGATGGTAAGTTATTACCGTCGCCCACGTACATCCGCAACATCCGTGGCGCTGCAGGTGCGTTGCCGGCCTTTAAAGGTATATGGGAGATGGAAGGGAGGATGAGGAGGGGTATGGGGGAGGGAGAGAAGGCCTTCGGTTACCTCACACACCAAACGAAACGCTGAAGCACAAGATGCCTCTACTTCACGCCGGTATTCGGACGTTCTGTTAGGACAAAGTGTATGCACACAGATCACACACATCATATAAAGCCTCTCAGTGATACACTTTTTTTTTCATAAATGTACCGTGCAATTTCCAGCAAGACTGCTCCTGATCACAAGGCACGAACAAATCCAACGTGGTTTGAGAATAATGTCCCGGACACCATAAGAGCTGAAGACTAGTTCATCTAAATCTAAACCCGTTAGACTACCAATTGTTATCAGTACACGATAACATGGCCAGCTTAAAACTGAATGATCGAGTCTCTCAACTCACCTCCATGATTGAGTGTCTCACGTTGAGAACATCCTGTACGTAGCTCACAGTTGTTCATAAAAGAAAAACCACCTAAGACAAATCTGCCTCTCGCCGTATCCTTCACTCCATGTGTAATATGAGGTTCAAAGTAAATCAGAACATTACGTTCATTATTACTTCATTCAAATCACTACTCCGGTTTAGACTTTTCAAAAACTATTTCAAATTTACGCACATGTCTTGCTTGAGCTTTCATTTAAAAATTTAAAAATAACCTTAAAACTTTATTATTTTTAAATAGCAAGATACATTTCAGAGCAGAACTTGCACTTGACCGGGATATATATATTTTTAGTTTAAAAAACGTAGGGAGAGTTACGATCCCTTCCTTGTTGACATTCCATACTCAATAAATGTTCCCCTTTTTAATGAGTATAGCTAGAGTTCTAAGCTAAAACATTACTCGTATACCAGGCACTTGAATACTAGGAACATACACCATCTTATCTTGCCATATTAATTTTATAAGAGAACCGTAGGCTTTGCATATTCCCCTAGGTTTATATCCATAGACAATTTGTTTAGACAAAATTAATTTTAATTAGAGCGAGTAAACGCTTTAACGAAATATTATTTCATGGTGACATTGACTCCTCATGAAATAAAGCGAATTAATAAGTGCAGAGATTTCTTTAAACAGCTCTGGTTTATATTATTGTGCGAGCTTATGCGTGTGTGTATTTGGTTTTTACTGTCTATTGTTATTAATTTACTCTTAATATATTATATATTCGAGACTTAAGTTTTAATAAAATCCCTCACTTTCACTCTCACTCCTAGGGTGGGCAGTCGTTCTATACCCTCGGGGAAAAAGAGGCAAATAGAATGTTGAAAATTATTTTTAATTAAAAAACAAAATTGGACTTACTACAATTTTGCCAATACCACCATAGCCAGAGACAGCGAGCGAATCAAGAGACTTCGAGTTCGATCCCCGGCTCATACCAATGAGTTTTACGATAATTCTCATAAGATGGCGATAGACTCGCCACCTGTCACATAGTCCCAAATAAGCTCCGGTGAAAAGTCAGTTATAAAGACAAAAATGTGAAATGAATAATAGACTTAGTTAAACCTTGTAAATTTCATGGCAATCTCCGGGAGCAAACCCGTTAATGAGGCTGACGAGGTGAGGCGAAATGTAGTTTACGGAAGTTCGTTTGGCTAAAATTAGTTGTGCCCATTGTAAATCTATAGTTTCTCCCTACCCAGGTAGCAGGCGTGAGTGCTGATATATATTTACATCGAATCCACGTTAAACCCATACTCAACACTTACTAATACCCCCGTACAACTAAACTGCAACTACTCTAGTACTAACAACTGCTCCTGTAGTACAAGTAGCACGCATCGCGTCGGTGCGTGTTAGAATAGAATAAAGTGGAACTAAAACTCAAGTACATCGTGTATATTCTAAGATATGCTCCAAAACACCGACTCGCAAACTTGGCTCACGGTAACGTAGTTCTTAACTTATGAACTTCCTGTAAAGTTTATATCTAAATTTTAGACGTGGTCGTTATAACAGAATAAACTGTAATCTTAAATTATTCTATGTTCTTCATATTTGCAAAGTTACATGATAACAAAAGGGTTCTTGACATGCACATACGGAAATATATAGCCAACACATAATAAGTGCTCGAACAAACATACAAAATTGATGTTCGATCATATCGTTATATGTAGACAAATGTCCTTCGATGATCACGTAGAGGGGCAACAATAGAATATTTCACAGGGGCTGCTTACTCTAATGATCAAAGAAGGACGTCTGGTATCAATAGGTTCGTGTATATACTCGAACTAATAATAAAAAGAGATAGTGAGAGTTCGTATGTATCTTTAGAACTACTGGGCCGATTTAGTAAATTCTTTCACTATTTAAACGCGGAGGAATGTCCGAATCGTCAAAGGTTAAGTTTATTTCTCAAAATTGTTTGAGCTTCGTTAGAAAATTTAATATTTGTGGGAGTTGTCCTCAAAGAGTTAGATGCCGCACTACTTTCTTACAATGTTACCAGACCAAGACATTTACTTACCAAATAAATAGGATAAGAAATTGAGATGTAAATATGCGAAGTAGTCGAAAAATAATTTTTAGGTATTTTTATTAAAATATTAATTCCATATACTACGATAGATTATGTATAGGTCTTATATATAATAATATAGATCTTCTACATATAGATCTCATAGATCTGTCCTTACTAACCCGGCTCAGTTCGTTTGTATGTAACATATAAATACAGTGCTACGTCATGCAAATGCATTGACGGTTCGGTGGCGTAGTGGCTAAGCGCTTAGCTGCGGCGCTGTGGGTCGCGGGTTCGATTCCCGCACGGGACTAGCATTTGTATGGACTACAAATAATAGTTCCCGGTCTGGGTATTTGTCCATGTGCAATTTATGTATGTAAACTGCCTCCGCGACACAGGGGAAAAATATGGCATTAACATTAGTTACAATTTTAAAATGTCGTTTTCCGAATAGATTATTAACATTAAATGTTTGAACTGCACCTACGAAATTATATAAAACATGTAAGTTACTTTACGGCCAGTTATACAAATATTCTCTTATCTGTTGAGTTTTTTTAAATATGTGCCCATACGCCACCGCTGCCATAAATTATGTAGCTATTTAAACCTTTTATTATGCATAAAATCTAGAAATAAAGATTATAAACTCGTAACGTCGGTCATTAGTAGCTCGGTGTGCACTGCACTAATTAAAAATTATCTCCTCATCCGTCTCAATGGAATTTCCGGAGTAGATCCTGACTCATGATGTTGCAACATCTATGATTACGTGTTGGCATAGAACGTATTTTATTCCGTTATTTGTTTAATTCAGACCGGCAGCTGTGAACTAGAGCACAATTAATAAAACCCCAGCTATCTTAATTTACCTAATAGACAATTGAAAATAGACCAATATGCTATAACAATTGCCGGGAAACTTATAAATTTTTTGCAGTTCTGCAATCTGTGAATTAATACTAAGTAAAAAGATCGACCTGTTACAGCGTCATAACTTCTACAGTACTAAAACGAAGTGAATACAATTTGTTACAAAAATTATTTGAAGATCTCAAACAAAAAACAACAACAAATCCGTTTTACTTTTACGTTCCTCCGGGGCCCTTTAGGGTATCTGTATATATATATATATATATATATATATATATATATGACGATCGCATGGCTTGGTGATTAGCATATCTGACTGCGGTCTGGTTGTGTTGTGTGCGTCCCGTGTCTCTGTCACTACATCTTATTCTTCCTCCGATCTTATCGCAACAGTAATTTATTATGTAATTAGTAGTATGAAATTTTATTTCTATATTTATATACAAGTACTTCCATATTCCCGCGTATTTGCTGACGTGGATTTCAGGTCAGAAATATTTTTTTTAATTGAGCTAAAATAGGGCGCTGGCAGGAGAACTGACACAAAAGCGATTGCCAATTACCGGAACTTTAGAAATTTATTAAAAAGTTTCAAGTTCTAGTAGAAAGCAGTTTTTTACACACTAAACTATTCACGAATACCAAATATCTTCATTCTTTATTACTGTAAGAAAAAAGATAATAATAGTAACAGCCTGCTTACGGTGTTCAAGAGGAAATATACCGTCTCTATTTCCAAGCGGAAAATCCTTTAGAATGTACCGAACCCAAATCCGACTCATTGAGAAGCAGCGTCACAAGAGCGAGGGTACCGGCACTGCGTTCACCAACACTTTTGCACAGCCTGGTACAGACAAACCTTTTAAGAAATACATGACAGTTTTTGACGGCGCTTTCTTGGAAACCCTATGTTGAGCAGTGGACTAAAATAGGTTGATGAAGAAAGAGATATACGTACCAAGGCTGTACACCGGACAAAACTTATTTTACCGAGGAATCCAGCAAAGAAGATCCAGAGTGATCACGTCACTCAAAAAAATTATTATTAAGTGAAGCTTTATTCTCCATATTTTCACCGCAAAGTACTTTATAAATCAGTTTTAAAATTGAAATATTGCATAGTGGTGCCGGTAATCAAACTACAGGTTTTCAGGTAATATGAAATGTACTCATATATGAAATTAAGATCAAGCGTCCGACCACAGCTTCATATTACAGCCATGCTTTATTTTGATTTTTTAACGCAATTTCTAAGCCATTATACACGTATCTATTACATCACAGTATGGTTACCTATTATTATAGTACAATATGATTGTTATACAACAACAATATTAACTATTCAACAACAACAAAAACTATTCACTGCAATTTTAGTATACTAACCAATAAATAAAGCTACGTACAATACTGTGCCACAATGAAATAGATTCACTTGAATTTGTAATATTTGATTTTACAGAAACAGTGGATATTGTAATGAAATAAAATATTGTTTTGCAGTCATATTTATTTTATCTATGAGTTTATTTGCCAGTTTTATTTGTTTCATTTGTTAGCTGTATTTATAGCTATGTAAAATATAAAATAATACGTAGTCTTTACAAACAATTGTAAACACTGTGTTTATTCGAAAAGATTACGATCCAGAAGTACTTTATGATCTAAGAATTAGTTGGATTCTAGTAACTCGATGTTCCTTCTTTCAAAAAGATATCAAATGAAAAAAAACAATAAGAAAATCTACAGAATAAAATGATCTTTGTTGTAATATATGTATATACCACGGAATTTTTTACGTGGTATATACATATATTACGTGAATTTACCAGTAGGGTGGGCTGTGGCCGGCTTTAGATGGTCACGCATGGGAACCAATAATCAACCTGAGTAGAGTTACATCAAGTTTAACAAACCACAAATTCTCGCAAAAGACGATCGATTCGCGTGAATTCAAGAAATTATTACACACAATGAAATTAACAATTAAATTTAAAACAAAGTTTGAGGGAAGCAACCTATTGTAACATCCCTTAGGAGATGAACATTTTCTTCAAATTATTCAAAGCGCGTGTTTAATAAAAAAAAGAATCATCAAAATCGGCGAAGTAATCGCGTAAGATACATACAAAAAAAATAATCAAAGCTATCTATCCACATAAACAGCGTAGTTATACGCCATAATCTACACCTTATACAAGTATACAATAGACATCAGAACGCCATTATGAGAGACGAAGCGATGAGTTCATCAATTCCCTTTATAGGCACTTTCTTTCGCC
Organism: Bhutanitis thaidina; assembly: GCA_029286595.1. Classification (NCBI taxonomy): domain Eukaryota; kingdom Metazoa; phylum Arthropoda; class Insecta; order Lepidoptera; family Papilionidae; genus Bhutanitis; species Bhutanitis thaidina. Next base: position 11,520,864 of record JAGSMS010000006.1, on the reverse strand, counting down.
ATCGTCACTATCTAGAACCGAGAGTTGGGTGCGACGTTAAATTTTACGACGCCGACTCATTTGGCATTTGAGAGGCTGTACTGTTAGTCATTTTCGTCGATAACATGCAGCATTTCAGAATCGATTTTTTGTCGAATCGATTTTCCTGTTAGAGCGCGACTCCGCATAATTGTAGTTAGACTAAACTTTACAGGAAATTCACTGCTGCATAACGGCATTTATACCTTTACCCCATTTGCCGTAATCGTCACACTTGGCACTCTGGTTGGCAATCAAAGTACCACCTTAGACGCTGCTGCCCATAACTGCATCGTTCTGGCTAATTTAGTTATATTACATGACATATCAAATATTTTGCTGACCGTCGAAATCCACTTAATTTTTTTTTAATAAACTTTTACTGTACCCACGGGGAAGGAGATTTTAGTTTTACTGGATTTGGGGTAAAAACTGAGCTAACAATCCACCTGATGGTAAATAACCAATGCAGCCCGTGGACACCTGCAAACAACTTCAATCGAATCTACATAATACGTCGTCACCCCTGAGGACTCAGATGAAATACCCCAAAGCCCGTAATTATAAATGCTCTCAATAACTCTCAAGCCGGAATACAACAGTAGTTACACCGCTGTTTAGCGACAGTAAATTGGTAAGAGGATGCTACCAACCTCGACGACGCCTAGCAGAGAACGAGTCCACCACCAAATTTTCTTTATGCTGCCTCCACACCATCACATGTAGTCATTGATCAATTACGTATTCTTCAACTCTTCGCTTCGTTCTCACAGAATACCAGTTTAAATTTAAGCATAACGGTGCTACGTTTATAGTGGTAAGAAATAAAAAGAATTGCTGCACGAGGCATTCTATCTTGCTAATTATCAATACACAACTTTTTATTAAATAGACGTTGCGATAGGCTGTCATACATACTTACATAAAAATGTATTTTTAGTCCAGTGCTACAAGAAATTAAATATCCCCAAGTTTCACCAAAGCTTTGTGAAGAAATAAGATAGTCTTTACGTGCGTCGTTGGAAACATCAATTAATCTCTTACCTGAGATAATGTAACTTAACCCATTTCTTACTTTGGATCCGTAGAAGATATTCCCTAAAAAGACTTATCGTTTATCTCAAAGGCGCCACAATCAGTGAGTCAAGTCGCGGCTAGGATTACGAGAAATTTAAGGGCCGCAATGATTTAAGGGCGCGGTTAGACATCGCACCCCGCAAAGTTTTATCTGACGCAAGCACAGTGAACGCGCCTTAACGGTAATCCTAATTAATTAGTAGACGGGATGTGGTCTCAGACATTACACAAACTCACTACAAAATCGACGGTCAGATGGACCGGACAAAAATGAGTCTTTTTACAAAGTGATAAGAGTTATAGAGAGGTTATAGAGAGGTAATAGTGGAGGCCTCCGGCTTACTCACCGACTTTGGATAGGATGTCGTGCATATTACAAACGGCATTCGTCTGCTTGACTTTATAAAGGCCTTGTAAGCTATATTTTGTAATAACAAGCTGTGTGAAATTTAGATTTATATTGAATTTTTGAGATTTTACGATGATAAAGAAATTCAAAGAAGGAAAACTTATGTACGATTTGTATCGTTGGCTCGTAAATTGAGATGGTTACCGGTGATGAGCGGTGATGAGTCGGTCACCATTTAATTTCCGGGACCAAATAAGCTTTGGTAAAAATGGTTAGGGTTTAAGGACACAAATGTTTAGTTTTCTGACTACGTCAGTCAGTTAGGTATACGGTGGCAAGAAGTAATTGATAAAACAATTTAAATAAAGTTTTTTCGCACAAGAGATGCCACCCTATCACTTGCCAATGAGAGTTGGGTTCGGCATATTAGCATTATCATATGATTCGCTTACTCTGTTGAGGGAAGTCGATGGATGCTGGTGGCACAGGATCGTGCTTTGTGGCAATCTCTGATGGAGGCCTATGTTCAGTAGTGGACTTGTGCCAGACTGAAATGACGAGGATTATATTTGGATGGATTTTATACCATCAGAGTCGCCAGAGCCTCGTTCGTTAACAGAGCGTACCGCTCGCAGTGAGGGTTGAACTGTGGATAAGAATCGAGACTAAGAAACATCACCGACTGCGGCGGGAACTTTCGAGTTGTCTACTGTGTAGGATATATTATAATGCCGTAAGTGTATATGCAAACAGAGTAATTCTCGTATCCGATGTAACACTTAAGATCGAAGATAGTGTCAGATGACACTGTCAGAGGCACGAGATTCAACACAACACGACCAGACCTGAAGACCAATACTGTTTGTTTTGCACAAATATTTCCTTCGGCTAGGATTCGCACCTGGGACCCATGTCACACCCGCCAAGTACCCTAAATACAAAACCACGTCATCATTTACTACAGACTTGAGTGCCTTTCCATGTTAGTCACTATTTAATAAAACAAAGCATTGCATAACGAAAAATGCGTATGATTTACATATTCAAAAGCCGAGTCGGTCTTTTAAACGGGAGAAGAGTAATACAGGCAGCTGTTAATGAGAGCTCGCGGAAATAGCGTATATTCGAACCATAAAGCACGATAGCGGGTAATGCGATTTATAGTTTGTTGCTCATTATAACATTGTACCTTGTAGCTACAAAATGTATTTTCGAGGCCATTGAACCTCCTAGTTGCTCGCCCGCCCACATTCGTTCACAAATGTAACTAAATCAAAATGCACGGGCTGAATTGTTCACGTATCTTTCACCATTGGTACGTTAGCAATCATTCCTGTATTAAACAAACATATGATATGTTTGAAATATAAGCTAAAAGGGTAACACTGTAAAAGGGGTTGGCAGATTCTCACCGATAGTGAGAATCTGCCAACCCCTTTCTTCCCCTGGGTGTCACAAAGGCGAATGACGGAAAATTCTTGAAAAAATCAATGGCTAGATAGATGGCCAGATAATCATCTCGATAAATATCAGGCCAAACCAGGTAGACCGATGATGAACAGCAGCGTCTAAGCTGCGAGGTGTCTGGCAAAGCTATCGCCAATCTGCTTGCCAAGCGAGACGATTATGGCAAGTCCTCCTTATAGGAGAGGCCTTCACCCTGTCAAGGTAAGGTAAGAAGAATATGGTATATTACACTTATAACCATAATTTTCTCATAACGCCAAACTTAACTGCATATGGCACCCTGCTAGCAAAAAACGAGATTCTAGTGACCGACCGATGACGAAAATTTGACCGAAACCAAGTATCACAGTCTATTGATAAGGAGCAGCGTCACACTATACGCCTAGCTACATATCAACGTCGGTCAAAAAGTTGGCATATTCTCCTTATATACTTAATTAATATTAACATTTGAAAACATCCCAGAGCTATAATCATCGTTGATGTTCTATCTCCCATAGAAGCGAAATGTAGGTTGTTGAAGCCGATTTGTCAACGCTGAGTCCTGCCAAATGAAAATCTGCAATCCCAGCATTTCGTACTTATATAACTCTATGTTCATCATAGTGTTATTATTAGTAGAATTTAAAAGTTGCATTTCTTTTCTTCTTACATCAAAGCTTTATGAAGTAAAAAATCCAATAAATAACATAAAAGTTTTGACACTAGAACAGAAAGAATATTATTTTAGAGTGTTAGGTGGAGCAGCTCGGGTCAAAGAGTTCTTTACGTCTGCCCTTGCAATATTCTCGGTCGAACCACCTGTGAATATACGCGATTCTTATGTTTTTAAGAGGTAATTCTACTCGTCTGAGTACCCACAGTTATCCCTATTACGTTTTGCCACCGTTTGAGATTGAAAGTTACTAATATATGATACCTACTTACCAGTTACTTAATTGACCAATTGTTTAGACGCTTTAATGAAAATATACAATTACAGTTATACACAATTATATACTGATTTAAGCTATGAGTACATGAAGACATTGACTTTATTTTTGCATTTTGTTCACAAAAAAACATAGATCATGTTTACTATGTTGAAATAAAAAAAAAAAATCTCTAGTCGAAGTTACTAAAAAACAGTGTCTTCGAAATGTAGTACTAGCAATAAATATTAGTATTCTCCATAATAAAACTTCTTGAGAAGCGCTTAATATTTGGACACATCTCTCTACAATCAACAACACACATATAGCCCATAGTCATAGTGTGCACTACTCGCGTGTCATTACATAGAGTTTCCATTGTTTCAACCCGTCAAGAAATAACGAACATAGACCTCTCCAAAGTTATGTCCAATAACCGTTATCGGCACGCTCGGCAGGTGGATTGACTATCGATGCACTACAACTAGAATTTTAGACGCAGCTTCTTGACACAGATTCGGATACTATATCTCGCATGTCCGAGTATGTACGTTATGATTATATCGTTATTTAATAATTGTTATTTACATATTCATATAAAATCCAATGAAACTGGGGATCCTGTACAAAAAAGTTAGTCACTCCAAAATGTAATGACAGAACTAAAACTTTTATAAAATCATCATTATCATTATTAATTACTACCTGTTACCTGCGACTTCGTCCGCATTGACACTATTCAAGCTTTTCTACATGTATTGTAATTCCAAATACATCAGACGCAAAGAGCAACCGTTGATGATTGGCTGCTGATGTGTGCGTCAATACTCCCGTGAGCCTGCCGATATGCAGCAAAGGTGGAGCACGGTGAGGTTTTAGACGACGTAGCCCGTCCTTGAGCCCGCGTTCATTCATCTCAAGTGACTTTGGAGGAAGATTTGATTATTATGCCCTTTATAACCCGTATTGGGTCAAACAGGTTGCTATACTCCTTCATATCTAAGAAACCCATTTTCTTTCGCTCACCCTCCAGACGTACCGTGCAGTTGATGCGGTTAGGTCGTAGAATTCACTACCGGCTACCATTAGAGATTCCGAAACTATGTTATTATTTAAGAAACGTGTTAAAGACCACTTCCTAGATCGTGTTAACCGAATACATATTATGTACATATCTAAATTATGCATATTGTATTATTTAATTATATATTTAATTGTATATATAACATTTATGCATTAGAAAAGTAATTATTTGGATGTAATTTTCTGGCAGAGCGAAAATGATTTTCCTGGCTTCTTACGGCTTTGATGTAAACCTACGAGACGATGTAGAGCGAATCTGATTAACGAACGAGTTTTACACTCCAAAACCAGTAATTTTACAAACTGATATAAAACAATTAAAAAAGCTAAATCGAAATAAAGTTTTGTAGTTTTGTCTCAAATAGGCCATAAATATATTACTCGTCCTGATCGATAGAAAATTAAAGAAGTAAAAAGAGAAAAATGTTTCATTTCATGTGTCAATATTGATTTTCTTAGATTTCGGAATTCAATTGAAACTTCGTAAGGCTATGCTTTTTCTCGAATATTTAAGAACGAAAACATTAATCACATAGATATTTTTTCCGGCCGGAATGTTGAAAAATGATTACATCCACGCGAAGTACGAAAATGTTAAATAAAATTTAGGATTCTTTTTCACGTTGCGCTTATGATTCATAGCTTTCCTTTAGTAAAATTTTATTACATTAATAAAATAACTGTGGTCGTAATATGTGTCAAACCATAAAATTCAGAAATAAGAGTCATAAAATTTACGGTAGACGTCGTTCATGACCACGCCCATACACATTCACTCACAACACACAAATACAAGCCGCGTGTCGTGTACATACCTCTTTTACCGCGTTCGCCGGCGAATGCGTCGTTCCTGGTTCCCGATTTACTCGTGTACATGGTCGTTTCTAAAATTCGACCCATTCCATCCTTATCGATGGTAACCCAATCCGAGTGCCCCTCCTTAAGACGGGTTGCCGCGTGCTTCCCTTTAGTTATCGGAAGTCTCTTTCGTTAACAGGGATAGGAGCACAACTCAGCAGCAGCCAGCGTCGAGTCAATACTGCAGCGTCCTTGCACTTTATTACTTTTTACTGGGGTGCCTCCTGCTCGCAAGTCTCTTCCGTGGGGGTTCAGTGGGGGTTTTAGTCGGATTACGGTAGTCGTGTTATAGAATACAGATATTGTCTGCAATATTTATTAGCTTCCTTTAACTTTAGCCCCAGGTAAAGTTTTTTATCATCAAACTTTATGAGTCATTATAATAAGAGCCGCAATTTGGACAATGACTCATTACCTTGATAATGATTTTCCGACAAGCATGCACCTTTACTTTTGTCTACACACCGCAAAAGCAAACCTTATTTTGTTAGGGATAAAGAAGTAAATACCCGTCTAATTTTGCATACAAAACAGGACTTTAGGGATGTATGAGATTTCGTAATGGGACGTCACGCAACCGGTGGCGCCAGGCCCTGTTTTACCTGTCCCTAATGATAATCAAATGAAATTCACCCCTACAAATAAACCTTATCTCTTTCGTATTCTATGAATGAGAAAAAGACAGTAACAGTTGGATACATTTCAACGACAGCTGGCGGATGTTTTATTGATTTCCAATGTGAACAATATTGATACCATAAACATTGTGGTTAGTTATATGGGATAACGGTGCTACTGGATAATGAAATATTTGCAATTAGCTTTCATTGTATTAATTTTGGTTTTCTTCAAAATTACATGTGTTGCTCGAAATGCTTTCCCTTCGTTTAATTATTTTAATGATGTTTTCTCGAATAAAGAAAATAAATCTCATCTTTCTATATATTTGTGGGTTTTCACTCTGCCTTCAAAGCTAAGGGTTGCGGTTTCGAAACCCGCGAGGAGCAAACATTGGTATAATGAATATAAACGTTTGTAACCGAGTAATGGATGTTTGTTTTGGTGTATACGATTATTTATCTATGCAGATACGAGTATATCTTATCATCCAGTTAATAAGGCACAAGACATAAGACATATCCTAGTATGAGATGTTGTATGGTTTTGTTTGAAATATTATTATATTATGACTATGGCAAAACTCCCCCAATGATGAGAGGTAAACAGCAATGGCCTCCAATCCCCGGCGGCCTCGCAGTCATGGTATCGGCGGGTAAGGGGTGCGAAGAATCTCCGACACGATGAATTCTAGCTGCCAACTCAAACGTCTGAACCTTATGACATATGAAACACGCACATTGAGGGCCGACGAGAAGATCTTGGAACTGAAAGAAGAGGTAAGCAAGTAATCATCATCATCATCATCATTTCAGCCTATCAGAAGTCCACTGCTGAACATAGGCCTCCCCCAAAGATTGCCACGAAGCTCGGTCCTGAGCCACCTGCATCCATCGACTTCCCGCAACACTGCGCAGGTCGTCACTCCATCTTGTGGGGGGTCGTTCGATACTACTGCGTTTGCCTGTACGTGGCTGCCACTCGAGAACCTTTTTTCCCCAGCGGTTGTCAGTTCTGCGAGCTATGTGGCCGGCCCATTGCCACTTCAGCTTGCTGATCTTTACTGTAATACTTTACATTGTTTACTTTAAGCAAGTAATACTGGAGTATTATATGGTTGTAAAGTCCGGAGACAGGGGAAGATCTATAATAGGGAATCTAATACAGGGAGGGTGATCATCTGTCCCAAAAGTGTGGGGCTTATCGTTCACAGGTATCTGAACAACAACGTGATCAAGATCTGAAGTTTATCGAGTAGGGTCTAACCTAGGAATATCCAAAAGGTATTACCTGAAGGGCTCAGGGTACTGGTGTACGCACCTACCTCGACACACCTAGGCGATAAAATGGACACAGTATATGAAGATATTTTCAAGAGCTATGCATTTCTCTTAGATACGGTGTTGATGGAAGACTTTAATGCAAAACTAGGAACGAAAAAGGCGATAATCTGATAGCGGAAAATTTTGAAGTAGAGCAACGGAATCCAAGAGGGCAACAGCAGGCAAAATGAGAGATTATATATGATAAAATCTTATTTTCAAAAGCGGCCCCACAGAAAGTGGACCTGGATGATGGTACCACAAAAAATGAGATTGACTTCAACATGACGACCTCAGTTGTTCAGTGATGTCTCTGTGATCACTAGGGTGAAAACCAACAGTGATCACCGAATGGTAAGAGCCACTCTGAACCTTAACATTAGGCTCGATTTCTAGTACAGTCTACGCTCTGTCCACCTCGTCCCTTAACCCCCCCTCCCCCCCCCCACTTGAAAGGTTTCAGCTCAAATCTGCGTAATCAAAGACCAAGTTGAAAACTAAAAGTGGCACAGGGAGCTGGAGCACGTTGAAGCACGCAAGAGCAGTGATTTTGAGTTAAATCGAGTGATTTTACGGACAGCTGGTACACATTGTCGTTTAAACTACACGCTGGTGTGAGTAACGACTCAAGAGCCATGCTTATCCGACATTGACATTCCGATGACATCCCGGACTACGATGTCTATTCGAGTACAGTACCAAGGTACGAAACAATATGGAGTGACAACCTGCACAGCATTGCGGGAAGACAAAGGTGGCACTGAAAACTGAACATACTGAAAAAAAATAGCATACGTCATTTCGGGTCGTGTTTGTAATTGACCAATTGACGTCCACAAGAGTTCTGTCAATGAAATAATTTTTCATTATAATCTACGTAAAAAAATACATAAGACTATAAATTACATCAGAATTGTTTAATGGAATGACCTTTTGACATCGTGAGCTTTTTTTTATTATTTAAGTGCTTTGTAAAATTTGTGGTGATGATTTAGGCTGTGTGACCCGCGTGTTTTAAATTTGGCGATTACCGAGCCCACGAAAACGAAGTGGTTATAATGGACTCTTTGTTTGAGGGGGAGGGGGGGAGGGGGAGTGGACCTCCGGTTACCTCACTCACCGAACGAAACGCAGAAGCACAAGATGCCTCTACTTCACGCCGGTATTCTGCGAGGCCGTGGTACCAATCCAGTCGAGCCGGCCCATTCGAACAGCAGCAAAAGCCGCCGCTTGGCTCTACCACGGTTAAAATAATACATGTACACTCTGAGTAATTTTTTCACTATCTTTGACAATCAACATTTAGATATTCTATGTATATCTAAAATATATTTATAATCTGTGAAAATTTCATACTAAATAGCTGTTACTCAAATAATAGTGAATGTTGCATTCTTCTTCATCATTATCACCCCGTTAATAATCAACTGTTGAACTTCTCCCAAAGAGTGGACTTACCATAATCACTACCAGCGACCACATTATACAATAAAAAATGTTTTAAGCAATTGAAGGATTTCGGATAAAAATACTTTTTCTTGAACATTACAAAAATTAAAAAAATACAAAACAACAAGATTTGTTTAATCAACAGCATGTTTTCGTCGGGTTCTCATCGTAAACGTTTAGATTTTATCGTTGTACACGAAGTGTCATAACTCGGTGTTCCGTGCCATTAAGTCCAGATAAATGACGTCTCGTGAGCGACCGCCTGGCAGCCGGCCAGCGTACTCCGTCACATCTTTACCGGAAAAAATTATTTGCAATAATTATTGGGCTTACCAGCCTATTAATTGTCGTATTCGTTGGTTACTCTGGCTCAAATGATATTGACTGTTAATAGAGAATTAATATTACGCCTGAATGACAAATCAAAGAACAGAAATAAATCATAATAATATAAACATTAACGCATATCATCCAGTTCATGTTTGTTAAACATTGGTTATTGATATGTTATACACGTATATACATTTGCCTAAATTAATTAATAATCACATACAATGAACAAATTATGTACAAACTTTTATATTCATCATACCCTTAACACGATCTGAACTTTGAGCTTCGAATGCTAGGTTAATACCAAACTAAATCATGTGAAAGATTGTATTATATAAAATAACCAGCAGTTTCTTTCCAAGTCCAATCCGGGAAAATGGACTTTCTGAGAATCGCTTCTGAGACAATGACGCAGTGACGATGTCCATCATCGTTCAGTGCATTGTGAATCAGCATATTTCGATGATTTACTCGCCATCAGTTTCACAACAAAGACTCGTTCGTTACAGCATTACAATAGTATGCTGTCCTCCTGGCCGATCTCGACCAAGGCAACAACTATCAAATAATAATATTCCAAATGTACGACACACAGCACACACACACACACTCTTAACCATTCCGTATTCCATGTCCGATGTAACACATATGCGATAATATCCGAGGAATTGTCCGATACAAAGTGACAAAGACACTGGACTCAAAACAACACGACTAGATACGAAAACAAAATATATGTATATTATTATATCATTATTTTATCGATATTATATTTATCATTATATCGATAATATATCTACATACATTAGGTTATGATATATATAAATTATTTATACATATATGATATAAATACAAATAATTTATATACGTAGATATAGTTATTAAACATTATCATCATCGTTTCAGCCTGTCACAAGTTCACTGCTGAATATAGGCCTCCCCCAAAGATTCCCACAAAGTATGGTGCACCCATCGATTTGCCGCAACACAGTGCAGGCCTTCACTCCATCTTGTTACGGGGGTCGTTCGATACTACTGCGTTTGCTTGCTTTGTTTGCTATATTAGGTCGGCCCATTATCATTTCAACTTGCTGATCCTAAGGGCAATGTCGTTTACCCAAGTTCTGCTGTAGATGTAGTTGTTGCAGACTCTATTGCGCAGAGAGTCACTGAGCACAGCCCTTTCCATAGACCGCTGAGCAATTTTGAGCTTCCTCATATGAATTGCAGTGAAAGACCACCTCTGGGTTTTACAAATCGTAATGGTCAGTTAATTCGCTGAAGGTGATACCCTGGATTGGCTAAAACTAGAAAGTAATTTCTAATTAAAGGCATAACATTTTAAAATAAAATAACACAATTATAAATACATATAATTATTTATAATTCCAATTCTAGTAATATAGTGCAACAATCTGATATAAAATTTAAAAAAAAACTTGTTAAACACAATTTTTAAAAAAGGACAAATATAAAATAGATGGATGTGTGGAAATAACTCTTATTCTGAACCTAAAAGTAGCAGTCTGTAAGTGCCCACTGCAGGGCAAAGGCCTCATTCTCAAATACGAGTATCAGAAAGGGTTTTGAAGCCGAGAAGTGTCCGCCTCGCTGCTCCACTGCGAGTTGGCGAGCTTCACATATTAATATTATCGAAATAATATTTTTCTTTATTTCTCAGGCACGCAGGTTTCCTCACGATATCTTACTTCACAGTCGAATACGTGGTAAGCACTTAAAATTGCTATTAACAATTTTGGTGTTGCCGGCACCGGTGGTCGAACCCAGGTCACTCGCGCTCTTTGAAACTAAAACGAGCGCCCCGATCACTAGGCTACCACAGCTCCTTGCAAGCCCCCTACTGATATATTGCAAAAATTGTCATTTAAAATATATATTAATACACGTTTGACATTATATTGATTTTGTTATGAATTGTAAATGACAATGTAACGTGGCATGAAAAAAAGATCCTTGTATTTCGAGTTTTACCGGTTCTTCTCTAAGGAGGTCATGTTTCGCGAACTGGTTCACCGGTGACGTTCATAAGAGCTTTACACAAGAATTAAAAAGTTTCGACTTTGACTTGAACTCTAGTTTAAGTGCTGAATTTACCTCGTGTCGGTAATGAGGGAAAATACCGTTAGGAAACCTGCATTTCTGAGAAGTAATAAAAAAAATTTTTAGGACCTTTCTCGAAGCTATCTTAAATATTTAAGAGAAGATCTTTGCACAGCAGTGCTGTCCACTTTTTGTTACACTTTTAATTTTATATAATATATGTATTTTAATCGCGATTTATGTATATAAATAACAGAACAAAACTTATTCTGTATTATAGTATTTTTGAGCACTGCACACCTTACCGTGATCTAATTTACAGAAACATGTCCCGTGGAAACGTACACAAGCTCTGAATCTATTGCTGCTGCAAACAAGCTCAAAGATGAAAGATAACGGTGTAAACAAGTATTCTCGGACCGTCTCATGTTAGACAAGAATTACTTGGACATAACTCAGATAAAGCAAATAGATTTGTTCAAAGAAAACGCATTAACTATACGCACATCTTTCGTGAACATCAACGCTGCTATTACTATTAAATGCAAAAATTTGATTATAGAAGTTTGATAAACTAAATAAATAGAAAAATTAATCACTCTTTTCGACGGGACGGCACAAGGTCGGAAATTTCTGTCCCTAAAACGTTTAAACTCAAGCATTATTATTTAGTTCGTCAATATAAATACTTTTAAATCTTTATTAATAAGAATATATAAACTATGTTTAAGTTAAACAGTGGTTTGTTACTTTCGATCTTTAGTAAAAGAACAAAAAATGCTTACTGCTTAATTTAAATATTATTTAAATATTTTTAGTACTTAAGGGCTACTACGTACTAATATTTAATTATCATTTTGATCATTATCAAATTTTTCTAAGTAAAAATAAGAGTGCTAGTCGGACTCGCGCACCGAGGGTTCCATACAACCTCATAATATATCTGTATTAAGTATTTACCAAAATAAAATATGTTTTCTTTCATGCATTTCGGGATACTTAGAACTTATTACTGGCTTAACTTTAGAGTTTGACGCATATATATATGATGATATAAATACGTTGAAAAACACTTCTTCTTCGTTCTTGTATAGTGGACTCCTTTTAATTATTACTTTATTATTTGTTAGAATATCACATATTCTGTAAAAATGTCAACCGGTTACATATTTCGGTTCAAAAGAAACAGCTCTTAGAAGTAGAAGGTAGGTACAGATGGACAGAGGGAAGGCTTCGTAATAGGGTACGGACGGAACCCTAAAAATTTAAGAAGTACAGAAGTGTGAAGATAAATGAACAATAGGGTTCCACTAAGAAACAACAATCACAAGTACGATATATAAACTAAATTATTCTGTCATTGAGAGAAAATTTCGTTAGTTTTGCAAAGAAATGCAAAAAATAATCAAGAAGTGGTAAGTGGTAAGTGACTTTTTGGATTCGACTTTTAATATGATGATAAAAGTACAAATAAAGTAGTTGTCTTAGGTTTAATTACGTTCATTTTTGTTCCGTCTGAAATTCGCATATCACAAAATTTACCTTGCCTTAATCTACCGTGGTTGTCGGGATTATTTTAAAACGTCTTTAATTATGAATTACATTATTTAGAATTTTGTACCTCATAATAGTTATTGGTCGTTCTTGATGGTAAGTGTTACAGTGGTTCTCTAAAATATTATGATCCTTTAAAGCACTACTTGTCACCTTGGGTATGTGTTAAAAAAATATGTTCAACAGCTAAACGAAATCTATTAAAAATATTTTACTTGATTATGATTTTAATTAGTTCACTTTTCATGACATAATATTTAAAGACGATGATGGCAGATCTCGCTCCTTTATTTGAAAAATATTTTCCGTGAAGTATAAATTATAATGCAAAATGTTTACGCGAACACTAATTGGATATTCATATTCACTGTGTGTCACTGGACAACCCGTGTTTATAATAGAATATGCGTACTTATGCAAAAGTATGCATATTCTTTGTTAGGATTTCAATCAAAGAAAGGAGAGAAAAGAGAGAAAGAAACTTCTAGAACCTACCCCTAAATAATTGATTCGGCAAGGATTGAATTCGAAATCCTTATGTAAAAGCCTGTATCGAAATAAAAGAAAATACAACTAAGGCAAGGAATATTTTTAGTTATATATATAATGAAATTTCCATACAATTGTTTTCTTTTACAATATCACAATATATACCAAATACTTTTGTGACTAATGTTGGTAACACAATCTATATACGTCCATTATTGACTCGCAAAAGACTCGATCGATTGGTCTTTAATTTATCGGTTATGTTCGACTGATTACTAGAAAGGTACAGAAGAAAAAATATTATAAAAAGCTAAAATTCAGTAATAACAAATATAGACAGCTAGTAAGAAATAAAGTTATCGAAGAAATAACACATTCCTGGTTAGATCGACTGCGTAGTAATAATCCACATGCAGCGAACTCAGTACCATATAATTATATAGCAATTTGCGATGCGAGTGTCGCGATGTGGCTTAGGACCGCAAAAACGAAGACGCATGATCTTTAATTAGCACACGCGGTACCGAGCTCGACAACTAACGCACACTAATGCAGTGACACAGAAACAAATATTTCCTACGGTCCTTCAAGCCGATTTACTCAAGATCAATACAATATCAATTTAACTTTAGTATCCACTTATTCATCACTAACGTCCGCTCGCGGCTTTGCCTGCGTGAAGTTCTTCTTCAGGGATGTAAATTTTTCCGGATTAAAAAGCATATTCAGTCTACCTAGATGTTTAAATCAAAATCTGTTCGGTTGTTGGCGTGATTGAGCTTTAAACACTTAAACAAACTTTCACTTTTACTACCTTAAGTATAGGATACTGTGATAACATGGATTAAATTGTCATGGACGAAGTAACGGACACAGCTATAGCGCCATCTAGATGAAAATATAGGAATTATATGAACCAAATCACAAATTAAAATCAACCAATAGTCCGAGAGTCTAGCCAAACTACAGTTATCCCAAATTAAATCGTGCTTTAACATCACCTAGAAATGAAAACTTTCATCAAAAATTCTTGACCTGTTGCAATGATAGAAACTATACTGTTGTGATTATTACACGTGAAGAGATAATAGCAACACACTTTACTTAACACACAATAAAACAGCTACTTGTAGCTACAAATATTCTTTAATTTTTTTGTCTCATGGGGAAATGCACATACGCATACTGAATACAGTGACCGGTAACGTTGGGCACTGCGTCAATTACAAACCTTACTCGGTTAAATTATGAACATTTCATCTTAACTAAGTATAAAGGATCGATCACTAATACCACTGTTACAGTGGCCCGATCAAAAGTCAAAATATGTTCTTTAATAGGTAGCATGAAGGTCATATATTTATTATAACGGTTCCGCCCCTAAGTACACTACAGTAAAAGTCGTATCCAAATCAGTCCGCAGGTTCTTAGGTGATGCGTGTTCAAATAGATAGACAGACTTTAATATTTTTTTTGTATTGGATATATCTAATCTATGATCCAAAACTAACAATTTTTTTACAAGAATGGGGTGACAAATGTCAGGTGAACTGTCAACTATCCGTGACATGATAAGTGGCTACAGAAGCCCATCGGCACCTGCAATAGACTGCAATTTGCCGGCTGCAAATAACTTCAATCGAAGGAGAGCACATATGCGTTCTTACCCCTGAGGACTAAGATGGAATGTGTCAGAGCCTGTAATGACACCGGCTCGGTATACCTTTCAAACCGGAAGTTAATATTGGTTGCACTTCTAGATAACTCCTAAGCAGAGAATGAGCCTACCACCTAGAAAATAACATTCGATCAACGGTATAAATATCTATGTATTGAAATTCTAATGGTATAACGTCAGAAACAACAAATCAACCACTTTTTTTTCATTTACTTCTGCTGGAAATAGAATCGAAACATCTTTATCAAGCAGGTACGTTAAACGATGAACTGACATGGTCGTCACTCATTCAGTAATCTAACGAAAGATCAAAAGCAGCTTCGTCGTCAGATCGAGACTCAAACTAAGTACAGTGAGTTACGGTAACTGGATGGTATTTAATAAATATATCTTCTTATACCAATTAATGGAATGTTTGCTCTAGTACAAACCAGAAACCCTCAGATTAGGGTGTAGGGCACTACCAACAAGACTATTAGGCTTACCTATTTGAAAATAATAAATGTTGTATAATAATTATTATATATTTTCCTCGACGTTATTTCTTACTATCTGCAGAGAGCTTTAAAAAGGATTAAGTTGTTCATTGAGTAATAATATTGACGGTGAATTTTGTGAAGCAGAATATACGCAGTAAACCTAAAACAATAAATGTCATTCCAATATCCAATGGCCGTAAATTATTCGTACATATAGCAACATTGTGTTCAAGGCGCTTACGTCCGTTAGCTGTCAATTGCAACACGGCGAGAGTCGAGAGCAGCTGAAATACGTGCTAAACGGTTTAAGTAACAATACTCATTGTATCCCACACATAGGAGAGCCAATTAACGCCTTCTTTATCTCCGATGTTCCACTTTATTCCGTCTGCACGTACCCTGTCGCCAGAGTTTTAAGTGGGCGAATTAGTATTCTCGATGGCTACACTAATTGTTTTGTCATTGGTAATTATTTTATTTTCTTTTTTCAAAACCGTAATGATACTGGCCGTTCGCAATCATGAACAATAGCATAACAAAAGTATAACAACAAAAAAATGTAAGCCATGTAGATGCCTTGGTCGACATCGGCCTTTATCAATCTACTTAAAATTTTCTCTTTCGACTGATCAAGTACTAGCCTCAAAGATTACTGGCATTCCTCTTGCCAGTAGGTCGCGAAAAATGACTAAAGGCAAAATACTTTTTCAACGTGGTAGAGACACGCGGTGGCTTTTGCTGCTGGTCGAATGGGCCGGCTCGACCGGATTGGTACCACGGCCTCGCAGAATACCAACGTGAACTAGAGGCTTCATCTTGTGCTTCTGCATTTCGCTCGGTGAGTGAGATAACCGGAGGCCCACTCCCCATTCCTATCCCCATCCTTATCCTCCCTCTCCCATCTCCCAAATACTCTTAAAGACAGGCAACGCACCTGCAGCACCTCTGGTGTTGCAGATGTACGTGGGCGCCGATAATCAATTACCATCAGGTGAACCGCTAGCTCGTTTGCCACCTAAAAGATTAACGTTCTGTCATCTCAGCTTACATCAGATACGAGAAGGTAAAAATTTGAGAGTGCCTGATTTTCGGATCCTGGTCCTGTTGTGTTAGGTCCGGTGTCACTGACACTGCATCTGACCCTGTCTCCGATGTCATCGCATATGCGCTACATCGGATACGGAAAGGTAAAACAAATGAGCACCGATGAGTTTGCGCGTACACTTACGGTACTATCACATCTCCTGTACAGTTAACAACTGCCGATGACATTCGGAATCTGCCGCGACAGCCGCAATCTGCCGACTTAATTATGTAATATCCTCTGTAACCCAAAAACAATCAAACCAAGTGTTTTTTTTTCTTGACGGTTTTTTCGCATACCACGAGGTGGTAGATTCTATTAAGTCACCACCACATTTTGGATTTCATTCGCTTAACCTTGTAGTAAATGATTCCATATTATTAATGACTTTAACCATAAAATTAAATTGCTATTTATTTTCTAAATAATTTAATCCTATTCGCCTAAAAACTAAATTATGATTTAGACAATCATAATTATACTTACCGACTCGAACCATAACAATCGGTGAAATGAGATAGTCACCATGTTGATTATCAACTACTCGTATAATTTAAACTTCCATCCAAGCTTTCCATCTGTTTAAAGCTTTTGGTTTCAACACTTTACGACTTTCCAACACATCATGTGTCGAGTCAAACAAAGCCCGCTTAACGGACTAAGATTTAACTAACTCAGGTCGATCAAACTGTTCTCGACTCACAATTCACGCTGACAAAGAGCGGTTAGAATTCACTTAAACTAGTGAATCAAGTGACCGACGTGACCACTTTACGTTACGCTGAGTAACATCGAAATAACGTGCACTATGAACAAAGCTCTGTAATCTTAAATTGATAAACTGAGCTTAACTGAGTTAGAGTACGTTTATTTACAAATGATTATAAGTCAATTGTTGTTTTATAATGGGGACTGCGGGAAACTTCCTTAAATAATTAAGGTGATTCGACTGCCTATTTTGCGTCTACAAAATCACTCCCTTACTACAGTATAATGTTACCAAACTTACTACAGTTATCATTTGAGATTATTGTAGATGCAATTAAAGAGTGCGTGTTTAAGAATTATTTATTAAACGATACTGATTTAATTTTTAATGTAAGTGTCCTGAAATTATTTCAGTTTATCAGTGTAAAACGCAAAATTTTTCATATATGTTGTGTTTTTAAATTCCACATGTATTTGAAACTCACACTTGTCACGATATTATGCCTGATTGTGCTACATGAAGAATTCTAAATGGCGACTCTCTTTTTACACAGTAAACATTTCTATGATTAATAGTTTTTAACAACAAACTTTAAAAATGATTACCTGTTTTAAAACAACTGGATTTCAAAGACTTCAGACTAGTATCATTACATATATTTGAAGCATTTAGTTTTTTAGTCATAAAAAATGAGACTTTTTCTTAAATGCTACTACATCTATAACTGTGCAATATATTTAATTTTTTTTATGTAAAGTAAAGTGCACTATATCAAAATATAGTTAATTTTAAAACAATTGCTAGATTCATTGTTGTTCATAAACAAACTTTTTGACTACCTAATACGATTCCAAATTATGCAGACAAGGTAAATACGCAAACTTTGCGTTTCATAGCAATCATTACATCACAAATTATTGTAACATTTCGTCTGACCTATTTGACTTTAATATAAATGATCAAGCGTCAAGTCCCAAGTCCGCAATGAAATGAGGGTTAGTTCGGGCTTCTGCGGACCAATCACGGTTATTAAAGGACAGCCGGGACCCTGATGCTATCTTATACACTCGAGGATTATTGGAGGCCTATGGTCAAGGAGGCGTGACGTAATAAAATATAATGAAATCCTCTGAAGTTACGACATTTAAAAGGTCACCTCTAGAGAACTTTGAAATACGGTAGTACGTAATAATGACATTTGCTTTAATATTGTATTACAAGTAACCGTAAATTTAGAATAAGACCAAACATCCTAAACATATTTCTTTATAACATCCTTTTTTACATATATTAGTACGTATATTAATGCCCAAATCGAAAGTAATCATTATGAAATGCAACATTATACTCAATTTATTTGGAATAAACGTCTACACGATTAAAAGCTATTCTTTTGTGGTTCCCTGTCTTTAAAGTGTATTAAGGGAATGTCCTCCTGCTGGGCAAACACTTCTCACTATTTTATAGAGTATTGAATCACGAAAGTGGGTGTCTCGCGATGCTTTCCTACGTGTGGTTATTTCATCACTTAAAATTACAATCACCAATTTTAATCCAGCCGGCACTGCGATCCGTATGCGGGTTAGCTCGCGGTGTTATGAAATTAAAGTAAGCACCCTTATCGCTGTGCTACCGGAAGTAAGTAAGTATTCCATACAATAATATCTGTTATTATATTTATGTTACCACTATATAAATAAAACATAATACATGATTTGTTTAATCTCATCTGATAGAAAGATTTGTATGCGTAGTCATTACATCTCATCCGCCGGACCATTATCACATGCAGGCTTAATAAAAGAAATTCAAAACAAATCGAATTGAACAATTGGCATTGATCCAAATTTCGGCTCAAGTGGAAACGTATCGTAATAAGAATTTTTCAACGTCTATAATTCACAACCGGTCATTAAAATTCGGTTAGGTTCGGCCATTGTCCAAATAAAACGGCACGCCAGTTAAAAGTATAATAACGTATCATTATATTGTACTTAATTATTTTTTTTCCATCCTCAAATTCACGCACGATTTTAAACAAAGACAGTTGGAAGTAATTAAAAGGTTTTTAAACACATTCGTTCAATTGTCACAAAATATATTAGTGACACAGGCAAAAAAGGTATCAGAATGCTTTGAATCGGCATTAATTTAACTACAAGTCAGTTAATAATATTATAGTTTTGATATTTATCAGCAATATCATCCTATTTAAGTCCATTTTTGAAGATGGTCTCTTCGAGAAAGCACCAGTAAGCTGGCATGGATTATTTGAAGGGTTTGACGCGGTGCCTGGCGGATTGGTGAGCGCAGTATCGGTACACTCGTACTAGAGATGCAGGTCATCATTTATATTACATGCTTTACTTTATAAATTATATATAAGCGTGTAAAAAGTGACATATTTTAGATACGTAAAACACATCAACAACCCCACCACCGCAAATTGTCCCATAATGAGATATTGTATTAATTTATCATAAACCCTAATATACACAATGAATAAAGCTGTATTATGGTCACAGTAATATACTTAATTGTTTCATTATACAATCAGGTCGAAGTTAGTGAGAAACAGCAGATGTCACGGGTATGATTATTACCAGCATAATGAAACTATTATATGCCTACTAAATCTCCTATTAAATCCTTTCTATGAAATATTTAATTAGGAGTAAATTGGAATTAATAAATATGTGCAAATTAGTTTGTGATTTCCTATACTGATCTGAATGCTGCACATTAAATAAAACTGATCTCACGCTCAGCGTTTGGACTGCCTTTCCGATAGCTATGTGATAGCAGTGTAAGAATTTGTCACCACATGGTAACTTAAAAAGCGACTAAGGAAAAGCCTTAAAAATCTCCAGGACCAAACCAAGCGACATGGCTCGCCATCCGTCACGTTCTATCTCCGATTAAGGCAAAGATTATATTTAAGAGCGTTTAGGCGTCTCGGCTTTTCATACAAACTTACAAACGGCCTTAACCCAAAAAATAAAGTTTTAAATACACTTTTACACACATCCATATCGACACACAAGCACACATAAACATATGCACGCATATACACATGCGCAAACGTACATACATGCGCATACCCACATAAGTAAACACACACTAGCCATCTAAATATACCCGGACCTGATTATTCAGATTAATGACAGACAGTAGCATCTGTGCCACAAGAATTTGACGCAAAGTTTAATAATGCTGTTTTAATAGTTAAAATTAATATAAGTTAAAATAATAACATTGCCCTTCTAACTGCTGTACTTAATATCTTTGGAATTATGTAACGAAAAACTATATATGTATATATATATTACAGTAACCGTAATAAATATATTTAAAGAGGTTAATATTAACCGCAAAACATACAAATTAATATTTAATGTACTTTGAAAATATCATAATTGATTGCTATTCATTAATATTTTAATTGACAATTACAGACTACAATCCAATTCAAGTGTGATCATTTCAGAAATGCAACGGTGAAAGCGAATAAATGAAAACCATAATGAAACAAAAAAAACTTAATTAGTTCATTGATTTGGGGCATAAATTTACTTAATTTCAAAGCGGGCCCGACATTTTTGCCTTCGAAGCAAGAAACGTTCGTCTTAACGACGCGCCTGACAGCCTTATTCTGGAAAAAGGAATTGCCTCGTTTATCTGGATTACGCCAAATATAACGATAGTGGTGTGAAGTAACGTATACAATATTTCCTTTGTGTAAATACAATGGGTAGACAACTTTTGAATCAAAGTAACGAACAAAAAGAAACGAATTGACTTTTTGGCATTAATCTGAGTATCTACGTAAATATCTACTAGATCCGGAATAACCAATTTATCTTTTCTATTCAAATTTTAAGAAACACAATCGCGCTTGTGTGTCCGCATCTCTGTATTGGTAAAGTGAGCAATCCGAAGCATCAGGCATTCCAGTCCTCAGAGGCGGGAGATAGTCGTATTCGTATTCGACGTATCGACCATATTTCAGTCGATGATTTTATAGTAAATTGTTTATCTACTAGCTATCTAGCGCGCTTGTTATAGCAAAATAAAACCTTATATGAATTAATTAAAATACTGCTACATCATGACAATGATAATTTATTTTGACTGGTTTACAAATATCTCTTATATTAGATTAAACAATGACCCTTTATTAACAAAAAGGTTAACCCTTCACGTGTCATAAGTTCTAATATTTCATGACTCATGATAACAAAATTTCAAGTTTAAAGTTGTCACGTGAACGGGCGTTGTTAATATATACCGTAATGATCTATGGTATGGCCATAAGATCTGGTACACATTGAAATCCATATCTTTTTTTAAAGTGAAAGCGTGTAATTATAACAAAACTTATGTGTACATATTTATCGAAGTCTTAGCGATTAATTAAAAACCTTTTTATTGAAAGTGGTTGCCTTTGGCTTTGAAACAGGCATTTAATCTCTCTGGCCACAAATCTATGGATTAACGCAGTGTCTCCATCGGAAATTTATCCACTGGCAGATCTAAAAATTTCTTGAGAAACATCTTAGATAAATGTATCACTAAGAGATGTAGTCGACAGTCTTTTGGTAAACTTCGACCGAAGTCTTTACTCCTTCTTCACAAAAATAAGCTTATACACCACACCAAACCATTATTGATACAGAATGTTGACTACCCAAAAAATTATATTTTAGCGTATAATATAATTAATTTTTGTAATGTCAACTATCAGCCTGTTAATCTCTTCTTATCAAATATTTAAAGAGGGTTTTGAAGCGAGGAAAGGTTCCACTATCCTGCGCTTTAGTGCGGGTTGGCGGACTTAACATTTCCTCGAAATTATATTTTTATAATTACTCAGACATGCAGGTTTTCTCGTGACGTTTTTCTTCATCGCTAAGCACGTGGTAAATTCAGCACTTACAATACTACTAACAATTTTAGTGGTGCCGGCACCGAGGCCCAAACCCCGACAACTCGCATACTATGAAATTAATCTATGTGTTATGTTGCTCTATGTATAACCTTCATTATATTCTGGTCTTAACAGTACGGGGTCGCCCGGATCATTTATATTCATCGACAGAGGAATTATTGGTGTACATATCAATAGTGAGATACACAATCATATAACTGATGTCTAGCTTTTCAAACGTTTTAAAAGCTATTGACAGTTCTTTACACATTTTGTGCAAGGTAATCATTGAAATTCTGTTTTCATTGATGTCCTACTCTATAATGTAATTTAACAATCTCGGTGAAAATAATATGAACGAATATATAACCGCTACGTTTAATATTTTGTGAAGCTTGGCTACCGGTATTAACATAATAAACGAATTCCAAATTTTAATTCGAAAAAAACAATTACTAGATAGATTAATGCCTTATGGTCAGACTAGTTATTTACGTTATGTTATATAATTTAAACCAAGGTAACTGACGGAAGCAGGAACAAACATTTGGACGAAGAGATAACGCAAGGAACGTGACCAAGTGCATACAAATAGAGCACATTCGCCTTTTTTCGTCTCGTTCGTTAACAAGAAACGAGCTTCAAGATCCTGGTGTTTTACAAACATCTTGTAATAAACGTGGCTTAACACGGGTAGTGGAGGTTATTCAGATAGAAACATATTTGAATTCCGTACAATTACAACAAATTAAAATGGTATATTAGAAAGGTTATACCACTGAACGGATTTGTATAGCTTTAGGCCGAAATATAGATTATGGAATATAATAAAGCATAGTGTACTTATAATATTAATCAACAGTAACTGTCTTAACGTCTATATCTTGAAAAGTCGGAATATCTTTCACTAAACTGGATATTAAAGAGATACAATGCAATTCTACGTTAACTTGTTGAAATAATAATAGTTTATTTCTTTTTCACTTATTGTCACCATCAACCTGCTATAATCCCCTGCTAAATTAGTCCTCTGTCAAAATGGGACACGCTGTAAAATCACCACGTTTCATAAGGCAATTGACCATCGCAGTACAAAAAGAAGTCTGTCAACGGTGTGGTAATTACATCAAGAGATTTTTCATACGATGCTCATATGCAATGTTTTAATATACAAACAAAGATATTCCTTCCAATTCCTTTTAAATATTTTTAAGCCATGGTAGCCGAGTAGTTAGGAGATATTGCTCCAAATCGAGAATCTCGAGTTCGATCCCCTACGTGGAGGGCTCGTACCAATGGGTTTTTCGAAACTTATTTACGATTTGTTTCGTTTGCCTGGGCACTAGATGACGACCACGTCACATTGTGCCAAAATTTTCTTTGCTTAGAAAAGTGGATTGAAACGACAAAAATAAATGTCTAGCTAAGTAATATACGTACGAGCTTTTTTTTTGGGGGAAGGCGGCAAACTAGCAAGCGGTTTTCCTGATGGTAAGTGATTACCGTCGTCCACGTACTTCGCAACACCACAGCTGCAGCAGGTGCGTTGCCGGCCTTTAAGGGTATTTAGGAGATGGATAAAATTTCTTCATTTGATTTTGGCTTTTAAGGTTCTATAATGTTAGAATTTTATCCTCTAATATAAAACCTTCAAAAATGAGAGAGATCCTTGCATTGTCAATTTTACATACACTCGTGATGCTGCTTACTGTAACTTGCTCCACATCATTAAAGCTACGGGTATAGAAAGTTTTAATAGGATGCCGCTTTCGACAGAAACAAGTAGCAATACAGGTTATACATGCATTTCATCATTCATATTACAATGAAACTTCTATTATTTCAAAGCAGCCCGACAGTCTTGTTTACTTCTAAAAGGAGTGTTGTGGGATTGGCTCCCGCTCTGGGCAAATATTTGTATGATCAATATGAACATTTGGAACATCTATGTGGTAGATATTCTGACGTAACATTATTTCCTCGTACGCCCAGTACTTCATATCACCACTGGTTGAGTCACTTGCCACCCCGACACTACAGGGTCGAATACTGGAGTTGTCGCTGATGATGAAATATAATATGTGTTAAGTAAATCAAAACTACATATAAAATCAGCCTGTAAGTACCCACCGCTGGGCAAAAGCCTCCTTCTCAACTATCTGAGAGGGTTTTAGATCCGGGAAGGGCCCGCTCCGTGCTCCAGTGCGAGTTGGTGGGCTTCACATATCCCCAAAATAATATTTTTTATTATTTCTCCGAAAGGCAATTTTCTCACGATGTTTTCCTTTACCGCCGAGCACGTGCTAAATAAAGCACTTATATAAACTATATAAAAAATTGTCAATTGTAATACTTTAAAGTAATCTCTGATACACATACAGGTATATTAAAATTATTAGCTGCATAAATTCGTAAGTAGTAAAGGTAGTAATAAAATCAATATTATCGACTCGTCATTATTAGGAAAATAATTTAGGGTAGTGGGCAACTAGAGTACTGTAAATCAAAATACGGAATAAATAAATAACTGTTCGCATATTATAGTAGTTAATATAGTAAAATTTAATTGCCTATTAAAAAAAGCGAGTCACGTGTAAATTCCGAGAACCCGAAATTAATCAGCGCTTTCGTTAACTTGATCATCGTTGTATAGACCTCATTTTTATTCCTTATTTGTTTTATAATGTTTTTATTCCTAGAAATTTGTGAATTTATATTTATTTTGGAACTAAATAAATATTATTATGCTTGTTTTGCCATTTTACTAGACTTGCCTGTACAAGGTTGTCAAGCGCGAACCTTTCGTCCCCAACGGTTGTCAGTTATGTGGTCGGCTCATTGCAACATAAGCTTGCTAATCTTTTAATTTATGTCGGTTATCCTAGTTTTAGTGCGGCTATCACCGTTGTAGATTCTTTCATGTAGAGACATATATAGATAATACTAGACTATATTAAATACACATTTGTTGAAACGATACGTGTTTCAGTTATTGTACGTTGGTGGTACAATGTCAGAAACTTTAACATAAGTGCCAACAACTGTACAAAGTTTCTACTCAATCGGATGAAAGATGCGCGAACGCATAAAAGACAATTTTTTTATGGATTTTTTACAACATATTAACACTATAATCTGGACGTCTTTAACGCCAAAGTGAACAGACACCTTCTAGGCAAACGTGTATCATACTAGGCCTCATCTTCGCCTTCCATCGGGCAAGATTGAAGTCAAACGTAAGACTATTTTTTATAAAAAAAAAATATTTGAACTATTAGCCAAGATTCATAGAAATCCGTTCGGTCGTTTAAACATTAGCGACAAACATACAAACTTTCAGATTTATAATATCAGGTGGATGATAATAATTTACTGTTTACGACGCATATATTAATATTTTATCTCTTGAGCAAGTTTCACAGTCGTCAAGTCTTTAATAACCACACACGTGTTAATGTAATTTCGTTGGCGTCGATAAAAAGTCTTCGTTCCTACATTCCGCTCGCTACAATCATTGTGTCGTTATGGAGCCTCGGGATTGAGTCGATGGGAAGCGATGACTTGCCGTTTTTTGCTCTCGATACCATTGTGATGCAATTTAACGGGACCGATCCGTGTTGAGACGTAATTCGATGTAACATCGGAGATACGAGCAACTAATTGGTAACGGCAGTACGTAATAGAATAAGCCAAAAAGATATAGCAAACACGTTTGATTTTAGCGTACTGGCTCCTGTCATAATATTTATTAATAATTAATGGTGTTTAGAGTAGCAACGATTAATATTTCTGTTGCATCATAAGTTTATTTAATTATCAACGAGTTCGGAAAGTGACAGAGTATTCTTTATAAAGTTAATGATTCTTTAAAATTGATGATGCTCTGGTTGATTTTTATTTTGGTGACTTGTTGTAATCTGTGTCGAATATAGTCAAATACCGCTACAATTTCAAAAAAAATAATTTGTCAAAGGGAATGCAAAAGGGAGGAAAAACACAAACTTCAGAACTCAGACCCTAGACTAGTGATTAACAAGTGATCCGCTTGCTCAGCGATATTAAGTAATACTTTCATGAAATAAATGGCTCAGCTTCATTGGCGCATCCTGCTAAAAGGTTTGTTTCCAGCAGTTGGCCTGATAAATAAAACGTGATTAATTCTAAGCCCATTATCACATTTAAAGATAGGACGCATATTCGTCATCAGCATAGTATGTCCGATGTAACAAAATGTGTCATTGATACCGAATAATAAAAACCTAAATCCAAAATGTTACTGTTTATTGTACCAATTTAAGCTTTCTTCGGCTTAGTTCGAAACTACGAGTATCACTTTGCAGCCTAAGTAGATCGCTATAGTATTATTTAAAATAAAAAAAAGTTCAATCTAAAATGGCGACGTTTATTTTACGATATTTTATCATATTAAATTTCACAGCATTTAGAAATTAGGAGTTTTATATGCACAAAGAACATGCGCTTTACTACATTTATGAGGAAAAGGAAATGAATGATAATCCAACAGGATTGCGTTATTAGGAACGCGACATGAGTCACATCGCTTAAAGGGGTATAGCTCATAATGCCTTGACTCATACGACAGCTTTGACCTAGTGTTATTATACTGAGAAAACAAAATTATATATTTTACCTAAGCTGTATATAACCCACCAAGTCAATTATAAAATCCACAGATATTAGAAAACGTTTATAGTCATGATTTCAGACCAATAATTATATAATATTAAATATAATAAAAAGAAAAAGAATTCGATGAAACCTTGTTAATGTAGAAGTCAGAGCGCTGGCTATAACTTCATAGTTCACGTGGGTTTGAATCACGGTGCCGGCACCACTAAAGTTGTAATTTCTTTCTATATCATTAGAGTAACAAACGAACTAACCTACATTTCTATCTATCCGAACGCTTTAAATTTAAAACGTAGCCAAGAAAGATCTAAATGAACCTTAGTTTTATCATGACCTTAATCTTAACAGCCTGTAAATATGGACTATTCAGTCCTCACTGGCCATAGACCTCTCCCATAAGGAGGATTCGCGGTCGCAGTATCGGAGACTGCACCTTAAACGCTTCCAAAAAAATACCCTAGACCAGGCAATTGTGTCTATATGTGTATCTCATGACCGAGGAATCGAACGGGAGGCGAGAGCATAGCAGCTCACTGGGGTGTAAGGAGGTATACCACTACTGGTCTCACTGAAAATCAGCGCCAATGCTGTTATTACAGCCCCGGCTATACATTACCGGCCTTTAAGGATATTTGGGAAGGGGAAAAGGGGAGAGGGAAGGGAGAGTGGGTTACCTCACTCACCGAACGAAACGCAGAAGCACAAGCTTTTACTTCACGCTGGTATACTGCGAAGCTTTTTCTCTCGCTTTCTTGCCTATGTTCAGCAGTAGACTAAATAATAGTAAATACGCTGATGAAGAAGAAGAAGAATAATCCAAACAAATAAAAAGTCTCATTTGATCTTGATTATTTTGCATTAAATGCTAACAATTATATTTCTACCTTAATACTAACCGATGTATTGAAAATGTTATCAACTTGAAAGTTTAGCGATAAGACCGAAACGAATACCGGTCATTACTTACGGCTCGTAAAACCGCAGTGAGCTGTAAAAAAAAAGTCTACGAGAACTGTACCTCCGAAGCTTTCTAACTTGCACCGTTAAATAAACAATGCAAAGCTATTTTCCAAGGTTTAGGCAATAGCCGGACGTATTAATAACTAAGAACTGAAACAATTCTGAGCAATAATTATAATTGCACCATTATCGAGTTAATTACAGTATTAATTCAATATTATTAAGAATCTACTATTTGCGTTTTCAATATGATTGCGAAAAGCTGATTACGAAATGCTCCAATATTCAATTATAAAACATTGAACATGTTTGCTATACATCTTTCATTTTTAATTAACCATATATCTCATATTATACCATGTTATTAGTGTATTCATTTAATTACTAGTCAATTAAGCTACATTTAAGTACCTTATGATATAATAATTACTTTACGTTATTAGACTTTATCTATTTGCTTTCACGATATTGCTGATATTCTCTCGATTTTTTTTTAAAAATGTAATATATACAAAAATTTATTATATTTACGACTCTTATGTAGAACTTTGTTTTCTGAATGTGTTGTGAACCAATGCACCTTCGAAAATGTTTTCGGTCCATGACATAATGTTATATAGTTTCTTCAGTTTAATGAAATAATGGAAATAGGAAAAAGAAGTATTCTTATTATTCTTTCAAAACATTTATTAACAGTTTCAATACAAAAAAGCTAGCTCTAGGCCGTATGAGGAAGCTCAGCAGCTTATGGAAAAGACTATGCTCGGAGTTTCTTTGCGCGATAGAATCTACAACGAAGATATCCGCAGTAGAATTAGATAAACCGACGTAACTGTAAGGATCGGCAAGCTGAAGTGGCAATGGGCCGACCATGTTGCGCGCAGTGTAGGACGGGCCCCAGACAAGATGGAATGACCACCTGCACAGTGTTGCAGGAAGTCCTTGGTTTGTGGCAATCATTGGGGGAGGCCTATGTTCATCAGTGGATATAAGAGGTGGCTTGTCGCCATCTTAACGTTCAATCAAACGATAAGAGCGTATAGCACAAGCTCTCCACGTAACGGATCGAACTCGAGTCTTCCAATTCGGAGAAATATCCTCTAGCCTCTCGGCTATGGTGGCTCAATTAAATAATTAAAATTGAATAAATGCCTAAACATAATGGCGTATAACCATGTCCACTTACTGTACTCCACCCTGAATAGCTATACACGGATTAGTGCGAAAAAAAATTGCCTTGTTTTGCTATCAATGACCAAAACTAGTTGCGGGTGAAGAAAATCGATGTACTCCTGATATCAGAGGCTGTCTCGTCAGCAGCGTCCCACACAAGGGTCCTTCTTCTCTCTTTAGAGACTAAAGAATAACTTTTTAAGACTTACGTTTCTTCCTTCAAGGCTTCAAGCCTATTTTATTAAACTTTATTAAATTGCTGTAACACTTTTCATCCGTTATAAAAGAATTACAAGTTGCTATCGTGTCTCCAACAATTTTATAACTGAAACGGAATGCAAGACAAATTGAAAAGTGGCGTACGGCGATACCCGCCGATAGATTTTACGGTAGTTTTTGTGTTCAGCTAGACGTGTCAAAGACTTTAAATATTACGTCAGCTTTCATGTATATTTTGACGTCGTTTCTACCGTTTCTACCTATAACTTGTTGTAACTTTCTGAATATGAAAATTTAAAAACTTTAAAAGTGTTATTCCAATTACTTCTCTTACATATCAAACTATATGGCCTTCTTGAATCTATCTTCTTTGATTGTCCGTCTGTCAAATAACTTTAAAACGAATAAAGATATTGGCATGAAATTCGCATACATTAGAGATAATAAAACTGGAACTTAGACTTACTCTGAGACGTTTTACGGTTACTTAAAGTACTCGTTAAAATGAATTTAATGAAAGTAAAGCTTTGAATTGTATAAAATCTTGGTTTTATCGTAGTATCTCAAGAAGAGTTATTAATTCTAAGAGGAATTAATTAAAAAAAATTAAGTCAAAGAAAACTTATGGAGGCTTCTTCATCAGCTAGTCCATAGTCACTGCTGGACATAGGCTCTTCCACAAGGAGGACTTTCCCTACTTCCCTACTACATGAGTATTTCATCATCATCATCATCATCATTTCAGCCTATCACAAGTCCACTGCTGAACATAGGCCTTACCCAAAGATTGCCACGAAGCTCGGTTTTGAGCCACCTGCATCCATCGACTTTCCGCAACACTGCGCAGGTCGTCACTCCATCTTGTGGGGGTCGTCCCACATTGCGTTTGCTGGCTTACGTGGCTGCCACTCGAGAACCTTTTTTCCCCGACGGTTGTCCGTTCTGCGTTGCCACTTCAGCTTGCTGATCCTTACGGCTATGTTGGTTACTTTAGTTCTGCTGCGGATATCATCGTTGCAGATTCTATCGCGCAGAGAAACACCGAGCGTGGCCCTTTCCATAGCGCGCTGAGCAACTTTGAGCTTCCTCATACGGCCTGCAGTGAAGGACCAAGTCTCAGTTCCGTATGTCATCACTGACAACACGCACTTGAGTATTTACTATGTAGTATTTACAAGATGATCATGACTGCGATTATGGAGTCTATTATTCTTCCTGACCGATTCCGGTGACAAATTTCAGCGGCAGTTATCAGCTAACTATAGTGCCGTAAATGTATTTTGTACGTGGTAGAGCCAAGCGGCGTCTTTTGCTGCTGCTCGAATGGGGCGGCTCAACTGGAGTAGTACTACGGTTTCTTTCGGTGAGTGAGGTAACTGGTAGCCCACTCCCCTCTTTCTCCTCCCCCTCTTTCTCCTCCCCTCCTCCTCCTTACTATCCAAATACTAATAATACTAATACTATCTTAAAGGCCGTAATGCACCTGCAGCTCCTCTGGTGTTGTAGATGCATGTGGGCGTCGGTAATCACCTACCATTAGATGAGCCCCTAGTTCGCTTGCCCCCTTTCCCATTAAAAAATTATGCCATTACATCTATATCCGATGTTACGTCATCGCGGAGGTAGAATCAGATATTGAATAAATAATGATTCGGCTCTGGACCTTAAAAGTCAAGTTCGCTAATAACTAAACAACATAATCGCAATTTCTTAATGTATTACCTTTTAACAATTTATTTACTGTTCAACAAAGTACACAACACGAAAACCGAGAGTTACAAATTGTTTTCAACATTTTTATGATTGCTATAAAGAGCAACACAGCCTTAGACCGCTATGCAATAAAGCAGTCGTCAATGGGACACTAAATCCACAAAGGGCAACGCTCCTATGCATTCCGCTTAGTCAGCCGATCCAATAACATGTTCCGAAGTCCGTCGCCACATTCAGTTATTGAGCTCCGTTTGCTAGATGTTCTAATACATGTACTAATTACATGCTTCGTTGTTGCTGGGAACATTGTCGATGTACGGAATACAATATTCAAATACAATTCAGACAGGCAATCTTATGAAAATGATTATACGAAATCAAACTTGCTCAGACATATACCCTACATGTTGTTTATATTATCTGGTCTCTTTCTTATAGACTGGATTTCTATTTATCACGACCTTGACCTTATTTCATTTAATCTTAAGTAAAGTATGATCATTCCCATTATTTTTACAGAGAGTTCATCGAGGTCGACATCTTCCAACCCTTCCGTTCATACTCGCTTCGTATATTTGTTACCGACAACCTCCTTTCATCAATCCTTCCGAAATTTCCACACAATCGTAACATACTTTTCTCAATCTTTAGCACTATCTTCTTTTATATTACACCTTTATCACACTTTGCCTTAAGGCAAATTAAGACGGTAATGCGCTCGTCTACCCGCCTGCCCATGGTGTCTATGGGCTAACGTTTTAAGAAATGTATCTTCTTCAGCAGTAGATTCCAATAGGCTGATGAAGTGAAGTTATATATAGGTCATAACCGTTTTTA
Organism: Bhutanitis thaidina; assembly: GCA_029286595.1. NCBI lineage: Eukaryota > Metazoa > Arthropoda > Insecta > Lepidoptera > Papilionidae > Bhutanitis > Bhutanitis thaidina. The sequence goes on along the minus strand of JAGSMS010000006.1, from coordinate 11,488,846 downwards.
TGTTTATAACCTTACATAATAAATAAGAAAATAATAAATCTCATTTAATACATATTAAAAGCAATTTTAAGTGCTGTATTAGCCACGTGCTCAGCGGTAAAGGAAAACCTCGTGAGAAAACCTGCATATCTGAGAAATAATAAAAATATTATTTCGAGGATATGTGAAACCCGTCAACCCGCACTGGAGCAGCGTGGCGGGCCCTTTCCGGCTCCTAAACCCTCTCTGATACTCGTATTTGAGAAGGAGGCCTTTGCTCAGCAGTGGGCACTTATAGGCTGCTACTTTAAATGCAAAGGCTGTGTAATCGTTACATTTGTTATCATGTTTTATGTCTATGAACTTGTAGGACATTGTGAGTGCCTTTTATAAAGTAACTAACGACTATATAAAAGCCATTAACGTCATTAGAAAAGTTTCATTTATTGACAGACTAATTTGTTAACGTCCACAACAAAATAACCTCAACTAGTAATTGTACGTAAATTACAAAAGTTTATTTATTGTAGTAAAAATAAATTGAAGGTAGTGGGTAAGTATATATAATGATCTGTTTACGGGTACGATGGCACACAACAGCAATAAATAACGTACAGTGATGCCGTAGAAGATCTACCTCCACTCTTACCCCGAGGGTGTCGTAACAGTCTACCAGAAGAATGTCCCGGCACTTATCTAACTTGCTGGCCTTCTGCTCGCAAATGTCTTACGCTGAAGTTGTCAAGGCCCGGGCCAACAGCGTATCTACTGTCGGGATTTTAGTTTAAAAAGTTCCGGCCTAGTGGTGACTAATTATACATCCCAAAAATATCGAACCTATAATTATCCAGATACAGGTAGCAGCGTCAAATGTGCGAAGTGTCTGAATCTATAACCTTTTTTACTTAGTTAAGTTGATAAAAGGGACATTCGCATATTTACATTTTGTATATAATATATGCGTTAAGGGCAATGGATATTATTCCGAAATCCTACAGAGAGGCTCCTAGATAGGCAAAATGTGGATTGTCACATATCGTACAAAGCCGGCCCCTCTTGATTCATCATGATCAATCAAGCTACGGCCACTAAGCCCCTCCACTACGAGAAAGCGGGTACCTTTTCGAGGGGGTGGATAGAACGCCTAGAGTCATCGGTGTGTCTGTTGAGTTTATAGCTACACATGTTTTCCAGTGTCCTTAGACTCGTCAGTTAAATTGACTCGTAAATCCTGGATGGGTAATAATGTATCCTTCCGATTGCATCATTAATTTGCCTGGTTATACTTAGGTGTTATGCTGGAACTATGCCAACTATGAATGCAATTAGTGTCGTCGAGAGAAGGTATACAATACGGATACGATCTACTTACTTTTAGATTATCTGTCTCTTTCCAAATAAAACATACAAAAGAAAAAAAACTGTTACATAACAATAAATTGACCATTTTTGATAAATTAATGTTGGCTATACTGTGGGCTGTACCAAACATCAAAAGAATCGGGATAATCGAGTGATCATAATATATTGTATTACCGAATTGCAGTGCGCTGATGCTGAATAATAAATACAAGTTGGCCCCGTCTAATTGGTGCGCTCTTCTGGCTTGTTCAAGTAGCGACTGCAGGCAAATTGTGGCACTCGCGGGGAACGATAGCACTCCACACGGGGTTGCCAGGTGTCCGATTTTAAATGGATATTTTTATCTTTTTTAATATAAAGCTTGACAATGAAAAATACTGGCCAGTTCTACTTCTTTCAGTTTATCAAAAGTACACAAGTATTACTTCACTTTTAGTAATACCTAAAATAGCATTTCAACCGCTATGAATACAACACTGCAATTTTATTATTATCTCTAATATTTCATTTTTAAGTCACGATATTATTCCTTACTTTTCCATACGGATAAAATTGCTTAAAAGTCCTATAAAAGTTTTTGTAAAAATGGCTACCCTAACTCTATACTTTAGATACAAGTGCTTCGGGCCAAATTGGGCAGGTCCTTTATTATTAAATTGAACAACACGGCGTCTTGTCTGTTTACCAAATTACGACACCCAAGACAGAAAGACAATGATACGTTCCGACGGTAGTTAATATACGGAGAATTCCATATTACTTTAAAATATTTATAAAGATGAAATCGAATTACGGTAAGTGTTATTAAAGTCTCTAAGGAGAAATAAGGTAAAAAAATAAGACGTTCCAATTTTATACGCGAGGCTTTTGGTATGTTTATTCTATAAATATGAAGTGATAATAACGGCGCATAAAAATTATGAACGTGATGGTGATGGTGGAGGGATAAGAGAATCTTCGTCATCATTTTATTCGTTATGCATCGTAAAAGATAGTAAAAACAGATATTTATGTTAACTACAACAGAAGTTTCCCAATCCAAATGCCAATCACGGTAATTAACCCATTTTTTTCATAGAAACAAATAAACAGTCACCGGGAGCTAAGTTATCACTTACTAATACAGAATCAGTCTTGGGCACTCCTTCTCTCAACTCGTCTATGGCTGCGGAGACAGTAGTACAAAGAAACAATGCAAATTCTTTCCCCCACGGTTCAACAACTTGCATCTGAAGTGAGCTCGCTAAGCCCACTCGGAGAGACCACCTCGAACCGGCCTTCCCCGCTACTTCAGGCCGGCCCTGTAGGTACCTCCCCGCCACGACAAAGTGGGAACACGCTCGAGGGAGCAGGGGTTTGGAGCAAAGACACCTTCATCTATCCGTAATTAAGAATCAAAATGGCGATGCGTTGCCATTCCTGACGAATAAGATGAAATACCTCGTTACCACTAAATGGGATACCATACAAAATACGTGTGTATGACGCTTGTATTCGTAGTCTGAACCTTTTCTCTGTCGAACCGACCCTCTCGTAAAGTAAAGTAGCTGCCTGTAAAAGCTCTCAGCTGGGCAAAGGCCTCCTTATCAAATATTTGAGAGGGTGTAGGAGCCGGGAATGGCCCGCCACGCTGCTCCATTGCGGGTTGGCGGGCTTCAAATATCCTCGAAATAATATTTTTTTGAGACATGCAGGTTTTCTCACGATGTTTTCCTTCACCGCCAAGCATGTGGTAAATACAGCACTTAAAATTACTATTAAAAATTTTAGTAATGGCGCCACCGGGGATCGAACCTAGGTCAATTGCGCTCTATGATAGTAAAGTGAGCGCCCTGACCACTAGTCTACCACGGCTTTTTTACTTAACTAACTGACTTACCACCCTCTCGTGGTGCAGTTCCTCTAATACATGAAAGCACAAACCTTACCTGCAGCTTACCAACAGCCTGTAAATAGTCCACTACAGGAGGCATAGGCTTCTCCGATAAGGTGGATTTGGCATAATCCCTCCCTCGTGATAGTTTGGTGCAGCACCAGACGATTCGTGTCTTAGACGCTGCTGACCATCATCGGTCTGCTTATTTTTGGTTTAGTATTTATTCAAATACTTATCCCGCCATCATTCGGTAGCTAATGCGAATTATTAAGGCTTTTCCTTAGTCGCCTCTTACGACACCCAGAATGTACACACGTGTACAATAAAAACAGATGTTAGCATCATCATCATCATCATTTCAGCCTATCAGAAGTCCACTGCTGAACATAGGCCTCCCCCAAAGATTGCCACGAAGCTCGGTCCTGAGCCACCTGCATCCATCGACTTCCCGCAACACTGCGTAGGTCGTCACTCCATCTTGTGGGGGGTCGTCCTACACTGCGTTTTCCTGTACGTGGCTGCCACTCGACATAATACATGTTAGCATAACAGCATAAAATACTTAACGTAATAAACGCCACAGTGCTCGTAATGTGTTTAACGGAAATAGTAATAAGTTTAACACACCACATCGTTCCGTGGAAACGTAAAATATTCTGTTATTCCTAAAATTCGTGGGGAAAATAACTTTCTTTTAAATTCTTTATACCTACGTTTTCTGGACAAAATGAAACACGGAAATTTTAAACATTTATTTCTGTCATTTACTAATAAACAAAGTATTTAGTCGACTTTAAAATAATTTCACGGCTTTTTTTACATAGACTATCCGCTGCCCGCACCTTCGCCCGTGTAATCTCAAATTTTGTCCCAAGTGAACTCTTTCGTTCATATCCGTTCAGCCCATTAAACATATTTAGTAATAGCAAATATATAGGCATATTTAAGCACATCTGAAATCGTAAAGAACATTTTAATAAAAATTCAATCAAAAACCGTGAAAACTTTTCAGTTACATCTACTCAAACCTTAATTATATAAATAATAGTAAATCTTCGTCGTTGGTAAATCCAAAACGCCATGCCTCAAAGGCCGTTCATGTATTGATTAAATTATTATGAACATCTAGCTAGAAGGATTAGAGTTGTGATATTCAAAAGGTTTCTATTCCTCATAAATCTGATACTAATTAATGAAAATAGGGTCTATACGTTATGTTTTTCTTGCGGTATTTTTTCAAGTTACTTCTATCGGTTTTTTTTTTCATTTCACTCTAAATTAAAAAAATATCAAGTAATTTAATTATAGCTTTCTAATCGTAACGGTATATTTTTATTATACATAAATGCGGTATAAAATTCATAAACGCGATTTAAGTTTGGTAAATCGGTTGAAAAGTCGATTATAATGCACTCCCACAAATGCGTTCGCGTTATAAGATTATTTATCTAAATAGAAAAAAATATGTAAATAAAAACCTATTCACATTTAATGAAATGGTAACATTACAACTGTATATTGTTTCAATTTCAAATAGCAATAAGTGTATTGCAGAACATATTTTTAGATTATCAAAGGTTCCGCTCCAATATATTTCACGCTTTCACGGCGCCTTATTTACGGTTCCCACATTCGCATCATAACGAGGGAAAGGTATCCTTAGAGAATACTGGGCTTTCACAATATTCGCAGCGCCGGAGAACCGTCGTACTCTATACAGATAACACTAATGACATCACGCTAACTGACAGAGATATTCAAGGTCAAAGTCAAAATTCGTGTATTAAATTTATGTTTCTACGCAGTTTTTACGAACATCTGAGACATGTGTCGGCTCACAGAGTGTGTCCTCTCCAAAGTAACTATTTATATGTCCTGATTTGTTTCACTACTACTATATGTATTTTGTTATTTGTTTATTTAGAATAAAGATGAATAGTAAATTACTCAGTTTTACATACAAAAACAAAAATGGGATTTATTACCTAGTTCGAAGAGATCAAAAGAATCACACCTCTCCACCTCCCTCCTACAATTGTGTGCACTAATCCTTCAACACCGTGCACCTTCACCTCAACAATCACCCGCAAAAGCACTAAACTCGACAGTCCACACTTGGTAATATAACACCACCAACAATTAATACGCGACACGTGTTTCGCCTCGTAACAAGCCATTATCAAGCGATTGGACTCTGCGACGTACGACGTAAACTATAAATGTTTAAAATACTGGATTTTCACAAAGTAACGCCAGATTCTTTTTACTAAAATACCAAAAAATAAAGTATGATGTAAGTCATCGACACTAATGTTGGTAAGTTTTTGTAACTCGTCTGTAGTATCAGAAAAGGATACCAGATAGCTCTAATATTTTTTTCTTTAATAAACTGTGTAAAAATATCTGTTCTTTTATATAATTTGCCTCTATGAAGAAATGTTCTTAAAATATGACTACGTTTGTATATGTGTCATAAGAATAAAATTTCTGTAGTTGCAACAGCTTTTGAATTTTCTCTTGCTCTGTCCGGGTCTACCAGTCTGTATTAGTCCGGTGCTGGAGAAAGGTCTCTCCATAAAACGGTTGCCAAAAATGGGAACGCTATACGTGAGAGATTTGCCCTCACGAGAAAGAGTCTCATGGCTGGGCATGTGGGTTGGAGTATTCACCAACTATTTATTGCAAACTCTACTATTCAAATTCGAAATTTCTATATATACCGGAAGTAGGTGCCGGCACTGAGCGTAATGTCGCATTAGAAATGCTAGAGTTAGGAACTACTAATGTGGTATTTGGGTTTAGTATATTCGGATAGATTTTACTCCATCAAACAGACCCCAAATACGCCTCGTTTCTTAATCAACTGAGTGCACCGCGTTCAGATAAGGTAAGGTAATGGCATTGTAGAGAAAACTAATTTAAAAATCTAAGAATATTCTAACACATCTTTCTCTTTCCTTTCAAGACTTAGGTAGGTGTTAAGTCATACTTATTCGTGCGTTTATTTGATAAAGGATGTGTAATAGTTTTTAAATAAAATTTTATAGATTTTACATACACATATTTTATCTGCCCTCCAATAGCTACAACCACTTGAAATAAATTAATCACTCACACAGGCTCGCACTGCTGTCAGTAAACCGTAAAACTTGAAGTACATGACTAATAATTTTATTTATAAAAGTACTTCCCCGTAATTCTTTAACTAAAGTGTTTTTTTTTTTTTTTACAAGGTACTAGATGCTTACTTTTAAGCTTGCTTTTCGATTAATTTTGTACACTTATTTGTGATATTAAAGCATTATCTACATAATGTTATAAATTTTAGTATACTTTTTTTCTTATTTACTGTAATCTCCTTCAATGTTTTACTGCCTTAAGATTGACTGGTTGATAATGCTTTTAGCATTAAGTCCGTCTTTTGTTATTTTACCGATTCGAATGACTCAAATAAAGAAAAAAAAATAATATTTCAAAATAAACAAAACATCACTGCTAGTATATTGTTTTATTACCAAGTTACTAGCAACTTAGATTCTTTCTTATTAGTCTATATGCACCATATAAAAGCTCTATATGATTATGTATACGATAATAATAGTATATGATAATAGGATAGCTATATTCCATCAATTATTGATTACTATTTTTATTAATTCATCCAACTCGCACTGGAGCTGTCAGGTGGACCCTCTCTGGCCCAGGGATCTCACCAATATTGAAGAGAGGCCTTTGCCCATCAATGGGACAGTTACAGACTACACGTTTACTTTTCACTCTACTTCAGTTTTCAATTATTACTTTCAGCAACACATTAAGTTAAGTCTTAGCCATATCTTCTTTTTTAAATTCATGTCGCTGTAGGACGAGAGGCATAAAAGATACGTAAATACAAATAATACAAATAAATGGAATCTTTTTATCGTGTATCGTAAAGACATAAATCCTATGAAAATGAAACAGTCGTCTCCGTACCATTCAGATGGAAGTATTGGGAGACCCTCATAAATAACGGGTATTCCCGCACCTGTCCCCCGGAAAGACGATCCTATGGAAGGGATATTGCCCCTATATCTGTTTATTTCAACAAATGTACGAAGAAAACACAAGGCTATGTACATACAGACGCTGTTTTACCTGTATTGATTTAGCCAGGTCGCTCAACGTAAAGTTATCTTTCGTTTACGTGCCACAACTCAGAAGTCGCAAAGTAGATTTATGCACCAAGAGGCTAGAAAGCTTTAGCTACCTGAGTAATACAATTTACAAGAAACTAGGGCACCGATAGTTACCTTCACATTAAGTGTAATCATAAAAATTACAAAATTTACACGTTTGAGAGAACGTATTGAATAATATTAATAAGATAATATTATAATTTATATTAAGATTATATTATTTACATAATGAGACTATGATATTAGGATTATATTATCTTAATTAATGTAGAAATAATATAAATTTTAATAAAAAAGGTAATTTAAAAGGATTGAATGAATTCTATAATAATATAAAGCGATAGACAGAACAAGAAAGTGAAAGGTAACAAGTTAATAAATAAAATTACAACGCTTTGGAATTCTGTCACAGCTTTTCATCACTTGTCCAGATATTCCGGGCTTTGCATATTTGAATCCGCCAACTGAAGCTAGAATACAGCAGATGCAATTTTAAGCCCCATAATTTCAGTTTGAATGCTACTTCATATTACCAAGTTTATAGAAGAATCCAAATTTGCTTTTTATAGCTTATACTTTAGATGTTATTAATAAGAAAACTTTATTGATTTCGTCGTTTCATTTTCGTTTACATTTCTGTGTTCGGATTTATTTTTTTAGTTTTATATAGTAACAGTTGTATACCTTCAACTAATGTTACTGTTTGGATCTATTTTCTAACAAGTCAAGTGTTTTCGAGTTCGACTCGAGTTTGTGAAATTAAATTTTTTAAGATCTGTAACACCTTTTTTTCCTTTCGGTGCAAGTAAAGTTTTCTTATTCCTCGTAACTGCTTGTCAGTAAGTGGTATAATCAACCGTCTGGTACTCCCCTTTGGGTGGTAGATTCTTACGCCGCTATCTACCGGCGGTAGCTGGGTAATAAGTGAAAATTTAAAAAAGTTATTTTATGAAAACGTTAGTAAATTAATCGTTATGCTTCCTATTTCATAATTCCAAAATCTTATAGTTCATCCATGTCTTATCGATATAATATATAGGAAAGTTTTCTGAAATGACATCCATTAAAAAAAAATCGAAATAATCAAAATAAGAGTGGCCGTGTCGATACAATTTAAAATGTATTTGCAAAACTTGTTCTTAAGAGTTCCAGTCTTTGGTCTTCGTCACTAGGATTTTTTCAATCCACTGCTTCTTAACTTTTAACTTAACTCCGTCGTCTAAAATTAAACTAGTGATAGAAAAAAAAAGAAGATAACTTCTTTTGTCAAATGTCTAAATGTCTAATTTTTTTAAATCTACCTTTTAATAATAACGATTTTAGATTTATATCCTGGCTGGATTGCTCCCATCGTCACAAATTATTGGTTGTTGGGTCTGAGTGGTGTTGTATATGTTAATTTGAACAATCTTCTGTTAACTGTTTTCTTACCGTAATGGTGAAGTCAACCTTCATCTACTGCTATAAATCGTGACAAAACATAGTCAGAATCTTCTTCAGCTATCAATAGAGCAGTTCCTCTCAGTCTGGTTTGTTTTTGTCCGTTGGTATTGTACTGAATTCATGTCTTTACAAACAATAAACCGCACCGTGATACGATGATCTGCTAAAAGAATCATATGGTAAATCTAATAACCCTTGTAACTCTTGATTTACTTTTTCGTAGATAATTCCGCACCTAAATTCCATCCAAATTTTTTCCACGTTCAACATGCAACAAACAAGCTGCAAAGATTTAACTTCTATTTAGAAAAAAAAACATAATCAGTAGTGTCTATTAACCATAAATGCTAGAATTTGATTTATCTTCAAGGATACCTCCTTGATACTTTTATTTTACATCACTTGTTCTTTCCGAGCTTCCTACACGTAATTCTCAATAACAAACGAGTAACGCAATAATAACCTATGTAATTATCGAGAAACTAGTCACCGCTCTGTACTATTTCACAGTTACACCAGTAATGATTCCAGATTGTCCACCGCACACGAAGTGGAAAATGAATTCAATAAATTCTAATCACACAATAATGCAATTATAATTCCAATGCAATGCCTCCAATTGTATTAATGTATTACAAATTCCTTACAACAAATAATCCATGCAATGTTCATTCAATGGCCAAGATAGAACGTGCTATCAAAATTCTAAATTGCACATAGCGCCTAACGGTCTAATAGAAGCCTATTCAGTATTCCGTTCATGTTTCGCAATACGCCGATTGTAATGCCTGCTTCTTTAACCAGTAGAATGCCTACAGCCGTTTTATTCATTGTCGATAATTCGGTGTTGTTTTAATTTCGCTGTATTAAAAAACTGCCGGAGTGCAATTTCTTTTGCATTATTTTGTTAGCAGTGGACTTTTACAGGCTGAAAAAGTAAAGTATATACTAGACAGCCGTGCACCTGATAAATCGTGCAGTAAAAAATGGTATTAATAATTTTAGCGGTGCCACCATTGGGGATGAAACGCTGGTCAATCGCACAATATGAAATTAAAGCGATTACCCTCAGCACTAAGTTTCCACGACTCTATATAACATAACAAAGCCACAGACCTATATAACGCATGGAAAAAAAAACATTGTGATTCTCATAACGAAGACGTGAATCTTGCAGCCTTTCCCTACTTTCATGTCTCACACCTTTCGACAGCTTTTTAGAGCCCATTGTCGTCGGAGGCAGTCTCGGAAGTATTTAACACCTTCTGAGATGCCTTTCCCCGAGAATATCAAAGAAGAAAAAAATGTTGTAGAATATTGAAACGATTTTAACATGTCAATAAGGATAAAAGTAATTTTCCATTAAAATATTCCCGATTTATTTGCGACACTATTGATAATTAAACCGTTACCTTGCTGCACTGGATTACATTGCTTAAAACCTCTTGATTTTTAAATAAAAGGTATAACGATTTTAACTAAAATACATCTAAAATTTCATTGTTTACATACTGGGAGTCTACAATATATTAGGTAAAACAGTGAAGAATCGTTGTAACTATTTAAAAAAAAACACAGTGGATCTCTCCATTTTTTTTAAACAGATTTTGGACTACTGCATGGTCAGTGTTCTTAACCACTGAATTGTTGGTCCTAGTCTCGAATTATTTAAATTACTTAAAAAAAAGTTGATTATTGTTGTGTTTCATCTAAGACAAAACTAGAAAGCTGTTCTCTGGATACTAAGCCTACGTCTATAACAGTCCTGAGTAACACCAAGCGACGATTTTGTACAATCATGCCTCCCAAATATCTTTAAGAGCCGGCAACGCTCCTACAGTTCCTCTAGAGTTGCAGATGTACGTGGGGAACGGTAATCATTCACCATCAGGAAAGCCGCTTGCCCATTTCCCATAAAAAAGAGCACTTCACTGCCTACTCTTCTACTCACACGTTTAGTGCCTACTAGTTTCAGTGCCTAAGGGTTATATAGCAGCTATTATTTTATATGTACTTAAGGGCCGTAACAGAATAATGCACACTTGGCGGAAGTATAATTTGTAGGAGTGTAGGTACCGCGGAAATGGTAAATTCAAGCGGTACTTGTAAGAACTGCTACATCGAAGTCCTACCGCCTAGTCAAATTGTGTCTGCCCCCTTTCTCAATAAATTGCATTAAACCCATTCCCTGGCGTTATCGTATATGCTATGAATTGTGTTCCGAAAGAAGAAGAGATTGCCATAGTATTACCTGAGCTTACCCACCTTTGACGACCACGTGGCTTAGTTGCTAGCGTACCTAACTTCGGAGCCGTAGCTTCTGTGTTCGAATCTTCTTAACTTGAATTTTTTTTCGTTTCGTATTTTTTACAATTCATTTTATTCATTACAATTCATTTGAGCTTTCCTCTGACTCTGATAACATAACAATAACATCGAATACAGAAATTTACGGATGTGTGAACTCACTCGTGTATATTCTTCTCCTCTGTGTTTGCGCGTTCTCTTACGTCACAATAATATCACCTTCAAATCGTACAAGTTACGAAAAACTGATAGCTCCTGCTCTCCAGGTAGGCGATCGAAATATGGCAAGAAGAATTATGTAAAACAATCAAAATGGTACAAAATAAATTTTCTTCAAGTTTACAAATTCACCGACTGAAAGCTCGGTTAATTGCTGATGTCACAAGAGCCTCAAAAAGTTTGCCGTCAGCGAATCCGCGCAGAGAGCGAGGGACGGTTGAAAAACATCGCCGAGTGCTCCAGTTGAAAGTAAAATTTGAACGTGTAAGGAGAATAAAATATCTAAGTGGTTTTTATGTAATAATTTTTTGTTTAAAGCTATAGTACAAATTAATGTGTTTAGTATTAAGAACCACTGTACCCCTGGGGCCGTGTTTGCTAGCATACGAGTAACCAGAGTCCGACTCCCTATGCTAGCAACACTAAAATTGTTAATAGCAATTTTAAATGCTGTTCCTCGATGAAGGAATACATTATGAGGAAGCCACTGGCCTCATTCGCAATACCCCAAAAAATAAATGTGATTTTTGTGGAATAGTCGATGAGGCCTAAAGCATGTTTGAAAAATACACGTTGTAACAGTTTTTTTTTTATATTATAGCAGCATAGGGCAGTGTGGCAGACTTTTCTCGGCTTCAAAACCTCTTAAAAATTAGAGGAGACCTTTTGTCCAGCAGGAGGGGATTCATCGGCTGCTACTATGCTGGAGTATTAATCCCTTGATGCCGTAAAACACAAAGTATATTTGTCAAAGCCCTGCACTTGATTCGCCATTGTGTGTTTTAAGTGTGTGGAAGTGGGTGGGTGTGTGTACGATGGTTGTTACGATTCAATGTGTGAATGAGTGTGTGTGTTTGTGTGTGTGTGAGAGAGAGAGTATGTGTGTATTAGAGACAGAGAAAGAAAGAAAGAAAGATATTACCAAGGAAAGGGAGAGAGAGAACTTTTTTTTTTTTTTTGTAGGTACTGCGCAAATAATTCTCTCATAACATGCATCATAATCCCAACTCTTAAAACTGCCTGATATTTGGTCGTTACGCATTCCGGTCTGATTTTCATTAACTATTGTAACGCGATATGAGAATATTTTTACGTTTTCGGGCAAAGATTAAAGTTTCAGTTAATTGGGTGACTTATTCGCTTTTTGTGACCGTGTCTGTAACCTACTTTCCCTTACACTTGCCAAGCCATTGTCGCTGGTCGTTGCGTTTCTTTGTCTTCAGTATTGATTTAAAAATGACAATGTCGGTGTTTTTTTATCTTTTCTTTTTTTAACATTACCTTCTGCTATCTGTCTGTCGGTGTGTATTGTAGATTTGACTATATCATGCTCACTAAGAGCCCTCTTCTTGATTGCTATATGCGTCATACTTGTGAACAGGTGCTAATTGTGGGAGCTGCAGTGCAGCAGTGTGCAGTGCGATTGTGCTTTAATATTATGGATATTCTTGTATCACGCTTTCAGTTGACTATGGGACCGTTACAGTTTTTGAAAAAAAAACAAAAAAGAGGATTGTACCAGTTTCACAACACATTTTAATATAAGTTAACATATAAGTAACCGGTTACTTATATAATAATCAAAACAGCATCTTCAGAATAAGCTTCCTGAAGATGCCGTAAAGCAGACAAGCTAAGTTCAGACAAGCTACAAGAGATAATAATAATTGTCAATATGATGAAGTTTCACCAAGTCACAACAGTCGCAAGTATAAATTGTCTTTCTTACGTCGAAGAACAAAGAATTTTCATACATAGATATTCATTATATTTATGCTTGTGTCCGTCTGTCGGTCAGTCTGTCTACTCGTCTGTCCGAATGCCCGTCTGTCCGTCTGTCTGTCTGTCGGTCAGGCCGTATGTCACGGACATCTGGCTCATAGACGGAATGAGTTACAGACCTGCAATGTGGATATTTGCTGTAGAATGTTGATCCAATACTGAATAATGACTTAGAAAGACAATTTTTTTTTGTTTATTACAAGATTACCTGATTCTTTTTTCTCGCTCTTGGATGTGGGGTAGTTTATAGATCATTTGAGTACAGTACAAATATATTTTGTTTCTCTTCAAATGTAAAGGGTCGTCAAATTTGTCAAGACTATCCTATAGACCTGAACTAGTTAAAAATTTGAAATCTCTGTATATTATTATTATGCACCATATATGAGTATCTTATACGATCCCCCTCAGATACGATCTTTAAACAACAAATACTGTAACCACCAGTTCATAATGTAGTTTGTAATCTGTGACCAAAAGTAACAAATTTTTTTAAGGTTTTTTTCTTTCACGACTTGTTGCGATGTCTAGCTCGGAAACGAAATACTTCATTCTTTAGCTATCACCACCCCATGTGGTTTCCATTTACAACTAAAAACTAAAACAGAAAAAAGAAAACGTTATCTAATTAAATACATAATTTTAAAAAGTTAACATTGTATGGAAACCTAATATAACGAAGCCCGACTCGCACTTGGCCAGTTTTTTGTGATACACATACTTTGCTTTTTATACCCAGAGTCAACCCTATGAACACCACGGTCCACTTCGCGTTGTTAGACGCATTTACCATCCTTGGCAGACTGATTGGCGCTGTCCTTAGCAGACCCCTCGTATTTCCTTAGCTGCTATTAGTCATCGGTTTGGGTATTTTGGGTATGGGTTGGTATTCCTAAAATTTCTCCGACTCTCATCTTACGGCATTGAACGAGTACATTACCATAATGTAATCTTTATTCATTACATCGTATGTATTGTATCGTATGTCATGAGTTATAAATGTTTAATTATTTGGCCGTGTGTTATCGGAATAAGAATTTGCCAGGCTCTTTCTGCCCGTGGGTGTCATAAGAGACGAATAGAAAAGCCTTGAAATCTCATGATGCTCCGGAATAACCATCTCGTAAAATACCTGACCAAAAATAAACAGAGCGATGACGCACAGCAGCGTCTGAGGTGCGAGGCGATTATTTTGTTTATAAACATAGAATATGTAACACTTTAGGCATAATAGCAGTGGTAGCCTAGTGGCCAAAGCCACTAACTTTAGTTTCATAGAGCGCGAGTGATCTGGACTGCCGGCACCACTGACTTTGTTAATAGCAATTTCTAGTGCTGTATTTACCACGTCCTCGGCGGTGAAGTAAAACATCATGAGGAAACCAGCATATCTGAGATACAATAAAAAATACTACTTCGAGGATATGTGAAGCCCGCCAATTTTCACTGGAACAGGCTTCAAATCCCTCACAGATATTTGAGAAGGAGTCCTTTGCCCTGTCGTGAGCACTTGCTACTTTACTTTTTACATAATACTTTTATTTGGAGCTATAAACATATATACACATTTGGTAAATCCTCCTTAGGCCTGCCGCCTATAGTGCACTATCTACGGGCTACACAGGTTAAGGTTAAACGTAAAAACTTTTATACTCGTAAATTTACAACCAGAAATAAATAAGCAAAGTAAAGGAACAGTCATAAATCTGTAACTGCAAGCTCCGCCTTCGATACGTGTACCTACCAGAACATTCTTTAAAATTTTAAAATGTTTCTTGCATGTACGTCAGCGGAAGAAATAGTGCAGTTCATTTTTACTCTATGCATGTTCATCGTTGCCGTAATCTACATACATATTTCTGTTCTTTTTAAATTAATGCCTTACTTATAATGACGATTACCTGCTCCAATCTAAGTTAGATATAACACAATAGTATATTAAAATAGATACTTTGTTTCTTTTATTTAATTACATATATATATATATCAGTTTGATGAATCATTCTATTTCCTGTGTGGTATAGTTGAAGAAATACGTCACAGAACACAACAGTTTTTGTGACTTATCTCTTACGTGCGAGTGGGGTTAGCATATAGGAAAAAAAGGTGGCTTTACTGCATCCCGTCGCCAGTACTTCCTTTGTTGGCTAGCAGGGTGCACCACCATCAGGACCGTGAGGTTGACATTTGAAAAAATGGCATATTCCCCCTTACATCATATTAATTGTAATAGAGTAGGGCAAGCCCTTAAAAATAATTATGATAAAAATTAACTTTATGAAACGTATAGCATCTGTAGCTTCTGTATTTAGTTTCTAATTTTAAATAATATTGTAATTTTAATAAATCAATAATTTAAACATTAAGAATAAACAAAAGGATACAGAAAACATTAAAAGGATAAGTCAATAAGAAGTTACAATTTGGTGACCCAACGCTACAAGTAAGATGTAGGTGGTGCAATATTAAAATACATACGATACAACTAAAGCTAATACGTACAATTAAATAAAAAATACCTCAAACACAATATACTCTTAATATCAATAAATACAATAAACAAAATTTCAGTAGTAATTTGTTCTGACGGTGCCCAAGAGATTGATTCATATAATCCTCTATAAATAATTTCTTAAAGGTGCTATTGTGAGGTGATATATTTTGATAAGAGTGTGATATCGCGAGAGTTTAGGTTAAGTCAACAGCAAATATAAACAGTGAAGTGTTTTTGTTTTATATTCCCGAAGGCGTCAACTCCATCATTCTCAGAAGCCGCAGTAGGCAATAATTCACGCGTAAGTAATATTATGCAACAGTCGGCGCGTGGCGGGTGCGTGCTTTGTTTTTGATGAATATGAAGCTCACATTGTGCTCGGTGCGTAATGTTACAATAGCGGTGACGTAATAGAAATACGGATTTGTTATAATAATTTAAGTATAGCATTTAAGGTGTAATATTTAAGTGCATACTGAAGGTCATTGACAGTTTGGACATCCTTATTTCCATCAATAATTGTAAAAGAAAACTAACTGTAGTATTAAAAATAAAAATTAGTCTACGGCAAAGTCGACACTTTTTTAGTCTCAGAGAAGTACCGGCAAAAAACTCTGGGGTCTTGTTTTTAATGCTACGTTACAATGTCATTTACAATAAATAAAATAAAGTCAAAACAATGTCAAATGTACTTTATTGTTTTTTATATTTAAATTTTTACACTAGGCAACGAACTTGTAAGTGCATTTTAAGAGTTATTTCCACACATCATTGTTCTCAAAATATCTATCTATTTTATAGTAGGGCTTTTTATTTTAAGTAAAGATTCTTTAATGAGTTTTTTTTTAAATTGTGTCAGTTTGTTAAACTACATTTTTAGAGATTTTATTGTAAAAATTTATGTCTTCATAGATATAGCCTTCAAGATGGAGTGACGACCTGCGCAGTGTTGCGAGAAGTCGACGGATGCAGGTGGCTGAGCTTTGTGGCAAGCTCGGTCCTGAGCTTTGTGATAGACTGAAATTATGATGATGATGATGATGTCTTCATATAAAAATGATGATGTCTTTCTAATTTTAGCCAATTTAGGAAACTAGCGTATCCCGACACGATTTTTAAAATTTAGTAAAGATAAGAAAAATTGTCAATATGATGAATATCACTGATACTTTTAGCTTAACGTTAAAAAATTGTTGAGTGATCGACTGATACTCGTACAAAAATTATTTACATGCAAATTATATGTAATGTATGAGTCGAGGCTCACATAAAAATAACAATGTTTAATGTGTGTATCTCGGGCCTAAGCATAACTATCTCTAGGTAGGTAGGCTCGAGTTCACAAGCAGTACATATATACTAAATAGTTTTACCATACGAAATCTAATATTAAGGATCTATTAATTTGTCTGTGAACATTTGCCTTAAGATAGGTGTCACGTAATTGTGTTTAGTTTTAAAAGTTTTAAACATTCAGTTTGAAAAAGTTTGTTACCTATGCAATTTAACACTTGTACATAGTTATTCAAAACATTCCTTTGTTTCAAAAAGTATTCACCATAAAGTAAAAGCGATCCATTGACAATCGGGCACACAAATAAAACTTGCCAAACAACAGCAGATCGTACGTCGTCGACAGATACATATAGGGCGGCGTAAAAAATACAAAACCCCGCTGTTTTATTACATAAGTATGACTAATAAAGTTCACTTCGTTACACAGTGATCAATATATCTCCTATTCTCTCAACGTATTTGTCGACAAACCTTCAAACGTTGTAGCAGAGTTGCTTTTAGGTAAGTTCATCGTAAAATGGTATTTCGCTATGTCTCCACGCCCGTGGCGCCACTCACGCCCGTAAAGTAGTTAAGCTAACACAATAAAATGTAACTCTAAATTAGCTCCTCGTTTTACAAGCAATAAATTTAATAGGCTCCAGTGCGGGGGTCCTTTGCTCGCGCTCAAAATTTTAACTCAGCGACAATTTGGTTAGGGCCTCGCGCGAGGCGTGTCAGAAATCAAGTTGGGTAATCAACTTTTTAGTGTTATTATTGACTGAAGAGTTACCCCTAAAGTAAACGGAGGGTCTAATGTTTGAATAGTGTTTCTTTTATATTGAGTAACGAAAGGTTCGTTACTTTACGCTTTATGCAAAATGAAAGCAAGTTGTTTCCGATTCGTTTCTTTTAAGATTTAGTATAATTTTTTGACTATGTTTTGATTTGACTGTCAACTATAACCATAGTATATTATAAATAAACCAATAAACCATAGTATACATAAATAAATTAAGACATTGAAGTCATTATAAAACTTGACGACCCGAAGACATTTCACATTCAAAGTCATTCAGAGAGCAATAGAAGGAGTAGCATTCGGAGTTTTTCAAATGGATGAGAACAAGTTAAGTCATAGGCTTCTGCGTCTGCAAATTGAATTATCAATGGACTGATCTCATCTGTCGTGACTACCGCGGAGGACAATTTACACAATATGGCTGGCAGCAACTGGATAACTTAGGCAAAGTGCGATATTAAGAAGTCTGTTTTTAAAGGTCTGTGTTGGGACTCCACTGGCTTTACACGGGAGAGATGAAATGACAATTTCTCTTAAATTGCCATATAGCTGTCTATAAATACGCTGCCATAGGTATATATGACAAAATGGCTTAGTTTAACGTTTAAAGTCGAATCTTCTTCCAGTATCATAGTGAAAAATAGTTAAAGAATATGTTTTATTCAATTTGCTTGCTTCTAAGAAGATCTCAAACCAGCACATATATACTCGTAAATATACATAATACATGCTGCTATAATTAAAGTTAAAAATCAACACTTTAATGTCTGTACTAATATTGGCTTCGAAGTCAGACCCTACAACCAAAGATTACTAAACAGTAACTCCGCTACGAGGCTACGACATCGATTTGCCGGTAAACGGTATTTTTATGTGCAGTTGTATAACAGAATTGCATTTTATTTTAATTAATGTACAATTCCAATTAAGCTTGGGCAAAATTGTTGTCGATTGTTTGCAATTAAATATAATGCGTTTCCGCAAATGACCACAAATACACACTATATTTGCGGTCACGCCCAAATGCGACCACAAAAAAATTGTTACGCTTAAACTGTGTCCAGAAGGTTGCCATAACATATTTATTTATTACACAAAATATAATTACTGAAACATTGCCATTTCAATTTAAATGTATTGTAACATTGTAAACTTGTTGATTTCACTTAAAACTTGAACTAACGAATCTTTTTATAAAAAATCAATACCTTGTCTATTTAACTTATAGCTAAAGACTTTGCATAGGAGAGCTATTCCTACGTTTTGTAAGTTTTCAAATAATATTATTTCCTTAAAACGTGTTGGCAAACATGGCCAATGTAGTACAAAAGAAATATCCGTAACAAAAAGAAAACTTTTTATGGTTAGTAAAGTAATTTATAATATTACTGTTAACATGCTTGTGCCAGTTCATACCAATTTTCTTGATAAGAATTGTACATTTAAAAAAAAAAAAATAAATGTAAAGGATTGAAAGGTGACAAAAAAAACAAATAATGTTATACTGTTATTGGAATAATGTATTATTATTTAATCTATCCCGATCTGTCTCGATCTCCATTAATCCAACTACGAAAACTTGACAGTGAGTTGCGAGATTCACATAATGGTGAAGTAATTTCTGGGAAGCCGCCACAACTTCCGGACAATTCTATTTGAATATATGAATGAAACTTTGTAAATGGACGATAATGGATACTCAGCCAACCGTGAATATATTACTTACTTATATTATTGGGACTCGCATGGTGATGATCAACATAATAGTCGTCGTAATAAGTAAAGCGATAACAGATAAGATAAGAAGGGCATTAAATCGCTTAAACGCTTTAGACATCTCCTCAACAGTACATCATATGGTATGTAATAGTTTCATTTCAAATGTGTAGTGTTCACGTAAATATAAGAAATCATTGAGTTTATAAAGCATTTACTTTATAAAATATCTATGAAATGTAATGAGCATATATAGTTTTGTAGTAAAAAAATATGTGGTAGTGCCGAAAGAATCTGCCACCCACTTTTTTGAATGGAAGGATGAATGCATATGTGGTTTGTCAAATGTGATAAATGTAATGGTGGGGGCGATGTAGAATATGATCACAGACTACAGACTTTATAGAGCGTCGATGTCGACAAACATCAGCTGTAATATGTTCTTTCGTAATTAATAATGTCGGGAATGAAAACGTAAATATTAAAAGCTACAAAATCCGTAAATAATGTTTTCATTTCAAAGGTAAACGAATAAATAATTAAATAAATTCATTTATTTTCGTTCTGGTTCATTCGTTTTACTTTACGTGACGCTTCCATTTCTCTACACAAGTTAGTCTACCGCGATCATAAATGTTCACTTCAAACATATATTCTGAGAATCAAGGTGACTGAAGAAGTAACCAAATAGACTCTCTAGTCTAACAAAATACTACGAGTTAATAACTTTGCTATAGATTGACGTGAACTTTTGTTATGTAATCTAAATATCCCTTTTCGCTTCGAAGAGGGATTATTCTTCGATTTCTTTGAAACTACTAGATAATCTAGTCTGTGTCCGATACGATGTGTAATAAAACACTCACAGTCGTAAACGTTATTTAATTACAAAATGTTGCAAATTTTTCTTTATTCTAATGTAAAAAATAAATTATTTTATTATATGACATTATTAAATAATTATTATTTGCAAGTCAGTCAATGTCCTACTATTGGGCAAAAGCCTCCTCTCAATATTCGAGAGGGTTTTTAATGTATGTAAATGTTATCGGTAAAGAATAAAAGACTTTCGAAATAAATTCTGGCTTGAAATTCAAGAATTTAACTAGTATATTATCAAATTGAGAATATTTTTTTTATATTACTAAATATCACACCGGAAAAAACAGGAAAAACACAGAACACTTACATTGTAACTGTTAAATAATATTTGATAACATCTTCAATTCTAACATTCCTTGCCTCCTACCGTCATAGACACTCCAGGGAATCTCTTTATATAACACAAAGCCCTCTAGAGAATATTGAATACCTATGACAAACTTACCTAACCTAATGCAAACATATGTCAGTCCGAGTCGAAATAAATTTTCTTTTCAATTTAGGCTTATTTAAATATCTTATGAACGTCAAAATCTACACCGGTTCGCAAAATCAAACCTTCTAAGAGGAGAACCGACAAAAAACTGTGGTTCTTTTATCATTGTTATGTTGCATAAATTCGTATCACCGTAAATCATTACACGCAATGTAATTATTTTAATAATAAATAATAATTATGAAATCACCATTCCATACGACGAGAATCTCGTGAAAGCCGAAACAGACGAGAAGACAAAATATCTGGATCTGTCTCACGAGGTGAGCGATCTATGGGGCGGTATGCCTATCGAAATTATTCCGATACTCGTCTATGCAAATGGGTTAATTCCAGTGAGCCTCTCGGAACATCTGAGGCGGCTGGGACTCCGTGACGGACCGCTCCGAACTTAAATGCAGAAGGCGGTGCTCCTTTATACCGCTCGCATCATCAGTCGGTTTCTTACCGTTTCCCCCTTACCCTCGGCTGTCTGGTCTCCCCTGCCGAAGGCTTCCGTCTGGTTGGGATATTATATACTTATTTATTATATAAGTATTTTAATTATAATGTATTTTAAAATATCTTATTTATTTTATAGTATTTTATGCATATTTTTATATACCACCCAAACAGAAGAGTATTTAAGTAAATAATCCCATAATAATAATAATTACAATAGTAAGCAATAATACTGATGTTTTATTAATCTTTCTCTGCTTTTAACTGACGCCGATACTAAACACATAGAAAGAAGGATTCAAAATGACACAATGTAATATATTATATATAGATCGTAATGTCCGTATATTCTCACACCAACGAAACCCGGTAAGTATTTTTAGAAGTAACGTTCCATAATATCACTAACTTGAAAGTAAATAAATGTAATCCCATTATTACGCGCATTAACGTCAACTTGTTATCAGACTGTAACGCCCACTGGGCAAACATGTTTGAAAATCACTCTACTACGACTACGAAATAAAAAAAAATTATTGACACGTAACTAAAAACTAAAAAGCGTTTCCATAAACATACTGGTACTTCTGAAATTACTTATAGCGCCAACTCAGTAGGTGGTAATTGTATTTTTTATAAAATTTAATTATTTCTGAATTTCTCGTTCTGTATAATAATCTCGCACCAGACATGTTGCTTCCCCTTACTAGTCTGTGAGATATATGTTCGGCAAATTCGGATTGTTTCGGTATATTTTTTCATGGTAGAGGCGTAAACGTGGCTCAACTGATGGTAAGCGATTACCGTCGCCCACGTACATCTGCAACCCCAGAAGAGCTGCAGGTGCGTTACCAGCCTTTAATTATATTTGGGACATGGGAGGAAGGATGAGGAGGGGGGATTGGGAGGGAGAGTGGATCTCCGGTTACCTTACTAACCGAACTAAACGCAGAAGCACAATATGCCTCTACTATACGCCGGTATTTTGCGAGGATACATATACAGGGTCTTCTGCTCGCGAGTCTCTACCGACGAAGCTGTAAACACTGCCAGACCAACAGTGTATCTACCGTGGGGGTTTTAGTCAATGAAATATCTTCAATGTTTTTCCCGACATGACCAGTCACCGCCCTCCATAGTTGGTACCCACACGTAAAACTGTAAAAAAAACATTGAAACAATTTAAGTTCTATTGTAATTAGTCATGTTAATCGGGTCGGATTGACACAGATAATGATAAACAATTTTTTATTTGTTTTGTTAATGTAACTAATAACGGTATTATAATAACGAGTTATAACTTTAAAACAATTGAAGTTCTATGGTAATGAGCCATAACAGAATTTATTTTTGAGTCATAGAACTAATTCAAAGAACAGTACGGATATCAAATCATAGGTTTAATAATTCTTCTATTTTGGTCTCTAGTAAACTTCGGTTACATTTTTATGTGAAAAACGTAAAGTAAAGTAGCAGCCTATAAGTGCCCACAGCTGGGCAAAGGCAACCTTTTCAAATACGAGTATCAGAGAGGGTTTAGGAGCCGGGAAGGGCCCGCCACGCTGCTTCTGTGCGGATTGGCGGGCTTCACATATCCTCGAAATAATATTTTTATTATTTCTCAGACATGCAGGTTTCCTCACGATGTTTTCCTTCACCGCTGAGCACGTGGTAAATACAGCACTTAAAATTGTTATTAACAATTTTAGTGGTGCCGGCACCGGGTATCGAACCCAGGTCACTCGCGCTCTATGAAACTAAATTGAGCGTCCTGACCACTAGGCTATCACGGCTCCTGTGAGAAACGTGAACCTTACATTTTAGTTTTTCTTGGAATATAGTTAAAGGTTAACGGTATCGTGGTGGAGCCAGGCAGCGGCTTATATTGTGGCTCGAATGGGCCGGCTCGATCTGGGTGGAACTGGGATCTAGAGGCAACCGGAGGCCCACTCCTCCTCCCCCAACCCTTATTACCCTTCCCATCTCCCAAATATCTTTAAAGACCGGCAACGCACCTGCAGCTCTTTTAGTGTTGCAGATGTACGTGGGCGACGGTACATCACTTGCCATCAGATGAGCCACTTTCTCATTTCTTATAAAAAATATTAAAATTTAAAAAATTGCATTAAAATCTATAACTATTAGTGAGTAGGCAAAAACACAAAGCCCACCGGAAATACACTAAGGGTATAAGCGTTTTCGAAATGATTAACTCTCGCATAAGTGGGTTACAATCCTATTACATTCATTATATAAATCGTTCAATCGCCTGTTATGACATTAATAGAATGAATGGTATGTCCCGGAAGGACACATGTGCATTACAATGAAAGCTATAAGTATACTAGAATTAGTACTATGCAATGCTAAGACTGAATCAATTGATTTCAATTCCAAATTATCATTATAATTTAATATGCCATTGTTCTTTAATTATTATTTAAAGTGACAGATTACGTAATTAAAATATTTTTTTAAAGGGCCAATAGCCAAATGGGTTAGGGTGCGGACTATGAAACATGTGGTCGTAAGTTCGAGCCCACCATTCGACTATTGTCGTGAACCACTCCAGATACAAGCTGTAAGCTTAGTTGGAGGGTTAACAGGAATATTAGTAATGTTACTTAATAAATATCATTGCTAGTATTTTTTAGTTGAAAAGCAAAGGAAAGTAATAGTACGTGTATCGTTATTTCTTATCTATGAGCGTCTTAGGTGCGAAGTGTGTGCTTCTGCGCTCGCCAACGCGCTTTACCAATGAAAAATTAAAAAAGGTCAGAAAAATCTCAACACTTCCGATAAATAAAGAATATTTATCGCAAATATGCCAGATTTAAATTATCCATGGCGTCTTTACAACTTAGGAGAGCATTTTGCACTGCAGTGTAAATGTCCCAGGGTTACTGACACTGCATACAAATTGTTATCTGCAAATCGGCAGTACTGAGTTATAATGAGGGTGCACTTGATGTTTTCGGAAAAATACGTATCTATAATATATACGATCGTATACGTATTACTGAGTGCAGTAGGGGTGCCCATGCACTACAGATGCTGCTTCCCATCACTAATCCTTGAGGTTTGGGTCCGGCTTAGTCGGAAAGATTTTCCGCCATTAATCAGTCGCCAGAGCCTCGGCCGTTAGACAGCTGGGTGAACCGCTTTCTGGTGAACTTAACCTTTAAAACAAAACCTGATATATTCCTCTTTACATAGCAATTAAATTATTCCTCATTCTAACTTCCCGACTATGCGAAGAAATGTGAAGTTTATGTTAGACGCCCATGTAATAAACCATTATGAATAAATTAATTGACATAGTGCAGTGGTGGCGTGGTGGCGAAGTGGTGGCGGCGTAAGAATCTGGCAGCCTCTTTCTTCCTGTGGGTGTCGTAAGAGGCGATTAAGAGAAAATGCTGCTCGTATGGGCCGGCTCGACCGGGTTGGTACAACAGCCTCGCAGAATACCGGCGTGGAGTAGAGGCATCTTGCGCTTCCGCGTTTCGTTCGGTGAGTGAGATAACCGGAGGCCCACTCCCCCACCTCCCAAATATCCTTAAAGGCCGGCAACGCACCTGTGTACGTACGTGGGCGACGCTTATAACTTACCACCAGGTGAATCGCTTGCACGTTTGTAGCAAGTCCTCTTTATCGGAGAGGCCTATGTCCTACAGTAGACTATTTATAGACTATTTAGATGAGGTAAGGAATCATGGTCGCTTCAGGGCCTGGGCCCATCAAGCATTTCCATGAACACACAGAAAAATGCTGAACCGTTTTACATGATAGATATACTCACAACGCCGGATGGGTTGGTAAAAGCGGTGTCAATACTTTCTCTTTTCACTAGTGACGCAGTTCCTCTTATTCTGATGGATTTTCGGGTAGGGCCTAATTTGGCAGTGGGTTGGGTTAATTGCTTGCACATTAGATTGATATGAGACACAGCCTTCGAACCACTCATTGGTATTAAATGATTAGTATATATAAGATTCACTTATGTAAGGAGTACGAAAATTTTTCTACATTGAAATTGTATATACTATACTTTTGTACAATTTTTCAACATCACGATTTTATTATTCAATATCTCGGGTCTTAACCTTATGTTTGTACAAAAAGAAAACAGACTAGAAGACTCGTTAGTAGGTAAATAATTTTTTGTCAGTTCGCATCGCACTATGATACTAATCTTAATTGAGGTTGTGTCGTTGAATTGGAGTCATAGCAACTTGATATTTGTTTTTTGTTGTTACGAAACACGAGGAATCCAAGTTTTGCCCTCACGTATTCCGGCTAATTCCTTTGTCTTCTTTTGTTCGCGTTTAACTTTTTTATTAAAATAAAACATACAAGTTAAATGGTTATAAAGGTATTAAAATTTTTATTAGTATAGTTAATTATCATACAATATTAAGCACTATGTCGTCCGCTAATCCGATGAACATTTCTTGCTTTCTTACATTCGAATATATTAACTGGTAATTAAATCTTTGGATTGAAATTTGGGAGGAAAATTCGTGTATGTCCTAAACAGTATAGTGTACGTAAATATTAAAAAAGAACTCTTATAATAATAATTAAATTTGTCTTATAATCTTATTAGGTCACCTCAATCTTAGTAAGTCAGCGCTAATTGGTTTTATACTCGATCATCAATTGCTTGTTAGTGCATGATGAGGACCGCGTGGTTTATTGTTTAGCATACCTGACTGCTGAGCCATGGGTTCTGGATTCGAACCCCAGCCGCAGCCTATACTTGTGCAAATCACAAATTATTATTTCGGAGTTTGTTATTAGTATGAAACTCTACATTTAAATTCGTTTACACATATTATTATTTTTATGAGATAGGTACTTATAGATTTTCTATGACTGGAACATTAAAAGCCTATTTCGATTTATGAAAAAAATGCCTAACATTTCATCTGAAATTTATACGAGTTCAATATGAAATAGCCACACCCATGTACCGTCCAAGTATTACTACTCATAGACCAATTTTAGCAGAATCGTTGAACGACTTCAATAATCTCAATTCTCTGTAAATATTGCGTTTTGCTGATTTTGGCTCAGTACCAAACATGAAAAAATTTCGCAAAAACATTATACACTTATTGAAAAAAACACTGCCATAATATTAAAAACCGATATTACCGTATCTATTAAAGTTCTATCTAGATATCATTATAGTTTAAAAAATATTTTATAACATTTTATTACGATTAAAACCAATGGCTGGTCTTAAATATAAAGTATCCCCCAATCGTCTGACAAAACGATAACCAAGGAAAATTGTGGAAGCGGGAAGAACGATACCGCGAATTTCAGAAGATATATCCAAACTTCGAACAAGTTTCAACAAATTCAAACACGTTGATAAAGTCTCACCGTAAATGTGTAGGTACATATATCTATTCCTGTATAACATGTACAGAAATATCGGGTGCAACTGAAACGGCTCGTGGAATATTTGTAGCCCGAGGAACAAGTCTAAAGACGTACGTTAAGAGCGTTAGAAATACCAAGTAACAACATAGTTATAAGTCAAGAGTGCTACCACAATTGTTATTTCACTGTTTTGTTAATACGGCCTTATATTTCGTTAACCTTAGCTTCGTGTTGCTGTTGAATAAAACATGAAACGGTATACCCATCTAATATTATGAAAACAGATGATATCGTAAGAAATGGATTATAAAACATAAAGGGTCTTATCCGCTAGGCCACATTAATATTTCACAACAATTCCGTGTGAAGATAATCCTCGATAAAATCATACCGTGTTATTTTTCACATCCAGCACATGTTTTCATTTATATTTAACCATGTCTTAGATATTAACATGACATAACACATTATGATTTTATAGGATAACTACGACACAAGGAATTGTTATGAAACTGTTAGTGGCATAGCGAACAAGGCTTCTGGACTGCAATTAAATTTTTTAAAACATTTAGATACTGCTTCACATGGAGATTTTTTACGATAAAATAATAAACTCCTTTAATAGCCTTTAACAGCGATTGCTGTATATGCTATGTATATAAATAAATTGAGAATATAATAAAAATTGATTTTATTCCACAGACCAATAATTATTAACTTTTTTTTGTTTTATTACGTTAAAACTTAATCTTAAATAATCATTTAAGTATATAGAATTTACTATAATATTATAATTATGTAACCTCGGTAACTTTATAAGTCGGGTTGTCTTTTAACTTAGGCCTCCCACATTTCGGACCATTGCGCACGATCTAGTCTTATTCTGCTTCATTTTGATCTTCCATTACTGAATTATATTCAAAATATTAGCAAATAGAGCCTCTTTAAAGAAAAGCGGATTCGCCGTATTCCGGTGCACGCATGGCAGTTGGCTTGGCAATAGCAGAGCAGACACCTTAGACGCTCTTGCTATATTTGTGGTGTTTATTCTGCCATCTTTCCGAAGCCTCGAGATTTTCAAAGCATTTCCCTTAGTCGGCTTAAAAGTCGTTTTTGCAAACAATATTCACAGGATAGTGGATAACAAGGACCCTTTTACATTGCGACCACACACCGGCTACTTCTTAGTTGGCGTGCCTTTCTGATGAGTCATGACTCCTGGGTTCGAAATACAGCCGAAGTTAATGCAAACTCTTACCGAGCGACAGCGGGAGAACTTATCGAAAAATACCAGACCGAAATTAAGCAGAGCTTTGACGGGCAGCAGCGTGTCAGGTGTGAGGTGTCTGGTATTGCGATCGACAATCCGTTTGCCGAGTGTAGTGATTATGGGAAACCCTGCATATGAAAGAGGCCTGCAGCGACCTATTTGCAGGCCGGTAAAGAGGACACAAATTATTGGTTATCTTATCTTAGCGCATGAGCGTAACAGGCGGATATGGAAAGGTAGAAACGTTTGAGCGTACACCTGGGCAGCTGACGAATTCTGAAAATATTCTGAAGTTGTCGCCGTCATCGGAAGAGATCATCATAATAATATTTCGCCATTTAAAATTAATACTAAGGAGTTACTTCCTTTACGTGGCACGTAAAGGTGTAACATGACAAATGAATTTCTATTAAAGTTACCATTAAACGTTTTTAGGTGCGACGGTTAAAGGCACATATAACTATTCTTTCACATATCCATTACGCTTAACGTCAAAAGGCAAGTTCTCATTGATGTTTTAAAATTAAGATTTTACCCGTAAATTATTATCTTGTATGGATATATAAAATATAACGGAATAATGTAGTTGTATGAATTTAAAAAATATCTTGCTGACTTCGTTTAAAATTAGGGGTATTTGTATTTTTAACGATGCTTAAAATCAAAAATAAATTTGAATCGGAGGCAAATTTCGCACAAACATAACTCTTGAAACGCATATTACTATAAGGTATGTATGTCGTAAATGTGCCAATTTTGAAATCGACTGCAAGAGTAGCTACTAACAAAAGCGCCACTAACATACATACAGAAATGAAATGTGAATTTTTAATACTGCAGAAGCAGAATTTAATGTCTTAATTTCGTGAGCCAATAAAATAAAATAGTACGCCATACTTTTTTTTAATCTACCTATGTTTAGTTATGAGGTTCGTCGCAAGAAGAAACAGCCAAAAGAATCTGTAGTTATATTCTTTTTTACATTTACTTATACTATAAAATATAAATTGACAAGATAAAAATCAACATAACGTTAAGGTTAAGCCTCTGCAAGCTCCAGCAGACCAACCACCACAAGCAGCACTTGCTCACAGACAGACATCGAAATCTCATCATAGTTATTTTGTTGCATTCTACCACTAACTAAAAATACTCGTTTCCCGAAATACATATTATTAATAATGTGGATTTTAGAAAGTAACACCCATCTGTCTTCACATAATATTTCAAAATCTAACCTAAGTTTTAACTTCTTTTAGGAGGCGTTTAAGCCTCCTCCTTTTTATAGGCCCACTCCCAATGGTATGTAGAATCATAATGACCACATTTTGCAATCGAACAATCTAGGAAAATATAATTTGGAGAAATAAAAATAAGAAAACTTATTAAAACACGGTTATAATTGTAAATCGCTGAACGTTTCTGCATATGGGATTTATCTATAAGCAGGCCTTCAATATAGGACTAACTTTGGAATGATATTTATATGTTTAATTTATTATATAATCACATAATGTTTATACAATTACCTCGGAGTAAATTTTCAATTATGTGTTACGAATATGTAAGAGACAATTATTATAAATAAAGAAGAAAATCATTCGTAACCTATAAATTACGTTAAAGAAAATATTGTTTTTGACTGGGGTTCGATTTTTACTTAACAGGTAGGTAGGTAGGTAATCAGCCTGAACACAGAGACTTTCCACAGCCTATTTTCAAGATTTTGTATTGAAAAATAGTATTTGAGTATAGTTATCACAGAGTTCAAAATAATTTCAAGATAAAATCTTACTTAAACAAGACGAAAGTGCCACTTTAATACGCGTAAGTAAATGTGACTAATGCGGCAGACCGGAATCGTTCCACATTATTACTCGAGCGCTCTTTACGCCCACCGCCTATCCCAGATCGACCCACAGATTATAGATACTCCGGTAGGTGAAACGCACTTACAGTTCTAGGACCGTTATTCAAACACAACAGTTACTTCCATAGATAACAGACGTACGATCGGTCGATATCTACCTTATTAAAGATCACAAACCGTTCAATTAAAAGTGATATTAAACAACACACAAATTATAAGATAACTTTCTCTCTTTGACTGACCGAACAGTTATAACTTTTAAACTGTAAAGGTATCGTAACATAATATTGAAATGCAATTTCCAGAAATTAGAAGCAGTGGCTGATCTCCCGGCTCCCCAGACTCTTTGCAAAATTGCCATGTGAAATTTGCGCCTGTGTTGAGCAGTGGGTCGTTAGTTTAGTATTTGAGTGTTCTGTATCTCAATATTAGTTTGTATCTCAGTCTTTATACATCAGCATGTTATCTCAAACGAAACCAAATAAAATACAGCTCTTGACAGTACGGGTCCCACAAAACCAGGTTTCACTGTATAAACTAAACAAAATGTATAGCAAATAATTGTACGAAGAATATAAGTATTTTTATCTGCTTCATGGATGATAATAACATACGTATTTATGATCATATATCCATCTATGATAATTATTGATTATCATATCACCACCAGTGCCCAAAATATAGAGAATCCTATTTTGAGTCTGGCTCTGGATAACGTATGAGGCCGACGTAAAGTAACAGAAAAATATGGATATATTACTGTTATTAGTGGATATTACACAAATACACGTTCTAAACATAAAACATATACTCTACCGTTCCGTACATATACTATACAGTAACAATAAATTATAATATAGTTCTGTCTGCACCGGTCAATATGAGTAACACTATATATAATAATTTATAGTGTTACTCATATTGACCGGTGCAGACAGAACTATCCTGTGGGCGCGCTCGTATCCCTATCTCGTATCCAGCTTACGACAGATATTAAATAATTGAAGGAATTAACTAGAACAACTTACTATAGACTTTTTCAACTTATCTAAAATGAAACATTTTAATCAAATTTTTATTTTAAAGTTTGATGTAATAAATATTATTAGCACACATTTGACAAAATCATCATATGAATATGTGTATTTAAGTCAAAGTATCTGCAATACCACAAAATACCCAAATAAATTATTCAAATCTCAATCTTGAATTATGGCCATATCAATTTACTTAAGACACTCTTTATTTCAAACGTACAGTAAAGTGACACATAGTAATCATTCCTATGGGTGCCACATTGAATATAAATCGAGTTCGAATAAATAAAAGGCTCATGACCCAGCAACTCTCGGCGAGAAAGAAAAAGTTGTCTGATAGGGCATAGATGTCGAGTGCTCACTCGATAAGTAAAATGACCTCTGGAGTAGATTGAAGATGCCGTTTGCCTTCGCAAGCGAAAAATAAAAATTCTCTAACACTGTTTTGCGGTACCCGTACAAATTTGAAGTGCGCTTTGTTTATTGAAAGCATAATATCGCGTTTTAAGTCATCCACATTTTCTTTTTACAAAAGCCAGCTGCACTATCTAGTCTGCATCGAAAACCAAGAGTCGTTAAATGGAATAAAACATGCATTTCTGTTATCTCGACGCTTTTAAAATCTCCAACATCGAGGTTTAAATCGAAATAGGTGAGAATAAAACCAAGTTCATTGCTTATAAATTTCTTTAATATGTATCTATACAAACATCAGCCGTTATCAGATAAAAACTACACAATAATTTACAGTCTTTCGAATTAATACTTAAAACTTTTACTATAGAACAAAGTAATAAATTACAAAGAAGCAAATCTCACAGAAATGCGATAATTTGGTATCGTTATTGTACAAGAATTATAACTAACAAATTGTACATGGCTATTTACAACACAGGACGACATTGTTTTGTTCACGTCAAGCAATATTTTCAGCGGTTTTTCTTTTTTTACAAAGTGAGATCTTTTATTTAAATGTTCACTACCATGAACTATACCAGGTACGTCTGAACAGTGTGCTGCAAAACTACAGACTGTGGCTGATTGTGGCGACCATGGAAATCGGTAGATGAATAATCGGAATCTATTGTTGAATATATATGCTCGGAAAGGGGGCGATCACAAGGCGATCGCTCTGCGGAATTGGCAGACTTGCCACACAATGTCTGACAGGTGCTATTCAACACAGACGCATCCATTGTATATGTATTCGAGTTCCTTCCGTAATTAAGCCTTTTTAACTTTTGCCCGCGCCTCTTTGACGATGGCATAGCGTAGCGTAATCTTTCCCAAAACCGTCTCTCTTTCCACGTTATCTCCAAACCTGTTTTGAAATACGACTTTAATTCCGGGTCTCGTGGAACGAGCCCTTCGGCGACTATTATTAATTTATGTGGATTCTTTCGGAGCGCTTTCTGTAACGCTTGGCGGAACTCTATTTGCGACCATTCCGTTAAAATAAAATTCTTAGTTAGTACAACGATTATACGTCTCGATGCTTCGGTGGCTTCCACTACTAAATCGGGGAACTGTGCATAAGTAGCCTCGAATTGAGGTACATCTCTGTAATGTAAACAGAGATGATAAGAGGGATAACCGTTTTCGAGCTCCTGTGCCAGAGATTCTATTACAAACTCTTCGTCTTTAGGACTATAACAAATGTAAGCGTCATAAAGCTTATCGGCATCATTAAACGCGCTCGCTAAAGGAGAGAGCTTAATGCCGCAATTTGAATACAACCACATTCTGCAAGCATATCTAAATGTGAATACTAAAACTAAAATTAATAAAATAAGCATAAAACCCGTGAGAGCTGATGCCAGTAATGGTATGTTGTTAGAGACGAAGAGTGCGCTTATCATTGACGAATCACTTATTTCACTACAAACTGTCACATTTAAATTCAACGCCTTTTTTACCGGGCTCATTTTCTCGTTCCAACACCATAAACTGTGAACGTCTACAACTTTCTCAACGTTCTGGGATATGTACATTACAAAACCTTGTAAATATTTACAATCACATGACCAACGGTTGCCGCCTATGAACAGCGTTTGTAACTTTTTATTATTATCCAAATGCCACAGGCCATAATTTACGAGTCTGTTTCCATCCAAGCGTAAAACTTCGAGAAAGTCTAAAAAGGAAAAAGTTACGTTTGAAATAAACTCAATAGCATTACTTTGAAGATACAATTCTTTCAAGTTGCTCAACCTCGAAAACTCAAGGCCTCGTAAATGTTTCAACTTATTGTTATCTAAATGTAATATTCGTAAATCAACCAGTGCATTGAATGAGTCGTTATGAATGTTCATAATGTTGCTAGAATTTAAATATATAACAACAGCTCTACGCATGGAAGCGAAGACAGTGTCGTTAAGTTCGTAATAAATATTTCCATCTAAGTAAATGTGCGTTGCATTGACAGGAAACTCTCCTGGAACTATGTCACTTTGTTTAACAGAACAATCTACAACATTTGTGGTTTTAGTCGAGTCGTGATAACATGTACAATTTCTAGGACAGACAGATTTACAATTACAGAAATTGAAATCACAACAGCCACAGTCTTCAGGACAATGGCTATTGTAAATACATAGAAAGTCTTTCAAATGAAGCGAGCTGACAGGGATATATTTGGCCCCGCGAACAAAAGATTCTTTACATATCGCATTGTCTAAATCCATCACACGCGGATACTGCCTAGATGCTATGGAATTAATTAAAAGTAACCATTTCATTGTGCAATCGCATCGGAAAGGATTACCGCTTATATAGAACTCTGGCAGTGGTCGGCCGTCTGCTATTCTCGAAATGCGTAAACTATTTATGTCTAAGCTCTCAATCGCGTTTGAATACATATCGACTCGAGTTAGATTATTTTTGTCCCGAAACGTGTCTATCTCTATGTGAGAAATCAAATTATTATTTATAAACAAAAGCTCAATGCTGTGCGGTATGGACATGGTTGATAAAGCTACGATTCTATTATGACTCGCATCCAACGTCTTCACGTGTAACTCCGTCTGAATTTTATAATAGTTACCGAGTATCTCTATAAAGTTAGCGTGAATATCCAACCATTTCAAATTACCTGGAATAAAAGCGTAATCGAACCAAACTAAATGATTCTCGGATAGATTCAACCATAACAACTTCGTCAACGACACAAATACCCCGTTTATATCAGAAATAAAGTTGCCGTCCAAACGAACGGCTTCCAATTGCGTGTTCCTTTGAAAGGTTTCGGTCTCAATAGACTGTATTTTATTTTTCGCTAAATTCAGTACTTGCAGGCTCGGCAAACCCCAGAACATGCCGGCTGTAAGGTTTCCAATTTGATTGTCGATTAGACGTAACCCAGTCAGCTGTGACAAATTATGAAACGAATTATTTGCTATTTCTGATAATAAATTTTCACCCAAATCTAATGACTTCAAGAACGGCAGTTGCAAAATTGCTTCTGGAATTTTCGTCAACTTATTAGAACTTAAGTCTAGCTCCTTCAAGTCCGAACAGTTCCGAAATGCGTTTTCATTAATGTACGACAATAAATTATTATTTAAGTTTAACTTATTCAAAATGAAAAGTCCGTTGAAAATGTAATTGTCTATAACATTCAATTTATTTTGGCCCAAATTTAAAGTATGTAAATTAAAAAGAGGTAAAAAAGCATTGTCCTCGATATACCCTACAGTATTATTACTAATATTGAGTATTTGTAAAAAAAACAAGTCCTTAAACATGTTTCGCGCGACCCGCACAATCGCGTTGTGCGACAGGTCGAGCACGATTAATCTTATTAAACCCCCGAACGTTTCATCTTCTATGTGGTCGCTCTTCAATTTATTCGCTGAAAGATCTAAAACGAGTAATTGTTCCAACCTATTAAATATTCTCTTAGGCAATATTTCCAGTTCATTGTTTTTCAAATAAATCTCACGAATTTCTCTCGTATTTTGGAATAAACTCTCCGGCAAATAATTTATAGCGTTCTCTGAAAGGTTCACAACTTTTAATGACAGCAAGTCACTGAAGACCTCGCTCGGCAATTCATTTATCTTGTTATTTTGCAGAAATAGTTGTGTAAGTCTGCGCAGATGTAATATTTCAGAGTCAGCTGGCAGGGACATGATATCGTTATGGCTCAAATCTATTGTTTGAAGCGTCGATCCACATTTGTGACCGAAGCCTAACTCGTCAACAAACTTTATCTTGTTATTTGTCAAATTTAGGGTGATTACGTTTTCCAATGCACAAAACAGGTCCGACGGTATTTTTCTGATGTTGTTGTATGCTAAATCCAATGTGTGTAGTTCTCGTAGGCCGTTGAAAGCGCCTAGTGACAAATCCAGCTCTTTATTTTGACCCCAATCGTTGTTCATGGAACGTATCTTCAATGTTTTCAGGCCTCGTAAACCCTCGAAAGCGTTACCGGGGAGGCGGAGTAGTTTACAGTTATATATAGAGACTTCGGCCAAACCTTGCATCCTTCCGAAGTGGTGGTCCCTGAGCGTACTCTCGGCGAGTTGAGACCCGCAGCGGATTGCGAGCCGTTGCGCGCCCTCCGAGTGCATCGAACCGACGACGTCTCTGTCCGACAGCGTTCGTACATTGCACTCCACCGCACCGTTCTCGTCGGGCGCGCGGAAACAGCCATCGGCAGTACCAGGCGCTTCCGTGAGCACCGCGCCCATCACCACACAAAAGAATAACGCGTTAATTATCATTTTAATCCACACTGTGACCATAACATTTTCACTCGTCAACTTATTTCGAAGTAAAGAACTTTAGCTCGCAAATCGCACGCAGTCATATTAATGTGCCGAGCGGCGAGTACAATTCACGATTCAATTTCCATTATTAAGCGTTGTAAATAGAGCGATGTGAGCTTTCGTACGAGACACGCGCTCCCCCCGCAACGGCGAGTCCGCGACTGCCGCTTACGGCTTACAATGAAATGCCATGAATGTGCGGCAGCTTGGAGGGATCGGGCTACACCATCGCATTTCTATTGCCGCATACTAAGTAACCCTTGTAGTTTTTGACTTTTGTAGAAAACGGAAACCGTTACGTGACTCTGCTTCCATTAATGTTATTAGATATTGTAAAGATCAAAACATTAAGCACAAATGCGTAATTACAAATTAGTCTTATGATTACAAATGTTAAGAAAGTTGCGAATGTTTAATAATTACATTTATTTAATAGGCCACGATAGCCGAGTGTTTGGAGTATCTGCCTCTTAAATCAAGCTCGAGTGAGCAATGAGTTTTTCGAACATTATATACGAATTTCATCGTTGGCTTGAACACTGAAATGACAAGCTCACCACCCGTCACTCTCTTCCGACTAAGCTTTCGTGAAAAATGGAAAATTATTTCTTAAACAAAATGTAAACATGAATAATAACATTCATAAATTGAAAATTCCCTTACCTGGCAAATAATTGTATTATCTAATTGCTCCAGACAAAAAACAAAAATATCACGTGGGCTCTGTGCCGTACCTAAAACATCCTGACCGGTTACACAGCAATAATATTCCTGTGCCGGTTGTGTAGACAGCCTCCCATTAGATAACTGCAATCGGAAATCTACCTGATTCTTCCAATTTAGGAAAACTATGTGCTGAGCATGATAATGGGCACATTATCATTACCTTATTAATCGTTAAACAGGCGAAAGTAACCGTAGGTATCCTCAATGACAACGAATGTCAAAAACGCAGGTCACTCACAAATACTAGATAATGTGTGCCATTTGCTTGTTTACTTTATCGTATGGTGGAAACTGGAAAATCGCATTTCGTCCCTTAGGAATCGAAAAAGGGGGCGGGTAAAGTTATTGAATTGGATATTTGATCAGATTATCCTTCAATGTCTAACAATACTAATCTGCTCTTTCCAAACTAAGCGTGGCAAATGGCAAGTGACAACTAAGAAACTATTCATGATGAATATTGTATTCGTACTTAATTAGTAATAAATATTAACCTGTTAAAAGTAAGTAAAAATAAAGTTAAACGAGTATAGTATACACAGTTCTAACATTCGATGGCAAATATACATACCTACTATTAGTAATGTCTCTTCCCAAATTTGACGTAGGTTAAAGATAATAACTATAATTAAACTTATTTCGTTGGATATTACTCTTGTCGCATAACTTAACGCGTTAAACGCTTTACTAAATGCTAATTTAAAAAAAAACCTCCGCCAATTGCTAAAGTTAATTTGTTTTCCTGCGCTCTAGGATTTTTAAAGAATGCAACAGCTGTTGTACTGGCTGCGCAAGTCATAAAAGACGGCTAGGGGACTTTTTTACGTCATATAGGCGATGGGTTATCAACCTGTTACGGTTGACGCGAAACATTTAATGGTAATTTCGACACAGGACGTTGGTCGATTGCTATTTTATTGAGACGGTCTGCTTATTTGACGTGTTGAACACCGGGTGAGCGGATTGTTGTGCACAGTACTGGTGCCCGAAATAGTGATGATCTACCTATCTCTGGTCTGCGAGATTTGGTTTCAGTCAATACTGTTGGATTTTCTGCCATCTTTAGATCGCCAGTGCTAGGTGCAGGGACAGTTGTAGTGAATTGATATTTTGAAACAGAATAAGAAGCATACTTATTCTGTTTCGAACATGTGTGAATGTTTATTTATTAATTTATAATTTTATGTCGATACCAACATGACATACGGATCCGAGACTTGGTCCTTCACTGCAGGCCGTATGAGGAAGCTCAAAGTTGCTCAGCGCGCTATGGAAAGGGCTATGCTCGGTGTTTCTCTGCGTGATAGAGTCTGCAACGATGATATCCGCAGCAGAACTAAGGTAACTGACATAGCTGTAAAGATCAGCAAGCTGAAGTGGCAATGGGCCGGCCACATAGCTCGCAGAACTGACAACCGCTGGGGGGAAAAAGGTTCTCGAGTGGCAGCCACGTACAGGCAAACGCAGTGTAGGACGACCCCTCACAAGATGGAGTGACGACCTGCGCAGTGTTGCGGGAAGTCGATGGATGGAGGTGGCTCAGAACCGAGCTTCGTGGCAATCTTTGGGGGAGGCCTATGTTCAGCAGTGGACTTCTGATAGGCTGAAATGATGATGATGATGATGAGATGGTTTTAAAGTCTTCGCGTACATTGGTACTCGTTTGAAAGAAATTTTATATAGGGCTTTTCTAATGTCTTCGGGAAAGGACATATAGATAACATATAGATTCTGATTTTGATCGAGATTTTCAGTAGTTGGACTATTTTATTAAATCTTTATAGATAACAGCAGCAACATATCCCTTAGAACATATCAAGATATCTATTATCAAACAAGGTAACAGAATCACCATAACAAAATTATTACCCAGATTGTTCTCTACCTCTACCTTATAGACGAGTTAACCTACTCTACCCATACCCATACATAGTTTCGAAAGTCGACTTTGAGAAGACGTAGTAAAGTGCTACTGAGCGAAACAACAGAACGTCCAATGTGTAGTGGAAAAATCATCAAATTCACAAGATCTGAACTTAACGGAGCGATTATGGACAGCGGTATTAAAAATACAGAGATCGCCAATCAGGCGACATTTACATTGATTTATGAAAATATTGAAGAAACGAGTGAGGTATGGGCCAGGTTCATAGTAGGTTGGTAGAGATAAGCGCGGCTTTTACTGATGCTTGGACTTGGGTAGTATCACGGCCTCACAGAATACCGATGTGTAGTAGAGTCATCTTGTAATTCAGCGCTTCGTTCGCTCATTATGGTATCCGGAGGACCATTCTACCCTCTCTTCTCCCTCCTCCCGAAAATGCCTCTTAAAGATCGGCAAAACACCTACAGCTAATTACTATCAGGTGCGCTTTTGGACTGGGGTGACAAATGAACTAATCATCCACATGTAAGTGGCTACTGAAGCCCATAGGCACCTACAATAAATTTTAATCAAAAAAGGTTACAGTTCCTTTGTTAGCTCTGAGGACTAAGATAGAACATAGTCCTTTATTATACTGGCTCAGTATAACCCTCAAACCGGAACTTATAAACACTGCAGATTGACGGCAGAAATAGGTTAAAGGGGGTACCTACCCAGACGATTCCGCGCCAGGGGAGAAGCCTAAATGTGATATTATGGTACAGAACATTGAATTAAAATAAAGTTTTAGAGAAAGAACTGACTTCAATATTCAACCTCTATTTTCTACAAAAATCAATGGGATCACCCTCGAGGTATATCCCATTCAATGAAAAAAAATCATCAAAATCCGTTCACAATTGGCCAAGACATCTCGGAACATACGAGTACATACAAAAAAATTAAGTCGAATTGAGAACCCACACCTTTTTGCAATCGGTTAAAATAGATAAACTCTGCGTTTCTAGATGGGGCTAAGATAAAATAAACGAGCCTTTTACATAATAAATAATTTTCGGAGCCTGCAATGTGAAAAATATGGATAGCGTGGATTGCTAGTTTCGACAAATATCGATCAATAAGATTGTTAGATTTCAAAGTCTTCTTTAATTGGAAAGTAGTGTTCATTCGAGAGATTTTATCCTTATTGATTGGTTCATTAAAATAGTGACTGTCTATTTTTTGCATTTTTACTCGGTTCGATTCCCGGCACAGGTAAGCTTTTTAAAAAGGTTTTATGGCGGTTATGCATATTTTTAAAAACAAAAGAATGTTTTTTTTGAGT
Organism: Bhutanitis thaidina; assembly: GCA_029286595.1. Lineage (NCBI taxonomy): Eukaryota > Metazoa > Arthropoda > Insecta > Lepidoptera > Papilionidae > Bhutanitis > Bhutanitis thaidina. Next base: position 11,449,319 of record JAGSMS010000006.1, on the reverse strand, counting down.
AAATTTTGATATCATCAATATTAAATGTACTTTTCCTTCATGTCCTGTTCGTTTTATCCAGCCTGTATACAAAATACTTAAGCATTTTTTTATGGAAAAGGGGCAAACGAGCAAGCGACTCTCTTAATGATAAGTGATTACCGTCGACGACGTACATCTGCAACATATAAGGAGCTGCAGGTGCGATCCTTTGAGGATATTTCGCGGGATGGGGATGATGAACCTCCTGTTACCTCACTAACTGAACGAAACACCGAAGCACAAGATGCCTGAACAGATATGAACGAAATTTATCAGAGGTGTAGATTACGCCATGGAATAGGATATAGCTCCTATCTATATTATATGCTCTTTATCTCAATTAAGAGTTCCTCAAACAAAAAACATGCGCAGATGCTTCTTATAAATGAGCGCTCACGTCTGTAACTCAGTGGGAAGGAGGAAATTGCGCATTTCCATTTGGCACACGAGCTTCATCAAACAATTTTTTGCCTCTACGGTTTAAGAGCCCGTTTACGAAAGAGTTATGTTACCATTAACCTCATACATATTCTTCGCCATATTGTATAGAAGAGCAAGGAGTACAATCAGTCATTATGTCTGGCGTATGTGGCCTATGAAAAATTTTACAATAATTTTTTTAGGCGGTGCTACAGTCTCTTCAGCGGTGTCAGATAGACTCTTGATGTATCGGTAGTGTTGAAGTTTTTGTACAATGTGTCAGAGTACAAAATCCATTCTACTGCACAACAAGAAAGACAGGGCGATCTTTACCGCTGCAATGGTAGACCTTTTCAAGCTTTTTAAGCTTAACTGGAATGGATACGGTGAGGGCGAATACAACATTCACCTTATATTTGTTCGATTTGGGTGACGATATAGTTCTTAAGGCAGGATCACTGGAAGAGCTTAGCACTATGCCCAGTGACCTTAATTGTGTCGCCGAACAAGTACAAAACGAAGATCATGTCTAACGTCTATCTCACACCAATACCAGTTGTTGTTGGGGACACTACGCTCGAAGTTGTCAATGAGAATGGAACAGGCTGTAAGAGGAAGCTCATAGTTACTCAGCGGGCCAAGTAAAAGGGGTATTCTTGGTGTTTCTCTGCGTGATGGGTCTGTAACTAAGATATAACCACAGTATTGTGGGAGGTCGACGTATGCAGATGGCTTAGGACCGTGCTTTATGACAATCTTTCGGGGAGGCCTATATTCAGCCTGTGAGAGGAATGAATATAGGCCTTAATGAAAGTTATACTTATGGTGCAGACGACTCGCATCACAGACCTTTGATCAAAGATCAAATCCTTGGACCGTCATCAGGTCATCGGACTGTGATCCAGCATTTTTAGATGGTTAAATCGGCATCCATCGAACACTATGAATTTTACACTCCCTGGAAAAATGCTACCATTTCAATCATACATTATTTCAAATTCACATACCATATAAAATTTTCAACCCAAGACACTGCAGCCTGGTAATACTGACTCCCATGAGGTCATCTAAAATGTGCATGCCAGCAGAAGCTTTAGTTAAAGCATAAGAATAATTAATAATTCCTACATCAGCCTCTATATTTTGGACAACTGCTGCACATATTAGGCCTCTTCGAGAAAACGCCAGCAAAAACCGCCGACTGGTTTTCCCTTAGTCACCAAGCTGGGCAAGAGGGTTCGTGAGCGCAGCGCCGGTTGCCTCTCAATACGATTTGGGTTCGGCAAATTTGGAAAACTAGAATCATTCGATACACAGAGCCTCATTTGTGTGTACAACGTGCATTTGGAGAAAGAGATTGTATATTCCCCTTTATATCGCATAAAGAATAATTAACAATACTAGACATTGCTACAAAATAAAATTTTTAGTAAATTATTTTATGTATCAAATTTCAACGTCCGGGTCATGTCCTTGAGATACTCTGATCAGTGAGTAGTATTTATATATACTACTCACTGACTGTATACTAGTATGTATAGTTAAAACAAAATGTAGTAACTGACAGGAGTTATAAAATATAAATGAATAAATAAAACAATCAAATATGCTCATAGAAAAGGGAGCTATGAAGCGAAATATGCCTTTGCAGTGACGTGCCCTACAAAAGTTAACGATAAGCTTTTAGAAACTCGCGCATATTTCCTGCAGCTTCCGCAGCCGACGTGGTGAACAATTTGATGACGTAAAGCACATACTTTTCTATAGTTAATATTATGTAGCGAAATAAAAGAAAAGTCTTTCTCTGATATTATAATTAAAGGAACTGGAAACTGTAATCCTTACAGCTTTTACAACCACTTATCAGTAAACAAAGCTTACATGTAAGGCGTTTTCTAAAAAAAATTAAAGCTTAATAAATCGAATAGCACAATAATAAAAAACACTAAAAAATTGGGCTGCTCTATATAATATAATAGATTGTTTTCTATTGACCTTAAACAATGACAAAGTTTTATCAGCAAAGTAGATAACTTTTTAACATCCCTCGCAAACTATCTATTTTATAATAACTGACCCTATATACCTTTTCTTATACATACCTATAATAAAACTGTAAGGAAGTTTGTTCATTTAATAATTGTTTAAAGCCAATTTAACAATTTTTTTAAAGTGTTAATGTTTGCATGTTTGTCAATTTGCGGGCACATCACGAGAAAACGGCTGATCCGATTTCAATAAAATTGTCTTCGTTGGATATCTTGTAGTCTGACATAAAACATAGCTAAGTTTTATTTCGTTCTTTGTTTGTTCGTTCGTACTCATGGCTGATTTTGCTTCATTTCTTCACTGCCAACATCAGGCCTTTCCTATTGGAAAGAACGATCACAGTACCAGGAGTCCGTCACCAGTCTGGATAATTTAGGTATGGTATATATTTCATGCAGCAGCTAATGGAGCGTGGTGGCACAAATAGGCTGTTCCGATGCGAATTGGTGGATTCTTCGGGGAGAATTAGCCACGTCGTTTATCGCGCGGGAAGAGGGGTTTCGTTTTAGTATGCGCTGCACCACTCTCTCTATCGGCGATTATGGAAAATTCTCCCATAAGCAAAGTCTTATGTTGATGGTGAATAAAAATATTGTTTAATTTAAATGTTATTCTAAATATATCTCCCTGGTCGACATCTGCCATGAGTACATTATGAAATAGGCATATTTAGTAGCGGCATCGAAAAACTGCCTCCTTTCTTTCCACGGGTATCATAAGAGTCCACTGAGTAAAGGAAAATCTAATAGCATCAGACAAATGGCCGGTTAGAGAGCATCTCAAAAAAAATTGTATAGTTGGGCTGGCACAAAGATGGCGATAGGCTCACCACTTGTCATGTCGTTCCCAATGAGTACTTGTGAAAAGTCGGTCGTCAGAGTTTATTATTATATTACTAAGTCTCAACAATTCGCTTGCCCATTTAGGTGAGTATGGTTAAACCTTAGAAATATGTTAATACCAAATATATTTGGAAGTTGTCGCCGTGGTCAAAATGGGACAGTAGGTCATCAATATCATCAACAACCAGGTTTATACAACTATATCGCTTCAGACAACTGAAGCAAATGTTTAATAATTATGTTTATTAAAACGAAACTGGCAACAGTTTCGGTTTTGGAATACAAATAGTTTATGTATCGCAAACGAGCCGCCTCAAATTTGTGGTCAAACTTCACGGTTTTCAATCATAATTATTTGGAACACTGCACAGCGAAAAGCGAACGCGGTTTATATTTAAAATCACAAAAATCTTTTAAGCCTTTTAGGCCAAAACAACATATCGTATTCTATAACAAAATATTTTGCATAATGTGTCTCTTTGACCAATTTCGACCACGTCGCCTTCTACCGGTTAACTCGAAAGTTATCATAGGATTCAAACGCCCACTATTAAGCGCTCAGATACTATTAAGCCTACTAAGCCAAATAAGCATAAGAATCATAACCCTCCTACGGCTTCGTTGTATTTATTTAATATGATGGATATATTTGATTAGATATCATAATAAGTTACAATTCAGACTGGCATAATATTAACTAAAATTTCTGATCTTGTTTTTTTTTTCACCAGAGATTTGAGCAATGGTGACTGAATAATATACGTATTGTAGTATGATGTACGGCTGAGTAATGAGCGATCGCTTGGAAACTGCATTAGCAGTTTGACGATGTACTATCGGAGGAAAACTTAAATGTTGTATAAAATAAATGCCACCACGCTGCATTAGCCCAGCTATGAAGGTGGCTCTTGGTTCCATGTTGGTGACCATACCCAAATAATCCAGGCTGCTGACGAACACCAGATACTATGATCGTCTAATCGACGGAATAAGCGTGGTAAGATAAGTCATAAATATTGTTTAACAGTTAAGTTTTCTTTAGAATTACATTTTCCTTTGGTTTTAAATATATACGTTTACATTAACGTGTACTCAATCTGTATATAGATTGAAAAGAGCGCTGCAGAGATAAATATATCGTAAAGGGTTGGTTTCTTTGCGTAAGTTTATTGTTTGTGTGATCATTTTAATGACTTATCTTTTAGTTTTGCTTATTATCCGATTCCTAATATTTTGGGTTAGTTTATTATTTGTAATCATTTTTATGAATTTTCTTTTAGTTTTACTTATTTCAGATTCATTTGATTTTTCTCTTAGTTACTTACTCTTTCCAGATTTCTGGATAATGTATAGTACATTTTCGTTAGTTTATAGTTTGTGATAATTTTTATGACTTTTCTTTTAGTTTTACCATCCAACTGATTACAGGTCCCTGGTTAATTTGTGATAATTTTAATAATTTTTCTTTTAGTTACTCAGTGTGTAGAAGACAAATATTATCTTCTACGACAGCATGAATATAGTCCGCTACTGAACATAGACCATGAGAACCGAACGAATTTGCTATAATCGCAACCCATAGCAGGCAGATAGGCGATGGCATTGCTAACCCATCACCGGTGAAGTACGTATTTTCGAGATGTTTATTCCGCCAACAGTGGCAAGCCACGAGATTTGGCATTTTCCTTAGTAGACTTAAGCCACCAACGGGATAAGATAGGGTGTCCGGATTCTCTCACGTGACACGTCCTACTGGTCGAAGGGGGGTGGCGAAGACCTGTGCCTTCGCGAAAGAAATATGACAAATCATCCAGTCCCAAACTTGGAGTCTTGGTAACAGAATGGTGATAACATACATGTAGATAATCATCCATGACTTAGTTACATTTATATTATATCATACAAAAGCCTCGTAGGCAGTGTCACTGCCTGGTATGCTTTCGGGCCGGCTATGTTGTTCTTGCATATGTAGGTCTTCTTTAGGCCATGAAAGCACCAGTAAAATACAGGATGATTTTCTTGAAAGATTTGTACTCACCCCGATGAGTAAATTGGTTGGTGAGCACAGTACTGTTACCCTCACTACTGTTATGGGGATGTCAATTGAAGTGACTGCCTCAATATTAAATATAATTGAGCCTCATTTGGCCATTATTTTTAATAGTGTAGAATCTGGCGTATTTCCTGATCTAATGAAACAAAGCAGTCTGACCTTTGTTTTTAAATCTGGTAGTACATTGGACCCCTCTAACTTTAGAGACCAAATTATGTACTACCAACACATAGTTCGTGGCAGATACAAGCGGCGGCTTTTGCTGCTGCTTGAATCGGCTGGCTCGACCGGGTTGGTACCACGGCCTCGCATAATACCGGCGTAAGTAGAGCCATTTTGCGCTTCTGCGTTTCGATCGGTGAGTGAGGTAACTGGAGGCTCTCTCCCCCTCCCCGTCCTCCTTCTCATCTCCCAAATATCCTTAAAGGCCGGCAACGCACCTGCAGCATCTCTGGGGTTGCAGATGTACGCAGGCGACGGTAATTACTTACTATCAGGTGAACCCCTTGCACGTTTTCCGCAGTTACATAAAAAATTGATAACTTTTAAATAAATTATTTTGGAGCAATTGTTAAGGTATTTCCCGTTTCTAGAAAAAATATTGTAATATCAGATAATTAAAATGTATGTTTCTTATGTTGAATAAATGATTTGATTTGGTTATAATAGAGACTTATACAATATAAACTATGTCAACTGCCATACTTGTTATTATTTTAAAAAAACACTTTTTAAGTTTTCTGTCTCTTATAATTATGTCTAAACAACTAAGCTTAAACCAAAAAAAATATTTACAATCATATCAAAGAAATGAAATAATAAGCATAAAAACAATTGAATGAGTCATACCTACAATCTGGTTTGACTACGATGCATAAATTGTCACAATTAATTTCAAGATGATAACAACGGCAAAGATAGTAATCTGACCATCATGGGAGTCATATCACTCACTGGTAAATTTAGTCTCATTTTTTATTTAGCCATAATTTTCTTAAAGTAGCTATGTAACACTTGATTGGCTGATACTAATTAGATTATAGAGATTATAGGACAGTCTTAAATTACATTAAAAAATATTCTATTCAAAACATTCTGTATCTTAAATATTTCGGCTACATTTAATAACTGTTTACATTAATATTTCAAATCAATAAAAGGTATCTTTCAAAAAATTGATATCTCATGGACAAGTCAATTTTACAATTAAAATAGCAATGAACTTTCGCAGCTAGTAAAAGAGAAAGCTTATGACAAGCTTCCACCAAAATTCTTAAATGCTCAGTTCAAAATTATACTAAAAATAAATATACATGTATCTAAACCTTCGTTATCAACTTATAGAAACAAAATTTAACTAATAGATTTAAGGCTCAAAACCTAATAAATATATGAAAAACAAAAAAACATTAAACATTAAAAGTAAGAAAGTACACTGAAATTATTTAAGAATACTCAAATACAAATTGTCAATCTTTTCGAGAGACCTTTGTAGAGAAGTGGAAATTTATAGGCTGCTACTTTAATTTTTTACTTACATTCATAATTTAAGAGTTAAACGAAAAGTAATAAAAGCTTATACCCAACCCATAAAATCACAATGTTATGCAGTTGCACAAAATTCAGCCTTATTCCACATTGATCGAAAACTAAGGGTACAGGCGTCCCCCATATAACACGATTAATTCGTACCGTGCTATATCGAAACCGTGTTATACGAAACTGGGTATACCGTGTAGTATCGAGTCCTTGTCTTGTGGTATATCGAAACCGTGTTATACGAAAACTTGAAATAAAATAAATAAAAGCAATGTGTACCGTGTTAAATCGAAACCATGTCTTAAGGTGTAAAATAATTATTTCGTCACTATGTTGAATGTCATTTTTTTTAATAAAATAAAATATTGAAGAACTTTTTCATTTATATAGGATTTGGAACAAATTCAATAAAACGCATACGCTCACTTCTCAAAATTAAATGAGAGATTTTTCAGTAGCAATAAAATTGGTGATCGCTTATTGAACGCAATTCAAAGAAAGATTCAAATTTCCAAAGCAAATTTGAAATCATGTTATATTAAAACCGTGTTACAATTATTCTCAATTCTCGTAGCCTGTAACATCGAAACCATGTTTACAAGTACCGTGTTAGGCGAGGGACGCCTGTAATAAATATTTTTTGGTATTGCTTACCTCAATTGATATTAACAATTATATTTACACATCATAGTTTTAAATATTAGCCATTATTCATCCCTCTTACAAACTGACAAAAAGATCCATAGGGCTTTTAATGCGTTTTTTTTTTTCTTAAAATTGTATAGTCGTCAAACCATACTATTGCTATCTACTGTATATAATAGGCTAAAGTTACCATGTACCTAGCTTAAAAGTATTCACCGTATACTTCCAATTGTTAAGCAGAACCAAAGGAACTGTATTTCAAATTTACATTATCATGCTTCACACAAAAATAGTTATAAAAATATTGTTGCATAGCCATTTTGTAGTCTATAATCTATTTCATGTCACAAGAAACATTATTGTAGGGGCATAAAGCCAATTGTCACAGTCGTATGTGATAAATAGGTCACCAGGAAACACCAAACTAACAACAGGAAAAAATAGTAACTAATTACAAATCCTGCAGAGAAAAAGGCCACATTAAACATTAATTCTATACTATATTGCTTTTTTTAATATAGTAACTCATTGCTTTAGCAGTAATTCAAGAAGCAAGAAACTCGAATTTTAGTTTTGAAATATTTGACTAGAAAACAATAGTTGTTAGCAAATGTAGATGACAGTGGCAACACAATTCATTGCTAATGTCATAGTATTGTCGAGTAGCGAATGCAGTTTATCACATATTATTCATTTAATCATGTCGGCGAACAATGAATGTTTTATTCTGTCAATCAAAGTCAAAACTAAAGTCCATTCAATAATTAACTTACGAGTATACAGCGGTGTAGCTAGAATTAAACTCACACTTCCCACTTTACAAATCCCTACTATTGTTTAAGGGTACTGGTGCAACATAGAATAACACATAACTACTGTTTTTTCTGACGTTTATCAAAGTTATTTGTTATAACTTGCCACTTACACTCGCTCCTAGCTACACCGATGTACCCACATGGTATCACTTTCACTTTTTAACTCAACACCCACGGCGTTTCTTGCTTATCGACGACTCACTGTGTTCACCGGCGCGTCGCATTATCTATTTGTCTGTCGCCTGTATGTGGTCAGGGCGTTCGCCTCGGGAGTATCGCGCCCACATTTTGGCGTATATCATCTCGAGACCCGTCGCGTATGCCTTGCAGTCAAAGAGGGGACTCTCACTCCGCGCTGTCCAAACTTTTGCACGAATTGCTTTCAAACTGTGCAAAAAATAATATTATATTAATCTCATTAGAAACTAATTATCAAGTTTGTACAGACTATTTCTTTTTTTTTTTAAGGGATTGGAGTAAAAAATCATCTAACAGTCCACCTGTTACTGCAGCCCTAGGACATCTACAAATAATTTCAATCCAAGAAGGTTACTTACTATTCTTTATCAGTCCCCAATCTTACAGCTATATCTTGATACTCCTGTCTTGTTCTTGCAATAAGTTCAGGACAACCTAAGGTGTTCAGTTGAGAAGCCGCAACCCTGTAAAACAATAAATATCATTGTGAATGCCATTATTTTTCAAAAAAGTGTACTACTTCTTCGGCATGTGTTACAGATAAAATCCCTGTTCTCTGTCTACTTGCTTGTTTATGCTACAATTCCAGGAAATTTTCTTACCTGGATGCCAAAGTCTCTCCAGGCAAAGTGACGACCGGCGTGCCAGTCCATAAAATGTCCATACTGGTTGTATGTCCATTGCAAAGGGGGGTATCTAGACACACGTCCGCTAATTGGCCGCGACGTACATGCTCCTCTTTAGCAGCCACGTTGGAAAAGATTATGCGACCGGGGGGTAGACCTGTTGCAAAAATAAGAAACAAATTGTATTAAATATTTAGTTGAATGAGCAGAAAATGAAGTGTTACTTAAACTTCCTTTTCTGATTGTCGAGTAGTAGTAGCGAAATTAAACACCTGTTAAACCGGTTTCTTAAAAGTGGTTTCAAGACTATAAGCTTACAAAGTGAGGAAGACCCATGCTCTATAGGCTGTCAATTACCATATAGCTTTCCATCACGAAAGTATAAGGCCACTTTCTTGTTTTCTAGGATAGTACTCACCGAAAAAAACTAAATGCCAGAAATTAGAGGTTAATACATGCAATTTTTTACATTTTCTATTCCAGTTTAACATTGTATGGTTGGCATTGCAAATGCTTTTTCGAATTACTTTGATATTGTATATGATTGATAAGTTAATAGTAAATAAAAAAACATTGATTTGACCCAAATTAACAAAATACAAAAATTGATAACAAACAACAATCCTTACCTAATTGCTGAGCAGTTGATTGTAAGTTAGGCTCTCCAACAGCAGGGAACCGCAGAAGCCATAGCACACTATTAGGCACATGTTTTAAGATATACACCCACATATGCAAGGTTAACGGATCAATTTTATATAGCTGGTTGAAGTTGCAGTACACAACAGCGTCGTCGGGTAGGCCGTACTGTTGGCGGGTCGTGATCACGATAGACTGCGGTACTTCCTCGCCGGTTGCTGCCTTATTGTTCGTTTGCGTTGTGGCCAGGCCGTTTTGTAATATAACTCCGTTAACTGACGTCTGCAAAAAGAAGGCGTGATATTGACAAATTTATCAATCATTTATTTTCAGACAAGACTCCATAGAAATTAAGATACAATATTATTTGCCATGCTATATTAGTACCAGATAACCTTAATATTAAACAAAATTTTCGATTTGACGGCTTACTGAACTCTTAAAATTTTATATAAACTGATTTACGTCAGTGAACCTGGAGGCGTGGAGCCCGCTCAATCGCGAATCAAAAAAAAATACTATTACTTTTTAAATTAAGGTAAAAATCGATTTCAGTATACGAATTTCTAATGATTAAAAACTAAAACAAAAATCAATAAATACACCTTACGTTATGTCGCGTGAAAACTTAACTAAAAGCACGGTTGATATGTTAAAGTTATATTATCAAAAAATGCGTGTGAAGTAATTCCTCAGTGAAACACGTACCGTGTTTTTAGTCACATCCAAGACATTTATTGTTAATCATGTCTTGGATAAATGTAACAATGTTAAAAAAAAATATAGACCGCGCGAAAAAGGTTATACCTGGTTATACGTGATTAAATATAGATGGCCTTAGTGTTTCTCGTTTCCTGTATGAAGTAGATGTTCTTTTGCGGGTTTAGCGAGCACCTTTAACATGTAGATTTTAATGTCATCCTGTTCGTGCCGCATCATACCAATACTTACTCATTATTTTTTCATAACGCCCAAAAGAGGTATAACTTATATCGAAATTTTTGTAATTTTTTGTGGCGTAGCGGAAAAGGCCCCAGGAAATCTTTTCGGACCCAGCGGACGACGGAATAACTCATCATCTCAAGTTAAGTCTCCCACTTGTCTGAATTAGGTACAGTGCCAAAAGCAGCATCTTAGGTGCGAGGAGGAAACTACAATCGTCAAACCGCCTGCCACGGGTGGCGACTGTGCAAAATCTTCCCGTTGCGAGAAGCCTGTGCCCATTAGGGAACTGTTACAGGGCTGCTGATCATGATAAACCCCGGGAATTACTTAAGAGTTATTTTCATAGTAAAATAAGTATTCCTGCCTGTTACCATTATACCGCTTAACACGATACGACGTAACCAAACGGAATTCTGGCGACGGAGTCACCGAAAGTCGAAGAACTTTTCGTCGCCTCTTACGACACCCACGGGTAACATTTCATAGTGATATCTGTTCATCATCTGCATCACCTATTTCGCCTATCGCTGGCCAAGCGGGTTGGTGAGCGCAGTGCCGGTACCCTGATGTGATGATGATGTTGCTACCTATCACTAGCCTGTGGGATTTGAGTTCGTCGCCAGAGCCTCCTCTATTTCCTAGCAAGATGCCACCACGTGTACGTAACGTTGACACTCGGAGAAACAGGTGGTATATTCTCCCCTTACACCTCTATAAGTACTACTTCCTATAGTATTATTTTGCATAATATGGTATTTTCTATAGTATGCGGAAAACTAAATCACGGGTACTCCCGATTTAGTTTTGCGTATAGTAAATAGTGTACTAAATAACAATTTTAGTGCATAACCAAATCAAACTACATACCTGAATTTGACCTGAAGCAATCATAGTCTCAATCGGTGTGGTCGTTGGTAATTCGGCTACTTTTAGTGAAATCTCGAGAGGTCTAGCTGCTCGGACAATTTCCTTTATTTCCTTAATATCAGTATTCTCCACCAACGGTGACAGATCAGTCGCGTTAATAACTGCCACATTGTCTGGTAAAATACCCAAACTATTATGCGACTTCACTTTGTCACTTACAATCAGTCTCTCTTGTAGATGGGGGAACATTTGCTTGTGGTCTCCTACGAAGTACGTGTGAGGCATGTATGCCAATTTCTCACTATACTGGCTAGCTAGTTCCAATGGAGATGTGACAGCATCAGTTACTAGATAGTCCATGTAACTTGCTCCGCTCGTACCTGGGTATCCAAGCCACATAACTTGGACAGGAGCCGGCCGCAAAGCGAATATCTCGTTGCGTGCTCCTTTCGTGTATCCATTCATATTGACCAAGATGTGAATTCCGTCCGCGTAGATTTTATCAGCCGCTTTACCATTGCATGGCACTTGCGACAAGTCGTTAAAGTGTTCCGCCTCTCGTGCGATCTTCGAGCGGAAGGTGGTGCCGTCATCGGGACTTAGAGCATAGCAAAAGATCTCCACTTTGACGCGATCATGCAATCCAGGCACGGATTGCATTAGATGAGACGTGGGGTGATTGCCGAAGTCGCTACTGACGTAGCCGATGCGCAGGCGTCCTTGCATTTCGCGGCCGAATTTGTATTGGGCCTTATGAAGAACTTGAACCTTTTCAAGGCACAAATTAGCATGGCGAGCCGCAATTGCCTTTCTAAACTCATGCGTCAGTGGATACAGCATAGAATGATGGGGATGCACTGAGGGCAGTCTGTTCTTATCTAGCTGTTCCGCCACAATGCTGACGAGTTTTTTCATGCGCGCTTCGTAGTCCGTCCAGTCGCAGACAATTTGCAAACAATGCGCCAAATTACAGTACGCATCTGGGAAATCTGGCTTTAACTTTAACGCAGTGCGATATGACTGTATCGCTTCTGGAATATTCCCAGAGTCTTTGTGAATGCTGGCAAGATTGCTATGTGCATCGGCAAAAGCTGGGTTAATCTGAATAGCACGAGTGTAACATTGTAAAGCTCCGGCCACATCTTGCATTTCTTTAAGAGTGTTGCCCATATTACTGTACGCATCAGCAAAGGTCGGCTGAATCCTGATAGCTTCTTTATAATGCATGAGTGCCTCATTGAGTTTGCCTTGTTGTTGTAATACCGAGGCCAAGTTGCTATGAGCGGCTGCGAATTCTGGGAACACTTCCAGAGCTTTTAAATAAAGTCGAGTCGCTTCCTCTATGTACCCTTGTTCCCGTTTGATATTCGCCAAATTATTAAGTGAATCGGCGTGAGAGGGACAGAGACGTAAGGCTGTGTTATAGCATTCCTCGGCGTCAGCAACTTGTCCTTTCTCTTTCAATGCGTTAGCTAAGTTGCAGTAAGCATCTGGAAAATTGGGTTGTAATTCTATTGCTCTTCTATACGTATCAATTGCAAGATCAATTAACCCTTGTTCATAATAAACGCATGCCAAGTTTCCGTGAACAACAGCGTTATTCGGTGAAAGATTGAGGGCCCGTAAGTACGCCGCGACAGCCCTAACACGGAAAAGAATAATGAATTATTAAAAATTATTAATTTTTACATGACTATGTAATATTCAAAATATTTAGCTTACCTATCGAAAATTCTAGCTTCTTTGAGTACATTTCCAAGATTGATGTAAGCATCCAAGAAATTCGGATCCAACGCCACAGCCTTTTCAAAGTGATGGATTGCCAACCAGATTTCGCTTTGGGCGTTAAAAACGCATCCTAAGTTACTCCAAGCCACTGCAAAGTCAGGCCTCGTTTCGATGGCCTTCAAGTAACAAGCCTATACACACGGAAAAACTGAACGTTATTCATTATCGGACAAAGATTGGGATTTTTCACATTGATGAAATATTGTAATGTTTTTTACGCCAAACTAGAATTTACACCAAGGCGATGAATGGTGATCGGAAGCCAAATTTCAAACATAAAGGCCACAGAACACCAATCAGTACTTGCTTATGACATTACGCTAATTGCGCCCTAATATACGCTACGCCGAAAGCAACAAACATCAGTAGGAAATGCAAACGACAAGTCCTGCTTATAAACAAAACGTACAGAATAAATTGAATCAGAACATAAACATGATCTTCAAGAATACAATCGAAACAATCCCGACATAGACGCTTCCACTTCCTAACCGATGAGATGGTCACGACAATGAGAGAATAAAGTGCACGAGATGTATCCGATATCCTGTCCAAAACAATTTCTTGCAAACCTTTAACACTTTACCTTCAGCGCACAGTATGTTGTCATCGCGGCGGGTTAGCGACTGATGTACCAACCGTTACCCAGCTACATACAGCACCGGTCACACCTACTGTCTTACCAGACAACACCTTGTGAAAATATAACAGAATTAGTTGATTTTGAGTCAAACTATTTCACCCGATTCTCGTTTTACTTTTATTTATTGCAAATCAAATGTTTATGAATAGAGAGGATCGCTGTCAGACTCATGCTGTCATCGAGCAGAGTGTTATGACAGGCGTGATGGATGACAAAATCATATTATACAAATAAACATAATACACTACGTCATACCACTAAAGAAAAATATAGTACTATCTCCTCTGATCCTCTTTTGGAATGTATAGTAAGAAATCACTACAAGCATAAGGATTAGAATAAACTAAGTGAATAAAAGAAGGTAACAGGACATTATATAATAAAAACAAAATTCACCAATAATCTATACCAGCGTACTCTCTCTTTAGACTTTAATCTTCCCCACAACATTCTGTTTCGCTAAATTAGTTTAATAATAATTTTACATTTAAGTGAAAGTAAAATTTATTGTTCCAAGTCGTTACTTAACATTGTGTGGAAAATTATAATAGATATATACGCTAACGCCGTCACAAAATATTAAAATAATAGAAAATTGACGCTTTTAGTATTTTGTGACTGGGTTACCCTAATATGGAACAAATCGGCAAACAAAAATTCATTGTGCGAATGAATGTCATGCGTCATTCACCAATTTGTTCACATAGACGTAATAATGGTTTAAACAAACGCACTTCCAACGTTCAATCTACTTTATTAGAAAACATCAAGTGAACTACTTATGTTGAAACCATTATAAAGAAACGCAACGCTGCAATAAAGATACAATGAGCTACGCAGTGGCTGTGTACGCTGACGAAACAGAGAGTACGCCAATTTAACGTCACACAAAGAGAACAGTCAGTACAGTCCTGTTAGCTTCAGGGCAAACCAGAAAGCGGGAAACAAAATTGTATTTACCTTTGCCTCGTCGAGACGACCAAGAGCCTTGAGCAAATTGCCCAAGTCACTTCTAACGCAGTATAGTTCCTACGACAATATTAAAAACAATGTTATTTATCTTTTATACATGTCATCAATAATTAAATCATACGGTGACACTTAATACGATATTTCTAAAGAGACTGTTGTTTATTTCAGTGTTGTAAAAACATAAGTTAGAACAGGCGTTTTTAAATTAGCCGAAGGGAGGATAAGGAGGGAAAGTTAAGTTTAAAATTGTTTTTCTTTTTCCTGCAAGACGAATACATTTTTGAGACCTTTCGCTTAGTTTATTTATAAATAAAAAAAAATTATTTTGTTGCTGTTCTTCTGTTTTGCCCATACGCTGCACGAAAGTGGGTTGGTGAGCGCAGTGCCAGTACCCTCTCACTAGTGGGGAATATCTTAGTTAATCTCTAGTCCAAGAGTACCGACACTGAGGCCAACAACCCGCCCAACGTGTTCAGTATAGGTAATTCTTCTATAATTTATGATAAACAGCTCTTGTCGACACTTTCATGGAAAGTCGTACTTTAGTTTATTTTGCCATCAACTGGAGAACAACATTTCAATATTTCCTTCACTTACAGTCAATAATTTGTAGAAATCGGCAATCATTGCCTAGATACTTTCAAAAGTCTGATTCGTGAATATTTCCTGATGTCCGTTACGGTCTGACTAATCCAAGGGGTATTTGTATATGTTTTTAATTATTGTAGTCCATATTTATTTATTTTAATTAGTATTAAGTCTGCCCGTTATAACCCTTACTATGTGCAATGAAGTATGCAATGGTGAATAAATAAGTAATTAAAAAATATAAAGAATACCTACACCTAATTACCAAAGAATTACATCGTAGCAGAAATGGCACAGCCCCGCTTGAACAATCAAAAAGTACCAGAAACGACAAAATCATTCCTTTTAATACAAATACTAACAATAGAAATATTACAAATATTTGTCTGAATACGTTATTCATCATCGGTTTAAAGCAAAGAGCACAATATCCGTAGCGCCTTATTAAAATCATTCGAGTGTAACTATAGAAGGAGATCAAGTCTAATGAATGCACGCTGAATAGACATCAGAGGCTATGGATGGCACAAACGAAACAATAGGTAATTTCTGAACGAGGAAAATAATTCCGCGAGCGAACGACATTCAAGGTTGTGTGTGTTATCTTAAGGTATAAATTTAAGATAGCTCATTTTTACTGTCATCTTTGAGGGCATGATTGTGAACACTGTGTCATCACATTCATTTAATGAATGGGATTTTTAAAGACGACAGCCGAGAGTTTCCGTATTCGACTTTTTCCATCTTTGTTAAACGATTTTTACATAAAGGAATACTTAGTTTAATTGAATCTTCAGTAATATTACTTTCAAGTAATATTTTTTTTTTAATTACATGGTGTCATGGCTCTGGCTGATATCGAATTCGGCGACGATTAATTACAACCGGAAGTTAGGCATCTGCGCTAGATATAATAATATTTTATTAAAAGTACCACCACTGCTTAATTCGAAAACACAAACTTTCGTTCTAGGTGTTTGTTCTCAGCTTGATCTAGAAAATTAGAGATAAAAGAAATATATGATTGTTGTAGATTTCCATTACTCTATACAACGAATCACATACGACCGTATTTATCTACCGATTCGTCGATGCATTTAACTAAGTCAAAATTAACAGAACTCCACACAGTGGATAGAAGTAGAGTTCTCTCGATTCCTCCTGAAACGGGTACGTAACTTGGTCTCCTACGGTGAACCAATAGGAACCTACATGGCAACGCTCTTCTTATCCTACATAGCCGAGGTGGAGCCCCGGGGAAGAGGAGTTTGTGTCTGCCCTCGCCTTCCTGATCTCCATAGCCTCCGGGAGGAAGGTTGGAGAGGTCCTGTAGCCATGGGGGATTGGAGGCAGAGTACGTAGGAAGGCGTGTCCAGCGCGCATTGCCAAGAGGGACAAGGAGAGGAACCATCTGCAAGCCGGACATAACCTATCCTTACACCCGGCAAGAGCGGCTACCTACCCACACATAAAAAAAAGGTCACCTGATTCGGAGGCAGATGACCAGTCAATTTTCATGTCCTGGTACATTTTATTTTTTAAATAACCCTGTATATGATTGAGTAAGGATCTGCCTTACAATTTATTCCAGAGAGTGTTGTTAAATGCGACTAAGGGAAAAGCACTGAAAGTTTCCGGGATCTGAATATTTGAGAGAAATATAAATTCCCTATGGTCACCTATATGAGAGTGTTACTAATAATATTAGCATCCTAGAGCTAGAGATCGGAAGCCCGGTCAAAGGCAGTATAACAGACAAGGGTTCATCACAATACATCCAGCCCTAAAATCCTATATTTTTGTGTCACATAAGTATGTATCTAGAATTTAAATCTAGAATCTACAACGTAGCATGCTGGTATGCGGACTATGAATTATAAAAAAATTATGCAGAACTGATTTTTTCAAATATTTGTTTACATTTACATATTATATAAACAAATTAACATATTATATTGTAAATACAAAGAGGTATCTTTTACCAGTCACAAATTGTGTCAGTAAATAAAGGGATAAATGTTTGTATTTAAGCTTTTAGTTAGGATTTTGATTGTTACTTAAGATACCAGGCCATATTTCATCCTCCTTAATATTACTAATGCAAAGTATGTTGTATGTATGTTTATCATTCAATCACACTTATCCAACTGAATGAATATGAATGAAATTTGGGAGGAATGTAGATTATGCTATGGAATAGAATGTAAGAGATACTTTTAATCTCATTCAACAGTTCCCTTAGGACCAAATTTGTTACCATGAGGATGAAGCCACTGGCAGCTGCTAGTTACATATGAACCTTTTCCAACAACATCCAGTCTACCCCAATTCAAAATATTAGATAACAAATTTGCTCCCTATATTAAATTAATGTTTGGAAATGGTAACTAGTGCTACTGCACTACAGTGCTAAAGCTAATTGTTTTATTTCATGGTTTAAAAACCAGCTATAACAGAAAGAAAACAAAGGTTCCATCTTTCTTTTAAAAATCCAGACCGCAAAGAAGAGTGCTTATACAATCTCATTATTTTCTTTTGGTTTAACTACTTGTACTTTATTCCATATTGTGATGAGTTTCTAAATTGTTTAAATTTTTTAAAAAAACCTAACTGATAGGCTCCTCTGCATAGGAATCATCTGGGTATTCACACTGTCCCATTTCTGACACCAAAAAGAAGTGTAACTACTGTTGTGTTCCAATTTAAAGGGTATAGAGAGCCAGTATAATTATAAGCTGTGAGGCATTCCTATCTTAATCCTCACATTACAAACTAACAATGTAAAGTATACTCACAGGATTGTATTGTAGAGCTGTGACATAAGCTTGCACCGCTTGTTCCATATCCCCTGCAGCCACTAGTGCTGCTGCCAAGTTAATATATCCATCAATGAAGTCAGGCTTCAACCTTACTGCATGCCTGTAATTCTCTAATGCCTCTTGTAACTGGCCACGTTCCTTGTATACATTGCCGAGATTGCTAAAAAAAAGGATTATCTGATATAGCAGTTGTACAAGTTACACATAAGTAGTCACAACATATGTAAAATTGTGTATTTGACTTTAATCACACAGCTTACGTACTAATACTCACTGATAAACATCATTATTCATAAACATAAAATATTTATACTTCAAAACTTAATATAAACATTGAAAATATAAAAAATATTACCTGTATGCCTCAGCCAACAAAGGATTTTGTTTTATGGCGAGGGTTGAAAAATGCGCAGACTTATCCAGCCGCCGACATTGAAAATGTATTGATGATAGGAGAAGCAAGACTCCAGTGTTGGTGCCATCTTGACGCCATAGCTGCATACAATGCAACTCGGCGCTATCATAATCTCCGGCTTGGTACTCTCGATGAGCTAACTCTAGTAGCCCTAAAGAAAACAATACTACTTTTAGCTTTTAATATAGACATTCTTTGAAAATACAAGATATCTAATATCCATAACGCAAAATTTCTTTCAAAAAATAAATGTCACCACCAACTTACCAACACTAGATATTTGTTGTATGTCCGACATTTTTAGTATTACTGCATTTGCTGGAACACCTACTATTTGTTGAGGCTGCGTTGTGACAGATTGTGGAACTGCTACATTTGCTTGTGGTTGCATTTTGGTTATCATATTTCAAAACTCTAGGTACAGCAAAATACACAAAATCCATCCAAAATAAGAAAAAATATTTCTCAGTGCTTTTCCATGGCAAAATATCTTACCGTAATTACAAGTTAACAAGCAATAGGTACGAATCCTTTATATTTTGTAAGTAAAAGCAACACGATTGCTAGTCACACAACGCGGAAATTACCTACGCTACGATACTCTACGGTGTGTTGTACGGGTGTATGGTTGTCTATGGTTCAATACATTTCCATACTAATTTTTCCAAAAAAAGTTTGAAACAAAGAAATGATCCACAAAGCACTATTTAAATATTAAATGTATAAATATTACTTTTAAATTAGATAATAAGAATTAGAACAAAAACACTGTCAATACTTTCACGGCATACATAGAATAAAATCAATACTAAAACCCAACACTTCCGCTTCTTTACAGTAGTGGAATATTTATAGAACAGATTATAGAATGGATTAATTTACCTTATTAATTTTTTTAATCGTACGGTTTTTAATAAGAGAAAGTATAGTGACCTAAAGAAATTAAATAATAAAAATAATGAATGGATAGCGGGAGCTTTGATAGCTTTATAAAGCGCGATTGATCATAGTGCGTGATTAACCTGGGTTTGAAGCCGGCACCACTAAAATTGTTAATAGCAATTTTAAAGGCTGAATTTACTCGGCGGTGAGAGAAAATATTGTGAGGAAACCTGCGTGTTTCAGAAATAAAAAACGTGTATATGTATTTATGAAAGAAGTTATACTTCTTTGGCGAATCAAACCAAAAATAACAAAAAAAATTATTCCGTGTTCCAGTACTACTTTGTTTGTGAAAAAAAACATTAAATACAATTGATAAAGGTTTAATTAAATGATCATGTAATGATAATAATTAGTAAACAAATATAAAGAACACAAATTGACACTGAACCTCAAATCTATAAACCCAATTAAAAAGTTTTTAATATAAAAAGCCACTTTCATCATGAATACTCACAATAAACTATCATTGACCACCATATATAATATAAATCAAGCATAAATACACATGTATATTTATGTATGAATATCTATTTTTATCTCCACTGATACCACGTATTGAATAAAGTTACCAGTTCTCAAGAAATCTTGAAAGACAATTAATTACCAACCAACTTCATGGCGTAGCTTTTAAGTGTCAGTGTACAGCGCGCGCATCGTAAAAATTCACTCTAATATTTTTTTTCAAACGGGCCAAATGAAGTATAATTTCAATAAAAATATTATTTCGAGGAAACGTGAAGTCCGCCCACTCGCATAGGAGCAGTGTGACTGACACTTTCTGGCCTTTGCCCAGCATGCAGCTACTTCAAAGAGAGCTTATGCTCAATGGCTGGACCAAAGGAGCTTGGTCCCAACAACCTTGTACTCAATAGTGAAACCATAGGGCATAAGCTTCCCGTATCCGTTCATTATTATGTAAGGGTTTAGAATCTTAAAAGCTTATATACCACGTCTTCGTTTTTTATTGTCTAATGTTTAGGTTACCTCACGATATTTTCCTCCTCCGCAAAGTACATTGTTAATTACCACTTATCTGTAGTACATATCTGTTTAAAAGTTTATTTAGCAGCGATCGCCATCCACGAGATGTATAAAATACTGTACCTAATTATTAATTCATACGTAAAACCGTGGATGTGACCTATGGTGTTCCCCACGTAAATTTATTAGGCCCAACTTTTCTTAATTTATTTTAATGAACTAACTAATCCAAAATAATTGTTAATACAATGGGCATCTCTTATCGCTTTTGAACAACACTGTCATACTCTTTACTGGTGATTCATGAGAGGAAATTCATTATAATGCTGAAGAGGGACTGGCTAAGGAGCCTATATGGCTTAAGTTATATATATATATATTCTACTTATCCTTAATATTGCAAAAAGTAAATATAAGTGACTTCACCTATATACTAGAACTGCCTGGAAGCAATTAAAATACATATTAATAGATCCACGATTGTTCCTTCTTGAGAGCTGCATTTATCCAATTATAAATAGTTTCATGCATTAAGATCAAAACTTGACAGTTAGATTAAATTGATTTCATAGAAATACAGCTTACTATAATCTTTAATTTTTTATACTGCACTCTTTGAAAGTATTGTTGCTTACTGTATTCCAAGTTAAGGTGAAGCCGCAGTCTCGATTTATCGATGTAGCAAGAGCTCTGTTCTCCAGAGCCCTGATTGGCCTATTATAATGATTGCCATAAGACATTATCATGAGAAATCAGTATCCATCTTGTTGATGGTAACCCCACACCAGCACTGCGTTAAAGTAAAGTTAGAAGTGGCAACGACGAACAATAAGAAGAAATTAAATATGTCAATTTACTTCACGAGGCTGTCGTTAATGTCTCAAAAGGAAATTGAAGAGACTGCTTCGACATGCAAAAGCCCTACACCATAGACTTAAGAAAGTCGCGCGTACCAACAACGATTCTAACGAAGACGACTTAGAGAATTTCCTTTAAATAATTTGTAATTAATATTTATAAATGTAAATGTTATTACTTTATTTGTAATTCGTCCAAAGTTAAAGTGTAATCAGTTTTGAATTAATACACGAATTATTAAAGTAACACTTCCTAATATCTTTAGGACATAATCTTTTTTTTAATAAATATGTCTATTTTCATATAACTTTTAAGTTGATTAAATATATCATAATATATACGAAAATAAAAGAATATTAAATTATACTGTTTTATTTCAACTTTGTACGTCGATAACATTACGACATTTACACTGTACATCATTAAGCGTTGCTACAAGACCTGTAAGTGCGAGTGAGCGCGCAATATGTATCGCTTCTAGTCGTGTTCACAACGGCTATAAATAAAGAAGATATACGTAGTCAATAACGAGTTATCAATATTTTTTATCATCAACTGTGATTATGTCTATATTTATAATTTTTTCCCTGACATTAATTTTCATTAAGTTGAAGAATTCCTCACAATAAACTTCTAACTTATATTCCTTTTATTAAAAATAAACAAAAGTTTGAAATAAAACATAATCATGTAAAGCAATATAAATAAATTAACATTAAAGTACCATATATTTAATTTTGCGTTTCAAAAAATAATCTGTGAGCAAACGTGTTTTGTAAATTGCTGAAATCGAAATCATTAACGGGAACATTGTGGTCAATCGCCAATCAAAGCCGCACAAAAATTGACCGTAAATTCGTTTTCAGTGAAACATTAACGAAAGCAATAGTCGGAAACTTACAGTGACACAAAATGCTTAATTGAGAATGAATTGTGTAATATAACCTTTAGCCGACATAGAATAGAAGCGTTAAAATTACTTATTATTAATTATTGTCTAATTACAATATTACAACCTACGGACGGATAATGTAACACATATCTTTTTAAAGATGAAACTTCTAATTTTTACATTTAAAACACACTATGGTCTAATAATATTTATGAAGCATGAGTGAAAACGCTTGGCATCTGACCTGCAAACAATAAGTAAACCAAGAAATGTTTAACTTTAGTTTTTCTTTAACCTTTGTCCTTCGAGCAAACTGTGCTCTGAGTGTAAAACTTTTACTATTCCTTCAGAATTCGCTTTTACTTACAATTTAAAAGTCGATTATCGGATTGTTTGGGAAACTATATCGTTTTCTCCAAAGAAAAATGAATTGAGTTGAATATGTTCACCTGACAGCCGATGAACACTTTAAATGGAAAAAGGTTACAGATGCGTTCTCACTCCTATACTGTACCTTTCAAACCGGAACACAACAGTTGTTACACTGACGACTAATACGCAAAGAATTGTACAATATTTTCAAATATTCATGTACGTATGAGACGTTAAACATTAAAATTTCTATTCTGTGTAGTCACCATAATACATGTTTCAACAATGTCACAGTGTGAATGTATTCGTAACACAAGAAAAAAAATACATTTTGATTCGCTGATTCACATTGTGCTATTTAGTTGAAATAATTATGAGACATATCAGAACTTATGACACTAGAAGGTACCTATTGCCAGTACCTAATATGATCCCGATATACTCATTTTATCATAGTTTTAAGTAACAGATGTGATTTTGTCGGAATGACTGTAATGACCTTAAGCAATATTGAATACGACATAGGAAACGTGAAATGTTTACACATTCGATTTGTTACTCTAAGTAGGACAATAAATGAGCCACTTCGGTGAGATCTTGAGGGACAGAGTCGTGGTAGCACACATATAACTCCCTGGGTTCCGGTTCGCTAAACACACGCCTGTAAAATAAAATGTGTTTTTTTTATCTATACTTAAAATCTAATGTCTATCTAAATCTTTACTTAAAATCTCAATTATAACCTATTTGTCCAGTATTTATTTTCTGATAGTCAGACGTCACTTACACCAGCCACACGCCTTAAGGTACATCTGTGCAGGTTATGTATTGCATGCCAAACTTTTTATTGTAAAACCTAATTTTAATCAACCTTGTTTAATTTAATAAAACTGCTTTGTAATGAGCAAAAAACATAGGAAAGAAATATCGTAAGTATCCCTCTTTTTTGTCATTATTGAATCAAATATTTGAATACCGACAAATCACGTTAAAATTAAAGAACGACCCATAGGCAAAATAATATAGTAGAATAACATATTTGGGCATTCGGCAAACAGCATAATATTTGCACAAGCGACCGAGTCGCGCATACACGCTCCGGTAATTTGCGCAGTTATAACGCAGGATCTAGAGCAAAACTAAGCTGTGATTAACAGAACTTTACTAACTAGTTTAATATACATATGTTTCTGAACAGACAATTAAGACATATCGTCTGAGACACACGGCTTGCTCAACCCGCATGTGTATTATTAACGTATACACGTAAAAAAATCTAAAAATTAAAAATAAATATTAACGACATTCAATAGCATATAGCGCGTCTGACATAACCAGCCAGCAACACTAATATTGCTCATTACAGATTTAAGAGTCGAATGTTTAACACATGCTCGCCAGCGAGCGAAAACGTCGTAGGTAACCGGCATGTCATCAAATTAAAATATTTAGATATGTGAAATCCGCCAACATGTACTGCAGCTGAGTGTGTTAGTCTCTGATCGGCTCTATAACCGTATCAACGATGGCCTGTGCCTAGCAGAGGGACAATTTAACACATTAAATGAAAAAAAAATCATACCCAACCACCCAGAATGTAAATGGTTCGGAATTCTTTTTACTGATACCACATTGGGTCAATACATCTTGTGGCGCCTCAAACAGTATTCCGTACTCTCTCACAGCGACAAGGATTTTATTGAGAGGATTTGAGGGAGCGTGGTTCTTCTTAAATCTACAAAACAAAAAATAGACTTTCAACGCCATCGAATATAAATTTGCCATATAGGCTTTAAGTTCTGATATCCACAGAACTACCATGTAATGTTTCAGGTCTCAAGATCCTGTTTTTCTTAAGATTCGTGATACGTGAGGGAGTGGTATTTGACATATTCAACATCCGCCCATTGTAGTCTGCTCTGCCCACATCTTGACTTAGGACTCTCCAAAAAAACGCCAGCAACAGCCGGCATACATTTCTTGAACATACTCACCACACTAGACGAGGGGTTGGTGAGCGCAGCTTGTTTTTTTTATATGGGAAAGGCGGCAAACGAGCGAGCGATTCACCTGATGGTAAGTTATTTCCGTCGCCTACGTATCTGCAACACCAGAGGTGCTGCATGTGCGTTGACGGCCTTTAAGGGTATTTGGGAGATGGGAGGGAGGATGAGGAGGTGGATGGGAAGGGGAGTAGGTCTCCGGTTACCTCACTCAACGAACGAAACGCAGAAGCAGAAGATGGCTCTACTTCACGCCGGTATTCTGCGTGGCCGTGGTACCGACCCGGTCGAGCTGGCTCATTCGAGCAGCAGCAAATGTCGCCCATTGACTCTACCACGTATAAAAAGTAATTTCGTGACGGCTAGTAAAGCTGCTCCTCATCACTAGTCTAGGGAATTTGGATTTGGCTAATTCAGTTAATATTCCGCCATTAGTCGGTCGCCAGAACCTCATTTGTTTGCCAGCAGGGTGTACCGCGTGCAGCAGAGGTTGGCATGTAAAAAAAAGAGAAGCCTGACTGAACCCTTAGACAAAATATATTCTATAAGAAGATAGAATCATCTTACATTATACTATACTGCAGTAAATCATGTATCTTCTTACAGGCCGATCTGAATGTTCGAACAATAAATGTGTATAAAACGTTATTTGCTTGCATTTCGACACTTTTCATGGGCGCTATTAGAACTCCTTTCTCAGATTCCAGCTGTACGAAATGAAACAGAACGTTTTCCTCGCCCGCGGTTATTCTGAACAATAATAAATACAATTACAATTAATTATTATGAAAAAATTCGTATTAAATTAAAAAAAAAGTTATAAGGATGCTTTTACCTATGAACAGTTACACGATTAAGTTCGTTCAATAAACTTTTTCTTATGTCTGTCATGTCGATATTCCCGCTAGCTCTGCTCCCCTCCTAAAAACATCACAATAATGCATTGCATCAATTCGAAGAACGCATATCCTATATCCTATACCATGGCGAGTTGATTGCATCTCTGCCAAATTTCATTCAGTGCTTTGAGCGTGAATGAGCTTCAAACATACAAACGTTCACATACGCAATTTTAAGAAGGATCAAAGCATTTCTAGAATCATGAGGACCCATTTTAAAAATATGTCCATCGAAAATCGTGAAATTCCGTTTAAGTTAAATCCGATCAAATATACATAAATACACACATACAAATTATTTTAATCTTTTTTTACTTTTTAAAAAAAACCTAAGAATAGATGTAGCATATATTTTTTACCATTCTTCGCCTCCTATACATGCCATTATAGCCATGATAATCGAGTAGTTGGATCTGCCTCCAAATCAGAAGACAAGAGATTGATCCCGTATCTGGAGCGGCGTACCAATGAGTTTTTCGAAACTTATGTACAATTTCAATTGGTCGTTGACCTGGACATTAAGACGGCGACAGACTCACTGCGTTGCTAAGGTGAAAAGTGGGTTAAAAAACTAAAATGTCAAGCCTTTGACCACAGCTGAGAGCTATTATTTTTTTAATACCTGTCTATCCCAGTCAGAATCAGAACCAGACGAGTCGCGTCGACTCCTTTGCTCTCTGTCTGCTCGTCTGCCGGTTACTCTTTCTTCGCTAATTTCGCTGCCAATATCAATGAGATGCGTTTTATTACATACTAACATATGGTATACAAAAGATGTTTAGATATACAGGTTGGATGCGACGGTACGACTTTAAATTAAAACTCATTTTGGTAATTCAATCCATTAAACATTTTAAATAAAAACAATATCGCCAAGCTTAATATTCTTAGTTTTAAATTTCATTATATTTCAACACTACTCAAAACATTAAATGTTAGACAGTTGCTTTAAAAAAATTAAAACCTTAAAACCCGTTCCTTAAATAATCAATTGGAATCCTCTGTTTTGCCACGCTGCTCCGACTCTGACACAAGACCATATTAAATCCCATTGACGACGCAATGTACAAACACAGTAAGTTGATTATAATAACACGCGAGTGGTAACCTGAGCACAGTTACCAGATTCCTGTGGGTGTTTCGAAGGCCGACTAAATTGTAAACATGGCAATTTCATGGCATCAGATCGATGGCAGATTAACCATTTGAAAAAGTGTACGGACGACAGGTCAGCTGGGTGGTCTATATCTAGCAGAGTTATAACTCTACTCCATTGATTAAACTCTTAATTTAATTTACCTCACAATGTATGTTTTCTTTAGATGTGTGTTTCAAAAATTAACGATTACCTGTTGCTCTTCAAGCTATTAGAGTCTTCCGAGTAGCTAATGTCCAAATTACTGGAATGTTTATAATTCTTCTGCGATCCGTTATACCATTGGTTGTATAGGCTGTGATGGCTCATGCTATGGCAGTTGTTAATAGGAATATCGGTAGAAGAAGCACCAATGTTGATTTGGTCGGACGAATTGTGGCGTCTTTTTAAATCAGGCTGAGATCTCGATAGTTTTAGTGTCGAAGCTTTTAGGATGTCCGACTTCAGAGCTACGGAAAAAAAATGTTTTTTTTTATAGAAATTAGAGTCACTTAACACCAGAGGGAGCCACTCACTAAATACTTGGGCTGGGCAATCGCCCCGACAAAAACTATCAAAGTAATACAACATATTCTTACAATTGCTGTCTTTAATTTTTCGTCCGTACTTTGTAAGAAATTCTGGTGATATTTGTACTTGAGGCAGAGTATTCGACGAGAACCATAAAGCCAAATACTTATGAAGCCCCACTTCGTAAAGCAGTTCTAGGCAGCTCTCACATTCCTCCACGTAGAATGGCGACGGAGATGTTACACCAACGGCCTATGTAATAAAAAAAAATTTACTTTGAACGAAATACATCCGGCACGATGGTAGCAAAGGTTGCTTAAAAATTACTAGTTACAATTTAACTGATCAATATAAAAAATTGTCAGCGTAAAAAAATAATGTAGCGACGATACCTGCATGTCTCAGAAATCATAAAGCTTTTCGCGGATACGTGATGACGTGTGAAGTCCGCTAACCCACACGGGAGCAGCACGCCAAACTCTTGCTAACTCCAAAACAAAATTATAATAGGCCTTTGTAGAACATTTATAGACTGTACTTTTCATTTTAAATAAAAAGACAGTGGAAGCTATCTAAAAGCAAGAAGAAGGTGTTAAAATTAAACCACCCTGTGTAGTAAACGCGATAATGGAGAAGGCAGTCGCGATCGCAGCCTCCAACGCGGCGGAATACCAATCTCATATCTTCCTGAACTGGTGTTTGGCAGGTGGTAGAACCAGGTGGCGGATTTGGTGCTACTCGAAAGGGCCGGCACAACCGGAGCAGTGCCGCAGCCTCGCAGAATAACGGCGTGAAGTAGAAGCATCTTGTGCTTCTGCGTTTCGTTCTGTAACCGGAGATCCTCTCCCCAACCCCTCTTCTCATCATCCTTCCCATTCTTAAAATATTCTTAAAGGCCGGCAACGCACCTGCAGCTCCTTTGGTGTTGCAGATGTACGTGGGCAACGGTAATCCAGTACAATCTGATGAGCAGCTTGCACATTTGTCCCTTATCAAATAAAAATATAAACTACAATACTAATATACTTAAGCTTAAGTAAAGCGATCGGAAGAAAATTCGAATGCAGTGTCCGGCCTGAGGGATGGTGTCTAACTCGCAATACATTAAGTTCAGAAAAATTATAACGAGATTTGAATTGACCTAAAATTTTGACTACTTACATCTTCTGTGCATCCACCTGCTTCCATAAGCGTCGCTAATATGAAATGACCCTTACCTACAATTAAAATAAACCACCGGCCATCTGGAATTCTAAGTAAAAAATGCAAAATTTAAACAAAATAAAAATTAAAACAAATAAAAAAAAGCAATTAAGCTTAAATAAGAAACGCCCAGAGGGTTCCTTGCCATTATATCATCATATATATGTAATAGCTATTACGTACATAATATGCTATTTCACATGGTTTTTACGTAAATAATTATGCATAAATGTGGCTGAATTTCCACCTCGCAAGTGGTTGTTCATGGCTTATTGAATCGAAATCCCCAAAAGAAAAATTGTGATTTTGTCTTTAACTCCCGGTAAAAACTCAAATTCTGACCTTTTCACAATAATATAATAATTAACAATGAAGTGTTATGAACCTTTAAAATATAACAATACTTACGTACCTATTCTCATTTCTGTCGTTTTTAGTCTGGTCTCTGTGCTCTTTTATAAATACTTCTTTCCACATAACAAGTTTTTCTAATTCTTTCTCAGCACTAATTCTTAGAATACCATTGTATTTAAGATATGCATTAATCTCTATCAAATCCTCATCACGTAAATGAGAACTTAGTAGGTGTTCAGAATAATATAAACATGCTCCAATGACGGTGTAAAGTCTTTGAAAGTTTTCCACATCGTCGGTCTGAAATTATAAAAATAAACTTAAAATTGTCAAGTTCACTAGAATAAAAAAAAATTGATGAAAAACTACAGACCCATTCGCGGTAATCGGCCGCTTCTAACTCTGTTATTGCATCATCAACTTGTATTTTTACTTCTAAAGGTAATGTGACTGTATGAGCTGCTAAGATATCTTCAAGTAACATAGACTGAACTTTGCCACCTTGCTTAGAACCATTTCTGTTACTGTTGTCAAACAACAAAGTAACAAAAATGCGGGAAAACAAACCATCCAACTTATCCACATTATTAGGCTTTGTGAAACAAGACTTTAAAGAACCATACAGAAATTCTAGAATCTTAACAATGTCAGCAATAACTTTTTTAGCAGAAAATAAGTCTACAATATTATTTGGAACAGCCAGTAAGAGTAAATCACTAAAGTATGATGCATATATGACATTAATTAAAGTATTGTTGTATAAAATGCTTGATAATACTGGCTCACTTGTACCCAAAGATTTTGGTGTTAGGTGATTAAGTGTTACATATGCCCCTCTTGTATTATATAAGAAATTTTGATTGAAAGGACGAGGATAGCAATAAAGAACTCCTTTGTCATCATTACTCTGATATTCTATATCATTACAACATATGTACAATACAGAACACATAGAATCTTTTAATAATTGAGTAAGCAAATTCTCTGGAGCATGTTTTAATAATAACTTCACATGATCAATGTTACAACCTTCAGTGATTACTTGAAATGTTAACTTGGGACTTTCAATATCCTCTACAACTCTTTGCAGTACACTATTTATGTTATGTGAGTTGACATCAATTCCATTAATTTTCAGCAAGTAGTAACCAGCTTTTACTCTAGGTGCATATATTGCTTTAGCTTCTGTTAAGAAGCTTGCTACAACTAATGTCTTCCCATCAGTGTGCGTTTCTAAGCTTATTCCAAATAATTTTTCTAATTGACAGTTTTTCTCACTGTTAAATATCATATTTTTGCTAACCTGGAAATATTATTTGAAATGTTTTAACAACAATATTTCTAAAAGAAAATAGATATCTTCAGAATGTGTTTCCCATAAGAAGCCACCATGAGAAGTGGCTCTTAAAATGAAGTAATACTTAAAATATAGGTAACAAAATGCAAATTATATATACTTAATATATAAAGACTTAATAGTAATTCATTGTGCAGGTTTCAATTGTGCAATTTCAATCCACTAGATCAAATTTGATCAGATTATCGAGATATGTTTAATATGATGTTGTGAAGAACATAGGCTCAAAAAAATTATAATCTAGTTGTAAATCTTTCTTTGAAAACTTAAATTTTTTATCTTAAAAAAAAGAATTTTTTATACCTGAATTATAACACATTTGTTATTGTCTTCTTTAAAGTTTTTTTTGCTGGTAGTCACTGTAGCACTTTCAGTTTCTTTAAACTTCCCATTTCCATTATCATCCTTTGCTTTGCGATTTTTAGTACTTTGAATATTCTACCTAAAATGTAACATGAATTGAAGCCCCAATTGGGTTAGGGTACTAACACCAAAACATGATTTTACAGGTTCATGCTCACCATTTGACTATTACAGATAATTACATAATCACAATGCCAACATATCAATATAACAATAATTTAATAGTTATAATTATCATAAAGACTTGTGGCATCATACCAAGAAAAGCTGGCTGCATTTTCCATACTGAACAGTTAAACTTAACCTCTGAGCAAGAAATTTAACTACCTACTTGTGACCAGCAGCAAAGACCAGTCACAGATATACTTCCTAGAGGAATTGCACTATGTGTTTATCCTGTGGACCAATCATCTCTACAGCAAATGGCACCAATAGTCTTCTAACTCATATTTACTCCACTTACCCATGTAATAATTTTATGGATATCTTTTTGGATGGTCTTAAATATTGTCGTAAGAGAACTCTTAATTGAAATATAACGTATCCTGATAGATACCTTTAGTAGATCTTCTTGTTGACGCTCTTTTAAAATCACTTCTTAACTTAAAAGTTTCACAATTTTCCAGAAGTGGAGCATTTGTATCGTAATTTTCATTATTATTTTTTACTTTGATAAAAACCAGTTCTCCATCTTCGCCAATATCAGAATCCCATTCAGGGACCGAACTGAAAAGGTAATTAGAGTTTATTAATGAGCTATGCTAAATGTAAATATTAAATAATTCCATACCTCTCGGACTCTGAATACTTGGAGACGTCGGATGAATCAGTCCAATCATTATCGGAATCACAAGGAGATTCGTAAAGGACTTTATTTTTAAATTTATTCATGACGCACCTTTGTAAAGTGCAAGAAAGAAGACAATCAAACTTTAAAATTTATGAACTTAACTAAAGCTTAGAGAATGAACTTTACAAAAAGAATATAAAGGAAGAAAACATAAAAATATTGCTAGATAAAGTTAGGGAAATCAAATCAAAACAAAACTTTCCATTGAGTAATTGAGTAGTTTTTTGCCATTGAGTAAAGGTAGAGTAATATAGTACATATAATAATGTATACTTTACTTATATACCACAAATAGTGAGCAACTCGCTTTATTACTCAAATTACTAAAATTAGATACAAAGGATAAACTGAGAACTAAATATACAATTTCTCTGAGATCTTTTAGATGAAAAAGGGACAAATCAATATTATGGTCTTTTTTACCGTTGCCTGTTATTTGTTGCTTGTCAAGCTGTCAAACTATTAAGTTTGCCAAGCGAAGTGTAGCGTTAGATGTGACCACTTTTAAATTGGTTAAACTCTCATAGATGGTCCGAAACTGATTCGTATATATATGATAAGTACTACTACTACAGTACTAAATACAACCAAGTAAAATTATGCACGAATTAATGCTAAAAAAATGAATACTCAAATAATTAACTTTAACGTACTCTTAATACTTATACTATTTATAGTTTTTAGCCGGTCCTTTTTTGTTCACCAAGCAGTAGTAGAGGTGGGTGTTAGTTATAACAATTCGTTGCATTGTATTTGTAACAACCCTTGATTATATGATCCAGTATAATATATGTTATTTTGATTTTTAGACTAAGTTAGCTTATGGTAATGGTACATACAGGTTTTTTGTTTTTTACTAAGCCAAATAAAAGGGTAGCGAAGTGTATTCGCCTCAAATATCGCTAGTAAGCTTCTCAAATCGAAGTTTCTCGTTCATCACTATTCCAAAATTTGCTTATTGGCGTTAGAATCTGCCACCCCCTTTCTTACTGTGGATGTGGTAAGAGGCGACTAAGAGAAAAGCCCTGAAAATTGCAATAGCTACTGTCGGTAGCGGGCGGGATAACCATCTCAATTATTACCAGAAAAAAATTAAGCTAACAGATGACGGGCAGCAGCGTCTAAGGTGCGAGGTGGTAATGCGACCGCCGATCCGCTTGCCGAGCGTGGCGATTATGACAAATCATCCATATGGATGATTCAGAGACACTTACAACCGGCTCGTCGTTGATTACTACAGCAAGAAATCTTGCCTTCTGTATCTGTGTGGGCTATTCTATGTATTTTGCTTTTTCGTATTTATAAACAATGAGTTACCTTCAGACTAGTTTAACTCTGCCACTACAATATCTGCATCACTGGGCTTGAAAGAAACAATATTGTAATATCATACTTGTTTACTATAGCCGTTGTTACAGACAGTCCTCTGTGCCGAACGTTTATGGAGGAAGAAGAAACGACGGCCCACGTCCTGTTGCAGTGTCCAACGGTCGCGGAATACAAGCACCTCGGCTGCGTGGTCAGCAGTAACTTCAAGGGTTTAGTGAGTTTCCTCGAGGAGCTCGGTTTGCTCGAATAATTAATATTCTTGCTCCCACGCAAAATACGCGCAAAGTCGTGGATACCAGCCCGTTATAACATATCATATCACAGTCTGTTAGATGACACGTAGAAGTAGGACGACATGATTTTATTTATCGGGAGCAAAAACTATTAGAATGGACGTTTTTAGTTTTACGTGGGGGTAAAGTACTCGCACGTACCAGTTACCTATGGAGAGTAGAGGTAAGGAGAACCGTCTCTGTGTATGAAAAGTATCGTTAAAATGTGCTATTTAAGGGTGGCACTACAGTAGTCGCTGGGTAAATTTCTCACAGCAATAATTTTAGATTATGTTTACTTTAACAACTGCTAGGTTCATACCACACCATTTGCCTACGCTAGCGCCGTTTTGGAGGGTTTTTGAACTATTATTTACTGTTCATAGCTGGACACTTTTTCAACTTTCCCCCTATATGAGACGGTTCTCCTTATCTCTACCCTGCATACAGTCACAGAAGACGGCGCCTGGTAGGTGTCATAGAGCATACTGCTCTATCAAAAATATACATAATAAGTTTACATGTTTGTAATATTTTGACATCAATAGCGTAAAATACAGAGTAATACTAACATACCGGAAGTGTTAAAATCTGAAGTTTGAAATTTCAAAAATAACAATAAAAGAATTAGCAATAGAAAAATCCTTCATGTTTTATATAAATTTTTAACGAAATACCCAGCACAAACACAAATGTTATAATAACAATGACATAAATTGTAAAAATGTTGAAATAAAATAAATTCTTTACAATAATGGAGATGAGTAGCTTACACGAAAGCAAAGAATACTCTTCAGCTTCATCTTTTTATAGTTTCTTGTTTAGCAACGATAGTAACATAAATGAACCACGAGCAGTGACAGATGCTTTAAATAATATTAAACATTGTGAATATATAAATAAAGAGCAAACATATCTTACAAATTGTTCATATGCCAATTTCAACGAAAAAATTACCGAAGACAATAAATCCATTACAAGTAGACTTTCAATTAGATCTATTGGTCCCATTAATCAGGTAAAAAAAATGAGTAGTAAAAGTTAGGACACACGAAACGAGATGATTTTCACTTCATGGTAATAAAATATTTTCAGAGTAAAATAGTTGAATTGAAAAACAGTACCAGAAAACTATTAAGCTTGTTAGATAAAATATTATCCGAAACACATTCAAAAATAAAGCAAGATGACGAGATACCCAAATATACACTTAAAAAAGTGCAGTGTCACGTAAGTTTTTCAAGCCTTGTACTATTTTACTGTGATATTCACGGTGTACATATAAAATTACGGAAATACGTGTATGTACTAATTTTGTCTTAGTTTTGGGCCCTATTTGAATAATTACAGTGTTCTTTTTATATTTGTTGAAGACAAATTTTTATCGCAATATTTCTAGCTCCTCACCCAGCGTGATCAGTGTCATGTATGACTGAAGCTATTTCTTGCTAACTAGTACAATGTCCTCCGGAATAATTAAGTTCTGTTGTTGAGTCGCATCTGTCTCTTCATTTAGGTATTCAAACCTCCTGTGTTTAAAAAAAAGGCTTCGTTGGCTGTGTTTAAACAACACTTCGTTCATCACATCACAAAAAAAAGTTAATTGAAAAAAAAATAAGTTCGGGGGTGTTGCTAATGTCCACCAACATAGTTGAACGCTGGTACTCTCCTCGTGCCTTCCGTGGGTGTAGAACGGGGCATTTCGGGGCAGGTGCTACTTAGTCAGGAGCTAGTAGCCCCTGGAATTAACATCGCAATAGTTAATTCCTGTTCTAGTGACCTCTCTGAATCATGGTTGTCGTTAACGACGGTCGGATTGAAAGAAGAGTTTTAAGCAATACAAAATAAAAGGTATTAAATTATTCACGTAAAGAAAAAGAGACAATATAAAATAATTATATTTATAAATTATGATAACGTTTTATGAATTTGACTACTAACGAGTAATATGTAAGCCATATAGCCACATAGCTGTATTTCCAAGTTATGACACGTGAAGGCATATTAAAATGAAAACATCTCCTATATGGAATGAAGGTGAACTAAAAGTTTACTAATTTTTTATTCGTTTAAGAAATTGCTATACCACGCTCCCTATCGGGAGAGGAGGGAGGCGCAACACTAAAGTCCAAAAGGACACGAGTGTATTCATCACTTGCAGCGCATGGAATAGGTTATAGACTGAACGCGGCCACCTTCGTTTTCAATTCTATGCACGGGCGCAGATCATTTGACTAACGTCATAAAAATGAATGTCGCATAAACCTCTCCCAGCACAGTTGAGCGCATGTGTTCGCTTAAATTATATAAGTTATGTATCATATTTTTAGACAGTGTTTCAATGTTGTCACTTTAATGTATTTTACGTTAAATATAAAACAATATATCTAACCTCTACTATACACACAACCGAGAAAGACGTGTCTTCAAGGTGACGAAGACTCCTTCTGGATCTTGCTTCGCAAAGCGCCAATCCTCTAGTTCTAAACTAACTAACTCGCACTGTAAGTCCGAAATGAATGGACCGCTCTATAACTTGAACGTAAATTAATACCCACATGAAACTTGGGTTCGTGGTTTTCGGGTTGCGTGGGCTTTGGCCTTACCTCGCTTCCATAGCTGCTCAAAACGTAACGGAACCTCCACCAGATTAACCTTAATTGCTTAAAAACATACTTTTGCTAAGTGTTCTTCTGGTATTATTTGTAGCATCCACTGACATCGATTCGCGTCAGCGTTATAGATACAACTGAAATTTTTCGGAGAATATAATACGCCAGTCCTCTTTCCTCCATGACACAACTAATATTGAACAAATATCAGTCAACATACTCTAATTGCAAATGTGTAGTTTAATAACGCTTTAGCTAGCTTTTCTTATATTTTGGATTGTAATCTCAAATTAATATGTCCGTTCTATTGCCTTTTTTTTTTATTTACATGATGAAATGCCTAACGCATACCCGCCCCCTCGGGGGCAAGGGCGGATTATGTCGTGTTTGCACCGACTAAGACCCTATGATATTCCACCTTCGCCGCATGTCGGCAGGGTCACGGGAACGCTTTGGCACACATCCTCGACCCCACCAGCGTCGGCCCCTTCTCGGGAGAGAACATGTCCTCTCCCACACCGTCTTGGCTAGACGGGCCGGAACATAGGCGCGCCTACCTACTCGGCCTCCAAACCCATGAGGGCAACGGATCCCTCCCAGTCCACCACCCGGAGGCCACAGGGATCAGGAAGGCAGGCGCTCGTAAGCCTCAGCCTTCCCGGCATCCCCAGTGGATCTGGTCTATGGCTCTGCCGCCGACCACGTTTCGGCAGCGGAGGGTAGGGAGAACGGCTCCACGTAATACCAACGAGGAGTGTTGGTCCCCCCGCCCCCCCTCCACGGCCGCATCAGCGGTGCGGCCCCCTCCAGAGTCGCAAAGGATAGGGAGAATGGCGAAACGTAATACCAAAACTACTCTTCCCCGCGACTCCACCTCGGCTGTGAGGGGTCAGGAGACCGCTCCCACCACAGTCCACCAACAAGCATCCGAAGTGGGCTCAGCAAACCCACTCGGAGCGGCCACCTAGGACCAGCCATCCCCGCAAAGACAGGCCGGCCATGTAGGTTCCTCTTGGTTCACCGTGAGAGACCAAGCCACGGTTACTAAGCCCCCCCGTCACGACGAGGCGGGAACCGATTCTTTCTTCTTTAACATTGCTAAATTGCATTATTAAAGTTTGACAAAAAATTTAAACAGGAGATTGACGAAAATTGCACAGTCTACAACAGACTCATTAGAAAGTGTCAATGCTTTAACTGGAGTACGTACAACGATTTTATGCTACAATTTAACGAAAACCCCAAGCAGCCAACATGTGATATTGGAGAAGTTATAAAGAATATTCGTATTCTCAAGAAGTTTCTGTATATGGGAGACGGATACACGAAAAATGCGCTTGTGTTTTTAAACGAAGTATGTATGTCTTTTTTTAATACTTTTTGAATTATTTATTGAATTGAATTATAAAACTTCCTCTAACATATTTATTATTCGGAATTAGTTGGTACAAAGTATTTGGAGTTAGCATTAGGTTTTTATACAAACACTTCTGCAATCTTCTACAATCACTTTTCGAAGTTCTTCCTACGGTCTTCTCTAGAAATTATGCAATTGCGTCACCAATATCCTCACGGATCAAAGTGTCAAGGTTGTTGTCGACGATGCATGCTTGGATTTCAAAACCGTGATGGTTTTGCATAAGGCTGTGTGTTGTCTCCTACCTTTTTTCTTCTGCATATGAATATCAATGACATGCTGCAAATTAATAATGCTAAGTATGCTATACGACTGTACGAGTATTTCCCTACACAGAAAGTTCGCGAATATTTTAATTATAACCGTAAACACGTGAAATACGGAATACACTCGTCTCTGTAGACGAAATTTTGTTAAACAAAGTCTCGGATTAGAGTAGAAGGCCAAATTAGCGTCATAAAAGCTTGATGTGCTCAGTAGAACGGGTCAGTATTTTATGCTGGTCAACAATTCCAACTTTATAATATGCAACTTTGGGCCCAAATAGAACACTGTTCTTATCTCTGGGCTCCTCAGTACCAGACCTCACATTTGACCGAATCTAACGAAGACTAAGTGAAATCGTAGGCGACCAAGTTATATCTGATCGGAATGATCTACTAACTTTTCGAAGAGACGTTGCATTTCGAAGCAGTTTCTATCGTATTTACCTGGGTAACGTTCTGAGGAACTGAAATGAAATCTGGGGGATTGAGGTGGACGTCAGGACGTCTATCACCAAGATATATATTAAAATAAAATCCGTTAATTATAGTTTCAAACGTGTAGTGTTCGCGTAAATATTAACTAAAAAAAAAAGTTCTGGGGAACTGTTCGTAATAAGTTCCAATATCGCGACAAAATACAAGGTTTCACCAACACCATCTAGATGAATGGCAATACACCACAGCCCGTTTCTTACGGAATTTTTTGCCACGCTCTACGACTTTATGGAATCAGCTGTCGCCAGTAGTATTTCCGAACAGGTAGGGACTTTTAATAAAAGTGCCTAGTCCTTTCTCAAAGGCCGCGCACCTCAACTGCTCTGGTATATTAAGCGTCTGTCAATTACCATCTATTGTGCTGAATCATCGATCGATCATCGATCGTTAGACTACTAGAGAAAAAAAATATTTACCGTTTTACATAAGGCTTATTTATAGCTATATATAGCTTGTTGATTGGCTGCTTTCAAATGGAACGTTTGGTAATTTGTCGGTTAATTCAGGCCTAGTTTGATTCGCTCAAACATATCAGTTCGTGTATTTTCTAAAACTTAAAAAACCTTTATGTAATGAAAAGGCTATAAATAATTGGTAGCTCGAGTTTTTGACTTTCAGTAAAAATGGTAAAACAGTCTTTTTTTATAACATATCTGCAGCAATTGATCAGTGGTCACCGTACTTGGCTGATGCTGATATGCCCTGTACTTCATGAGTCCTGTTTTTTTAGTTACTTTGAATCCTTGCTGAAGCCAAGATTTACAAACAAAATTCGCGACCCTCTAACAGATCATATCAAATGATATTCGCACAGAAAAATATTTCTTGTTTTTTTTTGGATTAGGTTGACAAAGTAACCAAGATGTGCACCTGCAAACAACTTTAATCGAAGGAGGCAACATATGTGTTGTCACGCCTGTAGACTGTGTATAACCTTCAACTTCAGCTTCTCTTTCTTAATACTAATTTAATAATATTGTACAGGGTTTATCCGAATCTTCATTAAGTGAAAAGGCGCATATAATACAAGCATGTGTCCATGCAGACATCTGCAATATATTTGAAGAATATTCGATAGTTACAGTGTTTGTATCTTGGCCGTTGAAAGACGCTAATTATGGGGATCGCATGACGCAGGTAATAATAGACGCATATAACAAATCTGTAGAATAATTTGTTTCTGTAATTCTAATACTGAATTTGTATCAAAATTGTATTTGTATCTAGGGGTGCTGTAGAGACCATACCAATATCTGTTCGAACCTAGAGGGCCCCTCGCGACAAGGCTTCAATTTCTTTTAGATTTCAGATACATATTGAAAATGTTTATTCCACCATCTAATCTATCAGAGGCCAAGATATATATATATTTTATTGGCAATAGGTGCCCTTAATCGAATGAATGGTACCTTTTTTATACCTTGGGATAATAGCTGACGTATACCGGCCCAACGCGCTGCATTAGACCAGTTATGGAGGTGCTTGGGGGACCAAGCAAAGGGCCGCGGGAATTATATACTATACCTAAATTATTCATACTACGGCGTCTAGTCACCTGCCAAACGTGGCATTTATGGAAAATTCTGCCATTAGAAGTCTGGTGTTGATGATGACGAAGAATATTGTTGTCGTTAGGCTAACAGCCTGTGAATAGACCACTGCAGGACTCTCCCAATAATATTAAATTAAAATGTAATTCTAAATTTATCCCGCTGGTCGTAATCTGCCATGAGTACATCGTCCATACACCGTCCGTTTCTTCCCGTGGATATCGTAACAGTAAGCTAAATAAAAGAAAAGCCATGAAAATATTATGGTATCAGACAGATTTGAAAGGTTTTTTCGGCATTTGTTACGGTACATCTTTTAACGTTGACCTTGATCATGCGAACAGTCGGGGGCACAGATAGTAGCTAATTGCTAGCTAGGTTGTAATACATTATAGTATCAGTACTGTACAATATGGATTTACATGGGTTTAATTACCTCAACTTCTGGCCACCCCATTAGGGGGTACGGTCGTGAGAGCTTATTTTTTGTTTAATAACAGCCCACGATGCGCTCGCGTAAGTGTAATATATCGCAGTAGTTCTACTTAAGCAGACATTTGCGACTACTGCTTTATATGGAACAGTATAGTACGGAGAGCTCAACTTGTAACCACGGATCTACTTAACCAATCGAAATCAACCCCTCCGTTTTCACGTGATGCTCGCCTAGACACGACTGATAGGCAAACAAAAATTCAAAAAATTATTGAATTAGCTCATACTCCATCCCAAACATTCTACCGTCACAACAAGTTTACAAATAATACTCAATTTACAAACTCATCTTCCTCTAAAGTTTTATACATGTATATAGATATTACTGATAAGGTACTAAGTACAAGTTGTGTCATCTATAAATAAAATTATTAAATTTAAACCTAATTTAGCATATTTTGGCGAACATCGAAATTTACATGGGATGAACCCTGTGCGATTGATTTACGTTCCATCCTTTATTTTGCCAATGTAATCTGTTTACCTGTATGTATAACTCGAGGTTCAAGTAGAGGTAGAAATCATCCGTGTACAAGTAGAAATATTTGTACTTTGTGATCCACATGGGCTAATCTAGTGGTGGCAACGACGCGTTTTGCATTGGTTTTCGAGTATGTTTGGGTTGTGTTGCCGTGTCTCTATCATCCTTTCCTTTGATCTCATCGCATATCTATTACGTCAGGTTACGATATTACGATAAGGTTAAGACGAGTGAGAGACTCCGTGTTAGCGCGTACACTTGCGCACAATAACATCTCCCGACAACTACCGACGGTATTTCGGAAATTGTCGCCGTTGACGAAAGTGGTCAGCGCTCATGATAGCCCACTGATGCAATCCTTTAATTCCGCCAGCCACAGGCAATGATTCTATGTGTCGTTACGAGACTAATTATCTAAGTCGACGAGTATTGCGAGATAAACTCAGTTTGATAGTTCAGTTAGTTTTCCTCTCATGATGACACTCAGACCGCATGTGTCTGCGGCGGCATAATATCCAACGGCTATGGTTATATCGGTTACGTTAGCTAATATCGTAAGGGCATTGTACGTTATGTATGCGCTTCATCTTGAATCAGTTAAATATCTTAATGTAATACAATTATACAATAAATTAAATAATTATCTACCTACCTACATCTTAAACATTTCAGTTATATAAAAATAGTCCCTTTTAGAGCAATTTGTTAAAAACAACTATAAAATTAGTTCTTCATCCGCCTGTTAATAGTCCACTCTTGGAGATAGGTTTCTACCAAGTGAAGAATTGGTCAAATGCGCAAAGCGCTTACCTAGCGCCTCGCACATTTGATTTTCCATGAGACTTTAAAGGCTTTTCCCTTGTCGTTTTGAGATGTTTTTACGCAGCTACTACACGAAATAACACGTTTTTTTATTTAACAGATTTTAGCTGCGGATTTGGTTTATAAAATCGCAAATACAGAAGAAGGAAAACGTTACTTAAATTTTAATACCAAAACAACAGACAGTATCAGACACACATTGAAAAAGAATGCTTCAAAGTTTAACATAGAAATAATAGAATATTTAAATGCTACGTTAAATTTGCTGCAACAACATTTTGCCCAGCACCTTAATATTTCATTTTATTACAAACGTAATAGCAAAGGTAAATCAAATGTTTCGACATATTGTTAAGTGTTACAGAGACCAAAAATTGAATTCATTATCCCAGAGTATACAAATAAGGCAAATTCATTACTTGTTTTAATTTAGTCAAATCAATTTTACATATATATACAAGAACAGGCTATTCGAGCCTGGACTCCCCAAGAAGGAGAATATTGTTTTTCGAGCATATGATGAGTACGTCTATTTCTTTGGGATGCTCTGTCGTCTAAACATGTTGTTATGCGGTGTCGTATGTCATAATCGACTTCAATGTGAGAATCTGATGAGGGTATAATACTTAAATATGGCATCTGCTAATCAAAAAGAGAGGGGAATAAAAATTATTAAGTAATCGAGTTTTTTAATAATTGAATTGCTACTTGTTGATAATTTTAAGTCCTCAATTTATTACATTTAATTATTTTATCTTTAGGTATAGGAATCAAAACACTTATGGATTTAATTAAATGTCACAGCAAAATGACATTGGAAGAAGTGTTATTGAATCTAGAGTTACTCAACAACTTTTGTAAACTCGAGCATGGTAAACAGGAGCTCACTCCATACTTGCCGTGTTTACTGATTCTTTTAAGAAGTATGCTTAAAGAATATGACAACAGTAAGATTAATATAATAATAACTAATCTACTAAATAACATAATTTCCAAAAGTATGATTAATCACAATAAAGCAGTGATGGTTTCAAGCACAGCCACTGAGGTAATTTACTGTTGTTGTAATAGAATTTTTTTTTTATTATGTTGGCTTATAATAAACAAAGAAATAAGAAATTAAATAAATAATTTTAGCCTATTGAAATGGGAATTGAAATTCTACAAATATGTGGAAAGAAGAAAATAAAGAAACATACAATGAAATCATGTTCTGGTAAAGTATTCTATACCACAAAGAATCAAGGTACAAACTAACTCTTCAACAATTTTTTTCGTTGCGTGTTATATTAGTTATCAACAACAACCATGTTTTTTTTAAAGATCATATTTGCAAATCACAGACATTTGACAAATCTCGAAAAGTTTGTGAGAGTAAGTAGAGACATGTGTATGTACTATGCTTACCTTATTCCTATGAACTATGACTGAGTTTTTTTTAACATGCTGTCAATTTACTTCTAGATACAAGGAAGCAAAACATAATAGTTGTTCCAATGAAATAAAAAAAACCATCGAAGTTTATTGAATAAGAATATATCACAAATTGCTTCTCATCCAAACCAATAGCTAACACGACAAGTGTATAAAATAAATAATATAACAATAGTAACTTACATTGTTTTTTTTATTATAACCATCCATAGAAAAGATAACTAAAATCAGGTTATATAATTATTGCAGTGAGCCAGACCATAAGAGCAAAATTAAATACTATAGACCTTCACAACTATAAACTAAAAAATATAAATGAAGCACTTAATAAATAACTGTCCTGTAAAAACAACATGTGAATAATACAAACTGCATTCCAGTTACTAGTTATAACATAATTTTTAACAAAATAATTATTTTCATATAGGGTGTCCATACATTTTAAATAAAATGTATGGACACCCTATATGAAAATTTTAATCTATCAATATTAAAAATGTCAAGACTGAACAAAAGAATTCATCTATGACTAAAAGTATATATAATTTATTTTCTGTAATATAGATAATACTACCTTTGTTGAGAGCACCTAATTAATAATACAAAATAGTTTTTACATAAGATATTTGCACAATACTGGATAAATGTATTCATACAAGTGCCTGTAGATTGAAC
Source organism: Bhutanitis thaidina (assembly GCA_029286595.1). NCBI lineage: Eukaryota > Metazoa > Arthropoda > Insecta > Lepidoptera > Papilionidae > Bhutanitis > Bhutanitis thaidina. The sequence continues at coordinate 11,405,844 of JAGSMS010000006.1, read as the reverse complement.
ATTTCTATTATCTGTATGACAATAGAAGTTTAGTCAAAGTTTTTACTGTTGTACTGATTATAATGCAGTGGTCGGTCATTATATGCCAGAGTTCGCTTACTTACTCTACCTGGATTATTTGGTTTAAAGAACATGGCTAGAAGTATATAAAAACCACCAACAATTTTACCAATGAAGTCTAAAATGCCCAGAAACATTGGAGTAGAATTTTTTATCAAAAATGATATTTCCCTAATCAATGCTAAAATAAAGTTGCCCAGAAAATTAACAAAAGCTGTACTACCTGTAAAAATGGCAATAACAAATGCAAATAGAAATGTAACAAACTCTTTCATATTATTTATCGATAAAGCACTTTTTAGATTAAGCAGTACATCATTACATGATTCATTTAATGATGCTAAGCTAGTCTCTAGTTTATTTTCTGTACTTTCAACATTCTTTTTTACTGCTCCTGTGAGTATTGGTTCCAGTTCCAGAAAAGCATCAGAAATATGTCTTATACATTTAACTACCAACATAACTTCATCATCCCTGAATTTGACACTTTTTATTTGAAACCAAAATGCTCCAAAAGGTTGATTATCAATCTCCGTCCAAATGCACACTCCTTCATTGTGCCCATAAATGTCTGAATTTGTGATACCAATCCAGTGTTGATCAGTGCAAATATGACGTAGTTTTGTTTGAGTTTCTAGTAAATCACGTTTAAGCTCGACTTCAGCTGCACTTACTATTAATATATCGCGATAGCTGGTGCGTTGCTTAATTAGTCTCCTTTCTAAATAACGTCCTAAGAAAATACGTGATTTCAACAAATCTTTAACGTAATTTTTCACTTTCGCTACTTCTGTATCTTCATAACTTTCTAAAAGGGATGATGTCGCTGATGAGTTAAAAGAAAGTCTTTGTTTTGCGACACTCATTTTAAAGTTATCAAGGCTCAAAACAAATCACAAGTTATGAAATACATTAAGGCCAAACACAATAAATGAAATGTCAAAAGAAATCGAAAATAACAATTGACGTATATGACAAATAAGTCAGTGTCTCCAAGATGAAATTATAAAATTTCCCCTAACCAGATTAAATTTTACCTGAAATCTTCAAATAAATTATATATTACATTTGAGGATTTAATTATAGGTCTACCAGGATCTGAAGGCAAAAAGTGAAAAAAGAAATTGACGCTAGCAGTACTGGGGAAATTGGAGTAAAACATTTGGATACTTTTTTTCCCTTATAGCGGATGATTCTGTGTGTGATACACGCAAATATAAAAATTTATCCAATGATCAAGGTTAATTTTTGAAAATCTTACTGTGGCGAATGTGGGGTTCGAAATTTAGATGAAAACACCTGTTCATGAGTTTATTAATTAATTATGGGCTATCAGAACTTGAAAATGGTTCCAAATACTGCACATCCATAAAAAAGTCTTCATCGGAAGAGGAAGACGAGGAATACGCAGTATTTATGATAAACCTTTCCTCCTGCATCTCATTTACTCGATCTTGTTCTATGAACTGATTTTCAATTTTTATTACATGTTCACAAGATTTTCGCCATCCCTATTTGAGAGAAAGCTTCTTCTGTTAAAGATTTTATATCACTTGCAGGTCTATTGACGTTTTTACCAGAAACTTTTTCTTTCATTATTCCCCAGATTAATTCTATGGGGTTTAACGTACAATGATATGGTGGGAGCCTCAAGACTTCGTGGCCGTGTGATTTTAAAATCTCATCTATCTGATATTTAGGTTCAGACTTATGATTTTTCACTGCTTCCAGTAATTTACATTTACGCCAATTATCGTCGTAAGGGATATTGTTTGATTGAAGCCATTCTTTTATAACAGCAATACAGTCGGCTTGTGTAGGCGGTTTGTTTAATTGTACAGAATGGTACTTGGCGTTGTCCATGACAATTAGAGAAGGTTTTGTAAGGTTGGGAATCAACTTCTCCGTAACCCATTTTGTAAAGTTATCTTTATTCATATCATGGTGGTAGTCAGCAGATGTACTCTTCGACCTATACACCAAACAACAGTTTGGCACAAAACCATTTTCTCCGCCAGCATGTACAATGATCTATCTAGGCCCTGCCGAAATACTTTTAGATGGCCCTGCAATATCTTTATTTTTCCAGCATTTGTTCACTGAACATGAACCGTGTATGTAGGTTTCATCTAAATAAACCACATCTAGCTTATCATTGGCTTCTCGATTCTTTTGCATACGCTCCAAATACTTGAATCTGTGTATCTTTATGTCATGTCGCTCCATTAAAATAGTCATTTCTGATTGGCACTTCACGAATTCGAATCCGATGTCTTTCAAAAAAAGGCTGAAGACAAAATAAGATTGTTATTTTTAGATTACTATGTTTTTAGATTATATTCAAAGTGAAAGAAAATGAAATTCATTTTTGTTACCTTAATGATTCTCTTCCTCCATTGAAATTGATTTCCTCCCGAAGAATTTGTAGCAATTTCATGACAGTGGGTATTTCTTTTCGTACAGTATAAAAGTCATTTATCTTGTTTCTGATCAATATCTAAATCAAAACTATCCAAGTTTATTTTTTACCGGGCGTACTAAATAAGCCTCTGTTAGATCTGCCTTCAGGAACAATTCGTCTGATGGTAGTATTAGAAACCCCTGAAATAAACCAAAGTTTAGTATACATAATATAATACATACGAAAAATGCAATAAACCAAAGTATCAAGACGTGTCATTCCTACTAACCAGTCAACGCTTGCACATGGCTCAATATCGATGATTGTGTTTGTTCTGCACCTTGTTCATCAAGTTTTCTTTGATAAACATTGAAAACAATATTTCTTGCTTGCGATCTAAGAGGTTTCTTCGACATTTTCACCACTTTTTAAAGGAAATTTGAAGCCAAACCAAAAACAATTCCTCGAAATTTCAGTTGACAGATGACATTTTTTTTTGTTGCCATGTGAAAATCGCTATTTTTTAACTTTTTTTTTCCCATCAGATCCTGGTAGACCTATAATTATTTTATAAAAGTATATATATTTTGTTAAATATTCATTCACAGATACAAAAATTACATTTGTAGTAAACAATAACAACCACAAGTATAAATTATAATTGAATAAATATTTACTGTTAAATACTTCACTTTACTTTTACATGCAAACATTGCCTATTGAGGTGATATAACTTAATAACTTGTAATGAAAAATAATTACGTATACAGACAGAATCTTTTTGTAGTGCTCCGCCACCCACTTACTCCCCATGGGTGTCGCAAGAGGTGACTAAAGGAAAGTCGTTAAAAATAGCAATGACCAGCGATTGAAGGCAGGATAACCATTTCGAAAATTGACGGTGACGGACAATAACGTCTTGGGTGCGAATTGTCCAGTACTGTGATCTCCAATCTACTATTCGAGCGTGGCGATTATGAAAAGGCTGGTCCTGCTGTGAACTATTAGCAGGCTGATAAGGTAACGGTCTATGGGTTGCAGTAATGTTATAAAAAAAGTTAAAGAAAAGGATGATACGCCACGTCTCCGGGCTTTCTTTCGAAGATTGCCATACACCCGCGGAAATAGAATTGTGACCGATATTCTTAAGCTGGTACCACTCAGAGCTCAGAGAGGATCTCAAGATATATTTGATGACTTGGGACTAAATATTACCTTGGTGTAAAAGATGATCTCATCCCGTGGATGTCGACTTTGGAATAACTAGAAAATCTCATCCGATAGATGGCGGAATAACCGTCTCCCTCCTGCCAAGAGCGAGGTTACATTAGGCAGTTCCACTCTATGGGAGAGACTTTTATCCCGCAATGGACTGTCAACAGGTTGATGATGTGGTTGTAGAACGCGGAATCCGTAGTTTGTTTCTGCCATCTGTGAGGTAGCCTCTGTTGTATAGAATAATGAAAATCTAGAGCAATCAAAATGTTTGTTAATCCTATTTTTGTATATTAAAAAAACAAACAGTCTAATTTTCAAATGTCACCAACATTCAACATCAACATTAACTTCTACTAACAATAATAGCTAACAGGTTACTTAAAATAAACAGCGTTTATTGTTTGTAAAATTTGTACCATTTATTAAATTTCGATACAAAGATGTTTTTGAAAGTTTATAACATATCATAGAGGTATTAAAATGTTATCTAAGTATTTACATACTTTTCTATCTATACGTATCGAAGAAAAGATATTAAGCATAATACTTGTGTTGATACTAATAAAGGTTAGATATTCAATGTAACATAAAACATAACCAACGTTAAACAGATAATTGTTTGGCCTTAGTAAAAAAAATAAGCGTTTTGTTTCGTGTAAGGAAAAATTTAATATGAATAAGTTATAATATCACATCAAAATGATATCAAATATGACAAAAGCTACCTAGGCAGTATTACTTTATTATACGAAGAAACTTAATGACAACAAGGCATGTGAATACTATTCAAAATAACAAAAATCTAAGTTTAATTTTATTTGAATGTAAAAATATATAATCTAGGGCCAGTTATTGCAGAAACAACCAAACATAACATTTTACACATATTCTTTACAACTCCGAATATACTATTTAAGAAAATAATATGTCAATAGTCTATAATTCTACTTTAAAAGTGGTATCCTTTTTCAAATTCATATTAATTGTTAAATATCGAGAAAGTTTCATATAAACCTAGAGACGGACTTAAACCTGCAATAAATATGAATAAGTGCTAATTACCTCGAAGAATACAAGAAATGGACATTGGCTTAATTTAACAACCGTATATGAAAAATGTATAATAGTTATAAGGTATAATAATATATAATAGTTATAACTACGCCTTGAAACTATTTTTCTATCATCAGAGACAGAACTTCTGTTGTACACTTTTAATGTTTGTGTATAAAAGGAAAGTAAGTTTTCGTAAGGTGACGGCATAAAAGAATCTACCAAGGGGATGAGTGATAAAAAAGTCAATTTAGGGAAGCTAAAACCTATCCTTCTAAAGATGGCGAAACATGATCTTAATTGCCAAACTATATTGACTAGACCAGTGATGGGCAGTCGCGGCATAGGCGTGAAATGTCTTGTTATGCGATCGTCAACTCGTTAACCGATAATCGGCAGAGGCCTTAGGCTAATAAAGCTCTTAGTTGCCAGGAAGAGATCGATATGCATCGATAACGCCGCCAAATTGTACTCCCTAATTTACATCCTTTTCAAAAAAAATTTAATACTTTTGTGGTGTACAACAAAGTATATTGATTCATTAACTCTTCTTTAAAAGTTTGCCAATTGTTTATTTTTTATATATCTGAGAATTTTTGTAAAAAAGGTAAAAAAATTGATGTGAAAATTAATAATAATGATGTTGGGAATAGTGATAATGCGGTTGGGTGCTTTGTTCTTATCTTCTCCCAAATTAGCAACAAATGGTAATTTTTAAGTTTTATGTGCCATAGCTATGAAACCATACTTTTGGAGTAGTAGTTATAATATTTATTTGCGTCAGAGCCAAGAAGAGTGACAACCCTTAGTTTTATACAATTATTTGCACACAGTATTAATAATAATTAAATAGGCAAATTTTAACAATAGATATATTAAAGCAATAAACTCAAAGTGAAAAATCCTGAGTTTTGAACATTTTTCACAGAGAATTTCGTGTTTAGTCTTAATATGACTTATGTCATTATGTCATATAATTTTAATTATTTCAAAGTTATGACACGAGAAGGGATTAGAAACCCCAAAAGATACAAGAAATCTATCCTTTGCATCAATAAAAATAAAGCGTATAACGTAACAAAGTTATACAGTGATTTCACATAGTTATTATTTGATAATAATGACTAGCGTTTAGTAAATATAAATACATAGACATTATTATGTCATTTACGGTTGTGAAATTATTATGCCAATTAAATTACAATTTCTCAAGCTAATTACAAAATTGCAAGTACCATTTTTTAAAGCTATCTAAAATATTTCCTAGCGCCGTCAACGTCAAACGGTATTCAAAATCACAAAGATCCATCAATATCAATGGTCACAAACAACATTCGTTCTTCGTTACGAACATTAATGTACGATTCACACCAAAAGGTAAGGCGTCGTCATGAAAATTCAAATAGTTGCAGAGGCTCTGTCTACCTTAATACACTGGGATAATTACAGTATTCTCGCACTGTAATATTATTAAATTATTGCACTCATGGATTAAGGATTATTTGACATTTACAAATTTCTCTAAACAAACTTTGTATTGTTTCATTAAACTAGTCGTCGATTATTTGGCAATGAAAATCGATCTAATAGAAGTACAAGTGAGCATACAGTCTACACGAAGGCATCTATCCTCGATGCAGTATTAATTTGTCGGTTTGACAAGACATGGGATTCTGAAGGTGGGTCTCCAGTTATCGCATTATAGAAAAAGGCAGCAGCATAATTCCGTTGGTATTCGGCAAGAACGATACTTATTCTTCTTAAGTTAACGGATGGGGATAGACCTTTCCCTTAATCACGCTTGGCTCTTCCCCCTGACGATTGGTGTACCGCACCGCACCTTACCTATTTCGTCACCTTTCTGTGACGTTAAAGTTAATCCGATAACGACAAAATTAGATTGCTACTATTCTTTTTGTAATATCTGTAAGTCTAGAGTGTATATAATTCAATGTGTACGTATTTATGAGTACTAAAGTATCTACATTAAAATATCTCGTCATGTGTGAATCTTACTTTAAGCCTGTAATGGCTTTCAAATATTCCTATCGCCATTACTAGACAATGTAACTTATGCGAAAGAAAAGAAAATTATTTTAACAGTAATTATTATTTTAGAAACTGAGAGCACCCGCAATACGTAGGCCACGATAGTATCAAAACTCGAGTCTACTTAAGTAAATTAAAATAAAACTTAGTTTAGAAAATATTATTTTAGGTTTCGCTCTCCAGAACACGTCCACGGAATCACGTCGCACAGCCCAATGGAAGGAGTCCATACATTTTCCACTTAACAATTCTATGCTCAAAATACCCTACAATTTAAAAATCCACTGAATTTAAATTACTACACCATTTTTTGTATATCAAACCACAGCATAGTTGTTAACTGACTTGAAAAATTTAATTTCAATAAAATCTAATACTGGTTATTTGACGACGAGAAATCCATGCACGCTAGCTAAGAACTTATCGAAGTTGTCCTGGAAGCGTATTTTGTGAGGTCTGTAACCGTCAAAGAGTATTCCATTAGTTAGAAGTCTAAAGGCGTCCTCTAATCTATGTACATTAGCGGGATCGTTAGCTGCAAATGCTTCGATAACTTGTCTAGCTAAACCTTCTAGAAGAGAGGGTTTTACGCATGTCAGTGAATATATGGCAGCACCTGCGGCTGGTCTGGAATCTGGCGGAATTTCCATTTTTATTATTAACATTAACAATATTTCTGCTAGAGTCAATAACGACAAAGAGTAAGGATTGTCTTCCCCCATGAGTTGAGCTTTATTTGACAATCCAACTATAGTCTCACAACATAGCGTCGACACGTCCCTAGAAACAGCTGGCAGGCCGATTCGTAAGGCTGCAATCACCATGTTGAAGTCTTCAATAGGAAGAATTGTGAGCTGTAAAGAATAAAAACAATAATAAATTAGTGTCTAGTGCAGTGTTCAACTAAAGCCTCCTCCATAGACTGGGTACACTGCACATAAGTACTGTACTAGTAGTATAATGAGGTACATTTCGTGGATATCTCGTCTTCTATAGGTTATCACGTGATGATGTGCAAGCACACACACGTCCCATGCAGCAAGACCAGTAGTCGACATAATGCTACTTCGTTTCGTAAATAGAGGGATGAGGATCAAGTTCCATTTGCTGCAAACGAGACATTTCATTTTAATCCTCAGCACTGACTCTGCGTGCAACGCATGACCTTTCATTAGGAACAGATGTAGATCGGTGGTGGGACGGCCACTTCCCCTGTGTGGGATATTTCCAATATGGTTGATGAGCGCGATGGTTACCCCATGTGTCGTACTTGTGTATATGCGCTGCTTGTGGAGGCTGATATACTCGAGTTTGCAGTGCAGCTGCGCGGCAGACAGAGCAGCGACAGCCGCAGCTCGCGATATCTGTACCTCGTCGGCTGAATCGAGGTCCCGAAGCAGTCGGAAGACGCGGTGTGCTAGTACGGGCAAGGCCAGCAGCGCGGCGGACACCACGGGCAGCAGCAGCCGCAGCCCGCGCGCACACGCCCCGCGACCCAACTCGCCGCACGACAACCAACGCACGAGCTCAATGAGTGCCGTAACATCCTGCATACAAAATGACCGGGTCAACATTTTAATCCGAAGGGCAGGAACATCTCCCCCCGCCGTCCGCACGACTCGCCTCACACGCCTACCGTGTTGTGTTCTCATTGTGCCGTATACTTTTCACAATTTGTCGCAGCAGGTTCCCGTCCGTTATATATGTGCAATATTTGGACCTGTCTACTGATGTAGATGGATAAGGACCGCGCTCTGTGGCAGACCGTGCCCTTGAGAATCTGTGACAGAGTACCACATTGAGGCACCCAGAGTATCACATAAGTAATTGCTATGCTCTTCGCAAGTATCCTTTCATACACTCCATTCACTTCCATATTCCATAATGGAATGTATTTTTAATATTAATGCATTATGCAATGAATAATTGTACAATGTGATGCGACGATCTAACGACTCACGACCGCGTATGCCGTGCCCCATAATGACGTATGTCAGCTCATGAAATATCGCAACAATTGACAACGTTTGTAGGATAACTGTATTTTTAGGATACAAAACTTATTTAGTATTCATTTCTTTTGTTTTTTGTATACATGATATTACATAATATGATATTATTAATAGAATTAGTATACATAACCTTATCTTCCCGCCAACGTAATTGAAAATTTTAAAAGTAAAATGTAATGTAGTTTATATTCGGTTTTCCTAAGATCAAAATGTTTCTTTAATTATTTTGGCGTTTTATTAAAACTTAAATAGCTACTACTTACAACTCACGAAGACTAATAGGTGCGACTCGCACTTAACTATATTTTTCCGATAATTTGAAATGTGTTACATCACTATTGTCAAAACGGCCATCATAGCGTGCCGCTACTGTCGTAGTGTAAGCGTACTTGATTTGAGCCGAAGTCAATATTTGTGTAACATAGAATTTATTTGTTCTCAGGTTTGGTTGTGTTTGGTGGTACTGCGGGATAATTGTACTTAACTTACCTCATATGTTTCTTCTTCCGCATCTTGTTGAATGTTTGAGATTTTTCCTGTATTCCATCTTGCATATACGTCAAAAGTAGTATTACAAATTTCCACGAACCTGCAAGTTTCACTAACTTTAATATTTTTGTACAACCAAATTATAACTTCATCATAAATTTCAAAATTCACATTTGATCATAGTCAAGATAAAAAAGTGTAAATGAATTGAGTTTGCTTTAAATAAATAACAATGAACCTAAACTTACTTATTAACACTATCTTGTTGTTGCGAATGCATCGCGCTTTTCGCCGTTTTCGATAGAAAATTAAGCGCTGGCAACACCACTCCGGGGTAGTTGTGATATTTAAATATAATTCCGGGAATCTTTTCTAAGGTCCCAAATAGCATCGTCAGTTGTTCGTCCATTGATCCAAACTGAAACATTAAAAAAAATACAACATTAATTATTCACAATCGCCTTCGTAAGTCGCTTACTCGGAATATTTAAAATTAATTTGTTAATAAAAATATATTTATTTTAATGTCTTTGAACTTAATTACAAAATATTAATCTTAGTGGGTTTTTTAGGTCGTTATTAATCTTTCTTAAAGTAGGAGAAGAAGAGAACTGATTTCAAATATAATATTTTTATCTAAGTTTATTGTAAAGTACAGTATCACCTCAGGCATCCCTTCCGAAACACCTAAGAAGCAATCGAGCGTGTCCGCTAGCATGTTCCTGACGGGCTCCGTGTCCGCCTGCATGTCTATCAGGCTTGCCAGCTTCTGTTGCAGCGCCGCCGTGCTGGACAGTAGTCGGTTTTTTGCTTCGCCTTCAAATTTGTAACACATAGGTATTCAATTCTGTACCAAATACATATATTTATTTTATGTAAATGATACTTATTATGTTAACCGCACGCGGTGCATCCTGCTAACAGGCTCTGACGACCGAATGATGGCGGAAAATCCATCCGAATATGCCAAACGCTAATTCCACAAACCGGTGGTTGGGAATAGTATCACTAGTGCGAGAGCACCGGTGCTGCGCTTTACACCCCGCTTGTCCAGCGTGCTGAGCATAATGGAGTCATATAGACAGAAGAAGATGATACGATTAAAATTTTAATTATTTAAATATCATACCGTCGGTGAAGGAGGCCACTCGTGTGAACACTCTATGCAATTCCTTCCTCAACTCTCCGGATAGATTACTTCCGGAAGCCTCCCACGCCACTAAAGCCAGGAACTCTTCGCAGCTTGCCAACTGGTTCTTACTGTTAATTGTATAAGTGTTGGGTTATAAGAATGACATGATAAAACATTAACATAATGAAAATAGTTAGAGATATGAAAATTAATGTTCCAACAACGTAGATTATCTGTGCTAAGTTTCATCAAAGTCGGATAATTAGTTGCAGTGAAATGAATAAAAAATTGCATCGAAGTTAGAGATAAAAGGGCTACGTCCGCTTCGCTTCGCTCATCTGGCTTCGCTGGCAACATTTTTCATACAAATTTGTGTGTACATTTATCCTCCTATTTACACGGTACCTGTTTTTCACGATTTCGCGAATTTTGAAAAACTTATAAAAATGTATATATTGTTGCATATTCACATATACATATCGTTAAAAACATTTTTGGGTTTCATTCATTTGGGAACACTGATGGGGATAACGAAGGATTCGCCGTATTGTGAAATACAATATACATTTAGGGAAATGGGTACTCTTAATATGTACATACGCATACACAAACTAGTTTATGTGAAAACAAGCGAAAAAAAGAAAAAAGAAAAAAGCTCATATTTTTACAACGAGTGCGTGTTTATGTATTAGAACTGCTACGTAATCCATTTTTTAGATGTTTTGGAGAATTTATGTGTAATTAATGACATTTTTTCAAGCTTTTATAAAGCCAAAGACATCGACAAAAAATTAAAAGAAAAGAAAAGTTATATAATTGGAAACAACAATTATTTTTCTACAATGTGACTCGAATGTTGAACAAGCTGGTTAAGTCAATATGAGGAGGTCTATAAAGATTTAGCGAAAAAACCTACGCAACTGTTAATTACAGATTTTATTACGCAGTCCCCTCAATCTGAGATCTTCCCGAATTTGTCGACTGTTGAACCAGGACCGAATCAGAAATGCACAAGTGATGAAAGTGACATCATACAAATCAGGAAAAAAAACTGTCAGTTTCTAACAGTGATGACAGCGAATAAACTTATTACATATTTAGTTTCTTGAAGAATTCTTTGATTTTTTGTTGTTTCTAATCTTTAACAAATTTAATAGGTAGGTTTTAAAGATGTTTTACTTTTTCCCTTAAATAAATGACTAAATTAATGACCAAAGGCAGGTTTTTTGTTTTACACGGTTTTACATAGCAAAATCAGATATTTTTACACGGTTTTGTCGGGATCCTATCTTCAGTGTAAATCTAGGTATGACCTATGCCTAGATATGAAAATAGTATAAGTCTAAGTATAAATGTCGATGGTCACACTACGTAGATGATCTGCGCTGAGATCTATCAAAATCGGATTATTAGTATGGGAGGAAAGAGAAATAAAAAAAAGCACCTGAGTTGGAGGCAAGATACCTTCTGCAATAAACAAAATATCACTTATCGAATATTGTATCTTTGAAGAAACAGAGTCTAGAAACCTGAAATTTGGTACAGTTTCAACTTCTGATCAGGGGGTTATTGCAGAATATTCAATTCTGTGATAGAACCTTTATTTCTCTTCATTTATTGATATGAAACAATGTCATCCACCCCTCTTAGAGTATCGGCCAGCAAATAAGTGGATTTGCGAATATGTAAAAGGACTATTACTGTAATTTAAACACATATTTATGTTTTTTTGGCATTTTTTTTGCACTATTTGGTTTTTGACTACAATTTAGAAGGTTTACTGTGTGAAGAATATAGAACCAATTATCTATATTCTCCACACAGTGAACCTACTTATCTACTATACTACTATATCAACATTTAACTAAGATCTGGACCAAAAGTAATAAATTTATACCACTCCATTATCAGTAATGGCTTTAATCTTATCTCTAAATCTCAATTTTTTTTAACAGACTTCAAAAATGAAAGTTAACAAATAATTCGACTGTAATTTTTTAATGTGTTCAGAAATTACTAGGATTTTTCTATACTTTAGTATTTAATATTTGGAATTTACTTATAGTGAGCATCTTTAACATTTTGTGAAAATGTGATAAAGTACTGTGGATTTACTGCGCGCAAGTCGGTACTTTGATTGGATAATTATAATATTAATTTAATCCTCGTCGGTCTATATGTACAAATAATAACTTACTTGGGGTACGCGTTTGCGAGGTAATCTAGCAACTGTAAGGCATGTTTAGCTGCCACTGGCTGGGAAGCGAGATGTTTTAGTACGACCCCGGAACGCTTCGCTAGCCTCTGAACGACCCAAGCCGTGCCGTTCGAGTCCTGTCTGAACGCGCACGCTATTACTGACGACATCTGTAGACGATATAAAACAACTTCTAATAATTCCATGTACAAAACAATAAGTAAGACGTGTGGTGTGGTGTAGTAAGAAAATCTACCATACTTTTACCTGCCGTGCGTGTCGTAAAATTCGATTCAGAAAAAAAAAACGGGTGTTCCAACAGATGACGTTATAACAATCTCAAAAATATAAACCCACATCGGTGACTGGTAGCTGCAATCGTCGATTTCATGTTAAAATCACGGCAATACCTCCCAACTAGAGTGAGCTCCTATTGCCAGCAGGTAAAGGATAATAATAAGTGCATGTGCGCACTTGAAACATATTACGTGACCAATTCAGTAAAAAAACTAGTCGAATTATGTAAGCAAAACAATTATCCTATGCGGGTCTCATCTAATCACATCTAAAACCATCTAGACTCGTAAGTTGTAAGGCAGTTTGAAGTGAGCGTTCAAGTTCAGTTGGATCAACAACATGCGGCTTGTGTCAAATGCTCTCTGTCGCACCATATCTTACAGTCTATTCCCACGGTGGTGGTTATTATTAACAAATTAATGTGTTTGGGTATAATACCCAAACACAATAATTATGTGATATATATGAGAAATGAAGTACACATATGAAACAACATACTTCATTATATTCCGTCAAATCCAGCATTAAGTATGAATTTCCCCATATCTTAAGCGACCACGATATGGTCGCAGAAAGTTCTGGGCTGAAAACACCTCCGAGACCTGCTTCCAATGCTGCACACTCCCATTCGCTAAATCGCAGGATTGCCCCGACCAATCTTTAAAAAAGTGGAAACAATAAAACTTTATGATTAGATTACAAGAAAGTTATATTATGCTATTGACCGACAAGTTCGTGCGTCGTCTCGCGGAACGGCAGACTTTAGAGGAGGCTAGGTAGCACGATGTGGTTACACAATCTCCACACCAATTTCATGTATATCCACTATTTCATTGTACACAAAGTGTTAGAAGTGATCATCTTTAGATAGTAATCTCATGTGCATCGAACCTAAAGCTACGACTGCCTTTACCTCGTTCTCATCAACGCCAGACGTTTATCGGGACGTTCGCGCATCAACTTATATAATATTAGAAGTTAAAAGGATTAAGCGTTGCTTTGCGCAAATCATTTACAGTAACAGCATAGAAATGCAGAATTTAGAAAAAATATTTATAGCCGGCCTCCCAGATTTTTGAGGGAGATAGTTTGTTTTTCCATAACGTGTAATCTTCATCAAAAATGGGGCCGCCGCAACTTTGGTGTCGGAACCCCCCGTGCATGGCATTTTAACAGATAACATAGTTGGTAATGCTTCGTGACCTGAGCCGAAACAGGGTTTTGGGTTCTCGGCCTTGTTCATGTGAATTACCTAGTCTTTGTATTGTAGTAATTGCATACTTGTCTTAAAAAAACCAAATTTGTTTATTTTATTACGAATATTAACATTAATTAAAGCTTCCGATATAGCTTCTCTTAGTTTGTTTGTAACACAAGCATTGTTGAAATCTTTATTAAAAGTCATAGCAGGCGATGTCCTATCACTCGCCTTAAATTTCATTGCACGCTTGCAAATTGAAATTTGAACCACTAAATTAGCATATTTCAATTTATAACGCTTTCTACCACGGGCCCTAATTGAAACATTATTTTTTTAATTATTTTTTAATAAATATACATTCTGTAGATAATGACAGATAGATAATGAATCTCATCACAAAAATCAAAATACAGTTAAAGAAATTCTTTTAGTATTACTATTTGAACTGAAGTGTATTTTTTGCATTGATTTCTTTATGTACCTAATAATTATTTTTTTACCTGTCCATTGGCAACCTTCACAATAACCATCAAGATGAAATTAGCGGACATTAATGCAAATGCAGAGAACAATAGACTATTGAGAAAATAAAAAAAAACCTTTTAATGTTCAGAAGCTTGGCATATCAGCCTATTAACATAATTCATACATTTTACAGTCGCATGTTCAGTAGTCAGCATCAATGCTTGCTAAATTTTAAATAGGTATGGAAATTGGAATTAAGTTGTAGCCGGAGTGATGATTTGTCTTCTTAATTATTATTATTACATTTCTAAACATACGTTAACAATGGGTTCTACAACCTCCACAGTGCCAGTATCCTAATGATGCTTCTTCTCATTACTTTCTTTCCAAAATGATGAAAATCTCCTGGAGCAAATCCAGCGACGTGACTCCCGATACGTTCTAAATCACGTAGAGGAATGTGGGTTGCGGAATACCGTTTGGCAACTCAGCGTGATAGACGTTTGTCTGTGCCAAATAGATCTCCGTAAATTAGGAGCGACAGGCGTGAGTGCTATAAGTGTATACAGTAGTCTTTACCTAATCAACCACAACAAAATCCCGAGGGCGATTATAGTATATAGAAACAACCATATTGTACTAAACGAAAATTTTAATGAATATGTCATCATCATCATTTAAGTTCACAGCTGAACATAGGCCTCCCCCAAAGATTGCCACAAGGCTCGGTCCTGTGCAATCCATCGACTTCCCTCAACACCGTGCGGGTCGTCCCACACATCATTCGACGTTGATGATGGATGTAAGAGGTTAGAGCTTGCGAGGCGCAGAGACCTATTACTGTGCTCTTTTGTTACCCTTGTCCTCTTCTTTTACAAAAAAAAACTTACTTTAGTAAAGGATCGACGTTCTCCGTGGTGGTAGTTTCGCCGACTAAATACCGCAGCGACTCGTCGATATTACAGTTTTCTCTAATACTGTATTGAATCAACTCTGGCGGTACAGTCGCCTCCGTGCCTGGGCAATCAACGGCTAGGAAATGGCCTTAAAAAAACATTAAAAATCTTAATTATGTCTACTATAGAGGAGACAACAACGATGTCGTTACGTTCACCGTGTCCCACGTTACAACTATGCAATCACATAAAGCGCTGTCAGATATCCGTTAACAATAGATCCAGATTCGAAATCTAAAATACGATCGCTTTTTTAAGCAACACTAAACTTAAAACATCACATACATGCACGTACGTATCTACACGTACACTTACACACAAACGCATACATTAAGCATTAAGTCCGCCCACGTCCACTATCGGACTTCTGTCCCCTGTAATCCCTTACGGGATTTAAAGAACAATCAACATGTCCAACTATAAACAGAGTTATTATTAACTGTCAGATGGATGGAATATTTTTTTTAAGATGGAGCCATTTTGACCTTGACCTTCTAAAGAATATGTTGTTGATGACGATTTCCTCCAGGCCGATTTCAAACATGGGCAACAACTTTCGAATACGATCGGCAGCTGTCAGCTGCGCAGGAGATATTATAGAGATGTGTGTGTACGCGCAAGAACAGAGGCACTCTCTCAGCTTCCCGTACCCCGTATGTAAAGTCTCCGAGATATGATCGGAGGAAGGCTTAGATGCAGTGTCAGAAACACGGAACGCAGCACAAGATATCCTGACCAGAAAACCAATATGGTGTGTAAATAGTGGCTCGGCTGGGATTGGAACCAGTCGCAATGTTCACTAACCACTGGGCCACATAAGTGGTCGTCATGTATATCACGGTGATTATGCACTAAATATGTATGATTATCGTCAAAGAAGCCTTACCAGTAATCATTAGAATCCAATGCAAATCTTCGAACAGTGTAACCAGATGCTCGCCACCGTTCACTGGTAACTTGCCCATATGCATCAATTGCAACTGGGTTTCTAATCTGCATAAAGTGCTTTGGATTAAAAGGAGTTGGTTTCATAAATTCTCATAGTTCCTTCACTGCTTCAAAGTTATGCTACTCTAGGTGTAAGGTGGAATATAGATATTTCCATATTTTCTCAAAACTTCTAACGTCACCTGCACGTGGTGGACCCTGCTGGGTGGCAAACCGAACTCAGATTCCACAGACTAGTGATGGGGAGCAGCATGACTGGCGTTCGTAGGTACTATGAACTAAAAGCTAGTGCTAGCTAGTTTACCCTTATGGTGCACCTATAAGAAGGGCTTGTATCAGAGATACGCCCATAATGATAAAGTTCGTGAAATTTAGAGAAAATCTTAAGATTTCGGTTCCATTCTCCATTCTCACTACCTACCGATGTGGAATCTATTGCGCCTTTACACCTTACTGGTAATATATCCACACACCTTCACCCTCGCGGCTATAAGGACACGGTAACAAAATTCCTCTTGACACTCAAAAGCTCCTAACAAGTTTCCGTTTTAAAATAAAGCTCGTCGACACTTTAACAAATCAATTTCATACATAGCTAAGGTTCTTTCGTCGGATATTTTGTTGCTCATCCTGACTTAGGTAATTACAAGGAAATTTATTTACACTGAAATAGATATACATTTCATATAAGGATTAAATACGTATGAATTCAAATATATGTACATATGAACGTATGTGTTATACATCAACACATGGGTATATGTTTTGTATATAATTATTAAGTTTTGATTTATTTAAATATATATCTCATCATCATTATTTCAGCCTACCACAAGTCCACTGCTGAACATAGGCCTCCTCCAAATATTGCCATAAAGCTTGGTCCTGAGCCAGGTGGCATCCGTAGAATTACCGCAACACTGCGCAGTGAGTTACAACATCGTCTCACACTGCGTTTGCCTGTATGTGGCTGCCACTCGAGAACCTTTTTTCCCCAACGGTTGCCAGTTCTGCGAGCTGTATGGCCTGACCATTGGCACTACAGCTTACTGATCTTTTCAGCTGAACTGGAAAGGATACGGTATCAGCATCAATGGCGAATACATCACTAACCTTCAATTTGCCGACGACATAGTTCTTATGGCCAGATCGCTGGAGGAGCTTAGCACTACGCTCAATGACCTCAATACCGGTTGTTGTTGGGATAAATAGGCTCGAAGTTGTAGACGAGTACGTATACCTTTTTCTGCAATTAGAATTGATTTCGTACTCTGGTTCTGAACTCGGATAGACATTGTAGCCTCATTGTACAATGACACCTCAACTCGAATCGACGCCTCAGTACTTCGATATACTGAGTCTGGTGCCGCTAGAGAGACTGTAGTACCCGCCCAAGTTTCGACTGAATCGAAGGTTTTCTTATAGTCCACATACGCCAGACATAATGGTAAATTGTACTCCTCGGTCTTCTGCACTATCGTAGGCGAAGAGTATGTATGTGGGCTATGGTACTATACCCTTTTCGGAATCTGGCTTGTTCGGGAGGCTGCAAGTCGTCAAGTCTGTTTACTAGACGATTTGAGATGACTTTCGAAAACAGCACGTAAACACGGCTTAGAAGCGATATCGGTCTATAATTCTTCATTAGACTGTTATCCTCTTTCTTGAAGAATAGGACAACCACGCTTCTACTTCACGCTTTCGGCGTAACACCGCCATGAATGACGGAATTAAACAGCTTCTGAAGCACTAAAAGTATCGGTTTTCCACCCGCTTTCAGAACCTAGCTGTAATTCCGTCCTTACCCAGAGCCTTAGCGTTTTTAAGCTGTTTGAGGCCATCCTAATCTCGCTTAGACTGACGTCCGGAATGTTATCGGAATAATATCGGATAAGCTTGGCTCTTGGGACGTTACACACATCAGTGTGTGGTTTCAACGACGTTATGTACAGCTCTCCGTAAAATCTCTCGATCTCACTCAAAAGCTCTGTTCCAGCGGAAATAACTGCGCCGCTTTTGGTCTTCAACTTGGTCAGTTGGCTCTTTCCGATAGATCTCTGGCGAAGACTTTGGAACCTTTGTTCCGTTCTATCGCATTTTCAATACAGGCTGTATTAAATTTGCGTATGTCTTGCCTCATACATTTGGAGATCTGTCTATTCAGTTGCCGATATCCTGACGCATCAGTTGTAGACTGCAGCTTGATCTCACGCCTGTCTTTCATGAGTTTAAGAGTGTGATCGGAGGGCTTTTGGGGCTTGTTCGTGCGGTAGATCCTGCAAAACATAGCTCCTACTGCATGGACAGTTTCCACTAGCCTGCTATTTGTATCGTCCACTGTAACGCAATCTTCTAGGTACTGATAGCGATTATGCAATTCGAGCTGATAGCTTTCGAGATTTTGGATAAGTGCACGTGGTGGACGGAGCGTAGACTTCATCAGACAAGACCGCTCGAGCCTAATGTTAAGGTTCAGCGTACCTCTTACCATTCGGTGATCAATGTTTCACCCTAGTGATTACAGAGACATCACTGAACAGCTGACGCTTGGTCGTCCACTTCCTGTGGGGCCGCTTCAGGAAATAGGAGTTCATCATTAAGAATCCCTCCTTTGCCATGAAGTCTTCTGTTGCCCTCTTGGGTTCCGTTGCCCTATTCCAAAGTTGCCCACTATCAGCTGGGGTCATCGGCTTTTTTCGTACCTAGTTTTGCGTTAAAGTCTTATAGCAATGCATGGCTCTTGAAATGTCCTCATGCATTGCCTCCACTTCATCATCGGGGTGTGTCGAGGTATGTGCGTATACCTGTGTGACTTCAGCTTCAGCGAATACCTTTTGGTTATTCTGAGTATAAGGTACGCGACCCTATATGGTTCGGGCGATAAACCTGACACCTCCTTGGGACATATGGTCAGCCTGCCGGTAGTAAAACAAGTTACCGGATTTAAGGATTATCGAGTCTTCCTCCTGTGTTCGGACTTCAGACTAGCCTATAATACTCCAGTGCAACTTGCTTACTTCTTCTTCCAGTTCCAGTATCTTCTCGTCCGCCCTCAATGTGCGTGCGTTATATGTTGCCAGGTCGTCGTTTAGGTTGGCAGCTAGAAACCAGCTGGAGATTCTTCGATCCCTTGCCTCGCCGTTACCTTGGCTGCCACCATAGCCAGGACTAGCGAGGCCGGCGGGGGATGGGGGCCATTGCCTTTGTCACGCCTGGCGAGCGGGTTGGCAACCGTAGTTCTTTTATGGTCTAATGCAGGAAGATGCTGCAGCCCATCTCCTAATATAAAATTTTCTCTCTGTCGACTTTTACGACACCCACAGGACGAGACGGAATGGCAGATTCTATTATACCGCCATCACACGGTAATATCGTATAGATGTTGACTTTTTTTTTTACCAATAGTTGCCATTTACAACACACATGGTGAGACAGGGCTGGCGCTATTCTTTACTTCCGACACCCACACGGAATATATATTAAATATACGTTATATTATATATATATATATTAATTATCATACAAAAACAGATGTACCATAAAAGCCGAAACACGGAATTGGCCATTTTTTTTATAAGATTGGAATTACAAATTAGTTAACGATCCAGCAGATGATTGCAGCCCATACACACTAGCAAAAATTTCATTTAAAGAACTACTTCTGTCTACTCCGAGGACTAAAACTGAACGGCTCTCAGCTTGTAACTATACTAGCTCTCTTACTTGGTTACCCTTCGAACCAGAACACAACAATGGTTGCACTGCTGATTAGCGGCAGAAATAGATTACAGGGCGGCATCGACCTAGACAGAAAGCAAGTCACTACCACCCACACAACTTTACTAAAGTTTTATTGTTACCTTTTGCTCCTATCCTGCAGTAATGTGAACAGTACGTGGCAACAGTGTGCAGGCGCCTTCCTTGCCATTGCGCCGATCGTCATCAGCACATTGGCGTGCAGCTGTCGCTCGTCTTCTTCTATATCGTCATTTATGTCGTCGCCACTACCATCTTTTACCTCTAGGCCCCTTTAAACATTCTCACGTATTTGGTTATTTGTTTACAATATTGAAAACTTAATATTACGTACTTATTAAATAACAAAGCAAAGTGGCACTGCTGGGTAAAGGCACATTTTGAGATGGTATTTAGCAGCACGAGATCACCACGATGCCTCGGTGCGGTTGTCTTTCTTGTATTGTTATATTATTTCTCATACATGCCTGTTTCTTTACAATGATTATGTTCACCACTAAACACGTAGTGAATTCAGTACTTAAAATTGCAATTAACCATTTTAGTGGTGACGCTATTGGAAACTGGATCCAGTTGCGTACTATCACACTAAAAGCGAGCACTCTGAAGATGAAAAACAAATTTTTTATCTAGAAGTAGAATTCAAGAAAAGTAGAAGATTTAGAAAAAATGCCGGTTTCAATACCAAACTCAAAACCAATGGAGGCCTTTATCCAACACTGAGTCATTTATAGTTTACATTGTATAAAGCCACTTTAGATTGTATAAATTATTAAAAATAATATTTACTTTTAATAGAACTTTAAAACATTTATAAATAATTATTTTTAAAGTAATTCTAAATTTTGTAATCTAATGGGAAACACTTGTAAGAGACATCAAATTTACACTCGAGTAAGTTATACGTTTTAGCATTTTATTGCCAATACAAATGACAATGTTTACTTCAAGATCAAAATGATCGCAAAACTTTTTCTCCTGTTCAATAAATGCAATAAAATTATGTGGATCTCACACAAAACCGAGACACGCTTGCCTAGTGATTGTACAGTGGCAGAGCTGCTGTACGTGAACTCGTCGGAAAGAGATCACCTGCAGACCTTGCAGGGGCACCTATCGAAGCGCGGTTCTACGAAGCTTTGTCTCTGTGGGGTATTTACTCATGTGGTTATAATATGAGTAAATACCCTTTTTTTCAATAATTTAAATACTTATTATTTTATAGAAATAATATTTACTTTTAATAGAACTTTAAAACATTTATAAATAATTATTTTTAAAGTAATTCTAAATTTTGTAATCTAATGGGAAACACTTGTAAGAGACATCAAATTTACACTCGAGTAAGTTATACGTTTTAGCATTTTATTGCCAATACAAATGACAATGTTTACTTCAAGATCAAAATGATCGCAAAACTTTTTCTCCTGTTCAATAAATGCAATAAAATTATGTGGATCTCACACAAAACCGAGACACGCTTGCCTAGTGATTGTACAGTGGCAGAGCTGCTGTACGTGAACTCGTCGGAAAGAGATCACCTGCAGACCTTGCAGGGGCACCTATCGAAGCGCGGTTCTACGAAGCTTTGTCTCTGTGGGGTATTTACTCATGTGGTTATAATATGGAAGCTCCAAAGTAGAACTTTTAAGACAAGTTTGCAAAAAAATTACTATATATTATAATTGCTTCTGAATTTCGTAAAATTTTTCAAACAGATAAATTTATCATTATATTTTTAATAGTAATTAAGTAAATGTCATATTGAATATATAAGATTGAACTTACAGATTATCCATTATATTTCTACGCTCCTTGTACTTAAAAAAAAACAAAGAGAATCAAAAATATACTCACTCCCTCTTCTATGATCGATCCCCTTACACAATGGCACGTGTACGTCGTTAAGTATTCCAGGAAAGCCGATGGAGTTGCCACTATCAAATCGGGCGTGAAGAAATGTACCAACCTTCGATAAATTTCCGAAAATCCAAACATTTCCCTCTCAACAGGTCGAATTAAAGACAACATTCGGAGGAAATTATAGACATAATTCTGTAAGTATTGCTGTTTTAAGTTACTATCTAACACAATTACACCGCTTAAGCTTGCCAACTGCGCCAGGCACGTCAGTGAAGGGTTGGCAAGGTCTGGGTTAGACCGAACGTAGATATGTAGTTCAAAGAACAACGCTATTAGCTCTGGTTTCATTATAGTATCACGCCAGTTCACACTTAATCGCAGAGCGGGAGCTGTCTCACTTTCATAAATGGCTTCGAAAGCGCCAATTAACCTTTTCGATAGTAATGGAGATACATGACTCCAGCATAGTATTGTTTCTATTATAGTAATCAACTGCTTTGTAAGCAATGCTTGCTCTCCTTCAGGCGGGTGGCCAGAACGAATTATTTGCTCAAGAACTCCAATTGTAAACCGAAATATTCGTTTTAAATTTAATGTTTCAAATGACTTCTTTAAACGAAAGTGTACTTCCCATATTAATCCGACATCTGCAGACTTCACAGTGATCGCAAACTCATGCATTATTGCCAGTATTAATGAGCATGCCAGTTTCTGTTGACTAATTGGAGAATTTAGAATGATTTTTTCCAACTCAGCTAATAATGCTTTTCTTTCTCTACCTCCGTCGTCAACACTACCCCTTTTGATGATTATCGCAATCGTCTGAAAAACAACTAAAACTGTCATTTTATTTTGACAAGACTAGACTATTCCGAAAACGCATCTATAAAAGCCAAAAATATACCAGTGGAATGTTAGAAAAAAATTATAAAACGGCGTGTATTATCTAGTTCGAAGAGAAGAGTTTACGCACAACAACAATCACCCACACTGCACTGGACTCAACACTAGGTAATATACACCACCGTTTAAACGGCGACACGCGTTTCGGCAATCTTTGGGGGAGGCCTATGTTCAGCAGTGGACTTCTGATAGGCTGAAATGATGATGATGATGATGATGACGCGATTCGACTCGCAACATCGCAGTATCCAACGATTGGACTCTGCGACGTACAACCGCCGAATAAGGAATGTATTATTTGTGCAAAGTATTTGTTTTATCATCTTTAAAATAATGTATTTCTGCAAAGTAACGCCTGATTCTATTAACTATACCTGTAGCAATCTCTCCTTTAGGAATGGTGGGTTCTCTTTCCTAAGCAAATAATTTAACAAATACTCCCTTATTGAAGAAATATCTTCATTTAATAGCAAACTCCATTCTCTAATGAGACCTGATTTTATGAGTCCAGCAGCTTCAAATAAAACATAATCTGTGGTGGATTTCTCAAGTATGTCTCTACACAGTTGATAAGGATTCTTGGTGGTGCGAAATTCTAAGAATACACTTTCTGCTTGATGCCGTTGTTCTGATGTGACCAGGTTTGGAGGTGCCTAAAATAAAAAGGATATAATAAATTAGTAAACAGCCAGTAGAAACATGTATTGGATGAAAAATATTGATAATTACTGTTTAATACAATGCTATTACGGTAGAGCACTACAACAATAATAGTAGACTATTCCCAAATCGGATGAGAATACAACAATGATGGAGTAGTCGCCCAGGAAACAGAGCAGATATGAAGCTTCACGGAGGAGGCGAGTCCAATAATGTACGCAAGACGAAAATTTTTATTATTATTAGTATATACTATTGTCTAAAAAGCTTCCATATATGTATCGTGCTGTAAGAGGTGACTTAGGGAAAAGCCTCGAGAAAGATAATGGATACTGACAGATTGCAGGATAATCTTGAAAAATACCAAACAAAAATTAGACAGACTGATGATGGGCAGCATTTTTAAGGTGCTAGGTGTCTGGTACGGAGATTATATTATTGCTTCCCATGTGATAATTATGGCAAATCTTCCTTGGGAAAGAGCCCTATATCCTGCAGTGGACTATTTATAGCTTTATTGTATGTGGTAGAGCCAATGTACGGCTTTTGCTGCTGCTCGTTTGGAGTAGGCTCGACCGAAGTAGTACCACGGCCTCGCAGAATACTGCCGTAAATTAGAGGCACCAACAAAAAAGGCCTGTTACAGCAAGGCGAAATGTGAGAGCTTATTGCAATTATATATCGGAAGGTCGTAAGAGCTTACTTATATATTTCATAATCAGATTACTGTTTAAATGTTTCATTAACCTAATAATGTGAAAGATATTCAACTATAGATTTAAAATGCAAAATAACATTTCTAAATTAACAATAATAACTTTTCGCGATCATTCTTTCAGGAGAAAATTTATTTAACCCATACCATAATTGACCATAATTTTACAACTAAACCCAATGTTTACGTTTTTGTAAATACATATATTTGCAATAAATCACCTTACCATCAATATTTGTGCTGCTGCCTCCAGAGTTTGAATGGCAGAGTCATTCATTTTATTTCCTATCCACAGTATCTTTAGAGAAAGGCAAATTAATCATTTAAGAAGGCAACTGGAATCAGTTACTTAGTCTTTTCGAAAATTAAAACATATTTAAATCCAGACATCGCACAATCCAAAATTTGTTTGACAAGTTGACAAATTGAATATGACAATAATGTAGACAGATTATAAATAGAAAGCATAAAGATACAGATACACCAAATAAGTATTTACTGTTTGAATTACATACCAAACCGAGCTCTATGAGGTCAGTGCCTACCCAACATTGCTTACGGCTATCAGCTACCATTTATGGCTCATAAGAAAAAATTTAGCACTCAAACATGGCACATCCACTCAGATAGCACACATGCAACTGTTGCCAAGTCATGTTATCACTTTATCCTGAGTCTCATTTTACCCTAGATTTTGAAAAACTTCCCCTAATTGCCAGCAATTGGCATTCCTTAAGCAGTTTTGTGTGGTAACAAGGTGATACTTTTACAACTGGACACTCCTCTGTCCACCCAGCGGCCCCACTACGGCCACATCGCACCGTCATACATCGCATACTAAAACAAAACTCCTCTTCCTTTGCGTCTCCACTTTTGCTGTGGAGGGCTGGTAGAACGATACAAAGCAACGACACTAATCCTCCCCCAACATTGGACCAACTCGCATAGTAGCAGCCACCTTGGGCTGATTCACATCGCTGCATAAGTCCTGCTATGAAGATGCTCCTTGGTAACCGTAGGTAACAAAGCCAAGGATCGAGGGAAATATATACCATACCTAAATTATCCGGACGAGCATGCATATTATGCAATACAATAATTATAAAAAATTAAGAAAAAGAGGCCGCATCTACGCAAACGTCTATCTGTTAAGACACACCTGAAGAGTTTTAGTTTGTTGTTATAGCTAAAATTAAAGATATTTTAAATCAAATATATGATCGTAATAAAAATATTAAGAGGCGACTATGGGAAAATTATTTAAAACTTTGAATTTCAACTACTAATGAGCCAAGTCCATTTCGCAGTCGTCTGCTGTAGCACAGACTTAGTTTTATGTTTGATATTATCATTCATACATGTTATTTGGTGTTTACCAATGGCTACCGATAGATGACAGGATATCCATTTCGAAAAATACCAGAACAGAGTTAAGCTGACAGATGGCGAGCAGCAGGGTCTAAGGTACGACAGGGTAAGGCACGGTCACGGTATACACTTCTTCTTCTTCGTTTTATGAAGGTAAGTTCTCTAATAACGTAATAAATGGAATTATAATTTCACAAGCTCAGCAGGCTAAGATTGGATAGCCGGTAAACGTCCGCCGCGCTGCTCCATGCAGTGCGGGTTGGCAGACTCCACACGACCTCGAAGTAATAATTGCTATTAACAATTTTAGTGTGCCAACACCGGGTACGAACCCGGGATCATATTAAAGCTAGCAACCTGACCACTAAGCTACTACGGCTCTCTTGAGTTGTGTTCAAAGTTTATTATTGATTAATAATTTTATTTGTGGCGTCATTGATCTTAAGGTCAAGCGCGGAACCTTTATACTTTTTATTACAACATTCTGATATGTAATCGATTTGAACATAGGATGTTCATAGGTATCATAGTTAGTTATGTAAATATGAATACCTTTCCGCTTCTTTATTTACTTGAGCTTAGGAGTATCCAAAATAATTTATTTGAGGCATAAATAATTCAATATTAAAGAATTTTGCTTTGTGGTCCCGTCATTAGAAAGTCTGTCTTATAATTCGTAGTAGACAAAATTAAGCAGGCCGATGACGGGCAGCATCGTCTAAGGTGCGAGGTGTCTGGTACTGCGATCGTCAGTCCGCTTGCCGAGAGTGTCAATTATGGCAAATTTTCCTTATGCGAGAGGCCTATGTCTAGGCATGTGAGTGGGCTATTTACCGGCTGTTATGGTAGGTACCCAGCGTTCCCGCCCGAATCGGGTTCAAAAAGACCAATTTAAGTTCGGCTTAAAGCAGGTATATCGATATGCCCCCCGGAATGGGTTCCCACCTTGTCTTGGCGGGGGGGCTTAGTAACCGTGGCTTGGTCTCCCACGGCGAACCTAGAGAAACCTACATCTGTCTTTGGGGGGATGGCTGGCCCGATGTGGCCGCTCCGAGTGGGATTGCTGAGCCCACTTCCGATGCGTGTTGGTGGATTGTGGGGGCAGTGTTAGCTTACCGCTCTCCTGACCCCCCACACCCGAGGTAGAGTCGCGGAGAAAGTTGAGTTTTGGTATTTTGTTTCGCCATTCTCCCTATCCTCCACGTCTCTGGTGGTCTGTGTTCCGAGAGTGGCCGGCTTTGATGGGCTTGCGGTTGTGTGCGAAAGCGATCCCTTGACCCTACAGAAGGAACACCATGGGGTTTAGTCGGTGCAAGCCCGACATAACCTGTCCTTGCCCCGGAGAGGGCGGATATGTGTTAGGTATTTCCCAAAAAAAAATGTACTCGGTAAGAAGGTAAAAAAACTCCAACTACAACCGCTAGTCAATTTATAAATAAAAAAATATGGACGGACTTTCCAGCATACATCTGGATTTATTGGGTTAAGGCAGTTTCTTTACTTTTAATTGTTTCAAATATTTTAGCGATCGGCCTTTCCGTCCTTTGCCCTAGAGGCGAGCTAATACTGGAGACGAGTTAATGCTGGTGATAACTCCTTCCTGCACACTCTGCATAGTGAAGTATTTCTACCGAAGAGAGGGAGCTGGAAATGTCTCCCAAATAAAGCTTTTCTTGATTTCACTTTTGCGGTACAGCTTCTTTGGGAGATGTATGTTACCACCAAATGGTGGAATGCCAACCATCTAGGAGACCACCTAGATGGTTGGCATTCCACCACAGTGCGTTTTAATCGAAGTTTTCTGCCACGCACTTCGACTTTGTGGAATCAGCTGTCGCCAGCAGTATTTCCGAATAGTTACGACTTAGGGACCTTCAAGAAAAGAGCTTATTCCTTCCTTAAAGGCCGGCAGCGCATCTGTAGCTCCTCTGGTGTTGTGGATGTTCGTGGGCGTCGGTGATCACTTACCATCAGGTGAGCCGCACGCTCGTTTGCCCCCTTCTTCTATAAAAAAAAAAAAAAAACTTCGGCTTCGGTGTAGCGACTGTGTCGGCGTGGGTCGTGGGTTTTCTGCTAGAGGATGTAGAGTCCTCTGCAGGATTCGGATCCCAAGCCAAGCCCTCTTCACCCGGGGGTCTTCTTGAGAGGCTCCTCTTCCCCCGGTTTTAAATGCCGCGGATCGGGCATTTTTTTTATTTTATTTTTTTTTATGAAAAAAATAGGCCTGCGTTTGACCTCAATCTTGCCCGATGGAATGGCTTTTATGTAGAAGCGACATAAGACTTGAAATTATACATATTTCAAGTCTTATGTCGTCCGTTTCATCGACGCTTCATCGTCCATGTGGTCCGATAACAGCGCAGTCGAACAATCCCCGTAATAAGCAGGCCACAAATTCCACGATGATTTCTATTTGAAGATCTCTAGCGATAATTTCATTTCTGTCATAGCGACCAGCTCCCACAATGGCACGGAGGTATTAACCTTGCGTATGCTAGAGGCGGAGTAGCTATAGCTTCGCGACCCACGGTGAAACCGGCACATGGGCACCCAGGGATAGTAGCTTTCTGTTGGCTTGGGAGTTGCGAGCTCGGATGAGAGTTATTGGACATCGGACGGGAGAAGAAACGTTGTTGCGAGGCGCTCTCTCTGTGCCCTTCATAGACTGAGTCACGTGGGTAGAGAAATATTATATTTTATTTCCATATTAAGATGCGTCGCTCTACTTTGCGATTTTAGCTGAGTTGACTAGAACTGCCGCTGACGTCGGTAAGACTTTTCTTTCGAGTGTTCAGGGTCAAGTATAGGAAAGAGCACCCTGATTTTTAGTGCCAAACTTGTCAGGATGGGCGTACGCAGTACCGGATGATGTTTCTCGTCATCGGCCAGTACATACGGTCTGACGTTTTTGTAATGGTTAACCCTCCATCTTTCCAGCCAGAAGATTTGTCTGGCATTTCTCTTGGTGACCTATTAAGATATTTTGTACCTATTCGAAGCTATATTTAAAATCCAACAATTTTGATTTTCTTGACTTCGTTAGTTACAACATTAATACATCATAACAAGTCTTAAGACCCTCCGTTATTATGAAATACAATTACGCTAATTTTGTAATTAACGTAACGTCACTTTCAAAGTTTTTTTTAAGTAATTGAGAAACTAATTGTTAATTAAATTATAGTAAATTATACTTATGTGGAATTTTTTTTCTATTAATTACACTTATTAAGGTTAATAAGAGCGAACATGTATTAGAATTGTTTAATGTTCACTTATAAAAAATATTTATTATAAAATCGCAATTTATAATTTTTTCAGACATTTTATTCATAATGAAAACTGTTCTACAGCTACATAGCCCTCTTTATTATAGTTACGAGTACGTCGTAATCACCACGCTTAGCACATCCAGATCGCAGATCCAGATGCCTAAGACTGCAACTCCACAGCACATGTTTAAATTCTAATTTCCCTTCGTATTCTCTACCATACAACACATGTAAAAATACAATTCCTCTATTTTGACTTAAGATAAGGATAAGCATTATCATTGTTGTTTCTTAATAATCGAAGTCCATCAAAAAAAAACTCTTACAAAGATATTAATAGAAAGCCTCTGCCTTTAAATTCTCACTGCTGGAGAGAGAAATTTACATGCTGCTTTACTTTAAGCTTAATTTAAATAATAACTTAACAGAAGAGGATTTGGCATCCTAATTATAGAGAAAAATCCATCTGAATATGCGTAGCCCAAATTCCAGACTTGTGGTAAGGATCAGCAACATCAGCCTCTCGGTTTTTTATCGAATTCATTTCGGAGAGTGTGCGGAGGTTTTGCATAACCTAATACCCTCTTCCCCTTTCCATCACCGAACGACTAGACGCGGCGAGAAGTTCCACCCTTATGTTGTAGACATTCCTCCATTACGCACGAGGCGGTTTGCCTCTTCTTTCTTTGTGCGGACGGCTAAGGAGTGGAACTCTCTGCCGAGGTCGGTTTTTCCGGAGGCCTATAACCTGGATATCTTCAAGGCCAAAGTGAACAGGCAAGCGTGTACCATCCTAGGCCTCATCTTCGCTTTCCATCGGGCAAGATTGAGGTCAAACGCAGGCCTATTTTTTCATAAAAAAAAAAACATAAGTGCAAGAGTATATGCAAATTTTCTATGTTACGCATGCCACCTTTTTGTGGCCATATTCTTGGGAAAGCAGTGAAGTCAGACTCAGAATTTCATAATTTGATAAGAGCACCGGAACAGTAAGAGCGCGAGTGACCTGGGTTCGATCCCCGATGCTGGCACCACTAACATTGTTAATAGCAATTTTAAGTGCTGTATTTATCACATGCTCGGAGGTAAAGGAAAACATTGCGGGAAACCTGCGAAATATCTACGAAATAATATAAAACATTATTTCGACATGTGAAGTCCACCAACCCGCACTGGAGAAGCGTGGCGATTCCTTCCTAGCTTCAAAACCCCCTGAGATAATTGAGGAGGCCTTTGCCCAGGAGTGGACACTTACAGACTGCAACTTCACTTTACTGGAACAGTACAATTGGCTCTGAAGTTTGCACTAATTTTTTAGCCAAATATGTTATTATGATAACATTATTTTATTACCTTCAAAAATATAACTTCATGACAGGGAAGTAAAACACTAAAGAAGGTAAATATTACATGAATATTTATGACTAGAATGGTTTTTCCTTTCATAACTTAAAAAACACATAATTAGGACAAAATTTATGGTTTACAATTCATTCTCAATTATTTGTAATCTTCTTTCTAACAACTCCTTGTTCAATTTATGCATACATAAAAACTTTCCATTAAGAAATAATACAGGTATGTCATGCCGATATAATCTTAACCATCTCAGATTCTCCCTTTCTGTTATGTATATTTTTTTAATTGTCAGTCTGCCTTTGAAAGGCTCTAGTTCCTCCATAACAATATCACATAGAGGGCAGGGGTCTTTAGTGTAGAATGTTAAAATGGGAGGTCTCTGAATAGCTTCAGGTCTGAAAAAGGAAATAAACCACTTGATACAGAAAACAAAAAATAATAAAATTGCATGATTTAATCATCCATTATAAAATCTGATCATAAATTAAACAACAGCAAAAACCAAAGTGCACCTAAAAAATTACAATTACGATATTATGGTACAATAATATGAAACCTTTCCTTAAAATTATCCATTACCATTCATAACATTTTCCCTTACAACAAAACAAACTTAAGGCACTGATAATATCAAATTGTGATTACGACAGCCAGGTGAACAATTCCAAAATTCTATTATGTTTGTTCTAGTAAATTTAAACAAAATTCACAATACACAAATTTAAGAAAGCCACAGTATTACAAAGATGTTGTTAATAAAACTTACAATTTTTCAATCATTACAGAGGATGCACCACCACCACCATTGCAAATAGATGCTACACCTTTTTCTCCTTTCTTTAAAGCATGACATAAATGAACAACTATACGAGCTCCGGACATGCCAATTGGGTGTCCTAAGCTCACAGCACCTCCATGGACATTAACTTTAGCCGGATCCAAATTCAATAGTTTTTGATTGGCAACTGCAACTACACTAAAGGCTTCATTTATCTCCCACAGGGCAACATCATCTTTATTCACTCCAGTTTTTTCTAAAAGTTTAGGAATGGCTACAGCAGGAGCAATTGGGAAATCAATTGGATCACATTCTCCATCTGCAAACCCTACGACACGGGCAATTGGCATAACATTTAACCTCTTTGCTGCTTCAGCTGTCATTAACACTAATGCTGCTGCACCATCATTCAGAGTGGAAGCATTTCCAGCTGTAACTGTTCCATTTTCTTTTTGGAACACAGTTGCAAGTTTTGTAAACTTCTCAAAGTTAACTCTTTTATATTCTTCATCCTCTGCAAATATTACAGGAGGGGCACCCCTTTTTTGAGGTACTGTAACAGATACTAATTCATCTGCAAAAGCCTTAGATTCATATGCAGCTGCACTTTTTTTATAACTTGAAATTGCATATTCATCCTGTTGTTGCCTTGAGATTTCTAATTTCTTAGCAGTATTCTCTGCACAATTACCCATGTGGAATTTGTTGTATACATCTGTGAGTCCATCCAACACTATACCATCTACTAATTGCATGCCACCATAAGTGGTTTCACCACGTTTCAAGTAAAAGGGCACATTTGACATAGATTCCATCCCACCAGCCAAAATTACATCTTGAGCTCCAGTTTGTAATCCCTGTGCAGCCAGCATTAAAGATTTCATTCCAGAAGCACAAACTTTATTCACTGTAGTACAAACAGTGCTTTTGGGAAGCCCTGCAAATATGACAGCTTGTCTTGCAGGAGCTTGTCCAAGATTAGCTGAACACACATTTCCGATGTAGACCTGAAAACGCAATTACAATTTATTACTTGTTTGTTTGTACATTTACGTTTTTAAAATTTTTTTGGTCCTTTGAAATATTTATATTTATTAAGCAAGTTAAAAGAAATCATGTTATCAACATGCCTTCTTAGTTATTCCTTACTTGTAAAGTAACTGTTCATTGTAGAAAGTAGGTAACTTCAACTAACCTCTTTAACTTCATCTTTAGAAATGCCAGCTCTCTCTATCGCGGCTTTTACAGCCACTGCGCCGAGTTCAGAAGCAGAAAGACTTGCCAAACTGCCCCTAAAAGAGCCAATTGGGGTTCTCACAGCTGATGCTATAACAACCTCATTGAGTGAAACTTTTGTAGAATATGCTGCCATCACTTTTAAGTACTAGCAAAAAAAAAACTTAGTTAACAAATAATAAGTAATACTTTTATTCAAACAAAAAATGTTTTATACCATAAAATTAAAAACCTAATTCAACCTAACCTAATGCTACGGTGACTCAAATACGACTGAATAAAAAATGACAGAGAAAATGAAACTTTGGCGAAGTACGAACCTTGCTCCCACTGTGTATTTTAATGCTAATCATCTTCATTCCTTTTAAAAGATACATGGTTTATTCTTTTATCACTAAAAAGTCTCTTCTATTTACAAAATGTGATTCCAAGGTGTATGATAAAATCTCTGACTATTAATCCAATGTATTGTACGACTCCTTATCTGTTACATATAGTTTATTTATTTAAATTTAAACAAAAATAATTTATTGAACTTTAAACCTTATCTGAATGACCATAAAGTCTTGTTTGATTACGACGAATCGTGATATAAAACCAATCTGACCAGTACAGGTCATACAGATATTTTAACAAAGATATTAATGAAGTGACACTTTATCATCGTTAAGTATTTGTAATGCTAATTTCAACATTGTATTAACGGAATCGTTCTTAGTTTTATAGTTTAAATTGTATTGTTAATAAAAAACCTATACTTTTACATTTGACATTTACCGTAGATAAAGAAGCGACGTATTTATTATATATTTACAACGTTTTAATATTTATATTATCTATGCATTCTAAAGCCTATTTCATTTTTTATCTTGATTCAGTTCTAACGTCAACTGTCATGCAGATTGTCAAATCAATTGTCATTCCAATTTCCTATCCCATTCTATTCTACTCTAAAAATACAATACAATTACAATTTACAATTCTTTACAATACTTTTTTTAAGACCAGATCCTTCATTTCTGTTTTATAGTTCTTATCTCTTTTTATTAATGAAATTATTGAGGTACTGCAAAAATAATTGCTCTATTGAATTTAAAATTAAATAAGCAGTTTCTTGCTGTCATCTCCACTTGGTATTTGGAAAATTGTGGTTGGCTTGTGCTTATGGTAAAGAAATCAAGGATCGGGTTAGTGGTATCTATGTAGACGTGTTTTATAAACAATAATGTTAGTTTCAATTACGACTATTTTCCTATTAATTAAAGTTTGTGTTATATTTACCGTTAAAAAAATAACTAAAGAATAGATAGTAGCTGTTGTAGTGCCTCTGTAAACTTTAAAACATTTTTTTTAGTTAGCTATAAATTTATTCCAGTCATAAATTTAAGCCAGCAAATGAATTCATGGATGTGACTAATGACAAAGAATCTTCAAGGTTTTTTACTAGATTATTTTTAACGCTTCATATAAAGCTCTTGGTGAGTACTTGTTATAAAAACATTATGTGAAAACAAATTTTAAAAAGCATAAAATATATTTTTCTCACTACAATTATCTCTTTACTTCACTATCAATCACTTAATTAAAAATGAGCTTCTTTAATGACAGGTCTTCGAGTTACATTATTGTGATAACATTAAATAACCTAATGATTTATAACTCATCTTTTATATATACATTAATGATGCAATTGTTCAATTTAATTTATATATTTATTTAAATATAATATTCATGTATGGAGTTGTGGGTTTAGATAATAAGAAGACATTTTGTGATATAGAGGATATTAAAAACTAAGTGTACTTTTACCTTTTGGGTCTGATTTAATATATTTAAAAGTTACTTCTTTTGTTTCATGACTAATAAAACTATAGTTTAAAGTTTTCCAAAATGAAACATTAATAATAGCTTAGTGGTGAGATGTCTTAAAAATCATGGTATATTCACCTGTATGAGTGAACTGGGTTAAATTCCCAATGCTGATTCATTAAAATTGTAAAGTAATTTTAAATACTCAATTTACCACATGCTTAACTGTACACAGTTTGAAACAGTAAAACATTTTGAGGAAATCTGTGTTTAAGAAATAATAAAAAAAAAATGTTTGAAGATTTGAAGTCTGCCAACCAGTTTTTAAAGTGTTTGAGGGAGTGCATTATTAACTCATTCTCACTCATTACATTATTAACTTTTTAAGGTCACATGATTTACCCAACTAATGCTTCTACATATTTTCTACTGCATTTACATATAATAGGAAATATACCATTATTAAGAAAACACAATGATTAACATAACTGATCATCAGAAGTTTTTTCCAAAACATTTAATTTTGAATATAAATAAAATCTGGTGGAATAAATTGCACAAAATTGCTGTGATCAATTGGTCTGGCTCTGTGTAATGTAATATGTAATTTAGGATAAACAGTAAACAGACTAACAACAGTTATTAAATGTATTGGTATGTGTAGAAGTGAGGTCATAAAAATACATAAAAATGTTGGATACTGAACTAGTCACAATAGTATAATGAAGTATTATAATGTTTGATATTTTTCTTAAAACAAGACTCCATTGTTATTTGTTGTTTAAATAAATAAGGTCACTATGCTTAATGATTGTTTAATTAGCCACTTGATTTCATCATGTATAGTTGTAAGTATTGAAAATTTCTGCTGTGCATTTTTATATTAATTTTAAAATGTCTTATTATTCCTATAGTAGTACTCTTAATATATCAAATTAATTTTATTCATATCTTGCTGCTGAACCCAAATCTCAAAGACTAGGAATGGGCTACAGCATCACTAGTAATATGGTACTGTGCTTACACTCCCATCGGCCTTGAATGTAAGAAACCATCATAGATATGTGTGCAGGCATGCTTGCACTTTCTTGCAGAAGTGAATGAGATTTAATGTACTTATAATATTACTATTGGACTGCAATATTTATTAAATATTTTTGTATATTGATTTTGCTGGTAAAATCGAATCTCATTTTTTATTTTTTAAACTTTAGATGATCTAATGTTTGAATGATGTCAACTCATATGAATCACTATATTTGTATGTGTAACATACTGCCCTGAGTTAATAGTGCTAACATACAGTTGTCTTATACAAGTAGTGTACAATGATTAGTATCATTTGCTTGTTCATTCAAATGTCTATCTAGATTTGTCTCCAGTTTAAATCATGTACAATTTGTGGAATATTACTACTTACAAATATTGTGTGTTTTAATATTAGATATTTCTCTGAAATT
This sequence comes from Bhutanitis thaidina, assembly GCA_029286595.1. Classification (NCBI taxonomy): domain Eukaryota; kingdom Metazoa; phylum Arthropoda; class Insecta; order Lepidoptera; family Papilionidae; genus Bhutanitis; species Bhutanitis thaidina. Next base: position 11,370,187 of record JAGSMS010000006.1, on the reverse strand, counting down.
ATAATGTATATTTCTTTAAATAATCTGATTGTTTTGTTGTAGGGTTTAAGCCAAAAAAATCTAGATACAACTTAGGTCATGCTATAAAAATGGAAGTGGTTAATATGGACGAGGGTCGATATGAGCAAAAGGAAAGTTTACCTGGAAGCAGTGTTGACAGTGATGGATCTAGCTGTGTTTTAGCCAGCTTGGATAGCAGTGATCAAGCAAGTGATAAAACATCAGATGATGAGGAAGATTTAAAAGAAGATCTGCAAAAAAATATTCCTGAATGCTACAAATCAGACTCTAATTTTACATCACATACTTCTAGTGACATCACAAATGATGAAGAATTTCAAGCGACAGCTCTCTGTCAATTTATGGACATCTTGAATGATTTAGATGAAGTATTAGATAAATCTCTTTTAGCTTGTCTTGATGATACACAAAACTTTGATAGTGATGAAGAAGATCTTATAGTTAAAATTAAAGAATGTATAGCTGAACATGAAGATGCTTCAGAAATTTCTGCTAGCCAAAGCTCAGTGGATGATAATACGCAAGTAGTTATAAGGCCTACAATTCAAACCTCTGCTCAGAATGTAGATGATATAGATTTGGTACAAAACTTATTTGAACAACCTCAACAATCTACTATTAGACGTTCTAAAAGTTTTTCAGAGATGCCCCAAAACCACAGGGAAGTGTTGTCACAACAATTAGAGAGGGCCAGCACTATGAATGAAAATCTGCGGAATTCGATGCGAAGATTGGATCCGATAGTTTTACCAGCAATTAATGCAGAAGAATCCGCGTGTGAACCCTTAACATTGCCAGTCATTCTGTTTCTAGAACATCATGTTAATATGAGGCCTACTAGTGCCCCAATACAATTACAAGTGACTGCTGCAAATCTTAGTAGTAATGGAGCATCGGGGCCATTAATAGTTGGACGTCGCGCCCTGCTTATGAATCGTACATTGTCTTTGCCATCCCCCGGTGATAATGACATTACAGCAACAGGTTGGACAGGCCGTAATACTGCTAGAAGTACAGCAAGAAGTACTAGTACAACATCAAGCTCTTCGAGCGAATCATTGGCTGGTATAACTGCTATTAATCAAAACATTGCTGGGCACAATGACGAGAGGTGATTATTTAATGTTTAGTTATTGCCCTTTTTTCTTTTAATTGTCGTCTAGGTCATTTATAGACGCAATTTTTGTTAACTTCACATTGTGACTTACACCATAATAGAGTAATCATACAAAGGCATTCAACGTTATCTTTTACTGGATGGAATATGAGTAGATTAGATAGATTAGTGTCTGAATCTAGAACTTTTAGTCAACAGAAATAATTTATGTTGTTATTACAGAAATGAAGAGATTGAGGATCCTCCATTTGGCGTTTGGCCGCATCGAATGAGCGCGATGTTGGCGTGCCTTAGTTGCACTGTTGGAATATTCAATATTTCTAGGTTTGCCATTTTCAGTGTACATTATGGAGGTGAGTTGAACAGCTATTAAAAATAACAACAACAAATTTTTAATTTAATACTAATTTGTTTTGTTCAAATTTGAAGATTGATCAAACTTTTTATTTTTAATTTACAGCTAGCTTTATACTTCAGTTTTTCATATTGTCACTCTTTACTGGAATACCATTATTTACATTGCACTTATGCTTGGGCCAAGTGCTACAGTCAGGGCCTGTCGACATGTGGCGCATATCGCCGATTTTCCAGGGCGTTGGAGTTTCATTGCTCATCACACAAGCCGTCATCGGCACGTACAGTATTATGGGACTTTCGTGGATATTTGTTTACTTTCGAGATTCCTTTATAACTGCGAACGACAAGTACAAGTGGGCTTTACCGCATGAATTCAGTTTTGATGGTGAGTGTTATTATTTTGTTATATGTTTATACTATATAACTTTCTTAGTATGGAAAATGAACTAATCGACTACTATGTTACGTTCGCGTGCTTTTACTGTTCCGACGAAGCTGTTAAGGCTACCGGGCTAACTCGAAAGCCTTTTATTCATCTATAACTTCTCCAGAACGGTTAAATCTTAGCATCGGAGTAAGGTTTGGATTCAGTGTCAAAGACACACGGAGGAGAAAGATAAGAGGCAATCGCAATGCGTTCAGTTATGTAAATAATATATGTGTCTTTTGTACGTATGTGTTTGTATATGGCCTATTTGGGGCAGCCAAAACATAGGTTTCTAGAAGGATTATCGGTAATCGTCACGCTTGGTTGACATGCAAGTTGGAGACCGCAGTACCAGACACCTCACACCTTATATGCTGTTGCCAGTCACCGGTCTGGATAATTTATGTCTGGCATATTTAAGCTTACTTATACAGCAATATGTTAGATTTTACTGGCATTTCATGTAGTCAACAATTTACTCAATTGCTTGGCACATTTGGATGATTATTCTATGCGACCAACGAAGGGCGTTTAAATATTATCCGATGTACAAGTTGGTAGATAAATGTAGAATTGAAATCGAAAGTAACCGCTGCTTTAATTTAGATCATTGAAAAGGAAAGCAGCATGATAATTGTGTAAAAGGCATGACATAACGTTTACGCGTTATTTACAAGGTGTAATAAACGTTTTTAATTCTGTCTCCTGTTACGGAATTGCATTATAAAGTAACTAGGAAAAGAAAAAAAACTTTGACCTCGGAACAATGAATCGGAAATAATTAGGCATGTTCAAAATCCATAAGGTTCATTAACACTTATTCAATGCCGAATTGTTGAAAATATCAATTGAGTAGCAAGTAACAGGAAATGATTTCGAATGTCACTAATCAGTGCGAAAAGTGTGACTAGTATGAAAATTTAAATTTTTAGTAAATTTTTAACGCTTTGATATAAATTATTCAGCTTGAGATTGCTATGTGGTAGCGACAACAACCCCTATTAAGGAGTTAAAACCTCGGCTCGGGTGACCGTCGAAGTAGAGAGGGGATGGTTCGAATTTTAAAAACGTCTTTGCTAACGATCAACTCTCGTCTAACTGTTAAAAGTGAATTTGTGCCCAACGAAAACGCGAGAAACGGCGAGACAAACTCTCAAAGATTATTTTGTTTCAACAAGATAAGGCTCCGGCTCACAAATCCTTTGTGTTGAGGACAGAGATTTGAAGGTAATGATGAGATGAGCAGTCAGGATTAGTTCTATGAGAAGGAAATTTTAAGCGTGTTTCGGTTTGAAAGGTATTATTATGCCTCGTGAGGGATTCCACTTTTTGATGTGGTAGAGCCAAGCGGCGCTTTTTGCTGCTGCTCGAATGGGCCGGCGCGACCCGGTGGGTACCACAGTCTCACAGTATACCGGCGTGAAGTAGAAGCATCTTATGCTTTTGCGTTTCGTTCGGTGAGTGAGGTAACGGAAGCCCACACACCATTCCCATCCCTCTTCTCATGCTACTCGTCCCTTCTTCCAAGTATCCTCAAATGCGGGCAACCCACCTGCAGCGTCTCTGGTGTTGCAGATATACATGGGCGACTGTAATCACTTACCATCACGAGACTCGTTTGCCGCCTTTTCTATATAAAAAAAGTCCACGTGGTGACGTGGTTTGCTGCAGTATCCACTTACCAACAGGTGTACAATTATCAAAAAATAACAGATAATGAAAGTTACAAACAAGGTAATTTTTATTGAACGGCTATTAGTCCAAATTAAACAAGAGCACCATGCGTATTGAATAATTTCCTACTTGCAGAGGGCAAGAGAAATAATATTTCTTTGGTGACACTTAGTGTAGCTCTTATTACACAGGCTTAAGAGTCAATTTGCAATAATTCACATAACGTCAGAAAAAATATTATAATTCGAAACAAAGACGTGGAAGCGTGATCTTTAGTCGATAAGAACTTTCATCTAGGACCCCTTAGTGAACTATATGCGCAAATACATTTCGTGTAGTAACAAAATCTTAATATCCTGTAAACTATTATACCTGATATTTTTTTTTATGGCTAACGAGCAAGCGGATCATCTGGTGGTAAGTGATTACCGTCGTCCACGTATATCTGCAACACTAGAGAAGCTGCAGATGCGTTGCCAGCCTTTAGAGATATTTGGGGGAAGGGAAGGGATTGGAGGAGGACCTCCGGTTACCGCACTCGCCGAACGAAACGCAGAAGCACAAGAGGCTAGGTCGTGGTCCTGACCCGGTCGGGCTCGCCTATTCGAGTAGCAGCAAAAGCATCCGATTGGCTCCAGAATATGCTTTTTAATATAGTGTCGCACCATCGCATCCAAACTGTATATTGTATAGTTAGTTTTTGTAGTTCCTCTTAGTTTTTTTTAGTACCTATCTCCTCAATTTGAAAACGTTATAAGTGCAACAGTAATGTAAATTTGAGTTACGTCAGGAGGAAGTTTCGAGGTCGTATAAATAACATTGCGCTAACACTAGTTAATTTGTTTCATGATAAATGTAATTTAGGGTTCCTTAGTTAAAAATTTTAATTATACAAAAGAAATCTACAAATTCGTGGTAGTAGTAAATTACATGTAACTTCGACGAACATCTGTCTCAGTGGTTACCGTATCGGCCTATTGAATCGTGTCATGGTTTCGAATCTCACCTGATCAATATGTTTGCCCCTTTATTATTGATTTTTTGGGTCTGGATGTTACGTCTATTATTCGTGTAAATTCCTATTTCCGGCTGTCATCCAAAAGATGACAAAGATGACACGGTGGCCGTGTTTGTAATTGGCCGGGGAGATGATCCAATCAGTAGCAAGGTTAGAGTTATAACTTTTTGAGCTATAATTTTTTATGTAATATTCCTCTATTTTAATGACTACTTAAATCGCTATAGGCTATGTTTTGTATTATTTATTTAATATTACAAATTTGAAAGTACTGTACATTTGTCGTACACGCTCACTTAAAAAACTACGGATTTTAATTAAATTTACCATCGATATTAATTATGCTATAAAATAGGATATAGGATAATATTTATCTGAACTCTTTTGGTACATAATTTGTGGTGAAATCGCGTGCCGTAGCTAGTATGTGTGTTGTAATTAGCTAAAAAGTAATGTGTTAAACTGTTGTCACACATTGTAGTGAAAAAATTACCAAGAGAACTAAATATGTAGTAGCACTACTTACACGGCACAAACTAAACAACTTTATTTGTAACTAGCATTTGCCCACGGTTTCACTCGCCTCCCACTAAGTCTATGAGATTCACCATATCGTGAAAACCACGTGACATGGATTAGGAATTAAAGCAAAGTTATTTATTGCTTATCCCCATAGTCAATAGCGTGATAATAATTAAATCGGTGCAATAAAACTCGAACGTATAGACATAATTACAGAGATACAGCAAACATCTTCAAAAATGTTTCGGCATCAGTTTTTTTTTTAAATGTATTCACTAAATACAGTTTTTGCTTCGTTACGTTTTTATTATTTAGATCCTACTGTAGACAATAATTATACTGAAAGGAACGATACGCGTTGCCTAACATAGCTTGAAAATAGAAGGCCGTGCAGTAGTGTTTAATAAGAAATTCAATCAATAAAAAAATAATTATATAAAAACTTGATAATCTTGTGTTTTCCTAGTTTATCTATTGTAGATAAAAATCGATGCGGTAACTCCAGTAATATCTATCATAGAGGTTATTTATATTGAGATAACAATGAACAAAGATTTCTATTATCATTCGCCTTATAAAGTAATGACATTGAAATGCACACATCATTTCTTTTATTACGTTCATATCATTCCAAGGAGTTTTTTTTTTTAATTTTTTGAGTCTTGATTAAGAAAGCCACTAGAATACAACGTTTTTATAAGGCATTGTATACATGTTTTGAAAAAAATATACGATACAATGGCAGCAATTGCATATTATCTACATATCTTGAGTCTACTATCAGTGGAAGTCAAGTTGTAAGTCAGAAATAGTCAGCGATAGGTTTAAGAAATCGATATTTATTTAAACTTTATTTGCACTAATAAAAGAACTAAAAAAGCGGACTTAATGACAGCAGGCATTCTCTACCACTCTTTTTTTTATGAGAGATTGGGGCAGACGAGCTAGCGGGTCACCTAATGGTAAGTTATTACCATCGCCCACGTACACCACCACGTGAATATCTGCAATACCAAAGCAGGTGCGTTGCCAGCCTTAAGGGAAATTCGGGGGATAGGAGGGATGATGGGGAAAGGAGTTGGGGAGGGCGAGCGGGCCTCCGGTCCACAGATGTCTCTACCTCCCGCCGGTATTCTGCGAGGTCGTGGCAAAAGCCCCTTGGCTCTAACACGCAACGAAACTTCTACCATTAGGTTGAGCAGAGGAGTGCTGACGTGATAACGTGAAACTAAATTGTATTACGTTTATATATGTATTCAAATAATATAATGTCACAGAATTTACTAAGCAAATACGATCCATAGCCTTAATTTGATCTATAGCTTTATCGACGCCGACGACAACAGAGGCAAGCTAGAGAATGGAAATGTAATGAAGGAATAGCTAAAGAATAACGACATAAAATATTATTTCTTATTTAGTACTTACAATTGGGTTTTTTTACCGCATTAAATTTATTTCCAACATAAAACCTTCAGTCATTAGGATTTATTATACCGGTTGCAATGCTATTTGAACGCACTTGCATAAATTTGCTCATTAACTTTTAAATACTCACTGTTTCTAAATTGGTCTTCAATCGGTAATTGTTACGCATATTTTTATTTAGGTTTTTCTAAAAACGTAAAGATATATACTTTGGAAATCAGGCTGCATTCCGTAGTAAATACGCCCATTAACACTACTCTTGGAAGGCCTACTGGCACCTACACACTGATGATGCTGCTCCTCATCACTATTAGACAATGTAAGTCTAGCGACCGACCAGACTTGCAAAACGAAATCTTACAGACAAGTATCCATTAAAGCCGTCTCCGCTGTTGGTACGTGTACGTGGGCTTCTTTCGTTTGCCCCATAAAAAAAACCTTCAAAAAGTGAATGCGGTTTCCTGGTGCTTTCTTTGAGATTCCTTTATTTAGTAGTGGACTTTAATAGGTTTTGCTGATGAAGAAGAAGAACAATGACCTATAACGGTCGGTCTACCTTCGGTCCTGCTGTCTATTTAAAAGTAGGGATAAGAGCCTGTAAGAACGTTATTATTAACGTCTATTTTACTGTAGCAGATTACATACCTATAGCGATGTAGGTGGTTCAAAAACCACCGGGGTCACATACAGTATTCCACTTGGACTGTTGGCATAAATGAAACATGTCCAACGGTGAGCTGAGGCAATCTGATAATCAAAACGATTACATACTTCATCGCATTATTGTTAAACCAAGAAATAAGACGCGCAATATACTATAGCGTGCTACGTCATTATGATTTGACGACCACGTACTAAGTAGTCAGCGTACGTGACTGATTAGCCATGGGTTCGAATCCTAGACGGAGTCGATATTAGTTGACACAACAAACGAAACTCTTATTTGTTAACACACAAGTTATTGGTTTTAGGCCTGGTTGTAATGTGTCGCGTCCCGCGTATCCGACACCACGGCTGACCAATCTTTCCGGTTTTCCGGAAGTTGTCGTTGGTCGATAGGACTTCATCACATCAATAACTTCACAAATAAACCATCTTAAAACCTTTTTTTTAGATGCGAATTTTAAAAACAGTACAATAAAAATTCAGGAGACACTGCCTCAATACTTTCACGGCGAGGTGTTACAGAGGAACTCCGGTTCGAGCAACTATTTCGGGACGATAAAGTTTCAAGTTGCTTTCTATCTAGCTGTTGTGTGGATGATAGTGTTCGTCTCGCTGAGCAAGGGATTGAGGTCATATGGCAAGGTAACGAACGTTTGTTTTATTTAAATGAAAAATTTAGTTTCACTTTAAAAAATAAACTAATTTTACGGGATTCGTCGCGTTCAGTTGTAATTTTTTGACGTTTCCGATTCTCTACAGCACCGATAGTCGGGGGTCTGAGGTGTTAGACGTCCTCAAGATATTGTAAGCGCCATCGGTATTGTATCGGACGAAACGCTGAGAAGTAAAAACGTTAAAATTAAACGCAATAAATTCCGTAAAATTTATTTCATTTAAATGGTTAATATTCGAGTAAATACAAGTAATCACTCGTTAACATTTTAATGTAATTAGAAATATTGAAAGTTGTTTACGGTTCCACTTTTCAAATATCGTTTGGAACGCGCTGATGACGAATAACTAATAAAATAAGTACCTGCCTAATTTCTAATAATTAATAATTCTATTAAAAATAAATTAAGCGCCAATAGCTTAATGGGTTAGGGTGCGGACTGCTGAACACGACGTCGCAAGTTCGTGCCTACCATTCGACTATTGTCGTGAACCACTCCAGATACATGCTTAGTTGGTGTGTTTATATAAATACAATTGCCAGTATTTTTATAAAAAAAATAATGCCACGTGTCTGTTGCAGGCTGTATACATGCTGATATTTCTACCGATATGCGGAACGCTAGTGCTGTGCACGAAGCTGCTGACACTGATTCCTTACGACACCGTGACTAACATATTCTCGGAGACCGAATGGAGTGAATTTTTCATCAACAGTAATGTATGTTAATGTACACGTGTATTGAAGTTATGTAACATATCGTCTAAACTAACTTAATTTTTTGTGCAGTATGTGAGTGTTCTAAAAAAAATTAAGTGCTGATTCGAGAATTGGAGCACAACAATCGTTTTTATGATAATAAAGTAGAAGTATATTACTGGGTCTCGCAAACTGTTAGTTCTGTAGGTCTTTAAAACAAAATGAGTTAATTCTGGGTTATAAAGTATTAATAAACATTTACGAAAATGAAATTTAGATGAAATTTATGGATGATAAAATATCTGTGTGATAAATTATAAAAATTACCCACGCAGATTTTAACAATTTATTTTCTATGACATTAAGATTAAACATTAGTTTTTCAAACGTGACATAAATTCAAATATTTTTCTGTGATTTAAGTCCAGAACATAAGGTTGACGTCGCGTGGTGGCGGTCTTGTGTGCAGGACGTTCTAATTAAATGTTCGCAATGCTTGTGACTTGCTGTAATGAACATAAACTGTTTATGGTTCATGTTCAATGTGCAAAGTTTAAAATTAATGATTATGAATATACGATCTTATAACAGCATTGAGAGTCGTAAATTCAACATTTGAGAATACGTCTCCGAAGTCAGATTGTTGAAATGAAATATCTTACGAATATTTTAACATGCAAGTATCTTCTATATGTATGAAAAATAAAATAAATATTTTTTCTGCTATCCTTATCTCGATAATCGACTAAACGAGATAGAGAGTTTAAATTTGATATTACATCAGAAACTATATCTTCTCTATTTTATCTATTCTTCTATAATCTACATATATTACGATTGCCTACTCTTAAAATATTTTTAGCCTAAGTGAAAAAATGTATAATATTGCACGTTACGTAAGATTTTAAGATAAACATCGTCTGCGGTAGTTCATCGAATTGTACGGCCGACTATAAGATACGTTTTACGTTATCTTCGTGAAGGTAAAACGGAAATAGATTACGTAAATGATGAAATGGTTACATAAAATATGTAAATGACCACTGCTGGGCAACGGCAAATATTTGAGAGAGTTTTGAGCCTGGATGAGTCCGCCACTCTGCTCCATGGCGGGTTGGTGGACTTCACACTTTCTCGAATTTGTTTTTTTATTATTTCTAACGCATGCAGGGTTTTTTAAATCCTCCGCCTAACACGTGGTTATTTCGGCACTTAATATTGCAATGAACAATTGCAGTGGTGCCGGCACCGGGGATCGATCCCAGTTCACTCGCATGCTTTGAAATTAATGCGTGCGTTCCGCCACCAATAAAGTGTTTCTATTTTAATTTCGACACATATCCCGAAAACACTTTAATATAAATTTTATCGCAGTTGTCCACCGCGCACTCAGACTTCACAGTACTAGGAGTGCGAAGGGTCGGGGACCTTGGACCCTTATGTGCTTCAGCGGTCTCAGTTAAGGTTTACCACTACCACCACACTCGGGATAAAATGGAGGGGCAGATTATTTTCTACCGTCACTCCTCGGTCGGTAATTCGTCGGTTATTAACCTGTAGTATAAATTTTGATTATTATTATTAACAGAGTTGGGCCGCCGCTGCCCAAGAGACCTTTCTCACTTGGGGCTTGCTGGGCGCCTGCGTAATGCAACTGACGTCACACAAAGACTCGAAGAGCAAAACAAACAAAGTGCTTCAGCGGGAGAGTGCGTGCATCGTTGGTTTTACGTTCGCTGTGCTACTGCTGGGTTCGTTCCTAGCGAACACATGCGTTCAGATACTGAAGAATAATGGATTCATTTATTTGCCGAGCAGCTTTGGTGTGTAACAAGTTGTTTATTCATTCAAATGCTAAAGCTTTGTTCATTATTTCTATATGGATTGTTTATGCGATACGTAATTTAATATGTGTAAAAATAAAGATATTTTTTTCTTAGTATTTCCTAATTGCAAATAAATCTGCATATGTGGCTCTAAAGATTTTTTTTTGTTCTCTAGTTCATTTTTTTTGGTTAAAGTAATCTTAACTATCATGTTATAAATAATTTGTTAACTTTTTGTTTCAATATTCTTGTTAGTCATTTATTATTATGACATTTACACACAGATTTGATTTTTTTTTAATTTTGTGTGTAATTGGACGTACGTAAACTATCTAAACTAAATCTATCTACACAAATCCTTAGTCTCTAAAAATTAAATAATCTAATTAGATAGAACATAATGCAAATAATGAGATGGCAAAAAAAGGTGTCGTTATTTGTGTCTTATATACGACATGATAAATTATAAAAGTGTACGTATTTATAATACTATATAAATATGATTAATGTTATCGCTTCTAACGTATATATTATTTTAAAATTTAAGAGACTGTAAAATCATCACAATTCTTATGGCCTACATCGGAGCCTCTGCCAGGCAGTGCTGTTTCTACACCAGTAAGATATATGGGCCATTACGGCAGTCTTGTGGGTGTCACAGTATGGAGAAACGGCAATGCTGGCAGAGTTTACAGTGGGTGGCAGCCATTGCAACTTGCAACACAGATCGTACCCGCCACACTCGCCGTGTTGCCACCTAATCTTGTAAGTTCATTTTAATGTATAAATTACTTTTTACATAATAGCTTACACATAGCATGACCAGATAGAGAGCAAATAGAGATGTCATAGTTGAATTTATAGACATCTCAAATCAACATTCCATGGCGAATACATCACTCACCTACGATTTGCCGGCGACATAGTACTTATGGTAGAATCGCAGGAGGACCTTAGCGCTATGCTCAATGAAATGAATAGTGTCTGCCAATAGGTGGGTTTTAAATGAGCTCAAGACGAAGGTGATTTCTAACGTCCATGGTACATCAACACCGATTAAAGTTGCGAACTCTACGCTCGCAGTTATTCCTGGGACAAATTGTCCGGCTTAGTAAGAAAGATCCAAATTCGACCCTGAGGTCAATCGAACCTCAAGACCAACCAGTGCGTGTTGCCAGTGATATCTTACGCAAGTACGACGTAATCATTCACTGCAGGCCGTATGAGGAAGATCAAAGTTGCTAAGCGGGCTATGGAAATGGCTAAACTCTGTGTTTCTCTGCGTGATAGGATCTGCCGTGACGATATCCGCAGCTAGGGTAACCGACACAGCCGTAGGATCGGCAATCGGCGGGCCAGATAACTCGCAGAACTGACGACGTTGGGGAAGAAGGCAAACGCGGTGTAGGACGACCCCGCCATAAGATGGTGCGACCGCTTGTGTTGTGGGAAGTTGTTGCCAAAGATAGAAAGAATGTTTTAAATGTATTAATTGAGTCAGAAATATTTTTTTCATTGCAGCTATCGCCGGCGTGGGCAGTGATATTCTTCTTCATACTGATAATGTTCGGCATCGCGCAGCAGCTCGCGATCTGGCATTGCGTGATCACCGGCATCATGGCGATCAACGCGGACGCGTTGCGGGTGTGGGAGACGACCATAACTTTCTTCAGCTGTGTCTTTGGACTGGCCATGGGCTTGCTGCTTTCAACAGATGTAAGTTTCACGAATTTTTAATATACTTGAAATCTCTCAGGGTCCGCATATCCTATACTCTGCTAAGGTCTAAACATTTAGTTTACTTGTTTCAACCCACTTTTACTAGAGCTAATTTACTACGTCTCAACTGGTGATTGTGGTGTGGTGAATTTTCAAAAAACTCATTGGCATGAGGTATGAGCTCTTCACAAAGAAAAGAAATGGTTATTGTCATTACGTCGCATTAAGTTGGTTATTGTTTCGCAACCAATGAATATGTCATTATTCAACATAATTACTTACGTCATCCATTGACTGTTTGACGCAATTAGTAAATTTTCAATGTGAGTAATCGTTTTCCATGAAGTTAATAACGATTATATATTTAAACATCATTGTAATTTTCTAGAAATTCTGATAAAGTGAATAAAACCAATGTATTCCAAATTTAAAGTTTACTTTAAATTTGAATATTCAGATTCTGATTATATGTCATAAGGTGAAACCGAGCAGTTTGTTAACTAAATGTAATAATATCACCCACTTTAGTCTCATAGAGCCCGAGTGACCTGGGTAGAATTCCCGGTGCCGGTACCACTAAAATTGTTAATAATTTAAGTGCTATATTTACCACGTGCTCGGCGGTAAAGGGAAACCTGCTGTTCTGAGAAATAAAAAAAAAAAATATCATTATATGGATATGTGAAGTCCGCCAATGCCACTTGAGCCGCGTGGCGGGCCATTCCCGGCTCCGAACCCTTCTCAGATATTTGAGAAGGCACTTACATGCTGCCATACAGTACAGTAGATACTTATTAAACAAATTTGACAATCACTCGCCTACCACGCTTATCGTTAGAGTTTCTGTTACTCTGGTAGCAAGGTGGTGTGGATGTATAAGATATATTAGAGGATAAAACTCAGTGGAATTATTGACACGTTGCAACAAAAGAAATTGTATTGTTAATGTATGTCTGTTATTTTTAGTGTGTGTCAATCTACGGTTAAGAATATAGGTTTTCAGTAATCTCTAAACAACCACAAATTACAAATTAAAAACATTAAAAAAAACGCACGTTCGGTATATGTTGGTATATATGAGATTGAAAATATACTAATCGCGCCACCAACCGGAAAGGGCAGAACAATATTTGCCGGGCCAGCTAGTACATATGTATAAAATATGTAGATATAAGAAGTACGTCCCAAAGTTGTCCCAATGACTTAAAATAAATTATAATAATGATTTGGATTTTCAGGCTGGCATAAGAATAGTCCACTTCATTGATTACGTGTGGGTGGGGTCGTGGTGGCACTGCGCCTTGCACGTGACCCTGTCGGCGGGCGTGTTCGTGGTGCGCGGGCGGCCGTACTCCGCGGACGTGGTGGCGGCCGCGCTGTACACCGCGCGCAGCCGCCTGTCCGCCGCGCTCGCCGCCATGCTCGCCTTCACCTGGAGCGTGCTGCTGCCCGTGCTGCTCTGTGTGAGTGTATGCCCATGTGCCGTGTGCCGGCGGACGTGCTCGTTCAACGCCAACATACTACTTTTTCATATTATAAAATTAATGGGAGTTCCTGAAAACATGAGTTTTACCTCATGTTACATAAACACCTGCAGACTTTAATACATTTTCTTTCAGACTACCTCTCGTATATATTTTGACCATCTCCTTTTATACGTGTTGCAGGTAATATGCGTTATGGATTTTCGGATTGGGCAACAACGTCAGCTTTACACTTGGAGGAAACCTATAGGGTAACAAATTATATTATTATGCTTCACCTTTTAATTCCAAAAACAAAATGTTTCGCCTTTTTTTGGATAATCAAGGTGGTTAATGTTCCAATCTTCAATATTTTTCAGTAAACTTGAGTTTTAATAAATGTATTACTATTTCTTTTACCAGAATAATAATGCTTAATTAATACTCATTTTCATAGTGCGGTGCTCTTCTCTCATCATGTTTGTCACGTTACATATGCCAAGTGTATGTAGTGGAAACAGAAAGATCAATTTAAACTCGCGTCGCGTATCACATATCTGATATTAAACACAGGCGCTCTAGGAAATCTGTAGTCTGTGACCATATTCTGTATTGCCCCAACCATTACATTCGATTTGACAGTCCACATATCCTCCGCAAAAGGACATTGATTCAAAAACATACTGGTTTCAAATAAGTTAAATATATACTAGTTGTACAATTTTATTGATCTTTACACACAACACTACAATAAGAACAAATTAAGTTCGGCTTTAAGCAGGTATATCGATATTGAAGTAACAAGACGACGGTGCAGTGTGAAATACAACTAGCGCCGTCTATCGGATCAAAAGGGAACAAAGATATCAATTGTCAGTAAATTTTACAAATTAAGATACTTATACACCTGCCAAGAATGATTCAAGTGGCTATTGAAATCAAAAAACTTCCTAATTTCAATAAAGCAGATCCCTGGGTCATTCCACCTGCTTGGGATCCGGTAATTAATCAAATTGAATCCAAGACTAAGCACACCACTGCATTACCACAAGAAGATCTGCGCAGAATGACCGTGAGCTCATTCTGCGTAGATCGGACCAAAAATTAATAATTGTAAAGCTTACGGTAGCCGGGTTAACATCAGTACGCCAAACACCTCAGTCCCTTCCTCAAACACCCCTCGTGACTACGGGTGCTATGAAGCACCCGAAATCTCGGGATTTAAAAAATCTCATTAAACACGATAAGCCGTAAATAATAGTTAAATTTCTAATTTCTTAAAAACTCCAAAATTCAAAATAAAAGATCGAACAGATGTCACCAATTGCTTGCTACTGACTTACGCCGAACGAACTCGGGTAGATAGATAGGGATATAAGATCACCTCTATGTCACCTCGTTAGTTCTTATAATAGTTACTTCACCCATATTGTCATCTTAGCTACACATATGGGTCTTTTCTAGAAGTAAGTGTTTCCGATCTTTTACTAGCAGAAGTAAAGAATTAATTTTTAATGACTCTGAATAATCCAACCCCGTTTTACCTTATTGTCAGCAACCTGCTTAAAATATATTTGTACATAAAAAAGTAAATCACGATAATGAAGCCGTTTATTAACTCAATTAAAATTAAATTAAATAATGTTATTAATATCATGCACACGCTTTTACAAACAATATATTATAAACCTATAGACCAAAGAAATAAAGAAACTCTGATATTGTCTTTGCATACTTTTATTTCAACACATTTTGAATTGAATTAGGTATGAATGGGAAATATAAAATAAACTAGAGCTGTTAACTGAAGTGTCAGAACAGACGGAGGAACGAAATCAGATGTTTAGTGAAAGTTATAACAGAATCAGAAGCAGAAGCAGTAGTCAATCAACAATTTTTTTTGCTGCTCGTCACCGCTCTGGATATTTTAGGCCTGACATCTTTGTGATGGTTATTCCGCCATCTGTCGGAGGCCTCGTCATTTTTAAGGCATTTCCGTAAATTTTACGACACTCTTACTCTCTTACTGCTTACCCATTATTTAGTAATTTTTTTGTCTGTTTCAGTTACTGGCCAATTTGGGCACGACAAGTAGCAGTGCTCGTGCAGCAAGGTGCACTGTTGATAATCCCAATAGTGGCCTTTATACAAACATGGCGATATATGAACAAGGGGCCTCCGGATATTCTTGAGGTAACGTATATCAGTGGGAAAAGGTAACATCAGCCCATATTTCTTAATTAGGTTTAAAAATGATCCCTTTTTTCTGTGTATAATAATTTGACACTTTCATGCTGCCAGGAATTTGCATCAATTGAGTGTTTAGAAGATTTGGTAAGATACATGTAATGTGTGCATATCGAAGTACAGATATTTATTGTGATTTTGTGGATTACGTAGTTGGTAAATGTCTACCTAAAATAGCTTTGCTTTCAAAAATTACATTTTCATTTGGAAATATTGAAAATCCTTAGTAAATCAAACCTGCTTTTGTATAATAGAGCAATATGGTCCAGCGACTTTGTACGGAACAGAATTCGTGTAAATTCACAATCCTTAAGATATTACTAGAAATAGTGTTGTGGCTTTAATTGTGTTTAAGTTACGTCCGTTCAGATAAATATATAGATTAGTTTGTATTTATTTATAGACTATAAAAGAAAAAAGTAAGTTTATTATTCACCTACTTTTACATTTTTACATTGTATGTTGTAACTTGCAAATATAGGTGTTAATCAGATTAAGATCAGTATATTATTTATAATTGAAAAAGTACAAAATATGTACCCGTATAAATTTATTGAAGACGTGATGATATTAGGACGAAGGTTTTGAGGATCTCAAGAGGACGCTTGGAATTTTATTGTCAGACTTTTCATGTTTATTGATAACCTATTCACTTTCAATGCGGGCGTGGAAGTGTAGTCTACCAAAATGGGGTAATAATACCAGGCCTTCGCTGCAAGAAAAATCGTACCTTACATACGCGCACCGAGAGCTGACGTAGATTTGCGTACCGCGCCGCGATTGCGCAGGGCTGTACGAGGTTTAAAAATAAATAAAATATTTGATGCTAAAATTAAATATTTTATTTATTTTAGCATCAAATATTTAGAGTAATAAAGAACAACTTTTTATTAAGTTTTATAAAATATATATCTATTCTTTCTTTTATTCTCTGAACTACCTATAATTGAATTTTGTAACTGAAAATATTACGTATGGCGTAAACAATTTAAAAAATAGTCATGGTGAAAAAGGAGCAGATTTTAAATTTACTGTTTATGAAATTTAAATATCAACTTTTTTAAATTTCCTTAACAGTATTTCCCCGCCATTATGATTTATTATGACGTCAAATTTACTTAAGAATGTTTTTTCTAACGCGCCGACTTAGGTTTCTAGTGGGACTTTTAGCTTTTTCTGTAACAGAACATTGGTTTTACTTTGTATTGTATGCAACTTCTTAAATTGGGGCGGGAAATGTTCCGTGCATGCGCTCAGACGTGTCCTTTCCCTCCCTCCTCCCCAAATAGCTTAAAAGGCCTGCAACGCACCTGCAGTTATCGTCGTCGGTAATCACTTACCATCAGCCGCTTGATCGTTAGCCTCTTTCTCAAAAAAAAAAATCCTACGGGAATTATTCCTTAAAGTATAATTTTGTAACATGTAGTATTACAAATACATTAATTTAGCGTTAGCTCCTTTTCGTTTTCAGATTTGAACACCATTGATAGTTTTAAATTTCATAAGCTCCTGAAATAAAAATTATTTATTTCCCTGACCTATGTTCAAAAACATATTTTTCTCATTTTATAAATGTTTAATTTTGGTGATATTCAATTAAAACAGGAAAACCTTTTACCTAAGCGTAAAATTTCGGAATGACATGTATATAGATGAACTTTAGACCCGAACTCGAAGAGTATTTTATGTGGTGGCGTATATTCAATTTCGTTAATTCTGTGTATTTAGAGTTTTGTTGTAGAATATTGGTATTGTATTATACCGCAAGTGCTTGTGGGTAACACAGTTTCATATCCATCACATTGATAGTTTTTTTATGGTTCTTCAGAGAAAGGCAAAGGTATTTTATGTATATTCCGCCGTATGAATAACGTCACTTGATGCTTGTCTGTTTAGAAAAGAATTTATTTCAAAGTAGTAAAAAATTAAAAATACAGGTTTTCTGTTTTAAACCTCATTATTTAATTTAGTTTTACGTAAATATCAAGCATGATAAAATATGTATTGTTGTTAATTTTTAATGAACTGCTAAAATTATTCATGTATAAAATTCAGTTCTCCAAAGCACTGCATTCATATTAGAATGATATTTTATGTCACCGGTTTTTGACTGTCTCGTCTGTATAATATGATGTTCAAACATATCTGTGGTGATAAGACCAAGGAAAATGCTCTTGTTTCCCACAAGTAAAGAAATCGCGTTCAATTCACTCATTTGCGTTGCAGCGCATACAGAATCTGTACCGGCCGCGCATGGGCAGCGCCAGCGAGAGCGCACCCGCGCGCAGTGAGCCCGCCGCCGGGAGCGCGCGCGCCGCACCGCCGCCAGATCCGCCGCCCAAGTACACGCCGCCGCCCTCCTACTCCACCGCCACCGGCGCCAGGCTGCTTAGCACGCTGCGCCGCAGCTTCCGCACGCTGCGCAGGTACCTGAGCACGAGTGTATATTGTCGGCATAACAACATGGCAAATGTTGTTATAACTTCCAATTTTCATCTAGATACACTTTCTTTGGTAATTTTATTTAACTTTTCCTTTATTGTTTCAATTTTATGTTAACCAATAATTACAGGATAACTTCAGCCCGCACCGAGGCACCAACGGACGACACATCACAAATACCCATCACATTAAGCGAGAGCGTGGATCGGAACGCGCCTCTTGAAACACAACCGCCGGAATACAGCGGTGTCTTTACAACACCCTCCATCACCGTCACAGACGAGACCAACTCGCGGCCCAACCGGCCTACTTCCTCCCGAAGCTCGCTGACACTGACCCGCGACTACCTCCGCCGCTCGTTCGTCAGGAAGAGCGACTCCGCAAAATCAATACGTTCCAGTTTACGCAGAAGTTTTAAGTACGGAGGTGCTTTAACTACGAGTAACGAGCAGTTGGTGCGCGACGCTGAGCCTATTTCTAATACGGTCGCTATGTCCCCCATGTTACGGGAGGGCTCCCCACCGCATGCACGTAGTCTCGGCTCGGTTATTTAATTTGTTATGAATATACGAATCATAATAATTGTTAATGTACTTATCGAAGTACTTATATACACGTTTATGTATAAGATTATGCAACGAAATATTGTTCGATCTGTTGAAATGTGATACAAGGACTAAGGGTGTACTGGCGATAATTAAAAAAAAAGCAATATTTTTGAAATAAACTAATATTTAGGAACCTTTAGATACTACAGAAGCACAACCTCTTATATTTTAGATTCCCTTTATAATAAGAATAAAAAAATCCTACCGTATATGAGCCATAAAGTGATTTTTTGTTTCCTCAAAAATATACAACAAATTTAAACAAAAATACGATTATTTCTCAGATGAATTTTAATGAATATAGTAGCTAAGGACGCGTTAATGTGTGCGTAAAGAATATTAATTTTTTTGTTTTCAAATAATGAAATACTTAAATACATGAATAATCTTTCACATAATGTGATATACAATATTTATAAATATTAATTAAGTAAATATTTCAAACGCAGCTCTTCATAACAGTTTTTTTCTTTGTAATTTGTTATTTTGTCAGTGTTATTTTCAACTAGCCTTTCTACTGAAATTAAACCAATTATCATAATATATTAATAGTTAGTTTAGTTGACGTGTCATTATTTAATAATATTGATCGTGTAAGTCCTTCGTCAGGCCTTTGTTAAAATTTGTGATTTGTAAGAAAATAAAAAGTGTATTAACACAATAGCTTGTTAAGTTCACTAGTGATAAAACTGACAATACGCAATTAGAAGAGCGAATCTCACTAACTTCACTAAATTTTATTTCTTTTGATCTTTTGTTCTTTTAGGGCTCGTCTATTTACGGCAATTATTATGTCCAAAAATCACAAAATCGTATGATTGTCAACTTATTTTTAAAGAAAGTTAAGATAGAGCTGTATGCCCGACAGTAATAAGGAACACTGTAAATAATGTGTACGTATTCAATATTGTTATATATTTCACGTTTAATACAGTAACAATGCTCAGAAAGTATGCGGGTACAATTGTGCGACTATTATGGGCGAGCCTTATAGATTGTATTAAAAAAATAAAGGCCATTCGACAACTAATTTAATTAGAAAAATAATGTACTTAAATTGTATACTTAAATCAGGAGCTTAGAGAATAATTGTAAGATTTTTAAACCCTTAGCCGTATCGAGGCGCTGTAGTGTAATATTTTTTAACCAATGTATCGATTAAATATGGAATATTGTGTTCTCTTTAGATTAAGACGGCATGAGAGAAATTTCTAATTTGTGAAATTTTAAGATCATTTTAATGTTACAATATTTATTTTATATCACAAATGGCAATAATGTTTTTAACCAAAACAATAACTATATTTTAATAAGTGCATTGTAAAACGAAAGACTTAATTAAATGCCTAGTTCATTATTATCACCGTTTAATTGTGAAAAACCATTATACAGTATCGACGAGTCTGGTAGCTACGATAAGTGAATAGTTGTTTGATTTTTGAAAATGTTAAGTAACGAAGTACAATGAATTTAGTAAATAAGCATTCAGATTGTCCTAGTTAAATTTTGAAACTGGGTACATCCTTTTGCCGGACATTGTTTCATGCATCGTTGTCATAATAATCAAATATCATAATAATTAACAAAACTTATGTTTATGTTAAGATAAATAAACCTTTATTGTTTCTCTTCTATTGTGATTTAGTATTTAAGAAATAAACAGCATTCTAAATAATATAAAATTGAGTGAAGTTGTAATAGAGAAACGGTATATTATATTCTATAATTCAATTGCTATCTTTACAAACATAGGTGTTCATTTGTCCGACAAAGCTATAATATCCAGACTTATATAAATTAGTTCCTTTTTTGCATTTATCAGACGCTTTTAAATTTTTTCATTCGAAATTTTTAGTTCTAGTCACTATGCGGCTTCCAATAACAGTATTTTTAGTATCGATTGCATTGCAGCAGCATCACAGTTTATAGCAGTTATATATATAAAGTGACGCACATTTTATTTGCACTTATTACACTTATTTTTTTTTTGCTTTTACTTTTATTTCGATTATACATTTATATTTACATTCCACTTGTATTAACTACTTTGTAAGTAATAAAAGTTTTTTTACAAGTTGTTGTATTGATTCTCCGACTAATGTATCTGCTTCATCAGCAGCCTTTACTGTTCATTCCTGGTATAAATATTATAACTTTCCCGCTCCGAAACCGGCTTTCGGAACCGTCGCCGAAGTTCAGTAACAAAAAAGGTATACCGGACTCATTGTGACCGAGGCAAAGACCTCCAAAGAGAGATTAAAGAGCACATGGCTGAACTTAGGGGTCAAAAGTGAGACAGATTGATACGACGTTGAAAATAGTTGGGGGACATAAAAAATCTGTGGTGATTACTGTTCAGTGTCAGCAGCAATTTCTGTACGCGAGCGGGAGTTTGCCTCGATCAACACTTACGTCATCGGCGTATGCAATCAATTTGACTTCCTAAGGCGAAGTACGTTCCACGACGTAGGTCCTAGCGACCCCTTTATTCTATTTTTTTCGGTAAACTGATACATAGCTTGATAACTTGAAAATTATTATTAACACTACACACCATTTTAATATATTTCGCAAATATCGAAATTAAGTAACCTGCTTGTTTGCTACTTACACCTTAGCAAATCATAATAATCAAGAAGACTCACCAAATCATTCCTTTGTAATAAAATCTTTCAAAGCAATCAAAACTTTGTATTTATATTGTGGATACTTTCCAATGTGTGATATATCATATTATAGACATTCGGGAAGCAGCCTCCTCTTTTGGCCTTGAGCATATAATCGACCCGCCGTTAGGGTAGCTGATTGGATAGCAGTATTTCGGAGGATGAGATTCCTAGCTCATACAAAGTCCACAGATCATCTTCATTCTTCTTTTAAAATAGCACAATTTGGAAGGATTTAGTTTTTTCTTTAACAATAAATCTTTATTTTACTCGCAAGCACGCTGTAACTCTGAATCTAACATGGTTTTTCAGACTCCCCCCTGGGCAAATTTCGAATTTTGCTCGTTCAGAACTTATTTTGGAGGAAGAGAAACAATACAAAAAGTTTAAAGCACAATACTACGAGTATTACGTACGTTTAGGAATTAAGTATAAAAGCAATCAAGTATGAAATGCTAATATTCTTTTAACTTGCGGGCCTTCTGCTCGCGAGTCTCTGCCGCTGAAGCTGTAAAGGCCGCTAGGCAAACAGCATATCTACCGTGGGGGTTTTAGTCGGTCCGGCATCTTCAATGCTGATCCCGACATACCCAGTCACCGGAGACGGTGACGGGTAGATGAACGAACAAGATTACTCTAACGTCCTTGACCAATCAGGAATCATAAATAATTGTTTTGTTAATTTTAATTTACTGAAAGATCTTTGACAGTTGGTAGAAGTCAAAGGTAGTGTCAATACTAGGTGAAGAGTAATCCCTTCATTGGGATAACTGGTTACTAAGGCATATTTTTCATGGCAATTGAGTACCATTACACATATAATCTGCATTTTTTAAATCAGGTATTGTTTTTTGGTTTTAAGGTTAAAGTTACAGGTTTGAAGGTTTCAGTTTCTAAACATCATTGAAATACAATGATAGATCAGTTGCGATTTCGTTAGTACCTTAAGTGGTTTCGTGTAACGAGTCTCTAGTGGCTTGCAGGCTGCGGGTCTCCGAGTGCGCCTCCTTTTGGTTGGCAACCCTGACTGCCACCACCGCAGCCAGCCCTTACCTACGACGCTGGTGGACACTACCATATTGTGTTGTATCATCTTTGGACACTACGTGTGCACTCCGCTAACGTTAATAGATACAATCAGGAATCAATTTTTCCTTGCTACTCCAAATACCGAATCTGTAGAACAAAAGAAAGTTGGTCGACGTCGGGCAGCAGAAGTTGTTCAGTTGATTGTTTACCAGGCCTTATACGTATATAACATACGGGTTAGTGGACTTCAATCAGCGAAATATTTTTGTTCCGACGTGTAATTTTCAAGGTTTTCCATCACTGAGTCTGTATATCTTTTTTCCAAAAAACGGCTTAAGGTATTTAAGTCCTAGTTCTCAATACATTTTTCCCCATTAACCCTGAGTATGTCATAAATCATCACTAACACATGTAGCTTGTAGTGTAATTTATTTGCAATACAGTCTCGGTTGACTGGGTCACGACCCGGTAAGAATATTTGATTTGCTTTCGACTAGATAACAGGAAATGTGGATTTATCAACTATTTATTTTCAATAAAAAACGTGACACTTCAATTAATTGAAAAAAGGAATATGGTAAATTGTAACACAGTCTTCTTTTATTAAAGTTTAATAAAAATAACACAATGAATGGTCAAAATCATCTTAAACACCATATTTAAATTCATAGAAATAGTACATGATGATAAAATAATCAGCCGCAAAATGATACTATAAAGTTACTAAAGAAGGATGCCGAGGTAGAGAAATGCATAAGTTAAGAAATAAGAGGAAAGAGAAAAAGCACCGTAGATCAAAGCGACAGAAAAACGACATGAAATGTGCAAATTTATTGAACATTTTACGACCTCAACTTCACTTATTACAAAAATAATAAGACACTCAAAAATGCCATAAAATGACATCAAATTATTGTTACCAATACAGTCAGCACAATCTTACATGGCCGCTCTGAACATAGACATATCCACACATGTCAAAATAAATTACTAATAAAATAAATATGTATCCGCTCTATACGCTAATAATATTGATTGATGAAATAAAAAAATTAAACAAAGCAATTGTATGAAGTAAGTACATTATCTAATTTCTTAATCAGAATTTCCGATAAACCTTTGTCGTACCGATAGGGTGACAGGGATGTACCGTGCCCGCTTCGTGTTTAATTTTAGAAAGCAGTCGAATTTAGTAACTCTTTTTGATGTATTTATTTTTAATATACTACTTAGGATCGAGTCTTATGTGTTAGGTAGCAACAAGTGTTATAAATAAAAATAAATTTATATTATTTATATGATTTATATACATTATTATTTTTATTATGTATTAGATTATATTGAATTACAGAACATTACTGAAATAAAAAAATATTAAATCATATAAATATTTGTCTACTATTGCACCCGATTTAATTAAAACTGTTTTCAATATACATATTATGTAGATAAAAAGAAGTTACTAATATCAGGTCGAAATCTCAATTGTAATAATTATTTAGAATTAATGTTTTATGATTGTTATATTTTGTCAATATTTCTACCTTGTTTTTTAACGTAAATAATTATGTACTTAATAAATTGGATCAAAAACATTTTTTTAAGTAATAATTTTAATCGTATATTTAGATTATTGTTACATGAGTAGTATCTCCAGCTAGCTTTAAGCGCCTCTCCTCTCTCTTCAAGTCCTCCGCTCCCACGCCCTACCAATGTCACCGTTTTGTACCAAAAACAAGGTTACTGCGACGCCGCACTTCGAAGCGGCCAAGTAAGATTGTGCAACACATAAGTTGCGACTATTATAATGTGTATTTTCAAACAATACGCCATATTATATAAATATAGGTGTATAAGATCTTGGTACAAATATAATTATTAGATAAAACATACCTAATTTATCACATTAAAACCATCCTTCATACTATTGTAAAGATCACAATATTCAGTCAAAATTCACAATTTCTTTACATAAACAGTGCACAATGTAGTCAGTCAATAAATATAATTATCTTATTAACGAATTCATATTAAGAAGTGATTTCGCTGCCTTCGAGTCTGAGGGTTCTTTCTTCTTGGATGGGTCCAGCATGAAACACTTCCAGAGTCTAAAAACAAACAAAAATATTGAATGTATACAACAATTTTTTTACAAAAATTAACAAGGCTACGTGGTATCTGAGCGTTTCATAAGCGCCGACCGACAGTGCGCAGTAGGTGGCTTCGGGCGACAGCGTCAAAGCGGGCTGGTGGTGCTACAATTGTATGTGGTACCTGAGCGTCTCGTCAGCACCGGCCGACAGCACGGTGGTGCCGTCGGGGGACAGCGCCAGGTGCAGCACGCGCGCCATGTGACCGGTGAGCTCTGCCACGCGGGACATCAGCGGGTACTTCCAGATCACCAGCTGGTTGTTCGCGTAGCCATGCCCTGAGATCAGCTCCTTATAGTGCGTACTCCATACAATCGAACACACCTATTAATAAGTGAAAATCAACGGGTCAAAAATTGGTTGTACCACTAGTCTATGCTTTCCTCCAAGATAGCTGTCTAAAGTAGCTGTGATAGCCACAAGTCCAAGCTATCTTAGAGAGGAGCTTGGACTAGAGGAAGTGCTTTAATAAAATGTGTTACTAGCACTTATGAAATTCGTTAGTGAGGCATTTTAAAAAACTCACTTCATAGTCATAAAAAATTATGGATAAAACTCAGAGATGTCATAATCAACTACATCGATATGTACCTGTGATTTGGTGTCAACAGTGTTGAGATTTGCGCCGGTGTTCACGTTCCAAATTCGTATGGTTCTATCAGCAGTACCACCGCCGGAAGCCAACACACCCGGGCTCCACGGACACCACGCGAGCCCTTTAACTGCTGCCAAGTGTTGACTGTGAAATTTTGTTCATTGTTTAAGGTATTAGGGTGGTAATATCTTAAGTCAGTGTCCATCAGGATGTCACGTTATCGTTAAAAATAAATTCATGCGATAAAAGACAATTTGACAATATTATATCTAATTTATAATATAAAATATCAATTTCAATATCACGCAAGCGAAGTCGTGGAGATACGCGTGTTTTGCAATAACTCAGGTTAAAAAAGATTAGGCAGATATTCTTACTTAAATGAATAGAGATACTGGGGCTGTGTGTAATGTTGTCCTTGAACTATTGGCCAGATGTTGAGTAGGTTGTCATTGCCACCAGATGCGAGGTATTTGCCATCCGGAGACCATTTTAAGCCACAAATCTGTAAGTAATAATACTAGTTACTACTACATTATCCAGTCTCAAGTTAGGATTCCTACTAATATCATGGGCATTGGATGATTATATGATAAATAAATACAGATATTTTTTTATGCAATAATTTATTTTATATGTTGCTGAATACACAAACTAGCATTTATGCTCTCGTTCGTGACCACAAATGGGTTACGAATCCAGCCATCTTTAGCATTATCAATATCTTGAAAATACCTTGTTAGTTCGTCGGAGAGCTGAGAAAGATGAAGAACAATTTCAGCCCTTTTTTCGGAATCCACGGATAAGGCGTTCGACGTGATAAATTCATGCAAAAGAGGTAAAGATATTTGATTTCAAACGAGTTTTCCAAAATTCTATTTTTTTATGAGTGCGTTTATTTTGTCCTGCACGGTGAATACACTGCACGTGGAACCTTGCATCGAAGCATTTGTTTCATTAAAACAAGAAAAAATGTCAGCTGAATAGGTTACTCTTTTAAGCCATCTTCAGTTTCATCTTCAAATCGGAATTTAAGGTTAAAGTCAGTCTTTCAAAAATAAAGTTCAACAAAACGAGGTAATATCCTGCCTTTTGACAACCGGCGTACTTCACAGTGTAGCAGTAATGAAACATGTTCATTAACCAAGTCTCGGCATAATAATGCGAAAAGTCTTGAATTTAGCGGACGCGCTTTTATGGAATTAATAATTTTTCGACCTCTGAAAGTGGTGTTTTTAATTATTAAGCATTTTCTTGCTCGCCAATGCTTTTCTGTGTAATACACAATGCATACTTTTGCGATATTAGTCCAGATATCCTTCCTGTCATGGCCTTTGCACCATCAGTCGATATACCAACGCATAAATTCCAATCTATGCCATGTTCTTCAATAAAATCATTATTAGTGTTAAAAATATCTTCTCCTTTCGTCGTAGACTCCAAGGTCTTAGAAAATAGAAAATCTTCTTTACATATTATTTCTATACACTTATCTAACAAGCCCAAGTAAATTCGGTAATCCACTAATATCTATTGATTCATCAACTTGAATCGCATAATAATTATTTTGTTATCGTTGTGCGAGTTGATTTTCATCATGTGTGCCATGTCGTGAATGTGACGTCCAATTGTATCATTTGAAAGTGGTATTTAATACAGAAATTTCGAAAATGTGTCTCCCAATACACAACTGACCATATCAGCTGTTGGTAAAATCTATTCTTCAGCAATATATATCATCATATTACACACTGTGGCATTGAGATTCTTCTTTGCACGTAAGCACAATATAATCTTTATCATATTTCCCTTTTTTTCCCGATGCTATGATTGTTTCTTCTGGATTGCAAATATTTTGTTGTTATTTTGCTGCCAAAACCTAAATGCGAGAGCGAGCGACGAATTCAGTCGCGCTACCATGTGTGCCGCACGTGCCTGCTAGTCATCAAGCCTTGTCGCGAACCCCCCACCGTCGAATGGCGAACCCCTAGAGGTTCCCCACTTTGAGAAACCCTGCTATAGATGACCAATTATACTGTGAGATATAATTATTAAGTGATCCATGGTCATCCCATAGGGATAATAATAAATTCATATTTTATTCGCGCACGGGAAGGGGCGTATGTTGAGATCAAATAAGTATAAAATTGGGTAATAGCGGTCTTCGTTTACAATAAAATTCCTAAATGATTGACCAGTACAGGAAATCTATAAGTATTAAGATCCCATCTGTACTGCTCTAGCTCTATGAAAGAAGTTTTATGAAGAAGGTAGTTTGCGGCACACTTGTATCCCAAGATAGACACAATAAATTAAAATCGGCAGCTACAAATAAAATCTCTTCAGTGATGTCATTGGATACAGATGTGTCTGTGAATTTTTGCAAATTAATTGGGAGATCAACTTTGACATAAAAATGTCATCTAAATATTAGATTCTGTTAAGGATACCACCAGTCCCATTGAACCGAATAATCCATGGTGAAAAGTGGGTTAAAAGGTCGAAAGAGCTTTTTATATGCTGAATTGCCACTAGCAGGATTTGAACCTGCAACACAGCAGGCTAGGTGGGTCACCAACTAGGATGTCGGGTCATCTAAGTAGTTAAAAAAAGTAAATGGTGTTTCATCAAAAGCGCCAATGGCCTAATGGATTAGGATGCGGACTGCAAAACATGACGTCGTTTCATTCGAGCCCGCCATTCGACTATTGTCATGAACTAACCGGAATATTTGTAATGTTAGTTAAATAGCATTGCTAGGAATAAAAAAAAAATACGCATATAATATAGTAGCAGTATTAACTTTTACTAGGAAGTAAAGCAAATATGCGGCGCACGCACCTCCTGGGAGTGCGCGCTGACGGTGGCGAGCGCGTGGTCGCGCTGCCGCACGTCGTGGTGCACGATGTTGCCGTCGCGCGCGCCGCTCGACACTATGAACATGTTCCATGCCAGCGAGCCCACGCGACCTGTGTGCCCATCCATTACCTGCGAACGATGAAAAAAATAACATGTGCATTTTCCACACAGTCATTTTTCTTTGGTGCTTTTCTATTCTGTCTAATATAAAGTATTACTTTAATCATGTTATTAAATTTTGTGAGACATTTAATAAGTAAAAAATGCATGGTTTAAGAAAAATTTGGTAGTACTAGTTTCCACCTGCAATGTCGTCCACCTATCTCCTTCCCCAGTGTTCAAAGTATTTCCATTCCCAATTTCATTAAAATTGGTTCAGTGATATAGCTGTGGCAGACAGAACCAAATTTATAAAAGTATACAAGTATGGATTTTAAAAATAAACACTAAAAACATTTTAAGTAAGTACACACCCTTAATCTCTTTATTTTTTCACAGTCCCAAAGCTCAACAGTAGCAGATGAAGTCCCAACAGCTAAATGTGTTCCACCTCCTTGTACCCATGAAACAGAACAAATCGTCTCTGAGCCTTCTAGAGTCAAAAGTTGTTCTATCTGTCCAGTACCTGCATTCCATAGGTACACTGAATTGCCTAAAGCTACAGCCAAAATGTTTGATGCGCTCCAGTCTACTAAATTTAGATCTGCAAAACAAAGCATGTTATTAATTTATTTTGTTGTTAGTTAGTTTGTTGAATATCTTGCTATGTAATAATAACTTAATAATTGGTGATTGAATAGCTCTACAAACCAGCTTAAAATTATCTTTGCCCAACTAGGGCTGGAATCCAATAGGGCCAATAGGGCCATCTGAAAGGGACAAAGCTATATAAAGAAACAATAAGCTGCCATAGCATCTTATTTCTTTCTATCTCTCTGTCCCTCTCAATAGTTGTAATTGTTCAGGATAAGAATATTCAAAGAGCTTGTTGAAGGGTTTGATTTCACTTGGTATAAATACTTATATGATGAATATAAAAATTTGAACCTGATATTTACTTGTGGCTATCTTGGATATTTATTTGCCTTATTACCATTTCCAGCTAAAGATACAGGGAATCCCAGATTGGGATTGAAAGAGGTGTGTCTCCAATATTATATTATGATATTATCCCTTCACATGTTAAGACTAACAAAAACACAACTTCCTTTGTTTCACACTGAGGTAAATTCAGATAATTAATTTAATTATTATAACTTACAATAGTCATCCAAAATGTCAGGAGCATCAAGTATTCTGTCAGGGGCTTGTGGAATGTACCTTGTGGTGTTTTTCACTGTGGAAGGAACTTTAGCCTGTAAAAAATTATGAATTGTGGCAATTCTACTTTGAATTATTGATTTGGCTTATAAAAATTGTGTAAACATAAAAAATGATGACTTGTCAGTGTCAGTGTCCTAATTAATTATAAACTGATACAAGTTAAGTAAACATGTAACTTTAAAACTAAATTCATACTTGTGAGTACACAACTCGTAATCTGTTCTGGTATCCTTCAGGTGCAGCTGGAGCTTTACATGTGTATTGTAACAAACGCCCAGGCTCAGTATCTGTTAAAGCTCTTCCAATAGCTTCACCAGCTGCTGTTTGAGCTACAACCTCCTCGCCTTTTTCTTCGTCACGACTCATCTGTGGCATAAAATTTATGTCTTTTTTAAAAATATGTGGTTTCAATAAAGAAGGGATCTCTACATTATTTTACATAAAATTTATTGTCATCTCATACTACCATAATGTTAATCAAAACTATGGTCAATTCTCAGTCACATTTCAAAACAGATTTACTGGTTTGATAGCTTTAGAATCGGAGTTTTCAACATACCATATAATGACACAAGTCATAATTTGAATTACTCCTAGAAGGAATAAATCTGTCAGCTTTATTAGGTGTCTTAGAGGCTTTATTAGGAGTGGGTGTAGTTGAACGACCTGCAACAATGTAATTCAGTAACATTTAAAAAACATTATATACACAAGGATCCACAAGCACCTTTGTTTAAATATTATTGTAATAAGTATTCAGTGACCCAGAGAAATCTACAGAAAATACAAAGAATAAATTTTCATTTTGTTACTGAAACAATTGAAATTTTATCACATAAGCATCAGAACTAATGACACTAGAATATTTACCTTTATAATAAACAATAAGGTGGACATTAATCATCTAAAAGTAACCACATTCTTGCAAATAAAGATATTCTATAATGAGAAGCCTTTTTACCAGTAATTTGGATATCAGCTTTCTTTTAGTCTGGCTTTACTATATAATATCAACACAAGGAAACCTATCCATACTAATAATAATACAGCTGAAGTGTTTGTATGCTTGAATGCGCTAATCACAGGAACTACTATTCTGATTTGCAAAAATATTTATGCATTTATTGAGGAAGGTTGCATGCTGAATTAGAACATCATGTTACAACTCATGGGAGCAGAGAAGTGACCATAAATGGTTATATATACATCATGTATGTAATCCACACATATGAAACTACACAGCTACTTTAAATATAAAGGTAATATCATGAATAAATCCTGGTGATATCTTTCCCTAATCCTAATCCCTTGTTTATTATCAGCTTGGAAAAGTCCATTGTTAGACATAGGCTTGGCCATTTAAGCAAAATGGCTAACCATGAAGTGAGCTTTAGACTTACTCACCACACAGTGCAGGCAGCTTGGTGAGCACCCTTACATTAGAGATGCTGCCCCTTATCACTAGTCTGGGGGTTCAGCTTATTAGAATGGATTTTCTATCACAAGACAATTGCTCTTGCGTAAAAGTATGAAATGCTACTGTTATTTCTATTAGGTTACTATATTTTAAGAGATTTGTATTAGTAAATGTTGGGTTTAGGAAAATTTGGATACAACATTAATTAAGCTGTTAATGTTAACCTTATAAACCGTTACATATACATATTTGCAAGCACTATTTCATAAGGGCTTCAAGTTTTCTCCTAACACCGACTTCACCTGCCAGAGGTACACCCACCACTATGCTCAGTGGCCTACTTGCCCAGCGAGGTGAGTAAATATTACATATGCGTTGTCTGCACACTATTGTTTAGAGCACTTATGAAAAGGTCCATCAAGTTAAGCAGTAAATTTTTACAAGCTGATAAAGTAAAAGATATGAAGAAATAAAAGTCAACAATTTTGAATATAACAAGGAAATGAACGTTTAATACATATAATTTGAAAATGTATCTCGAATATTGGTATTGAATTTTTTACTCACCCGGAGATTTATTTTTGGAAGGGGTCTTTTTTCCTTTCTTATTTTCATTTCTTGTAGGTGTTTTGCTACAAGACAGCACACTGTTATTACAGCTTTGGTTCGCAGATATCGACAGTTTTTGCATAGATTGATTGCAAGAACTTAGGTTGACGTTAGAAATATTTTTGAATGACGCACTTAGCGAGGGATTAATGTTTTCGTTGGTTGTTTTCTTTACCCATCTTTGTAGAGGACCTCTTGTTATAGGTCCATCCATGGTAGCAAAACTGTTTAATTCGTTTAGATAGTTGAATTGTGCCATTACGTTTATCAGATTTATAACAAAAAAACACCAATACTAAAAATTAATATTTAGATGTTTTAGTAGTAATTGTGTCAATCGTTATTCATTAAAATCAGATACATCAGTTTAATAAATATTTTTATAGATAAAATCTACAAAACCGCGTCCTAATCACTGCCAAACAAATCGTGACAGTTGTTAAAAATCCGTTAAGAATTTAAAATTGAAAATGACATTATCAGTTTTTTTTTATCTATAATTGTAGAGATAGATATACACCATAGACTAAAGTAACATATTCGAATATGTCTTTAGTCTTTGGTGTTTTATAGTTATATAGATATATAGATATCCCGTCCAATTATACACACTATATAAAACACATATTTGCTTCCTTGTTGCTTATCTACTAAAATGATTTACATGCATATGCGTTATTTGGAACGAAACGGATAGTGACGTCAAATCTTATTGTCCCGACCATTGATGTAATATGACCAAATTTAGTTAATTGTTATTTTGATACAAGTTCTCATTGGTTCATTTCTCTTTTGGCTCACAGGTATGTTAGTAGTATTTACATTTTAATAATTTAACTAGAACTTTGCTATGAAGACAGTAAGCAGGAGCCTCAGTAACAGGAGTTCATACGTGTACAGATATTGCTTTGGAAGAGAGCTAGCGTATATTGCTCCTTTGGATAAATAGTCTGCGATTTCATTACCCCGAATCCTACAGTGATCAGGAATTCATACCAAGACAATTTTCAGCCTTTTTTTATGACAACTATACTGAGCTTCTGATAAAAATTAGGGGATATTTTATCTTAGAGCGAAAAGGCTGGACACAATACTTTGAACGCAGCTGAGAGATTCTGTGAAAATGAGAGTCTATTCCATACTGTAGGATTCTGCATATAAGACTGCCTCTAAGGAAGCTAAAGACTCACCAGTAAATACAGATGAATTAGGGGAAGAGTTAAAATTTAAAATATTATAATTCTATACTTAGGGATCTCAACCGCAGACCAGACTAAACCCTCTTCACTTACCTCAATTCAAGCATCAATGAATATCAATATCCAATCATGCAAATTATGAGAAAGAAGTATATTTAGCTATTTGCTTCGATAGAAATCTTGACGATGCCATTGTGAAAAATTAAGTCCGGACTTAAAATTAGAGCCTCATATGGGATATTGTAAAGTGGGTTCCTAAAAGGATCGATATACTGGGCTTTTTATTATGCATAGTAAATCCTTATGAGACCAATACGGAGAGTGCCTGACCGATACCATCGTGCTATAATACCCCTAGTTGCCACCCCAGTCAATATTTCACGAGATGCTCTATGATTTTAGACAAGGTTTTAGTAGCAATCGGACGGAAAATGAAAGCGGTGTTTGCCGGGTTTTAGAATGAGTATAATAGGGTGTATGTGTTGGTTTTCAAGTCACCTGAATAGAACCTGTCATATAAGTCAAATAACTGATGCTCAAAAAAGAACTGCTTACGCCAGAATCAGAAGTGAGTAAGGAATACCATCAACACCAGGGGAAACCATAGAATACTTTAGGTAGCTAAGTTTTAGCACTAACCCAGGGAAGAGCCAGTCTGTAACGGAAGTCGTCCAACCATTGAGAGGGTCTGCATAAGAGGAATTGCTATAATTTGTTTACACAGAAAAGCCGAGATCGAGGAGATATGCTCTCACAGAATGAGAGCCATTCCTTTATTTCTTTTCTGGAAGAAGATTTTTGGATTCAGTGGTTACTTTTCGGCTATTTTTCATTTCAGCCATCATAAGTTGATTGCTAAATATAGGCCTCCCACAAAGATTGTCACAAAGCTCGTTGCTGAGCATCTAACGACTTCTCACAACACTGTGCAGGTCACCTCTCGATCTGGTCGCTCCACACGGCTGTCAGTTACTCCAGTTTTGCTGCGGATGTCGTCGTTGCAGACTCGATCGCGCAGAGAAACAACGAACATAACCCTTTCCATAGCCTGCTGAGCAACTTTGAACTTTATCATCTTCATCATTCAACCTCCAGTGAAAGACCACGACTCGGTTCCGTAAGTAATGACTGAAAACACACACTAGGTGTAAAGTATACACTCGACGAGAATAGTTTCCCGAACGTAGCCCAGCCGACTGGGATTCGTCGATTAACCTCTGGGTCGAAGTTGTACTTACGTAGTCGGACAATTTGTTCCAAGTATTTGCATTCCTCGACAACAACCGGTATTGGTGTGACATGGACGTTAGACATGACATTCATCTTGTCCATGTTCATCTTAAGATTAACCTGTTGGGAGACACTATTGAGGTCATTGAGCATAGTGCTGAGCCAGTTCAGCAACTCGAAAACATATTCCAATGCAGTGCTCAAGAGTCTAATACTGAAGAACTATTGACCGATATCGCTTCTAAGCCGAGTCAACGTGCTATTTTCGGGAGTCATCACAAATGGTCTAGTAAACAGACTTGACGACTTCCAGCATCCCGAACAAGTCGGCTTCCGAAAAGGCTATAGTACTAGGTTAATTTTATATATGTTGACATCTAGCAACAGACAGAAAACAAGAATAACGGTTGCCTTAACAAATAAAATCCATTTAATACACACGCTTTTTTGATCATTTCGCCTACCAAGGACATTGTTCTTAAATAAACAGAAATTGTTAAACATAAACAATGCAGACCTTGAATAACAATCTTTTATGAAGATACATAAATGAAAAAAGTAATGAATATACCGTCCACTATGAAATTATAGGTTACTAAATAATAATAATTAACAAAGTTTACTCATAGGACGTGTAACGTTCTCTTTTCTGTGAATCTTATTAAATATTTTACCTAATAACCACTTTGAAGAGGGAACATTATCCTCCTGAATTATCACTACATAGGTAAAATCCCGGTCCGGTATGATGATGAGACGTCCATTTATATCGCTTTTCTAAATACAATAAAAAATCTTTAGACCACCGTTTCAGAAAACCAGAAGAATCTTTTGAACTAACCTAAACCAGTAACATTATAAACAGAATAATCAACGTCAGTCAAATTAATAAGAGGTTCGTCTACCAGAAAATGAGCAGGTTTCAGCGGAAAATCTCGCTCACGTCGGCAGGCGAGGAAAGGCAAATAAACTGCATTTGGGCAATTTTTCTTATCCTCATCCACTGTGAACTGTGAATGTGATTTAAATCCTGATACTCTTTCATAACATACGTATTTTGTTCTCTTAATTTAGAATTAGCTTTCGGTTTTCTTTCTAACGATAACAATCTTCTTTATGTTATTATTATACTCAATATTCTGTTATTTAGGATCTACACTGTTGTTGATTAAAGATGTAAACATGTCATAAAAAGTCTGGCAGTCCTGACATTTACCGCTAAATGACGGAAACTGTATTTAAGAGCTGTCTTTGGCTTCACAAGTGTTGCCTTCAGCTTCTGAAGATGTCGCTTCGACGCTGTTCGAACGTAAGTATTCTCTCATCAAAGTTTTGTGATAATGTGGTTCATTTAGTGTTGGATAATGTGTGAGGTGATAGTTTTGATAATGTGGATTAGTTGCAGAAATGAAAGAAACTAACACCACATATAAAATGTCCGAATTTAATAAATTACACCATTATACAATTACAAAATATATCGCTTGAGATATCACGTAGCGGACGGGCAGCCTTTCGGTGTCGCGTACGGAGACGTGATGCTTTCCACGCGGTTCGAATTTCTAGCAGAACCAAGGGAAGTGCTTCCATCCAGTTGTCTCTGGCGTAATACTTGATAGCGGTTTGCAACTTCATGTGAAATCTTTCTACAAGGCCATTTACAGCTGGGTGGTTAGCTGTGGTATGTAATATTTGTCTACCTGTAATTTTTTTTGGTACAGATACTGAATGTTTATTTAATAATTTATGTACACACAAGTAAATAGGAAAAAAAGGAATTTCTTCCAGCAAACCTGTGACAGGAGAATAGTTACTAATGGTAGATTGCACGCGTACAATACCAAAAATAAAACATACATTCTTTATACATCCAATACATTCTTTAAAATACACATACGTACGTGTATGCATAAATAACCAAATTTAAATAAATAAACAAATAAACAACTGAATGTTTAATTTTACACAAATATTACATACCACAGTTATTTATTTTGCCAATATTATTAACATTGTGACAAAATTATGATTTCCCCTAAAGCGAAAGGTTAATTAAAAATGGTCTTTATTTAAACTTTAAGTAAAAGGGAGTGGCCTGTGTCTACTAAGGGGAAAAGTCTTGAAAATCTCATGGCAATCTCCGGGAGCAAACCCGTCGGGACCTATCTCCCAGAAAGGTAAAATAAGTAGCGGCACGCTGAGCACAGCCGAGATATTCGTATTCCACGGGTGACATGTGTTAATGCTTAAATCTTCTTTAGAATAAATTTCGGCCCAGGTAAGAAAGCAAATAAAAATATTTAATATAAGAAATAGACCTAGTAAGTGGGTGGAACTCAGTTCTAAAATAGTTGAAAATATTATGTGGTAGCTGATCTAAAAATATGCCCCTATATTTATTTTTTTGAGTTACGATAGACGTGTGTTGGCAAAATGATTCCCCCTATACTTCCAGTGGGTGTCGTCATTAAGGAAAATACTAATGTCGACCGACGTATTAACCATGACACAAAATACTATAACAATTACGGATCGCAGTGTCAGTATCGACGCGATGTTACATTTTTCATGACGAATGGCGCTTGCGTTTCATCTGAAATATTTCTTATATTATGCTATTTCTTTCTCAGCCTATTTAAGTCAGCTGCTGAACATGGGCCCTTTCAGGAAAGCGCCCGACTTAAGCGGCATGCATTTCTTGTAAGGTTTGTTTGTGCGTATGGGCACCGCAATGGGCTTGGAGTTGGTGAAGGCAGTGCTGGTACATTCACAATAGTAATGCCTCATCCTTGTTGCGGGAGCACAGCATCGCTAGTATATCATAATAATTTACTATTTTAAAATAATAAGAACAAATTATATTGAAAATGTTTATTTTCAAGACTGTAAAATATAGTTCACAAAAATAATATTAAACTATCTAAAACATCCAAAAAATATACTTTCATTTTATTTATTGCATTACAATTAAAAGACAATTATTCCGCGTTCATTAAAATTTGAATCATTCAATTCAAAATACGAGTTTTAAATGCATTCGTAAATCCATGATGACAGTATACTATTGATATTTATTTTACACAGGTAAAAATCTATACGGTAAGTGGTCTTAAATTAGGAACAGGCGTAAAATGCTTAATTGAGCATTACATTAATACAACGTAACATTCTAATTATTATTAATTATTTACGGGACTGTACAGATATGTAAAAAAATCATTAAATACAACTTCCATAACTGTCCCAATATTCAACACCTATTTATAAAATAAACCTATAAATGTATAGCACCATATTTTATAAAAAGATATAAAATCTTATCTACATATTTAATACGAGATCTTTTTCGAGACTTGCATTTATTTATTATGTACAAGTTGAACAATTGACCAGCTTTAGAACCAAGTAAAGAGTTGTCCGCAATAATAATTGAGAGATCTGTGTTCGATATATATTATTGTAAATAGCATTGCTACTTAGTTTTATGATTAAAAATGATACAGTAAATTTTTAGATATAAACATTTTATATATATGTTTGATTTATGATAGCTTCAGAAAATTATATGTATACAGTAAAAGTGAATGTTTCCAATTTCAAACAGCTGGATACTGGATAACCACATAAGCGATGCTATAACTATAAACTTATTTATTTATTATCTATAATATTTATTAAGTTTCGTACTAATCGTTGTTATTGAACATTATTTTATTATTTAACAATTATATTATTGTCACTAAAAGTACGTATAAATGAAAAGTATGGTATTAAAAATAATTGTTTGTGAATACGTTATTAGAACCCAATTCAAAGATTGTTGAGGTTTGATTGAGTTCATTATATAAATAGGGAAGTAAATAGAATAGCTTAAATGCGGTACCTCGAGAGCTTATGTGATAGTGTGGTGGGATTCAAACAAAGTACGTGTTCAGTACTTGTAATAAAATTTAAATAGTGCTGATAAGTATAAGCTTTGCTAAACCTATGAATGACATTGTGCGTCGTTTAATCTCTAGCAATTGAATTCCCTAATAATACAATGCATAAGGGCATTTAAATAGTATGTTTTGTTCTAACAGCGCAAATCATTTATCAAACTAAAATTGATCTAACTTAAAATACATATTTCGATTAAATGTAACATTGACAATACATGAAAATGTTTGAAAGACAAAGAGAAAATTATCATATTACACAATCTTATATTTAATCAATCATTGTAAATAATAGAAGAATTATGTAGAATACAAATGTCTAAATTGTAATTATCAACATATTCACTGTATTAAAAGTAAAGAAATTCAACGTAATTAACGTAGACAATCAAGAAACTTATGATAGCGATCAGTACAAGCTAAGAAACATTGAAATAAATGCAAAATGGCATTCAATTTGTCTACAATATTATAGGTACTTATGGTAGTTATTATAGTATGAACAACTTATTGAGCATTCTTTACTTTATTAAAATGTTAAAGCGTTTAAATGGAGCAAAAAATTACGTATTCGAAACACAAATCACATATCTAGAATTTAAAATAAATTTTAGCTAACTTTAAACAATACTCAATTTAAACTATTTCCTTGGATGAAAATATAAGAATGATCATTTATTTTTATTTTGATCAAGTTTGAGAGTATAAAATGTATCTTTGTTGCTTTGCATCATTATAGTTAATGTAATAAAACCTTTGATTTACTATGGCATGATATACAATTTTGGATTTTTAACATTTCATCCGCAAAGTTCTAGTTAGCGCTGTGGTAGTGATTACTAAAGCTTAATTTTTTTTATTGTACTGTGTATGGACATTATATTATAGCCTATTACAGAAAATAATTTTTGGAATAATTGGCAGTTTCATGCTCAATATAATGTACATACATGTTATTTTGGCAGTATTTAAAAAATATCTACAATAGATTGTATAGGTAAGTAGTACAGTTTTTACAGTGTTTACTTAGTAGTAAGGGTAACAGAAAACTACCACAGTTTTGCTAAATGACTCCGTTTAAAAATACTATTAATTAAACAAAGAAATCTCTGAGAAACATGTTAGAAACTTAATAATTTAAATAACATTAATGTTTTTGTAAAGGAATTTTAAAGTAATAGATTAATTAATTGGAATAGAAAGGCGATTATTTATTGTAACACAAACTTAATAGAAGCAAATCAATATTGCATATACCAAGTCTAAATTGCATTCGATGTATCTATAATCTACAAATAGTTGTGACAGCACAAAAGTGTATAATAATTATATATCACCTTCATCGGCTTTGGAATAAAGCAGAGAACACAGTTCTCAACTACCTCAAAAGTATTTTGAAATACTTTCCCGGATGTCCAATTTCCAGAAATAAAGAGTAAGACTTCCGCAAACTTTAGGTAATGCTACGTAGAGTTGCCACACATTAAATTCATAATGTGGATATGTCCTGGATAGTCGACGGTGACGAAACACGAGAATTTTTCGTCATGGCAAAGCTTCTTGGCGTTTACACCAGATAATTTGATACAAGCTAAAATTTCCCTCCTTTTTGAACCCTCTTTGCACCTAAATGTAAAAGGAGGTATTTTTAATTATTTTACCATGCACTATTACATAATAATACCATAATATAACAGAACTTATTGGTAAAATAACCTAAGAGGGCATACATTTCAAGTGAATTTTTTTATATTATATATAAAAACTTTTGACAGGAAGGGAGCAAATTGATTTTTCAGAATTTTCAATTTAAATATGCATTATGCATTTTTGTGTTTAACCCAAACAATACTCAATAATATATAAATTATGTGTTTACTAGTAATATTCATGGTATTCATTCATAAAATAAGTCTGCCTTTTGCAGCAACTTTATAAATATTTAAGAATGATAACTTGTACAAAGTATGAGGGTTAACAAGTTGTATATCTCTAAAATATTTCAACTTCTACATAATCTTGCATGGCTTTGAGAAAATCCGCTATAACAGACAAATAAATAATCAAATGATCCTTTTTAGTATGAAATGAAATGGAAAGTATTTTACACTCAGACTTATTACCATAATAAGTACTTAACATATCCTGCATGAATATGATTTTAACCAGTTAGTTGAGGAAAGTAGAAAGGTAAAGGTAATAGTAAAAGTAAGTCTGCAAATAATCCACTGATAGATAAAGTTCTCTCTATTTTTGAGAGGGTATTTTAGCTGGGAAAGCTTCATAACGTCTACGCCAGTAGACTTCACATGTCATCAAACTAATTTATTTATTTTTATTATTTATTAAACAGTCAGGCCGAGTACATGGTAAATTCAACACAAAATGCAATTAAAATTTTAGTGGGATTCGAACTAAGGTTACTCGCGTACTATGAAATTAAAGAGAGCTCCATGATCCCTAAGCTACAATGGCTCGTCCAGATAGTAGTCACAACCTGCCAAGAGGTCATATCTATAAAATGCCAAATTTACTTACGTTTTCCCCTTCCAGAAGCATTTCCAGCATTCTTGTGCATTCAACAGGCCGCTTCCAAAGAAGAAGTTATTTGGCGAAGTGTTCACGTTCAAGCTTTCCATCGCCGAGGGAAGGTTCACTGTGTCTATTGGACTAGCAATAGGCGTTACGGCATTCCAGCGATTTCTGGAAAAATAATATTTTATTGCATTTGTATTTGCCTTTGCCATAAACAAATGTTTAACTAACGAAGGGTAGCGAGCATCGCATCCAGATTTGTTCTCGAAGTTTCCATTAGACTTGAAGGGATTTTCCTTAAGCCGCCTCTTGCGACATGAAGGCGGTGCACAGATTCTTAATCCGCCTCCACATAATGCATGCTCTGTGTGGACATAACTCCTATGAAGCGTCTGTCAATTCCTCTCGAGTAAAGCAAGTCGTTGATAGACAGACAGGATATTGAAAACTGCCGTTAAACAAACTAGATAAAGGAAGCGTTTTAAAAATGTTCGGACATGATTATGCATTACATTTTCTGTTTTCATCAAATTTTTTAAGATTAGGTACGAATATGTTGATTTCAAATCTTCTGTTTAATTAATTGTACCGAGTCTGCAATCGCTTTATGTCGGAAACTTTTAAAATATTTAGGTTTGACAAGTACTAAGATTTACATGGAAAATTGTGGGAAGTTCACTAGGCTGAGCAATCGAGGGCAATCTTGTACAATGTGCACAAATTTTTATAATTATTATTATGATTTTATTATTTTATAATTATTGATGGACAGCAAATATGCTGTCCATCAATAATCTATGGTAATGAGAAAAAATAAAAAAAAGCTCTCACGACTGGTATACCCAATTCTGGAGAGGACAGTTTTCTAGAAATTTGTTTTAATTGTAAGCTAAATACAAAATGTGACGAGCCTTCTACATAGGGGAACAAACTCAGTTATGCTAATTCTGCGACAGATGCCCTAACCGCGTGGCTATGGACGCTACATTGTTATGAAAAGAAAACACAAACGGGGATGAATTAACATGTATATATTTCTCAAAAATTATCCTAGGGTTTTTTTCCTGCATTGGGGTATTCACAAAAATTATTTATTTATGACATGTTCAATATATTTGGTGTTTTATACCTAGTTTGTGCATCGGCTAGCAAATTAA
Source organism: Bhutanitis thaidina (assembly GCA_029286595.1). Lineage (NCBI taxonomy): Eukaryota > Metazoa > Arthropoda > Insecta > Lepidoptera > Papilionidae > Bhutanitis > Bhutanitis thaidina. The sequence goes on along the minus strand of JAGSMS010000006.1, from coordinate 11,328,573 downwards.
ACTCTTAGTCGGTGACATTACACAAAAGAAGGTACTAAGCGTAATTTATTACCACTTAAATAAGGCATAGATCTATTTTCAATATAAAAAAATATATACAAATAAATACCTCCAGAAGCCTTTATTCACCCTTGACTTAATCAAATATGTGATGTTCCACCAAACTATCTCTGAAGCCATTGTCACTAGCACCAAAGGCGGTTGTTCCTCTTCCTCCACAAGGGTAGGGGACTGGTTCGTAATTGGCGAGGGGGAGTGCGCACTGCTTCTTGATAAACGTTCGGGAACTGGCGAGAAACAACACCACTGCACCTTCGTCTTGTGGTGCTTTATAAACCTTAGCTGACGTTGGTTGGTTACGTGCCATACCTAGGAACAATGAATTTTCAAATGATGTTTCAAAATTTGTGAGTTAAATAATGTACAAATATGTGATAAATGATGTGTTCTGGTCCGCTGTTTTTGCACGGCTTTATATGCTCAATATGAAAGAATGTTTATACCACAATATCGCCTGAATCCAATCCCATGGCCAGCAAACTGCCATCAGATGTCAGATCACATGACACTATACGGTTGATCAATCTGTACTCCTGTATCGTTTGTAACATCATCTGTTCACCGGTTTTAAGCTCGAAAGTCTGAAATCAATATCAATATAATTTGTCTAATTTTCAGTACCATTCATCAAAGAGGCTATGTGCAGCAGTACACAACTTATTGGCTTTTAAAGATATTTTTTGAGACTATTAGACCTTAGTATCTGGTGGCTTCATATACAGTGTAACAAAAGTATAAATTTAATAGCCTGGATTTAACTGTAGGATAAAGGCATATCCTCCCGTACCGCGATCGCCGGTGAACACGGGAAGGCTGTTGCTTAAGACTTTTGTTGCGCCGGCCTTCCTGATCCTCATGACCTCCGGGTGGCGGACTCGGGGGTTCCTTTAACCCCGTTGTTGTGGGTTTGGAGGTCGAGTAGGTAGGGAGGAAATGTTTTCTCCCGAGAAGGGGCCGCCGGGAGCGGGCTACACTGGATGGGTCGCGGTTGTGTGCGAAAGCGTTCTCGTGACTCTGACGAAATGCAGCGAAGGTGGAACACCGCGGGAGTTTTAGTCGGTGCAAACCTGACATAACCTGACCTTGCCCCCGAGAGCGCGGGTAGGCGTTAGGCTTTTCCCCGTGCCGTTTTTTTTCTCCGCCTGTGAAGACAAAAACACAGACAGACACACAGACACAAAAAAGGCCTCTCGGATGCGATTTGCCATAATCGTCACGCGCTGCAAGCGGATTGGCGATCATAGTACCAGATTACTCCCACTTTAGACGCAGCTACCCGTTAACGGACTGGTATTTTCCGAGATGGCTATCCATCCCCTATTTGTCGGTAGCCATTGTGATGTTCAAGGATTTTCCCTTAGTCTCTTACGACACCCACAGGAAGAAAACACGACAAAAAAAAAAATACAGCTTACCTGAAATCTTTTATTGTAATTGTCGCAAATAACAAGTATATTCTTCTGGAAGGCCGCACAATTCACATACACGTCTGTCTGCCTTCCATTCAAAACGCACGCCACTTTCAAGTTCTGGTCCCACAATTTTATCGTGGCGTTGTTCTCCACGGTTATCAGTCCCACTTCTGGGACCCAGAAGCAGTCGACTAAACTGCTGGCCTTACAAAGACGTCCCTTCGTATCGCCGTTGGGGAACAAGCGATCCCTGGAATTAATACTTGTGTCGCTACTAGATGTGGACATTTTCTCAGGGCTGAGTTTTTTCTTAAAGCCTGAAACGAATATTAAGTAAGGTAACCAAAGAGGACCCGAACGGGTTCCGGCCTAGTTGTGGAGGAGGATGCGTGGCCCACATTCACCAACATGGGTAGCGGATGTACGCGTTAAGTATATCTCCAATAAAGATAACAATATAATTTCCTGATCTGATGGAATTAATAAATAAAGAAAGAGAAAAGTTGAGATTGTAAGTCTTAGATTAATGGATATAAAGTTGGATCTGGGCGGTCGCCACCAGCACCGCCACTTCCGATTTTGCGCAGTCCCTATTGTCTTCTAAAAGCGTGTAAAGATTCCCAGTAATAAATTATTAAGTACTGTAACTGTGAAGGTAAAACTTTTATAACAATAGATCTTCGACTAAATAATAATAATATGAGTTGCAGGTGTGGTGTGGTGTGGTAGCCAAGTAAGAGAATCTGCGTCTTAGGGGGAGTGTTGGTAAATCTCTTCGATGGCGGAAAAAAATTGCGCTCGAAAAGAGATATCTAACGCTAACCGTTACCGGGTATCCAATGTCTATTGTGGGATTTTGGCCTTTGTCCAGAAATGGATCATTAAGAAAACAACCTTTACCTTGTATATCATTTAGGATCTCCTGTGAGCCGAGATGCGTGTTTCCCCGCTGCAACATCTCGGACTTCCAATCCCCGTCACTTGTGAAACGGTACGCCATCAAGCACCTACTTTTACCCGCCACTAACAACAGATTCGGGTTTACGAAGTTCATATATTGCACTGAGCTGTACACATCGATTATATCTTTCGATTCTTTGGACCTCAGGGCGTATTTCGTCACAATGCCGTTACTGAGCCCGTAGATTACGTATTGGTTGCACGGTGAAATTCTCACAGCTGTTATCTGATCGTCGGTTTTAGGCGATATCTCTGTTAGCAGTTTCCTACCGCGCATTATCTGTGAATTCAGAGCATAGGATTATAAATACACTTAAGATGGTGTGAATATATAACCGTCCAGGCCTGGTTGTTTAACCATGTGAAATAATATCTGTAAAACGCGCCGCAAAAAAAAAATCCGAGTGGTTAACATGAATATCAGTAATGTAAATAGTTTTCCTAGTATTCTTTAACATAGAATTTTTTCTTAAGCACCTGTGTTTAACTTTGATTGGGCTAGTCATTTAAAGAAATAAAAAAACAAAATCACAAACATCGTTTACCTGTATATTGTTTTTATCATCGACAACGGCCAGCAAAGGCTGGATTCCTCCATCATTGTTTCCATTGCAGATACCTTTCAAGTTCAAAGGTTTCAAGCTATGTCTGTCTAAGCTCATTGTTTTTTTGGCGAGCTTCTTTTCTATCTCCTTGTGTGTGACGAAGGACTTGTGGCGCTTGGGCGTGTTGTCGTAGCTCTGAGACCCACTGTTGGGAGTGTTGTTTGGGGTTTGGGGAGATAAAGCGCCAACGAAGCTTACGTCGAATGTTGTTGTTAGGCGGACTTTGCTGTAGAAATGTCAGAGAGTGCACATTTATAAAACTTACGAAAGCCCACCATTCTCATTTAAATCAAGTGTCTGAATGTAGCCTATTCACTCTTGCCTTGAAGGACCTTTAGTAATATTTGCTTAGAAAGACCCATGCCCGTTGAGTTTCACTCTTACGACGCGTGCTTAAGCACAAGTAACGACGAACTTTTATCCCTTTATTTAAATTACTTTATAAAATAATTTTGTAAATTAAAAAAAAAAACAATTCTGGAGTGGTCACATGTATTTTAGTTCCATCTAAGCATTTTTACCTGAGGCTGTCGAAATCTTTAGTGTCCAGGCCAACAATACAAATCGTACAAGTTTCGAAAAACTTATTGGTATGAGCCCTCCCCCATCGGGACTCGGACTCATATCTCCAGATTCCGAGACAGATCATCTGACCTCTCGGCTCTTAATAAATTCACTATTTAATACAAATACCTGTTCTTATGAGTGTTCTGCGAAACATAAGAGGCGTCCAAAAACCACACTTTGGCCGAGTGCTCTATTGTTCCAGTCCCGGTGAGCAAGACATCCGAGCCTGGCATGAAGTCATCCCACATCATGACTTCACTGACAGCCATTGACATAACATTGCTGAAAATATCACAAACAAAAACATATAGTATGTATTAAATTACATAGTATTTATAAAATTATATAGTATTTATTAAATTATATAATATTGAATACATTTTGTAGTATTTATTGTATTTTTACAAGCGGCGGTTTTTGCTTCCGCTCGAATGGGCTGGCTCGACTGGCAAGTGCTTTTGCGTTTCGTTGGGTGAGTGAGGTAACCGGAGGCCCATTCTCCTCCCTTACCCTTCTCCCTGCGCCATCTCATAATATCTCTATAGGCCAATAACGCATCTGCAGCCTCTCTGTTGTTGCAGATGTCCAGGGTGACATGGATGACTGGGTGTTATCACTCTCTTACCCATTTCTACCCGCTAACAGCAGTGTGACAATTGACATGACGGATTTGAAAGATATGGAGAGCCAATATAATTAAGAGCTCTGAGGCATTCCATCTTAGTCCTCAGGGGTGAGACTATGCACCTGTAACCTTCTCTGATTGAAGTCGACTGAGAGTCTAAAAGTGTCCACGGGCTGCAGTAGCCACTTACCATAAGATGAACTGCTTACCCGGCTAATTCAATAAAAAAAAAGTCTGGGCAATCAATCAGGCCTCCGCCACTCACACTTCTTCAGCTCTCCTAGAGGTGGAATATGATGGGTGGAGAGTCTTGTGGCCATATTTGCTCCCGTTGACTACCATGAGACATACACGATATCCATGGGAAGAAAGGAGGTGACAGGTACACAGGTCGCTGCCACACGGCGAGTGTTTATACTACTACTACATTAAAAGAAGTACTAACCCTCTTCTATTATCCAGGTCGAAAACCCTCGAGTTTGTCTTGAGATCGACGCAAACAACGCGACTATCGTCAGTGGAAACGAACAAGAGGCTGCCGGACTTGTTGACTGCCATCGATATAAACGAAATGTTCTCCTTTATATCATCGCTCGACATCACATTCTTGCATATGTACACATTGCAGATGTTCTGATAGGAGCCCGTGTTTAATTTGTACTCGTGCTCTTTTATTTCTCTATCGGACAGAGTTATTATTCTGTTGCATCCTGAAATTAAGCAATTGCATATAATATAAGCTGTATTGCTCTTCAGCTAGCTAAAAAATAGCGGGGTGTTAATTTTGGCCGAAGCTGGTGCCATTTGCAGTTCACAATCGCGGTGGATGAACACTGTCACGTGATTGGCGCCGACCGATAAATTTTATCATTCATCGAATTTAGCAATAAAATTATATATACCTATGATTCGTTCTATTTGAAATTTCATAATGATTAATGATTGCTAATGATATTCCATATCTTCTATGCATAAAACACGTTGCTTATGGGTATCCTTAACTCGACGCTTCTTTAGTATATCGCCAATCGGTAATGTGTTGTTGTAATACGATTGTCTAGAGCATACCCTTGCCGTCTCTGTCGCTCACTTTTGTAGCATAATTTTCCACGTCACTATTACCTTATTATTTTTGGTGTGGCTAAGCCACCACTTACCTGGAATAGTCAAAATATTCGTTACAGCATCACTATCTTCAAATGACATGACTTTTTCTTTACTAGTCAAATCGATAACTTCCAAACAATGTGCTGCATTTGTTGCAATTATCACCTGTTTATCATTATTACATGGAACACAACACATTATCTCCCGTTCGCGATCAAAGTTGTTCAGGACTTTGAGGACTTTACCACTAGGCTCGTATAAAATTATCATTTTCGAAGTATGGGTGATAAGGGTTTCTTCATTATTTGCCCAACGGCAGTTGAGGAAAGGACCCAGTTTGGGCGGTATCGATACTACGTTAGCGTAGTTATTGTTGGAAGCTTCTTCTGATTCTGTAAAATAATATGTTTAAGTTCATAAGATTAAATGTACGTATGTACATAGTACATATAAAAATGTTGGAAAGCAAACAGAAGAATTTTTAACGTGGTAGAGCCAATCACTTTTGCTGCTGCTTGAATAGGATTCCTTGACCGGGGTAGTACCACGACCTCGCAGAATACCGGTGTGAAGTAGAGACAGCTTGAGCTTCTGCGTTTCTTTGGTGAGTGAGGTAACCGGAGGTTCACTCTCTTTCCCCCTTCCTCATCCTCCCTCCTAACTTCCAAATATCCTTAAAAGCCGGCAACGTACAGCCCCTTTGACGATGCAGATGTATGTGGGCGATGGTATTCACTTACCATCACATGAGCCGCTTGATTTTTTCCCCTCTTTTCCATACAAAAAAAGAAGTTCTTTAAATGATCATCACATCGTCTATTACGTACCTTCTTCTATAATGTCGTCGTTTTCCTCCTGATCGATATCGTCAATATACCATATTGTTATGAACCCGCTAGAATCAAGCACCGCCACTATTGGAGGGTTCATGGGACATGCTCCGATCCATTTAATGGCAGGTCCTTTACCGGGTAGCTCTTTCTCTAACCTATTGGTTGAAATGTGGAAGAACTGGAAAAAGATATGAAACAGTTCATGAAAAATAATGTGCAAACTGTCAAAATATATAAAACATATAACATAGATCATTATGTAACCACCATTGTGCTTTAAATTTACGCAGCAAATTTTAAATTGTGACCCATTACAGGGTATAGGCCTCTTTATGTTTTTCAATGTGTTTTTAAAGCAGGAATAGTACATTACGCTGCTTAGTGCTATTTGTCGGACATTCTTACCTTATCGGCCTGCAAATTGTCTATTGCAGGACATAGGCCCTCTCTATGTAATAGTCACGCCTAGCAAGCGGATTGACGATCCCAGTACACACCTCGCACCCTACTCTCTGATGCCCGACATTGCGCTGCTCACTTTGGTCAGGTATTTTTAGAGATGGTAATGTATTGCGATTTTCAAGGCATTTCCCCTAGTTGCCTCATACGATACCATACGGCAAGCAAGTCGGACATCACACTTTGAATATTATTTTATTTATCAGACATGGGTTATAGGTTGCATGATAGAGATGGAAAGGATCAATCAAATATTATGACACTCATGACGACCCCTTGGCCAAATGATTAGCATACTTGACTACTGAGCCATAGGTTCTGGATTCAAACCTCACCGGATGTCAATATGTTTTAGTAAGACACAAATTAATGTTTTAAGTGTACCATCCTAGGCCTCATCTTCGCTTTCCATCGGGCAAGATTGAGGTCAAACGCAGGCCTATTTTTTCATAAAAAAAAAAAAAAGTGTCTAGTTGTGTTGTCATCTCATGTTTAAAATGATTACATATCTCGAAAATAACATTTTTTTATTATTTCTCAGACATGCAGGTTTCCTCACGATGTTTTCCCCGAGCCCGAGCAATATTTCAATTTAAAAAGACTAATACCTTGATGACGCCAGAATCAGTGCCGATAAGAACATGATCGCCGAGGAAGCAAACCGCTGTGATGGTCTCCTTTACGTCTATGGTGGCATGTTTTATTTCTTCAACGTTTTGCTCGTGTCTGAAAAGATACATATTCATCATCTTCTTCAACCTATGAAGGTCCTCTACTGGACATGAAACACCATTGTTGTATGTTAAAGATAAGCGGGTTGTTACTCACAGTATATTGTCACAGGTCTGATAACTTAAGACAGTTTTAGTTATTCCGCCACTTACGTACGATTAGTATGCGGGCTGGGATATATGACGGCGACAAGCTCACCACCTGTAGTTATCCCAAATAATCTCTGTTGAAGAGTGAGTTGAAAGGACTAAAAAATGTCTAGACTAGGTGAGAGACCAATCCAGTATTAGGTATACGGTCGTGAAAGCTTATTTTTTTTAAATACTAAAGATAATTTAATAATGGGGACTAATAATGGGGAGCAGCTCACCAACCACAGCCGAGCATAGTCATTGGTCAGTACATCTTACCTTTTATTGGCGATTCCTTAGATATGCCTGCACAGGTAAATAAAGAAGATACTAAAGCTCAACTACACCATACTCAATAACATACCGACATTATTACTATATAAAGCAGCAATGTGTGCAATTGAAATGCAAAGCAAAGCGGTACTTACAGTAGCTCAAAATAAAGCTCGTTTTTCGTACACCCCTCCTGAGCGATAGCCGACGCTTTTGTATATAGGATCCCTTTAGATTCGTGCTGCAGTATACTTTGGACTATATCCGTGTATGGGTACCGGTAGAGATCTATGCCGTGCGTACTGAGGTAAGCTTTGATACTGTACAGAAGGTCTTTGTCTAGTGTCTGTAATAAGCAGAGATGAATTAGGGATTAAATATAAAGCACTGAATGGTAAGTTTGAAATCAAGCAAGAGGTAGGTAGTGTAATATGCACGGGCGTGACAGCAGAGAGCAATCCACATAGGCTAATAGGTTTTTGTACTAAAAATAATTTGCCTTTTATACCTACTGCCTACCCTATACACGACCGCGGGTGATTTAAGCGTGACTACATCTAAATAATATTTAATACGTACATAATATTGTATAAATGTAATATTTAAAGGATTTTACATTTTAGTTTGATCTATAGCCTACTTTAGCTGCTGGTATTTGATTAAGTGATTACCGTCGCCCATGTGCATCTGCAACACCAGGGGCTGCAGGTGCGTTGCTGGCCTTTAATGATATTTGGGAGATCCTATCTCGATAAATAGAGGATGAGGATGGGTTGGTGGAGTTTGCCTCCGGTTGCCTCACACACTGAACGAAACGTAGTAGCACATGGTGCCTCTATTTCACGCCGTTTATTTTCCTAGGACTTACTTTCTATACATCCTCTCTATGGAAAGTGGCATAGAAACACATTAACAGGTAAACGAAAGAAAGACTTTTATATAACTACAAGATATATGAACGAATCTAGATGTATAGCAGACATTTTTTTGGAAAGCCTTAGTGATCTGCATAGTGCAGATTAAGAAAAGAGAGTGGTAAGGCAAAGGGTAAGGCTATTTTGGGTACATTTGGGTTCCTAAGCAAAAAATGTAAACTTTAAAATTAACATGATCACAATCGTAGCAAATGTAATAAAATAATCGTGTTACTTACATCTTCAGCGATATACGTTTCATATTTCTGCAGATCGAGGATAACATCAGCTGGTCCCGTCATTCTCACTTTATTGCCTAAAAATTTCAAATCTAGGAACAATCTATTAAACAAGCACCATTTGTTGCTCCAATTTTTCGTATTCAGTATATGGTAACCAATGTAGAAGGCAATGTAACCATCGTCCACAATATCTAAAGGAACGTTGTTGGCATTTTCATAATGGTAGCTTTTTAGAAAATCGCCATGTATTTTTTTCAGTTCTTCCTCACTCCAGCAAGTTCTCAAATAATCCATAATAAACACGTGTATTTCATAGATATAATTACGCTGCTCACGATCATAGAACTCTATTATAAGTGATTTGCTCCGTAACTGTTTTATTATTGATTCAACTTCAGACAATTCTTTGTTCCATAACTTGCTTAAGACCTTTGCGGACACTTTGACATTGTCCGGTAGGACGCTTAGCATTTTGAATAATGCTAGGATGTCTGGTTGCAATAGATTTATGCAGACCTCGACAGTCTTCTTCGGATTGTCATGGTGTCTCGATAAGCTGCAAGATATGTTTTAATCAATTATAAAGATTAGATTTAGATATATAGATCATTTAAAAACAAAAAATTACATAACCCAAGAATAGTATTCTATTCTTTGTTTATCATATTTGGTGTAAAAGGGAATATAAACTGTTTGTATACAATGATATAATCGTATTGTAAATGTAAACGAATATTATTATTATACTATCTTTTTCTCCCAATATCAATAACACCTGCACGAGGTGCAGGATGCAAGCTAATAAACATGGCTCTGGCGACCGAATGATAGCGGAAAACCCATCCGAATTTGCCGAACGCAAATCCCACAGACTAGTGATGGGGAGGAGCATCACTCGCGCGAGGATACCGGCACTGAGCTCAATACTTACCAGTTTGTCCGGTATAGTTTAGTTTACTCAATAACTGTACTATTTTCAACAGTCCAGTTAAATAGGCTGAAGAATCAAAGAATACATAGAAAATGTTAAAAAGTTGCAAGTGGCTAAAATACTTACAAAAAGAAATCCCTCTTCTCAAGTTTACTCAAATAATAATTCCAATACTTCTGGTCGTGCTTAAATCGCTCCTTGTTCTCTGTCAGCTGGGCACCGATCAACGCTATGTGAAACGGACTGCCTTTGCATATTTCGTGCAGTTTCTTCGCTTGCCGCGGCAACTGAGGCACGGATTGGTCAAGACATAGGGAGAATAGCTCTAATGTTTCTTTTTCTGTGAAGTTATTTTCTACCTGAAAGTTAATAAAAATATAAGATGGCATCAATTACAATTAAATTCTATGATATTTCTTTTAATAATGCAAGTCAGTAACAGTTGGTAGGATCTTCTGCCTAGGAGTTGTCTGGGTAATACTCTTACCCATTTCTGGCGCCAAACAGAATTGCAATTACTATTGTGTTACGGTTTTAAGGTATAAAGATTTACTTTGGTCATACCATCTTAGTCCTCTAAGGCTGACAGCGGATCTGTGAACTTCTTCACTTGAAATTGTTTGCAAGTACCAATGATCTGCAGTAGTCAGTCACCATCTGGTGGACTGTTTACACGTTTTTCATCTCAATCAAAGAAAAAAAACATAATGTATCGTGAAATATCGTGGGCCGGTCCCCAGACTTTACATAACTTAGAATGTCAGTGAGTAGGACTTCTTTTTTTAAATAGATATTACATACCTTAACAATCTGCGCTTGGAAATTCACAACAACATCAGTATCCGGCGTGGTGATCAATATTTTGCAGCCTATATCAAACGCTTCCAAACATTTCTTCTCATTCACCTCGTCTAACACAAGCAGGCACTCCTTTAGTGGTTGTTCTAGAAACTGCGACTTGAGTCGATCCCTCATGTCCTGCCATGACCAATCGTAGAATGAATGGCTGTCAGCGTTCGAGCCAATGCTCGACATTGAAATGGATGAGTTCATGTATGAATTGTGTGAATACATTGATGAAGCTTTGCGGTATAATCTAAAAAGAAAAACGATATATGTTGAACGAACATGATTGTATTTTATAAGTTAACTAAAACGACGTATTTATTAATCAAGATGGTACTCAGATAACTTTTCGCAGTGAAAAAAAAAAAGAAAGGAAATTAAATAAGGTGAGAATGTAACAAACTATTAGTCTTACAGATGGGCGGGCTCAGACCTCGTCAATTTTCGCGTGCTTGTTCGACATGATATAATTTTGACTCTTATATAATTTTTCATAAACAACTCAAAACATATTAATTGAACTTTATGAAATTACAAGCTTGAAGCATTGATTGTTAAATAATGGTTGAAGTGTTAATAGTTAAAGGTACAGACTGTGAAACTTAATGTTGCAGGTTTGAGCCTGCCCGTCGTGAACCACTTCATGTCAGTTGTAGTGGCTAATATCATTGCAGAAATTTCTTTTAAAAATAGAAGAAAAGAACAGCCATATTTGGCGATCGACAGATACGGGAAAATCCATCCGACTATGCCGAAGCCAAATCTCAGACTAGTGAGTAGCGGTGTACCGACACTGCGCTCACCAACCCACCCCAGCTTCCAGTTTTCATTAGCGCTAGCATGAAAATGTCTATGTGTGGGTGTGTACTTACACGGGTTGAACAGAAGTAGTTAGTAAGAAGGTAGAATCGCACAGAAAATGAAACTTACTTGTTTTGCAGTGCGGTGATGTCATCTTCGCTCCTACAGTTGCCGAAGTTCAACCAGAACACCACACCATTGAAGTTGTTCGTGATCAGCTCGGGGTTGTTCCGTAGCACGCTGATAGCGACGGTCGTTTTCCCACAACCCGGCATACCGTGTAAGGCTAATATTTTGTGACGATTAAGCACCTTTAACTTGGCAGCAACTTCATGTTCCTGAAATTAAAAGAAAGTAACCATGTAAAGAATATTACAAAGTAGTAGTAGTTATACATCCATACTATATTTAATAAATGAATACCAAAGCAATATTAGACTGACACCGGAGTAAACAAATTATTGACTTTTTAAAGAACATCACGTTATATACATATTGTTACTCATGAAGTAACAATTACGTTATTAATATACAATATAGAAAGCCTGGTCTATTACACATTTACACACACGAGCACACGCTGGCTGCTGAGCAAACCCGCCGCCAATCATTACCAAGATTCTGCGGAAACGACTGAAAGAATGCGGTTCTTGGCCGGTATGCGATGCACACAAGTCTGCAATTATATATATTCTAAGGAGAGATGTGCATTATCCGACGAAAGTATGATCTAGCCACATATATGCACTGACCTAAAAAAAATAACACTGGTTTTACTTTCAAGTATTCAAGCCATAGTTTATACTTTGTATGCGAAGACATGCATCATATCTGACGAATATAATATAAGCGAGTGGTAGCGCCAAAATAATTTGACATCCCGTTTCTTCCAGTGAGTGGCACGAGAAGCGTCTAAATACGAAGGTGAAGCACGCCACCCGTCACGCTCTACCTTATGGAGAGGCGACAAGTGAGTAATCGTGCTCAATGAAATCCGTAATATTTGTCTTGCCGTGTGTTATCGGCGTAATAATCTGTGGGTGTTGAAAGAGGCGACTAAGGGAAAAGCCTTGAAAATCGCAATGACTACCAACAAATGGCGGATTAACCATCTCGAAAAATACCTGACCAAAATTAAGATGGTGGAAAAAAGCGTCTAATGAGCGAGGTATCTCCAATCCGCTTGTCCTACATGGGGATTATAGCCAATCCACCTATTGCTTATGTCCTGCAGTGGACTATTTACAGGCTATTAACGAAACGTTGTTTCTACTTATTGCAACCCCTATGGATTATAGAAATAGTCGTAGGCACAAGGGAGTCGGGAGGATTTACCGATCGTAAGTTTTTTTGATTATTGATTCGAGTATGGTTTACGAGTAGTTTATTTGTTTGTAAATATTATATGAGAAAACTAATAAGAAATATTTTAATGGGCTGACTAAATATGTAAAGAAGTTTGAAAACATCGGAAGGACACTTTTGATCTCAGAAACACAAAGATATTCGCAGGGACATAACTGAGATGATTTTTCCGACACCACGGAAGTTAATCGGCTCAACACTTACACGTTTGTCATTGATGATTTAACAAAAAAGTTAAAGAAGATGTGCCCAGTTGTGCGATATTAAAAAGCTGTAACAGTTTTTACGATATTTATGTAAGTCATGAAACAAATGTTTCATTGAATTGTCAATTGTGACAATTGTTAGACAAAACAACAGCATCTTACCACTGCAGCTCTCCTGACATAGTGATCTGGTAGCCTTGGCACGTCGCCCCGGCTGAGGCCATCTTCAAAACTGTCGTTCAACATCGTCCCGTTGATCTCGTCTGTAAACTTCTTGTACAGCCACTGCCAGTCTTTCGCCAGACTGTCTACGAACACCTCGTAACTACTGTTTGTACCATTCTGGATTAGTGTGTCGATCAGGTACCGAGCTCGATCGACGCGGCTTGTCTAGAATACAGTTGCGATAGTCATGTGTTATTATGTATGACAATATCTAATTTTTACCTGATGCGTTTTGTGTAAAATAAAACCGGCCAAGTGCGAGGAGGACTCGCTCACCGAGGGTATTATACACAACTAAAAAAAACATCGAAAAGACCACGTTACTTTTAATATTATCTTTTTATATATATCCGGCATAATAAAATATTCTGTGAAAATTTTAACATTTTCATTCTGTGAATATTATATACGGTTCAAAAGATAAAATAATTTTAAAAGCAGGGCAGACATATCGAAAGAGATATATGAACGGACGGACGGACGACGTGGCCTTAGTAATAGCACAGGAATGAATAATACGCTTGCTCGTGTTGGTCTATTATGTTTGGTATACCTTTTGTGGATAATTAAAAATTTTTTTTTTTGGTACTTAAATAATAAGTATTATTGTGTATTTTGTACTCTATGCTTCGAACAACGCAAGAAAAAATAAGTTAATTATCGTTTTTTATACATCCATCACATTTTAATAGGGAAATTAAATAAAAGAATTTAACTTTGATTAAGCTGGTGCATTATTTGTACTGTGATATAATAAAACGTGGAATTTTATTACAATGAATATGGATGAAAAGTGACAACTACATGTGTTGAGGTAATATTTTGTGTAGTCATTATTATATTTTATTACTACTGGTCAGTATTACATTTTATGCCTGTGGTAATAGGGCTCCGTACGGAACCCTAAAAAACATCGTCTCGAGTAAAAAGTTTTGTCGTACCAACATTTAATAATGTAATTAATAATACTGGACGTATACTTTGTAAAGAGAAATAGGCCTCTTTTTCCCCTGGGGTTTATAGGCATATATAAAATTATATGTTGCAGTGTGTCTGTAGTTATATCGAAAAGTAATAATGAGAGTCAAGTTGTCAACAACGGCGGCTCTTGCTGCTGCCCATTCGGACAGGCTCGACTGGGGTAGTATAACAGCTAGGAAGAATACCGGTGAGAAGTGGAGGCATCTTGTTTCACCGTTTCATAGAGGCACCAACGACGAATGCTCATATTAAAGTATTAGCGAAAACAAACAACTAATACACATATCAATAGTACGAATGCGAGCTTTCAATGAGTAATGAAACTCACCAATTTGTAGATGTTATCGAAATCCTCGTTAGATATTGCGTTCTTCGTGAACAGCTCATCGAGGATGTAAGTCACGTCTAGATCCCTGACCACGTCCTGCTGGTGGTGTTGCAACAGCACCCTGTTCTTGTTATCCATACCGTCTGCCTTTTCATCTGTTAACATATGCATTTTTTTATTATATATTTTACCATTACCATTAAAGTTCAAAAAGTACACACAGTGAAATTCAAAAAGTTCTTTATTATCTAAAATAATACATTTCTGAATTTCGAAATTATTTAAAGTTGGCCAAAAAGTTTCTCTTAAAATTTGTAATTAGGTCTAAAGTATAAGAGAGATTTGTAAACAGAGCATTCTCCGTAATCTGAAAGTGAAAATGGCGTAGGTAGATGAACTTTTAGATAATAATACACACTACATATTAAATTTGCAATTTGTTTGCAGATAAATAGGTAATATTTTCAGAATGCTCTTTAAGCGAGAAAAAATATTATTTTTAATAAAAATAAATAAATTAGCTTTCATATGTGGGCCGTCTATAATTTCAAAGTTCTCTATATTATGGAATAAAACTAAGTAGCAATCCACATTTGTCTGTGTACTTCTAACATTTCACTTGGAAGATTTATATGTACACGTTTAGTTTATATAGGACACGGAACCGAGTGTGCAAAACAGATGCGGGAGTACCATATGCGTGAATATAGCATAACTATAATACTATGGTGCACTCAAGTAACGGACGAGGCTCTGGCTGACAGCCACCCGACTATGCCGAACCCAGACCCTCCAGACTAGTGATAGAGAGCAGCATCACACTGCTCACAATCCCGCCCTGCGTAGTGAGTATGGTTTAATCTATGCATTGCTATAATACAGTAACAGCTTAATGTAGGCAAATAAAAAATAAGTTATGTAATAACAATAAATAATATCTCTCTTCTACCCATGATAGGGTCCTTCGTTCCTTTACTAATCATATGATATATACTAAAATATCCTTTACTAATACGGTACGGTAAGGTTTTTCCCGCAACATTTTATTGGTGGTTCCTTCACCGTTCAGGCTACACTTCTCGGGAACTCCTTGCCCGAAGACATTAGAAAAGCCCCATATAAAATTTCTTTTCAACGGTAGTATGCGAACTTTTTTTTAAAACCATATGATACTTGTTAGTATTTATTCTGATTTATAATATATGTATGTGTTTGTATCGATATGTATTCTTATACATTTATATATGCTTTTAATTATATAGTATATTTCTCGATTAGTCTTTTTGCTGTTCATATTATTTTAAATTTGATGCATCTATTACAACATTTCATCAAGCCCTGTGTTGACTGTTAGAGAATGCCAAAAGGCATTAAGTCCGCCTTTTGTTATCCTTTTGGTACACAATAAAGTATAAATAAAAAATAATATAGTAAAAATCTATACTAGCTTTAAGGTAATATTGTTGGTATGTACGAAATAAACAGGGATAAATATTCAAAAATACAAATAAAGCGATAGTAAAGTCTTACGGATATTGCTATGGCAGAGGAATATTGTTTACTTAATATTTAGATAAGTGCTTTGTGAACTTTGGCAGAAAAACGAAACATAGATCCTATAAATAGAATTAGTGAAGAGAAAAAAAACATCACATCACACACAGCAATATAACTAATCGGTACTTACTATGTAAGTTTTAATTTAATGGTGTTGTTAGATAATATTATTGTATTAAAAATAAAAATAGTCTCTAGTATTATGTGTACAATGAAAAGCAAACTGTTAGCAAATCAGTACAAATTGGTATAATTTTTATTGGAACTTCCTTTCTGTTATCAAGTTTCCCCTTTTCCAAACTATTAAAAGAGGTTTAACGTGAATACTACTTTATAATGTTTCACATTAGGCTTGCATTTGCACATTTCGTATTATAATATCTATAAATATAATTCTATCATAACTTTAATTTGAAATGAAATCTGACCTTTTAATATTAGTATTCACCAATCTATTAATATATTAAAAATTCATCAATGTCTGCTGTATATTTTACACAAAACACGACACAGAAAGATTTAAAAAAAAGAAAGACTATTGGCATAATATTACGAAATTAAAAAGCAAACTATTGGACAACAACGCGCCCGTAACTATTGGAGTGTAAAATACTAATGATGATTTGAACTATAATGAATGACGTTCTTCAAAGTGAGTTCTTACTGAACGACCTTGCCGATTGGTGCCACCTACATGACAAGGAGGTACGCAAACAACCAAAACTACGAGATATATATAAAGTCAATGACCATTCTATGATTGCCAAGGCCATATTGGCATGTGATTAGGCATCGTATATTGAATACAAATATATGTATACTTGTGATAGAGCGTAGTTCAACATGCTACTTCAGTACGGATTTGTTGATACAAAATATTTTTTTTAATAACCTCAGAGTGAACGAGTTAACAGTTCACCTGATGCTAGGTAGCTACTGTCAGTGGACACCTGCAAACAATTTCGATTAAAGAAGTTTACAGATGTGACTGTGCAGTTAATACTAATGCCTATCTATACCCTTCAAAGCGGAACACACACAGCAGCTTTAGCTTTTTGCTTAGTGGCAGAAATAGCTACAGAAAGAAAGTTCTTGGCGGAAATGGGGTCAACCCACATAGAAGATGAGAATTACCAGAACGCAAAACAACATAAATGCAAAATCTCAATACGAAATAACCATGATAGCCGAATGGTTAAGGAAACTAATCCTAAACGGGTGACTAGTTCAATCCCTGAGTGGCTCGCCCCAATCAGTGTTTTTTTTTAAACATATGTAAGATTTGTATGGCCTGGACACAGGCACACCACATGTCACGTTGTCTCAAATAATTTTTAGTGAAAAGTGGGTTTACAAGCCCTCTGACTACCACAGCATTGCGTATAAGATCGCTCTCAGCTTACATTTTTTTATTTTTTATCAATACGAAATATACATAAGCGCCCATTGTTATTTTGGCCGCGATTATTCAATTCAATTGCGGGAAGTCGTTGGATGCAAGTGGGTCAGAACCGTGACTTGTGATACTTTGGTGTGGGCCTATTTTCAGCAGTAGACTTGTGAGGGGCTGTAAGGGGGCGGGCCCCCGGTTTCCGCACTCAGCGAACGAAACGCAGAAGCACAAGATGCCTCTACTTCACGTCGGTATTCTGCGAGGCCATGGTACCAACCCGGACGAGCCGGCCCCTTCGAGCAGCAGCAAAACCCGCCGCTTGGCTCTACCACGTATAAAAACGTAACACACTAAAAGGTTTAAACTGCGTATCCACTAGACGCAACTACGTGCCAGCTCCCATTTCGTCACTTCAGTTTTTTGACCCATATTCTGTCACTTCATTGTTCCGCTCAAACGTTATTGTACGGATTTGTCACCTCAGGAACATAAAAACCAGCAACGAAATTACAATAAAATAAAAAAAAAAATCGAATACCATAGTATTCTGCATGTATTCAACAAAATGCGAGGAATGTTCAAAATGATGGATTCAGATTGATGCCATTAAAAAGATTATTTACAAAAGCAATCGAACATAGGCCTTCCCCAATGATTGCCACACAGCTCGGTCCTGAGCAACCTGCATCCATCGACTTCTCACAACAAGTTGTCACTCCATGTTGTGGGGGATTGTTCCACATTGCGTTTACCTGTACACAGCTGCTACTCGAAAACCTTTTTAATTCTTGTGTCCACCAACAATATTCTCCTTACTATTATTTTATGTTGGAGCAGCTATTCTAAATGCGTCTTGGCTGATATCAAATGCGGCGAAAACTTCCAAATAGTATTGGTATTTATTTTTTTATTTTATGTTGCTAACTGAGCAGGATATATTATAGTTTACAGGCAAACAGATAGACTTGAACTTTACTTACCTTTTCTGAAGCAACATTTGATGTCATGACAAACATGGCACAGAACACAACGCAACCAAACCTCAAAGACCAACAATTGTGTGTTGCACAATACGCCTTTTAACCTACACAGCAAACACAGCACAGCACCTAACCCAAGGCACACCAAACAGTTATGCTAACCACTAAACCATGCCCGACCATGTGACCTGTGAACTAATTATATTTGTGATAATGATATCATGGGCATGGTTATCCCAAAAAAAAGAACAAAAGAGATGATAGGACTGTCAGTTTTATCCGGACAGATTTTAACTGCATATTTAACTATTATACTATATTTAATCTATTCTAACAGTAATAAACTTCATTTTATTTCCCTTAAACATGCATAAAAATCACAATATCCTACCAATTGCTAGATTTGCTGTCTAAACGATAATGGTTAAGATGTAAAAGAATAGAAATTCTTACACTAATGGTTATGTATTTCGCATTAATTCTCTCTATCTTCAGTAAGCTAATCCGGAGATAAACAGGTTATTTATATCTGTTTTGTGAATTCAATTTACCTACCTTTAAAGCTAATGCCAGTTATACTAAAGATACAAGACAATAAAAGAAGAAAAATCAACATTTTTATATTTAAGATAGCATTATTTTAAGATTGAGAAAACTAAAAATTGAGCAAGACTTTAAATAAATGACCACATCATTTTGCCTTAATGAGTACAATGCTGGATACTGTCAGCAAAGCATAATATGGCCTGTTTTATGAAAGGTTTCATGGTGGGCAGGCTCATTTGTCAGTAAAATGTAGAAAATTTGGGTACTGTATTGTCAGATAGATTTTAAACAACCAGTCCATCACCGGAGTCTTGTTTATCCAGATTACCCTGTGTGGATGTAGATACTCTTATACCCTTCAACAAAATATAGAGAGGTAATACTAGCTGTGAGCACAATATAATATGTATGATGGACTTGACGCTAATGATAGCAAGTTTTAGATTAAGTCTTTATGTCAAGGTCAACTTATCTTGTGGTAAATTAGCAATTTGTGTCAATTAGTGGAAGTTGTGGTCAGAATGGTAAGACTGATAACCAATACTTAGTAGGGAAATAAAGTAGAGGTATAATTAGTCAAAAAATATTAATAAATGGCAAATTGAGCATATGTAATTGTGTTGATACTTCACTGTCCTCTAGCATAAGGTAGTTTAAACACGTTATTATCTTCTGCACATAAACACAAAATAAATCTAGTAAAATACAAATTAAACTACAACAATGTCTCTTGAAAGAAAATTTGTTTTTATTGATATTAAAAATTACTTATTATCATTGAAAATTTCCTTGCATTGTTGGCTGTTTTCTGTAATTAAATTCTCCTTAAGTTGTAGCTTTTCATGTATGAATATATTACATAGAATATTCAAGTTTGTAAAGTTTATACTATTATTTTAGACCTAACTGTCTTTTGGTGCCAGTTGCATAAGAAATACAATGTAAAAAGGGAAAGCTCAAAACTTAGTTTTCTTTAAAACAAAGTACAGATGTAGACGTCATCTCCAATACTTCAGCTAACACTAACCCACCCCTTAAATAAAAATGTATTCTAATTGAACCTGCTAAAAAAATGGGAGAACCTAGTGTGTCATCCACTATGATGTCCAGGATTTATTTGTTCATCTGCAAACCAAAGGCAAAAAATTTACTAAGACTCATGTTGGTCGAAAAGAAGCTGATACTACTTACTAATAATTCAACCAACATTGTTTGTGAGGGGGCTAAAACTTTAGCCTGAAATAGAGTGGTCATCAAATTTAAATCTCTAATTGATTTCAGTATCTGATTGATTTATTTCAAACATAACATTGTATAATCAACATGCCTAGTTAAGTAGTTTGTTATACCAAAAAAACAGCAACAATTTTGCCCTTCTCCAACATTCATAACTAAAGAAAATACTTGATCCACTGAGTTTTCTTAAAAAGTAAAAAGAATAAGAATCCTGTCTAAAACAAACAAGTTAATTATGTAAAATACTACATTTTTGATATTTTACAAACTTTAAAACTAGGTTCAGGTCATTAATTCATGACATGATTGTAAAGTATGATTCAGATATTTACCTTTTTTATCAGTTTTCTGTATTACAAAAAAGATTTGTTTAAAATAGCCAATGTTTAACTAATGAATATGATTTGAATGAAAAAAACTAATAATATCTAATACACACACATACAAGAAATTATTAAAAGTATGAAGAAAAAATATTGTTACACACAACATCAAAATACATCAAAACACAACAAGAAAAACCATTGCAACTATGAAATAAACATACTTGCATCAATTTCGTTTCATAAAGTTTATTTATAAAATAAACAGGAACTTACATAATAAGTAAAATAAATAATAATTAGTCATTATTAAAATAGACAACAAAGCAATATTTTAATTTTTTGCCACACCGTCTAATGAATCTTTTGTCACTTCAAACACTTAACTATTAAACTATGGGATAACATATTTATTTTACAGTCATTAATTCGAATTTTAATGATTTCGTACAGAAAAAAATGTTTTTTTACAAGCTCAGATTAATATTTCTTGAGAACTATACCAAAATACTGTTTAATGCATAGATAGCAGGTGAGGTGACTTACCCCTTCATGTAGAATTAACAAAATTTGATAACCATGGGGTTAGTAGCATTAATAATTGTTTTAGTTGATTCTTTCATTAACAATTTGTGTAAACTAATTTATTATTAGCACTTTTACTAACACTACTGATCTAACAAACACTACAAACCACAGCCGTTTACTCAAACTCTGTGGTTTACTCGTTTCGCTAAACCTGGATAGGTCAATTTGTTTGTTTGATGCATTTTGATGCATAATGCATATTGCATTAGAACTGCAGCAGTCATTTGCTGTCAATGTCAAAGTAATATCCTTGATTGGTCCAAACAAAACAATACCATAATTTTCATTGGTCTACTCACGTTGTCTCACAGCAGTAAAATTTCATCTCTTGGTTTGTCTTTGTTTATTTTGTATAGACTTTTATCAATTTCCTAAATACAAATCGTAGTAGTTAACGAAATTGTCGTTGAACGATACATATGAAATGACAATTATATATTATATTTTACGACCTCTTTCCATGTTCTGTCGTGTGCTCCAGCACGATAGATTTTCACTTTTCACTTGATTTCTTGCCAGCTCAATGTCTTATTAATGTTTTACTTTTATTCTGCACCAAACCGCAATTTTTTGTTCGACTTGTCGGTCACATACTGTCTTGAGTTATCTCTTTTACTCGTATTGACACTCCGAGAAATTTATAGAGATAACAATACCTCGTTTAACAGATTTAATTGCAAGGCATAGTTTTGTTCAGATGATATTGATAATTTTATCTTTGTCGGAGGGATTATATATTAAATCTATGAAACTTTAAGCTCGATGAGGTTAAACTGATTGACATATGATGTTTTAAATCTAATTATGCTAAAATTGCTCGTGCATATGTACATTTAAAAATTAAGAGGTGGTAGATTTCTCCCCGGCCTACGAAACGGTGGGGTCGGTAACACTCTCTTACCCATTTCTGCCGGCAAACAGTAGTGCAATTACGGCCTGTGAGGCATTTCATCTTACTCCTTAGGGGTGACAACACATTTGTAACCTTCTTCGATTGGAATTGTTTGTTGGTGGCCATGGGCTGCAATAGCCACTTACCATCAGTTGGAATGTCAGCTCGTTTTTCACCCCAATCCAATAAAAAAAAACTATTATAAGAAAATCAATTCAAGGCTTCAATTCTTCGCAAATCCCTATTAGTCCTTTAGTATATATTTATGTTAAAAAAAAAACAATTACAGTTATTCATATGACTATAACAATTATATTTACAATAACTCCTATCTAAAATTATAATAATCGTAAAGCCCTATTCCTTTTGGCATAGTATCAAGAACGCTAAACGCATTTCATCATTGAATGGTTAAACGTAAGCAGAAAACCAGTCAAATAAAGGTTCGATTCTTACCCTAAATTTGACTCATACTTTGCCACTTACCCAATTGAGCTGCCTCTAGTGCCGCCCCGGCCGGCTTAGTCGATGTGTACTTGATATGATCGGCCACCAATGTATCTATTTTAAGTAGCGTCTAATATTAATAATACGTCTTTATTTGTATAATGTATTACATGTAACATGTACTTATACTTATATACACTAATACACATACACGTATTATATTTATGAATGTATGTATTTATTCACGCCTTGTTCCCAACGTCGTAGGCAGAGACAATCTTCTTCCACTTGCTACGGTCGTGACATACGTCTTTCGCTTCTCCCACTGTATGTATACTTTATAATACCCTTATAAATATATTTTTTTTAAAAATACTTTAATTTATTTTTATTTTTACTAAACTATATAGAAATATGTAATGTTTACGTAAATACAAGAAATTTCTTTTTAACTTATTATATAGGAATCCACTTATGTAGCAAAATTATGTCAACCTAAAAGATTTTCGTGTAGCTAATGTTACACAAACTGTGTGCATACGTCTAACTCCAACATATTTATGGCTATCGTATGTAATCATTGAATGTTGCTTTAACAGTGTATGGAGAATAAATAGTTGCAAAACCTTAAGGACCTGCTAGTTTCGGATACAGAAATTCAGTTGAATGTTGAAAGGAAAAATCCGCAAACTTTCAAAAAGGCTCTTTAAGAAATCTCTGTTTTAGTCCTGCTAACACGAAGCCTCTACTTTCCAGTGTCAATCACCACGAGGTTAAGTTCGCTTGTGAGGTGCAGTTTGCCTATTTGTTTCTGCTATTAAAACTATGTCGTCTGCGTTTTACAGTGTTCAATTTTCACGAAGCGTCAAAAAAGCAGTCGACGTTGAGTAATTTTCGCATGCGTTGCATAAATAGTAAGCGATAAGTGAAAATAATCCATACCAATATTTTTTCTCATGAATAGGTCTACAGAAATACCATTGTAACATATGTTATCTACAAAGGATAGCGTAAATTATCGAAAAAATACACAGGAGAACTGCATTGCATTGTATATGGGCACTACCCGTGAATGTCTCTAATTGCATAGTCAACCTTGTACAGCACGGGGACCCATTTCACCTATGTATGAGGGATCGTGTCGAATGCCTATCTATATTTAATTTAGGCGGCAGAAGTTCATACGATTTCGTTTAACCATTTTGCCAATGACTATGTTGTTGGGTATTTCCTTGGTCACACCACCGCCGCCCCGTCATCCATAGTGAGCACGCGGCATGACTGAATTCAAGTTATGTTATGTCGGGTGATTTTCGCGCTAGACACGTAATGGCGCTAATTACTCGGGACTTTAGGAAGAGCCTCATGAGCGACTTCTGGTCGAGAGCCAAAAATTAAACAACCAATAATTCCGTTAAAAAGCAAAAATTGATTAACGAAAGTTGATATTAAAGCATACATATAGATATTCGGCATCTATTGGTCGCTACATAGATATGTTAAAACTATTCCTCCTAAGTTACATAATGGTCAGTGTAACAGATGTCATTGTCTTTATTAGTCTTGATTATCTCTATAAGTCACAATATTATGTAGAATAATTTTTTCGTTTTCTTTTTTAAATATAACCCAGGTGTGTTACCGTAAACACAATTTTAACTTCGCCTAAGACGACCAACAAAGGAGACCACACAACACAATGCGACCCATTTACCGCCAAAACCCGCGCCATTGTGATTGTCAAAACAAGATCGGTTACAATAAATCTTATTATAAGTTCGGCCACACTCGCGCTATTCATGACCGTCTTTAATCGGAGGGTAAAGAATACTTGTTTACAGTATGACGTATATTGCAATCTCTTTTATGGTAAATGCATCTGTCCTACCTGAAAAGGTGACCAACTACTTACTACTCAAATACAAAGATTGTTCATATTTTCTTATAATAGATACAGTTTATACAAGAAAAAATAGACCATGTGCTATTTTGAAACAGTGTTTTTATTTTAAAATATAATAACTAAATAAGTGAGAGGTGCGTTTCTTCTCCAAAACCACCACATGGATTCAAATTGTATAGTTTATTTTTCAGCAGTTAAGTAATGATAAAGTCGTATATATCGAAAATAGAGAAAACTGTTAATCCAAATCGAAATCCGTAATTCAGTACGGAATTAAAGCTGTTTTATTCATAAAAACACCTTTTTCCTGACTACCGAAATATAACGAAAAATCAATTTGTCTATTTGTAATATAGTGTATTGAAATCCTACAGATTAGCGGGAGAAAGGGCAAATTTTTCGTTAACTATAAGTAGTGTATTAAGATTGTTAATTAAGTTTTAAACCAGAGTATAAACATATAAGCAATATATAAGTAGCAAGCGATACTCAGAGCGGTTGGCGAGCTTCACATATCCTCGAAATAATACTTTTACTATTTCTCAGTCTTGCAGGTTTCCTCACGATGTTTTCCTTCACCATTGAGCACGTGGTAAATACAGCACTAAAAATTGTTAATAACAATTTCAGTGGTGCTGGCACCGGGGATAGAACCCTGGTCACTCGCGCTCTATGACACTGACAGTGAGCGCCCTGACAACTAGGCTACCACGGCTCTGTTTTTCTCTCAATTTGAGGTACCTACATTTATTATTTTGGGACTTGAAAATCTGATTCTGTTTTATGTTAAGTTTACTGTGTACCTATAGGTCCTACATATAGGTATGTATGTCCATAAGGTTTATTACACCTTAAAATGCATATCTTTTTGAAGAAACAGTGTAATAATAACAAAACTCTTTTTCGAAGTATTGGCGATTGATAAAAAAATATTTTATTTAAAGTGACCGCTCTTTGGCTTTGCTACGAGCTTTTTATCTCTACTATCACTCATTGGAGAATTAAACCTCTGCTGGCTCTTGATGGCTAAAGATTTCTTGAGAGACTCAAAGTCGGAGTAACGGTTTTGAGCAGGTCTTGTCCTCTAGTACTGACCATAATTAGTAGCCCATGGGTTTCAGATCTGACATGAACAAAGGTCAGTCTGACTTGTTCGTGTTTTTTGACCAGTAGCTGTCTTAATGGAACGTCCACGGTCCATGTTAGCAAGGTGTATAACAGAAAGGGTTACGATCCGAGTTAGGTTCTTGATGACTACTTAATAGAGACACCACCACCAAACCATGATTGATGCAGGATGATAACCAAAGGTGAACTTTTACCACAAGTTGCGAGGATTGTGAACATCACGGGGTCGCGTATACCTGTCGATAGGGCGATATACAAAAATATGACTTATGCTTCACACCATAATGTAATTTAAAAACACGGCGAAAAATAATAATTTATGGAAATGGCGGTAAATAGAGTTTCTTACATAATAAACGCATTCCAAATTTGAATTACGAAAAAAGAAAGAAAAACATTTTAAATTATAACATTATTGCCAGACTATTTAATACATCGAAACTATAACGCTTTCATAGGTATAATGTTTGTCGCTACAGTAAAATTATTTCAAAATTAGCATAGGCACATGTAGATTTAATAACACGACCCAACAGTATTCTTGTTAAAGAAAACTTCATTGTTGAGGTACATGGTTACGTTTGAGAAGTCTTCGGTTTTGGCTGGCTTTCCACCAGGCGCAGGTATACAACTGAAACCGTGTATTCCACCAGAGCAGTGGCAGCGAACCAGAAAAGGCGTTAGAGTGCATCTATATAGAACAAACGCAACAAGCAGTCTTTCCGGTTTTCGAAACCAACGTGATGGAAGACAATCCCACAGACTTACTGGGCACGGGTGCTTCCACTGCAGTGGTAAAGATCAGCACTGGCAGTGTGCTTATTGGAATTGGAGACAAGGATCCTGGTGATCTGCATTGGAGAGAGCGTTTCCCTGCCAGCAGTAATGTCGTTGATGTTCTTAGATAATTCTTCGTAGAGAGTCGTAGTTGTAATCTCCTACTGTGGAAGAAACGGTAACGTGTACATAGTGTAACAAGTACAAATTGAATATAAAAATAACGATACCATTATCTACTTTTATTTATTCTACCTTCTGTCTTAAAAATCTTCTTAGATGGGTTACGACTTTTACCATGTCAAATGGTACCTTTTCATCTTTATTCTTGGAACTTAGTAACCCATAAATTACTACATATAAAATCAATACATATAAAATCAAAGTAAATGTTCTAAGAGCCCTCTTTTTTTAAGTTAAGTTTTTCTTTCGTACAGGTTTGTTCATGTTTTGGGTTAACGTCTTAATTATCAGAGTAATTGTAGTACACTGAATTTTAAATAACACCATACCTATTCAAGAAAATTAATAAAAATTCTCAAATTTCTTTTATATAAACTCCAATATTGGAGAGTAATGAATCTATTCGTTCGGAAAAATAAACCTTTTAAAACATTCAAGGTAATTAATGAATTTTAAAGACGGCAAAGTTTTACAACTTTACAAATAGCGAAGCAAGCAAAGATAAGACTTAAAGGCCTCAAAAGTTTCGTAATTATGAAAGATTAAAGATGTAACGAATGCTTTAGCCGTAACATAATCTATAGAAATATACCGTAATCAGAATCAATTGAAGATAGTTATTTTAATTAAGAAAGCCTGTTTGAATTTGAGATTGGCTTCGTAAAATAAATTATGTGTTAGTGTAAAAAATAAAGTAACAGATACCATTAAATAACGTTTTATAAGTTACAGAAGTATAAACAAAATATGCACACTGAAATATTTACTGGAATATGTTTGTAAATTTACTAACACCATCAAATTAATAATGCACAATCAAATTTCTCTCAAAGCTCTGAACTTAAATTAAAATAAACCCCGTGTAATGAAGTAAATACAACTATACTAAATATTTTTTTTTATTATTTATGAACCTCTAAAACATTTTCAGCATCACCTATGTGTCTTAACTTCATTTACGAGTATATGTGGGTGTCTGAAGAGTCGACAAAGATAAATGTCTCAAAAATATTTCATAATTTTTTTCTTTTATAAAAATGGAAACGAGCAAGCGGCTCACCTGATGTGTGTGAGTGATTACCGATGCCCGCATACGCAGTACCAGACGTACACCAGAGGACTGTGAATACGACAGTCTAGCATTTTATGAGATGTTTATTAATTGATCGGTAACTAACCTATCTTATCGCCGTGGACGGAATCGGCAAGGAGGACACATAATAATAATAATATAGCCTGCGCAGTGGACAACTACAGATACCGTAAGTGACCGTCGAAATAGTTTCACGGGTCTGTAAATTACGGGCAAAAAATAATGATAATGTTTTTGATAATGATTACCTTTTTCTCTATTATAGTGTCTGGAAAAAATAAACAGCAAAGTGTCGGACCACACTCAGTGAAGAGTTTAGTAACAATCTTTATTTATTTGTTTCTCGTAAACATTTATATCAAAGGGTACCCGAAATATCGGCAACTATGAGGTGGCAGTTTAAGAGAATATAGTTTAGTAGTTTTTTCTTTCCGTAGATATTGTAAAAGGCATCTAATTGGAAGGTCAAAAAAAACTAAAGGTCATAGCATCAAATATGTCACACCTAAAATACACATACCATTAACGGAAAGCATGTGAAGTGCGTGATTCAGCATTTTAGATTTAATAATTATAATTTAGCTCTCACGACCCTACATACACTTTTCACCAGAGCTTATTTGGACCAACGTAACAAGGCGCAGAGCCTGTCACCGTCTGTATTATTGATAGTAGATTTAGAGGTTTTCAATGTTAAAGTTATACATTTTCATATCGACGATAGTTGTCACCATTATTTAGTCTACAGCATATATAATAGTTTACAGCTTTCTTTATATTACAGTATAGAATTTGCCAGCATTGTTTACTTTTGGAAAAACAATAATTGTACATTCCAGGCTCATAATTTAAGGCAATAAAAGTAATAAACTCTGTTTATTCAATAATCTAACTTCTAGTACAATTGCATTTACCTTACGTTAGGACTTTTTTCTTAAATTGCTCGGCTTCGGTCAATATTTTGTTTCATGCAGATTAGCCGAAGCAATATAAATCTTGCGTAACTATTGGAGTACTAGTCGTTCCTTAGGTCGTGACGTCAGGCCTTCGTCGGCCGGGTGCTCTAATCTGACGTGTTGCCACTTACAAATGTACATCGACATGATAGCACTGGAACGCTGCTGAGTTATGGTAATGCACCCAGTGATACTTTGGACCATTCAGAGGTGTTGCATTCGGAAACGTAGAAATATTTATCTTAACGACATATAAACATAAAGATGTCCACTCTAGCGTCACAAAAAAGCGATTGTTGTTAAATTTAATGACGCATTAAATAGAATAAAACCACCTGACTCATGATAATTACGATATAGAGTAAAAGCAGACGAATTAGATTTGTTGTTGTTACTAACGGGGTCTATATTTTACGCCGCCCTGGATCGTAAAGTGCTAGAAGGTTCTCAAGTCTATTCCAAGGTGTCAAGTCCATGATGATTCTGTATAATAAACGCATTTGTTATTTAAAAGAAAACTGCTCTTTCAGCACATCCATTGATTTACAATAATATTTCTTTTGTCAATGTCTAATTGATAATTATTATTATGCCTTGTACTAGTTTCAGAACACATTAATTGTTATATATTATTACGGGTTTGATCAAGTGAATATGTCCTCCTGGTCGATTTCGACCACGATGACAACTTCCGAATACTATCGGCAGTTGTCAACTGCTCATGAGATATTACAGTGGAGCAAGTATATGCGCAAATACAAAGGCAGTCACTCGTCTTTACCTTCCTATATCATAGCATAAGGCAGGGTAAAGATAACTTTACATGTGTAAAGCATATGCGATAAGATCGGAGGGAGAGTCAGATCTGCAGTCTCAGAGACACGGGACGCAGTACAACACGAGCAAAACCTAAAAACAATTATTTAGTTTTTTTTTGCAATAATAGTGGCTTCGGCTATCAGTTAAGTACACACAGTCGTCACATTAACTATGTACCCTACAAAATATTGTGAAAATATAGAAAACCAATTATTAATTTATTCCTTCTCCATCTTTCTACAGCATCATTACAGTAATACGTTGGTACCTTTTTTTGGTATATATATAACGTGCCATAGATGAGCACAAAAAAGAAATCCTGTGTGTATGTTGCAGCAGGTAGTCATCTGATTATCCGGAAAACATGTTGTATTTCGTTACTTTACAAACACAAGCGATACTAGTTAATTAAAATAGGGATTAAAGGACAGAAAACGTATGTATGATGGAAAGTATTTAAAAAAAATCCTTTCAGGGAATTCTGTTCGAAAGTATGTCATGGTGGTGTGCTTCTTTGCCGGATTTCTGGCAGATTGCCATGAGATTATCAATGCAAAAGAAGATTGCCAATAACAAATCTGTAGCCGTTACCACCCAGCATAATTATCTAAACCTATTATTCGTTACTATAAATAAAAAAGCAACGAAGCAAAAACAGAACAGCCAATTTTTTAGAAGAACTTTGCTTCGTGTATTCGTGTACTCGACACTGAAACTGAAACAACCATTTTTGAAATTTATCTCTGTTTTAATGTCCGAACTACACTCCAATACTACTGCACCGATTTAGTTAGAGGTTTACAATAATATACGTTAGAGGGAGAGTTCAGCGGTGTTTAATTATCATGCTGTTGATTTTAGGGGCAAGCAAATTACAAGCAATAAAGGACTTCGCTTTTGGTTTTAATTATATTATGGGTCACTGTTACCTGTGTTATTACTGTACTCCACGCGAGTGAAAACGCGGGCAACGGCTAGTATCTTAGAGAAATATAAGCCGTAATTTTTTTTTAATTCATAATCATTTACGTCTTACTTGCCTTATCAGTGTGAAGTGTAGTAGTTATAAAATTATCCATATTTGTATAACTTTTGTACGTGGTAGACCCTAGGCTATACCGGGGTGGAAGGTAATATAACAACGACAAGTAATGGCATCTTGTGATTCTGCGTTTCGTTCGGTGAATGTATCCGAAGTGGGCCTTCGGTTACCTCACTCACCGAACAGAGGTAGCAAAAGCCGCCACTAGAGTGTACCACGTACAAAATATTCCCAAATTAGGTCTTATCTTGTTGTGTATTTACACTATTGTATATGTTAAGCTAAGGTAAGGTAAGATATGAAGCAGTTAATCTTTTTGAATAATTTTATTGGAAACTTAGTAAATCTATTTAATTTGTTCGCTTTGAGAAAAGCCTCACTGTCAATATCGGCCTATTCTTTTAGTGTGCAAGACGGGTAGTATTAAAGTAATGGTTCCTGAAATAGCCGATTTCAGATTTCAAGTTGAACGGAATCTCACGGATTGGTCAGAATTTAGACAGAAATTGGTAAGGATAATTTAGATTTGATTTATTTATTCTTGAAAATATTCTATGGAGGGTTCGAATTTTGAATTAATAAAGTTTAGTGCTCTAAAAGTGAGACTTCGGTGCCTGTATGTTTTTTTTTTGTTTTTTTTTATTGTAATAATGCTATGGCATATAATGTTAAATAGGTGCAAATTGTCAACTTCATTTTAAATATTTTTCTTAAAACTTATGTTTTGTACATTAACTAATCCTTCGATATTCTTATTCTGCCTTTAAAATGATTTAGTTGTTGGTTCATGATTCAATTGTTTTTTCGTTGCTGTGTTGGAGGTGTTGTGAGAGGCGACTAAGAGCTAAGACGAATATACTGAAAAATCTCATAGAAATCTGCGAAAGCAATACCGACAACTAGGCTTCATCATCACATTCCATCTACCGGAAAGATGAAAACTGGGGTTATGAGTCTAATATGAATAGCCTTAACTCTTGTCTAGATCTATGGATGACACTTGTCAGTGATTGTAATATCATAAAATTATAAAAATTAATAATTTGTATCTTCAAAGTTTAGATTAAAATTTTAAATATATGAAAAAATGTTGTGAAAATAATAGAAAACAAAATATATAAAAATTATCGGTGTGATAGGCGTTGTAGTATTGAGGTAAATATCGGGATATTTCGCAAGCCGTACACGTCCATGATTGGTCATTTCAGTATATCTCTGTTAGACGCCATGCGAATCCCGAATGAATTACGTGAATTGTTTATACTCGATGGCCGAGGGGGGATGGTGTTACGGATAGTCGGTAAAAACCATCAAATTAATGTTATTAATGCTATTATTAGTATTCTCCATTACCTATTTCCGAATTTATTAGGACGAAGCGTAACATATAAATGCCGACCGCACCTTCACGAGGTACCTCGTTGGCTGGTTCGGGGGACAAACGATGTGGCAGTCGGAATTAAGAAATTGCATAACTCCTTCCTGAATATGGTTCTCGTCAAAAGCGATTGATCGGAAAATGAGCTATTAACGTCTGAATTGTTGGCGGTTTTGCTCTATACACTATTGTGCTGTCCAACTATCAACAAATAATAACTTTTTTTTTGGAAAGGCGGGAAATGAGCAAGCGGTGCACCTGCTGGTAAGTGATTATCGTCGCCCACGTACCTCTGGTGTTGCAGATGCGTTGTCGGCCTTTAAGGGTATTTGGGAGATGTGAGGAAGGATGACGAGGGGGATGGATGAGCCTGCGGTTACCTCACTCGCCAAACGTAACGCTGAAGCACAAGATGCCTCTACTTCACGCCGGTGTTCTGCGACCCGGACGAGCACGCCCATTTGAGCAGCAGCAAAAGCCGCCGCTTGGATCTACCACGTTGAGAACTACTACTCGTATGTCTGTTGATAGTATGTTAAGATGGTACGGCTACTGTTTTGTAGAAGTACTGTCTGGTTAGGTATCTGTTTCTGCCGCCAATCAGCTGTGCAACATACTTAAGCAAGATAAATTTGATTATCAATGTCAATTCTGTTTTTTTTTATCTATCACCGTTTCGTAATGAACTTACTCCGACGGAGAAGTAACAGGCAAAAGAAACTTCAAAGGTATCCTCTTTTTGTTTTTTCATTTTCTCATTAACTGTGATTTCAAAAGCCACTGAAAACAAGCTACAGGAATGATCCACAAAATGAAACCATATGTGCACTACAACCGCGCAGACCTTTTTTATTACTTTACACTTCCAATTATGACGCATGTGGCAGCCATTGCCTTCCAAAAGGTATGGAGTTTTAGATAGTGTCAACAAATCTGGAACCTGCTACGATTAAAGTTGTTTGCAGGTGTTCATAGGTTCCGGAAGCCACTTACCATCTATCGCAAGTATAAATTGCACTTAACGTCTGTTAGCTCGTTTGTCTTTTTGGTATTATAAAAGAAGTTGGATCTATCCCGTTAGAGATCACAGACGTGAATATGCTATTGATGTGGACAGAATTAAGTCAAAGCGTGTGACTGTATAGGAACACGTAAAAACATTTACCATTACTAGTAGATCCCACTGTAAGTCCGCCATTAACCTGGCTTAAACGATTTAATTTTCGACTTTCCCCCAAACATATCGGCCAGCATTCGACGATACCTAATCACGACCCACGGACAAGATAATCCTCTAATTTATTGGCCATAGACAACCGACACTGTCATCAATCGAATTGATATTGTGGTCATACAGATTTATAAAGTTCGGTGCTAATGAAATTATATTGAATGGTCATAAATAAAGTAATGACAAAGGCCTCGGTCACCTCGGCCACAATGATGGCTATTTACAATGGGCATTTGGGTTATATCCCCCTGTGGTCACAACAGCGACCACCCTTAATGTTTGACAGTTTGCGGTTTTAACAAGCAAGGTACTGTTTGAAAATTGTGATGTCATTTATTGGCAATAGAATTTATTTATGTGATACTACGTATGATGTAATTGTGTCTGAAATAACGTACAGAATTAACCTAAAATAATTTACGATGAGTGAGAGTAGAGAGAAATGTCATCGCTGCGCATGGGCATTCTCTTATGAAAAATACTATCGTCAACGGTATTTCCGAACAGTTACGACTTAGGGACCTTCAAGAAAAGAGCCTATTCCTTCCTTAAAGGCCGGCAATGCATCTGTAGCTCCTCTGGTGCTGTGGATGTTCGTGGGCGTCGGTGATCACTTACCATCAGGTGAGCCGCTGTTTTTGTTCTTCTATAAAAAAAAACTATATTTGTTTTAACTGGATTTACTTATGAAATCGTCCTTACGAGTAGTCGAAGTAAGAGTGTTATAATGACAAACTCCTTCTGGCCGATCCCGGTCTTAGCGACTACTTTTGAATGACATAAACCTGCGCAGACGTTAACTAGGTTGTATTATATTGCCACGAGTGTACGCAACGATAAGATTCACTTGTGTTCACTTTCCCGTATCCGATGTAACGCTAAGCATGAAGATCGAAAGGGTTTGATGCAATGTAACAGACACGGGACGCATCACAACAAAACCAGTCGAAAACCGATAATTTATGTAATGCACAATATTGTCTGGTATGCAAACCCTGGACTAATTACTCTGCACTCAGGTACGCTTACCATTAAGCCACGCGGTCGCTTAAAAGAATAAAAAAGGAATTAAAGAATAGAGAAAAGCAATTTAATGTATTCATGTGGGAAAATATGAAAATACATTAAATGTTTCAGTTAAAGTTAAACTGAAAAGAATGCACTTGCATCGGATTTTGCCAACTATCGGATTTATGAACAATGTATTGGATATTTACACTCGTTATCCAGTACCTATCTAGGATTCTCTGTCCTTTGGTAACTGGATGGTAGAAATAAAAAAAAATATCATATACATTTCGGGGAATCCCTCAACTTTGAAGGGTCAAGTACTAACTAGTCTAGAGGAACATCGCCACTAAAATCGCAAAAAATATTAAATGTATGTCTATTAGAAAATAATTTACAAAATATATTTCCGTGGTAGCCTAGTGGTCAGACTGCTCGCTTTGGTTTCATAGTGGTTCGATCGCCAGTGCCACCAACATGTTAAGCGTCGTCACTCTATCTTGTGGGGACGTCCTTCACTGTGTTTTTCCGTACGAGGTTGCCACTTGAATCTTATTTCCCTAACGGTTGTTACTTCTACGAGCTATGTTGCCGGCCCATTGCCACATAGCTCGCATTAGCTAGTAATATCCTATTCAAACTCAAATAAAGATTATTGTTTTCATTATCTTCAAGGCTTTTCCTTTGGTCGACTCCTTCCGACTCCTATGGGAAGGAAGATGAATGATAGATTTTCTTAAGTCACCACCACACGGCGAATTATTATATAAAGTTTATAATTATTGTTTAAAACCAATGCCTTAGATGAAAAGAACGAATCTTATACAACAGTCGCAATATCATTTCACTCAACAATTTGAATGAGTAGAGTTAATTTAGAGGCGGAGAATTTATAATTAAAGGACCTTTGAGAACAGGATTTCAACTTCCATTGGTTCCGTGACGTGTCTAAAATGTTTGTGGACAATCATCTGTAGGGGATCAGGAACGTAGGTAGCGGTCGGCCTTCCGTTAATATCGCCGACAGCGGGGCACCATTGTCACTGGACCTTTTGTATCACTGAGGCTGCAATGCAATGACCAAAAATCATTAATTTTGTATCACAAAGCGGGAACCCACAAATCGAAGCCATGAAAAAACTCATTCACATCGGCCACTGGCACAGGTTTGAATATTTCTGTCATGCGAGGTTGTGGTTTGCTTTTTATTATACGTATTACGGCGAAAATGAGAAGAGACTAACTTTATCTCTACTCATAGCATTTTTGTAAGAAAAATTAAAAAAATCTAAGAGAAAAGAATGTTATAAAATTTCTGTTAAAACTTTGCCATTTATAAAATATATTTTACCTCTTTTATACGTACTTATCGCTCAATTTGGGATCGATAGTGGATAAATGAAACTAAATGTAAATAAATTTGTATAACTACATTTCAGCAGTAATTATTGTTGAGAAGTACATGTACCTATCTACATTTTTAAAATGTTTGCAAAGTCTTATTATTAAAGCTTGCTACCTCTATTATTAATTAGAGAAAGCACTTCTAAGATATTTTAATAAAATTAATTCATATGATTGATTTTTTTTAACCTCTTACAATTAGTGCATACGTTTAAATTCTTCTGTAAGTCATTACGATGCAACTCTTATTTAAGTTTATTGGAAATTATATAGACGATGGTTCCCTGTGGCAACCCCACCATTTTGCTGTTTTTTTAATAGGGTTTGAAAATCATAAACGTGAGTCTTCTTGATTTTATGTGGTCCCTGCGACCCGTAGATAATAACATCAATCTTCGTCGAAGAACAAGAATCTAGCCGCGTTTATACTACTGAGAAGTTATAACATCTCGGGTTTTCTTCACACACCATACGTGAACAGCTGTGTTTCTTTTTTTTTTGCTGGTATTGCATGAAAGCACCTCGATGACGACAAAAACACCTCGACGAAGCCGATCCAACTAACAACCCAAAAACCAAAACCTTAATGAAACGTAACTCTACCTTGTTGTTATTCCCCTATATATGTGTAATCCATAGTTCTACAAAAGTTGAGCTCAGGCCTCCCACGTAATTTGTTCAAATGGGTATTTCTTAAGTGTTTAGACTACTTAGTACTTATATCGTTTAGTTAATATTGACCACTAATCGCAACTTTCATAAGTTTTCAAAACTCAAAACAGGTTCGACATGTGGAAACTCGTTACTGATTAAACGATGTTGTAATTTTTAAATAAGTGGAGGTTGTTAAGTGACCTATACATTAATTTTAATAACCAAAACAGTATTGAAATTGTCGTAAGTCACGTTCTGTAAATGGAAACGTTGTTTAGGAGGTGAAATGTTCCCGATCCCAAGACGACTAGCGGTCATTTCATATGTTATAAAACGAGAATAATGCCTCTTTTGTTTTGGTCTGGTGTTTAAGGCATGTTAGAACGTTGTACACCAGCGCTTCCTAAATTTAGATGTCGCATGGATCATGAAAATATGATTTTAGTTTGTTACGGTCAGTAAGATAGATTACTCTAAACAGGAATAAGTTACAACACTTAAATGAATTCTGTAGTACCGAATAACTACACCAATGACAATGACAAAATAACCAATAAAAATACCAAGATCGGAGGACAAGTAAAATGCTAAAAAGGTGGGAGCCGTGGTAGACGTTTGGATTCTCTCGGCGATAGCCTAACCGGCTATAGAATGTGGGACATTTTTTCAATCTCAGGAAAGTCTAATGTACTAGACTAATGAGTAATGATAAATTTAATAGCTATTTAGAGAGAGATAAAGCTAATTTCCATTGTTAGGATTATTTAGCAAAGTCAGTGACACCAGAAACATCACTTATTGTTTTACACTATTATGGAAGTAAACTTTAGTCAGTATTTTTCCAATAGTCTTCTATTTGATGAAACCAATCTTGACTTTGTTCGCGATTACTTTCGAATTTAAGCAATTATTTTATTGGGATGTGTGATAAAATGATAAAGTTAAGTCGACGTTGTAGGATTCCCGTGCACGAGGGTGCTTAGAAGGATATCAGATATTTTATAAAAATAATATGGAACATCGGGGCTCAAGTACACTCACATTTGATCGAATTTGTTTGCAGTAGGTACACTTGTTATAAGTAATGATTTCCAATCTTCTGCATCACCTAGATTTCATTACTCATATTTTTACAAGCTTTTATACTATAAGGCACATTTTGTTTTTCGAATAGTTTGAGAAACACTGACGTAGACTAAACGCGACATCGATACGAGCTGTTGTTGCATAAATCACGTTGCCTTTGTGATTAATGTCAACGTTAAAGCGTAAAGATTCATATTTAGTACAGCGTTAGTCTAAACCGTCCGTGACAAAACCGACCGGATTAACCAGACCTATAAAAGACGACGAAAAATAAAAACTTTCTGCCCGTTGTTTACATATCGCTTCCCATATCTAATTATTTAATAAAATCCGATCATAAATTCAAAATTCATCTGACTAGTTAAAGAACATATTAACTAGGGTTATGTCGGCCGAGACTTGGAGGAACCTTTACTAAGTTATTAACTTACCAATACTTATCATGGTTTTTCAAATAAGTAATGTTACTCGGTAATATCGTGTTATGTCAATTAATATTTAAAAATGTCGTTATTAAAGTACCTGTTGTATCTGATCTCTTACAATGATAGACCAGGTTATATAAAATTATAAACATTATTTGGGATTTTTAACGCACATTTTGTGGTATTCTATGTCATAAGGTTTTCTTATGAATATTTATTTATACATACATATACTACGGCATTATATATATTTTGATCAATTATATACGATGTACATATAGGACATATAAGACTTACACTACAGCTATCTACTAAACTGGCTGATGTTCTGGTGCTTCGCCACGGAATTACACAATGTATACGGTCTAAGACGTGCACGTTAAGGTGATTTTTGGTTTTTTGTGGTACAACATGAAAAAGCTGAAAATTTCTAAGTCGTTTAATAGGTTACGTCTTGTGTACTAGATAAAACTGTAAGTCAAATTTAAGCTGGTATACCAAATCGTAATGGGGAAGTGTGGTCTTTCCCCGGTTGAGCAACAATTACCAGCAAACGTTTCTTCATAATAGCTTTATGGTGCTATTTTACGGCGGTATTCTGGAAGAGGGTGACCCTTCCTCTGCATCAGATATTAATATACTCTTATTCTTAGCTAATAACCTATAAGCCAGATTTAAGTTTGTATTTTGGTATTCTGTGGATGAGAGATCACTCCTTGGTTGAGCCAAGTCATTCGCGCTGTAGTTATAGTATAGCTGCTGTGTAGCTCGTCCACATTTACCAGTAAACGTTTTACTGGAGCAATCACTCCCCTCATGACATATAACGGCATAATGTTGCCATTTTATACTAGTATTCTGTGAGAGTAGTCCTTCCCCTGCCGATTCTCATATAAAACAGCAGCTACATGGTAAACAGCAGTAATTTGAAAAATAGTTCTCTTGGTCACACTATGAATCTATGAGCCAGATTGAATCAGTATACATGTACACATAAAATATGAATAGTGTATTTATGGTACATTGTACGGAATCCCGCATGTATAAAATAAAAGAAACTTTTGCGTTTTAACTGTCACCAAAATATTTAAACAAACCATCCAACTATTGATAATACGCGTAACAAATGCGATTAAAACCTTTATTCAACCGGATTCAGATTCAACATACGAGTAGATGTTTGAGGTAAAATTCGAGAGCAGAGAGGAAAAAAATCGTTTTTGTATTGACTAAATTCGCTTTATCCCGCAAACCGGAATCCGCAGTCCCCTCCAGACTAAATAATGCTAATCATAATGGCATTACATTCATTCGAAATTCGTCAAGTATCCCGGGATCGGTCCGGATTCTCATCAGAGTTTTTTTGCGTTGCTTTCCTTATTTACGCTAATCCAATCCGAAGCCGCGATTGTGTTTGATAATTAAAAGAAATTAGGCTTATAATTGAATAATTCATGGTGGAATCGTTTAAATTCTGTAAACGGTTTTGTTTAGTTGCTACCTGTTTACATATTTTATTTTATTTATTACAAAGTGATTATAGTACGAAATAAGAAATATCAGTGCGATATCAGGCTCTAAATAATTAAATATGAAATAAAAACACCTTACGGTCTTCTTAAGATTATTTCACCTGTTATCTCTCACGGGGTAACGATGTTAAAACTCGAAGGTATTATTCAATATTTGCTATTAGTTGACTTTACTCGTACTCTTATTGAATTCTGCCATCAATCGCTCACCAAAGCCTTGTCAATCACCAAGTTTGTTAGTCTGCACCTTTTACTTTTACTTGTTACCTTTTACTCTTTTCATATAATAATAATGTATCATTCTACGAAACAAATTATTAAAAAATATACTCAAATATCTATACTTAGTGTAATATGCAAAATAATACATAAAGGAAATCAGCAAAACATCAACCACAGAGTGATATACACATTCGGCTGTAGTATACCCAGTCCAGACAACAATATAACTTTAATGTCAGCGTTACAAAGTACAACCATTAGCACAACTGATGCTAAATATTTTGACGTTTTCTACCGCCAAAATATACGGCTCTTTAGGGAATTCGAACGTTAGGGACAGTCAATAGCAGACAGCTCGGAAGATCGATTCGATTTATGCGTTTTTTTGGCGGTAACACAAAAGACCCTATTTATCGACAGATAATAGAATCGAACACACGGGGAACAGTTGGTAGGAATCGATTCAGCACGTAATGTGGTTAGTTATGGTGATCAAAATCACATGTTGTTTTCATTTGTCATTAAATCACGACCCTCATCTAGCATATGTTATATGTTAGTAAAATTAATGTAAATTTAAAAAGCTTCTAATTAAAACATCGGGATTGTGTTCAGGTTGAAAGTTACTATGAATATAGAATTATTAATTTATAAATATTACATATATAAAAACACTATTACAATTTTATAAATACGAATACAACTATGTGAGTTGATTATAGAAACGACAAAGGGCCTAACATTAACTTGTTTTAATTAATGAGTAACAGAAATATTCGAATTCAGTGCGGAGACGTGAACTTATGATTGAAAAAGTTTTATGAGTAATTATAAGAATATACCTTTGCGCTTATAGTGCCGTACTTGATTTATTGGCGACATCAAACGACTGAGGACGGATCCGAAAAAAATCTATATTTGCTTCAGTCACTCGAACAACAGAGTAACAGCAGGATGCGTGTGCAATAAAAAGTAGATTAAACATTTTCAGCGGTTCGTTTTAAATACGACCAATGTAAAAAAACCTCTAGCTTTCTAACTGCTTCCTCCGCTCTGATCAGCTTTGTTTATACTGGCGAGGGGTAGAGTATGTCTAGGACTGCTGGTATAGTTATAAGAATCGAATGACGTGGCACCAGAGCTGTAGTGATTTACAACTTCCTGAGCGAATGGGCGTCATTCGCACGGTACCTGAAGA
Source organism: Bhutanitis thaidina (assembly GCA_029286595.1). Taxonomy (NCBI): domain Eukaryota; kingdom Metazoa; phylum Arthropoda; class Insecta; order Lepidoptera; family Papilionidae; genus Bhutanitis; species Bhutanitis thaidina. Next base: position 11,287,969 of record JAGSMS010000006.1, on the reverse strand, counting down.
GACCTACATGCGCTAACGATGCTGTAAAATTTGCGTAGTAGTCGTCTGAACAATTTCTACAAAGTTGTGTTGGGAAATGGGCAGTTTTGTGGTGTGAGAATTTCTTCCTTATATTCCTACTAAATACACCTACCGACTGTTAAGAAAGCAATGTATAATGTTGGAAATGGTAACCTGTGGTAAATTTAATTTATATTAATACGATCGCAGAACGAACGATTTAAAAAGTACTGTACAACGTAAAGAAGATATGGAAAGAGCTTAAGGTTGCTCTCATTTATATTGGTTTATATTAAGGGGGATAAGTGGGAATATACCAGCCTTATGTCCAAAGGTCAACCTCACCTGCACGTGATGCACCTGACTAATGCATGCGGCTCTGGCGACCAACCGGTGGCGGAAAATTCATCAGTACCTTTATGACAAAACCCACAGACTAGTGATGGGTAGCAGCAGGGTACCGGCACTGTGCTTACCAACCCGCTTATCCAGCATTGTGTACAAGGGCAAAATTGTATGTTATTTATGGCGCTTTAGAGGCCTATGTCCAACAATGGTCTTCCAACAACACAGATTGAAAGAAAATAAAGATTATTAGTATTTGAAATCGTTATTCCAACACTTGTCGAAAACCATGATTTTTTATGGATTTGCCCCTAGTCCACTTTTACGACTTATTTGAAAATAGCCTTTTTTGGCCGCCCCTACACTTCCGAAATAAATAGAAAAAGTTTTATTTCGTTGGAGTGTTACCATTAATTTTTATTTATCGCTTTTCATTATTTTTATGTGCATTTTAGCATAAGACTTTATGAGTAATGAGTCTAATGAGTTAAGCGCATCCGGCTCATGACAAAACATTAAGTTGTGTTGTGTGCTCTTGCGCTTGGTCTCTATGTGTATACTAAAGTGATTACGTGTGAGGATGTCGAGATACCACTAGATGGCAGTAGTTGTTATATCGCACGACGTTAATTATTCGAGATCTTTTATGTTTGCAATTATTTGCAGAATTAACATATATGTTTAATAATAATAAATAAAACAAACAAATTTTTTTTTAATTGTTTTCAGATTCCTGTTACAATTTTTTCTCTTGGCTCCGCTTGTTACTAAATTAACATACATTATCTAATCATTAATAATTAAAAGTGTTAAAATCCGTAAATAATAGTTTAATTTCGAATGTGCAGTATTCCCGTAAATACAACAACAATAATCAATACGTCTGCCGTTAGTCCAAAACCTTTGTAGAACAAATAAGGTATATTTGTTCTAGGATACTAATTAATAACTAGACAAAGAAAAAAGTTTTGAGTGGACGACATTTTATGTTCTTAGTCGTGCGTTAAGTACCAGGTACTCAGAAGTGGTGAGGACATTCCTCTTGATCAGTTAACTTTGAACGATTTTTGTTTTATGCCGACGAATGCGCTAATCAATGCATTTTCTTTACCGCGGCTTACACTGAGGTCTTTCAAGTGCACACTTCCGAGTGCAAAGTGATGATTGAGATAAAATTATAAAATTTAAAAATAGAACCACTTCGAATGTTCTCGGGAACGATCGGATCTCATTGAGGTATTGGTACCTTTGTACGGAGGTGAATTAATTTGCATTGTTGAGATTTTCGAATATTATGAAAGGACCATTTATATAATACTAGTGAGGTTTGTGGCTTTGCCCGCGTGATATAAATTTGGTCCCAAGGAGACTATTAATCATGATAAAACGTATCTATTCGATATCTTATGTCTTGAAGTATCTCTCGACTAAATTTTAATATAACCTTTAAACATACTAACTTTCTTTAACTTAATGTGAACCTTCTTAAGGTAAATGAAATATATTTCAATGGTACGATAAAAGATAAAAGTTTCAAAGGCGTTCTTACTAAACTATTTAGGTCTGGCCACAAGGCATGAACTACTCAAACCCAGCTCAAGAACAATTTTCCGGGCTCCATAAGAGCTGAAGAGCTGAAGAGCTGAAAAGGCTCCGTTTAGTCCAGATCTGAACCCGTTGGACTCCATACTGTGGTCAGTACTAGAACACATTGCCTGCACAAAACTTAACTCCGACATAGGATTTCTCAAGAAATCTTTAAAGCTAGCAGTGACTAAATTCCTCAGTGAGATTAAAGGCCTGTATCAAAGCCAAAGAGCGGCCACTATGAATAAAAATGTTTTTAATTAATCGCTTAGACTTAGAATAATATTTACCCATTACTTTTATAAATATAACACTGTTTCTTAAAAAAACATATGCATTTTAATTTGTAACATAACTTATGACCATACTAGGTATACATATTATACATAAAGGAATCTGTTATGTTTATACCTGGTAGCACAAAATAGCGTTCTCGTCGTTATGGAACATATTTCAGAGATTTTACTTTAACTTATTTTACCCGACTGCCCCAGAAGGAGGGTTATGTTTTTCGAGTGTATTTTTTCAATATGATATGTATCCTAAACGGTTTGATTCGATTTTAGCTTAATTATGTGGTGCCTTTAGATTTGTCTTCATTGTGGGAGTGATGCGGTATAATATTTAAATATGGCTTCTGCGATTCAAAAAAAAAGACAATAAAATATTAACGCATACGGGCTTTTTTCATTCATTTAATTGTCACTTGTTTGCTTTCCCCTTCTCTAATTTAACTTGTATCCAATCTATAAATATCTGTATTGTTGGTGACGACTTTCCGTTGCTTGGTTAATGTGACGATTTAATATTTCCCGAGCGCGTTACTATTAAATGAACTGCCTCTAAATTCGCAACTCCTAAATTAGCGTGCAAATTTAAACCCGTCTGATGAGAAATACAATAGGTACAAGGCCATTGGTGTCATATTCGTGGAAGCTTTGCGAATTACGAATACCAAATATGTATTTATTATGTAGTACAGACTGCAGGAATTGTAATATTGCATATATAATACACTAGTAGGTAAATAAAGACAAATGAAAACATGTTAGTAATTTGTAATGTTCTTAAAACATGCTTCTTTTACTCTTTCACCTTACTGATTAGTTATTTCAAATAGTTGCGATAGGATGGGATGGGGACACTTAAGCTGATGATGTCATTATGTGAGCAATTTGACAAGTGCACTGATAAGCCACGGGTTATCGCTGTCGAAATTCGTCACAGATACAGGTAGTTACGGATTACCTGTAAAACAAAGCAAATTTGTGGGAAGTGAAGATGTTGAACAATCGACTATATAAATATTTTTTGGAGTCATCCGGCTAAAGATAAGGTAATTTTACCTTATTTATAGGTAAATTATTAAAGCATTAATTGGAATGATGTGTAGTTAATTTTAAGATTTGATATCGTTACACATGAAAGATGATAGTATATAATTGTTTATGCCGCTATGTAATCAATAATTGAAAAGAAATTTAAAATGAATAAACTTTTCTCTAAAACCCTATTGAAATTTTATGATTAAGCAAAACAAACAAAGTAAACAGCGCCATGTTTATAAAAGCTCGCGAAGCGCGCTCCTGTTCATGCCAATCTTGTGGCGAGCAACTTGTTGCCGTTGTGAACTTTCAAGAAGAAAGAGACTATGATATCGGTCTACCCTGTCAGGGGAGGAGCGTACTCGCTGAGAGCCGACCGGTCGCTCAACTCCACGCGAGCCGTCAGTCAGTCGCTTCTCGCACTTCGTCGAGAGTAGTGTTGTGTCCAACATCGCGCACCGCGTCCGTTATGCGTCGTACTTCGGAACAAGTTTGACGGGAAATTCGTGAAGTTTTCCGAGCGCTAGACTAGCGAAGCGATGTGCGCGATAACACCTGCCCATCTAGTGACGGTTTAAATTAAGTGACTGTTGAAAGTGAAGTAAACAAAATGCAATCGATGGGATTATTGTTGTGGTATGCGGTGTGGTGTTGGATGTGTTTGGGTGCGGACGCCGCGTCGTTAACGAGTCGAGTGGCGGAAGCACCGCAAGAGTGTGAGTGGCAGCGCGTGTCTGGTGGGCCCGGTGAGCCCACGCGTGTGCAACTGGCTTGCTCACTTCGAACGGCAGCTGGCGCCACCGATTTGCTCGCTGGTCTCAGTACATCTCAAGCTCAGCGTATTACTGCGCTTGATTTACACTGTACTGATGTATTATTTTTCGAAAGCTCTCTCGATGTTGGTAGAAGAAAAGAAGAAGGCACCGAACTCCTTTCCCGTTTCCATAATCTAAAAGAATTAAGAATAGAGTCTTGCAAAATCCGGTACGTGCCATCTGCAGTTTTATCGCCACTTAGCGGTCTGCGCACCTTGAGTATACGTACTCACAACACAGATTGGTCTGCTATGTCTATGGAATTTCATAGAGACACTTTTCGAGGACTAACCGACCTCAGAAGTTTAGATTTGGGTGATAACAACATATGGGTACTCCCGTCAGAAATATTTTGTCCGCTGTATAATTTGAAGGAACTGAACGTTACTCAGAATAGGTTACAAGATATATCTAACTTAGGATTCTCGGACTGGGGCAATGGGCCAACAGCACCCGGCAAATCTTGTAACACGGTGTTGGAAACGTTAGATATGTCACATAACGAAATAAGTGCCTTGCCAGATAACGGCCTGTCAAGTTTAAGAGCACTCCAAAAACTATTTTTACAAGATAATAGGATATCAACTGTTGCAGATCGTGCGTTCGTTGGACTGAGTGACTTACAGATTCTTAATTTAACTACGAATGCACTCACGGCGTTACCACCGGAGATGTTTCAATCATCGAGAGACATTAAACAAATATACTTAAACAACAATTCATTAAGTGTGCTTGCACCTGGTTTGTTGGAAGGACTGGATCAGCTGCAGATATTAGATATGTCCGTCAATGAATTGAATAGTGAGTGGGTGAATCGAGACACATTCTCGGGATTAGTGCGCCTCATTGTTCTGAACTTATCACATAACAGAATTACTAAAATAGACTCATTACTGTTTCAAGACTTGAATAATTTACAATTTTTAAGTTTAGAATTCAACAACATAGCTCGAATAGCCGACGGTGCATTTTCAAATTTGAAAAATCTTCATTCGCTTTCTCTTGCGCACAATAATATTATCGAAGTGGACAGCAGTCATTTCTCAAATTTATACGTACTAAACCAGTTATTCCTCGATGGTAACAGAATAACGAAAATTGACTTACGCTCTTTCGAAAATATAACGAAGCTGCATGATTTGGGCCTTAGTGGAAACCAGTTGTCCGAGGTCCCGGAAGCCATAAAGACGCTTAGATTTTTAACATCCTTAGACTTAGGCATGAACAGAATAACAAAAGTCACGACTTCGCAGTTTGAAGGTTTAGATGATTTGTATGGATTGCGGCTCGTTGGAAATAAAATTGAAAAAATTTCGAAGGATACTTTCGTTGCTTTACCTTCTTTGCAAATATTGAATTTAGCTTCAAATAATATTGATCAAATAGATGACGGCGCTTTTTCGTCCAATCAGCAATTAAAAGCAATTGGATTAGACGGAAACAAGTTAGTAGATTTAAAAGGCATATTTACAAACACGCAACCCCTTGTTTGGTTAAATGTGTCAAACAATGAGTTACTATGGTTCGACTATAGTTATATACCTACAAATGTTGAATGGTTGGATATGCACGAGAATAAAATTGAAAAGCTAGAGGATACATACGGCTTAAAAGAATCATGCAATATTAAGATGCTCGATGTAAGCTATAATAAAATAAGAAGTCTCGATGAATTCTCATTTCCGAGTAGCGTAGAAACTATTGTTTTGAATAATAACCACATAGAAGACATAAATCCGGGCACATTCTTACAAAAGTATAACCTAAACAAAGTCATACTTTATTCAAACAAGATAAGAACGTTAGAAGTCGGGGCATTTGCCATATCAGCTGTTTCGGAGGACAAAGACCTACCCGAGTTCTACATCAGCGAAAATCCATTTGAATGCGACTGTACCATGGAATGGTTACAGAGAATTAACCAATTAAGCGACCTCAGACAACGGCCGAGAGTAATGGATTTAGAAAGTGTAAGGTGCTCTTTAACGCATACACGAAATAAATTGGACGTGTATCTACTTGAAGTAAAGTCTTCGGAATTTTTGTGCAAATACGATTCACACTGCTTCACCCTGTGTCATTGTTGTGACTTTGATGCCTGTGATTGTAAGATGACTTGTCCAGATAATTGTACGTGCTATCATGATCTCACCTGGAACTCCAACGTCGTCTATTGTTCGAACGCTGGTTACGATCACGTACCGGACAGAATGCCGATGGACGCGACCGAAATCTACTTGGACGGAAACGACTTGAAAGATTTAGGGAATCACGTATTTATTGGTAAAAAACGACTGCAAGTTCTTTATCTCAATAACAGTAATATAAATACAATACAAAATAGAACGTTTAACGGTATCGAATCATTGAGAGTGCTCCACTTAGAAAATAATAAGGTTGAAGTACTAAGGAATACGCAGTTTACACGGCTGCCGAATTTGAATGAACTTTATTTGAGCGACAACAAAATAAAAGTTATAGAGAATGACACTTTTAATTACCTTCCTTCGCTGGAGTATTTGAACCTTGACAATAACGGTTACGTGGATTACATGCCGTGGAGAGTCATTACAGACAACAATCCTCGCACGCGTGTCTCTGTTGATGGAAACAACTGGATATGTGATTGTAAAGACGTAACTCAGTTGAATCAATGGCTAATAAAGAAATCGAAAGATACCGAGACCATGATGTGTTACTTTGCTCACGGCCATTCAATGAATAAAACTATAGCAACGGTTGCAAAAGAATGTAAAACTGAGGCTACTACCGAAGATACTGGAACTGAGACTCTAAAACGATTATTCATCGAATCGAATGACGGCGTTGAAAATTATATTCCATATATCGCCGTTGTGTTGATAATAGTAATCATACTCTTAATAATGTGCGCCTTTCTATTCATGTTTCGGGAGGATTTTAAATTATGGATGCATTCAAAGTACGGTGTAAGGGTTTTCAGTTCTACATCAAAAGATATGAATGATAACAAAAATAAACGTTTCGATGCTTTCTTTGTGTATAATCCACGAGATGAAGATTTTGTGACACGTGCGGTGAGTTCCGAATTAGAAAATTCGGGTCACTCTTTGTGTCTTCAACACAGAGACTTACAACTGATAGAGAGACGTTCAGGCGACAGTTTAGTTAGTGCCTCGGAAAGCTCAAAAAGACTTATTATTGTGTTATCGATAAACTTTTTAGAACAAGAATGGTACGCGCCAGAATCGAAGGCAGCTGTACAAAGTGCTATCAATTCAGTGAATGTTAGGCATAGACGTCAAAAGATAATTTTCCTTGTAACCACGGACTTAAGTGCTATAAACATTGACCCAGATTTAAAAGTGTTGCTTAAAACGTGTACAGTGATTGTGTGGGGAGAGAAAAATTGTTGGGAAAAGTTGAATTTTCGGTTGCCCGACGTGGACGTGACATTGCCAAATCGAACGCTTCATAACGCTAATAACATGAAAACTAGTAATAGGGAGGCTTTTGGACGTCACGGGAATTTGAGGTATACAGCACCCCCAACGTCTCAAGATCCTTGGTACAAATATGGGATGGCTCCTCCGATCCTGATGATGTCGAGTCCCATGCATTCGACCAGTGCAAGTGCAGAAGTCTCAGCTCGGAGTACAGAGGATGAGACTTGCTCTGTAGCTAGTAGCGAAGGTCGCCCTGATGATCGACTGCCTCACCATCATAGCTATGTGTCCATAGACAATCACCAGTGCGAGGAGCGACCTCTTAGGCCAGCCCAACAAATTCCCATGTCTAATACCAGACCCAGTAATGTGAGAAAGACTTATTTTGTTTAAACTAATGTAAAATGTGATTTATTTTGTATCAAGTGTAAATTTTATGTAATACTGTTTATTACTTTAATGGTTATAGAAATGTGAAACTATTTCGAATCGAAATATTCTAGAGTTTACTTACTAAGTTGGTGCTCGTAAATCAGTCTTAAAATTGTATATTTTCTTTTCAAAGTCGTACTTCAAGTACTATTCATTTATAAATAAGAAGCGTTTGAAAGTATCTATACCTGTCAAATTAAAAATATTCGTTCTCTACCCTTTCCCACACAATTATTTTCATAAGAATATTATGCATTCCACTTGTTTAACAGTTATATTATTGTAATAATTGACATAGTAAGGTTCCTGATAAACATAATCTTGTGAATAGCAAGAGGTTATGACTAACTTGTGATAATGTTAGGTACTTATCTAGAGTACTATAAAACGAATGAAATGGAAAGTGTAAGGTACTTGAGTTATAAGAGATGTAAATATAAATTATAAATAATAGTTATAAGATAATGCTGTTGAAGAACTGAAATGTACCCTAGTCAATTGTAAATAGCGGTTTCTAAATATAAGTTTATAATTTGTGATGTAATTTTTAGCTAGAACATGAAAAAAATCGTATTTATTACGCTTCCAAACAAGAATATAAATAAATTAATATTTTATCTACTACTTAACTTTTTATTTACATTAACTCCCAGTTAAATCGAAAGAAATTAATAATTAAAAAGCATAAAAATAACGTATTTCATAGTTACGAGCTTTCAAGTCGTACCATTCAATTCAATAAAGGATTCAATAAAGTCTAACTAAATAACTGATTAACTATTAAAATCATCAAAATCATCTATAATAATTGGAATCAATATGATTTTTTTTTATCTCAAAGTTAGTGATTGAATTAATGAGACACTTGACACGTTTTAATACAAAGAGAGTTAGAATAGCGTGTAAAATTTAACTAGTATAATTTAGTTTATTATTTTGATTTTTTTATATAGCACACATATTACGGCTCCACATTTATTGCGGTAATAGTCTAAAAACTAAACACGAAACAATAAACTCACCATACATATCTTTCATTACATCATCGCATTTATTGCTTTACGTAATAAAATCAAAATGACTGTGTCGGAGTGAGCGTCAGATAAAAAAAAAATTGTTCATCGACATAATCAATTTACCGAATCGCGTATTCGTCCGTCCACATTCAGATGTATAAATATTTATTTTATCTAAATTGATCGATCGGGATAAGATCACGCCGTGCTCTGTACGATTTTAATTTAAAGAGCGACCGCGACGGCGCCCGCCCAATGCCCGCTGCGAAACTATAAATCATTGTCCGACGGGTCGAGGAGGAATAAACAGCACTTTAATTGACTTTTGAATGCACCTCAATGTCTCTTAGTGTTAAAAAAGTCTTGTGCGCATGTAGAGCAATTGATTTTGCTATTTTGCTATCTGTGACGCAGCGATTAGTCTTGTTCTTAGTTGAAAAAGAAACATATACTCCTAATATATATTGTAACATAATCATGTATCATTGATGCTTATTTAAGACATTAAGTTGTTTCAGCTTTTGTTTTGCCAACACTTTACTTATTATTAGATTGTATAAATGACAACTGATATTTTACGGCACTACATGGATTTTAAAATAAAGCATAACCCGTGTTATTAATAATGTAGTATCATAGTGGTGAAATTAATTTTGATATAGATGTAGAAGGTTTCGTATTTACTTCTTACTAACAGACGCACACTCTTCATTATACTACTTTAGTGCCTTTCTAGCGTCTTCAGCGATTTTCTAAGGCTAGATCTGTATCTAAATATAAAAACAATGTCTAACACAACACACATCTATTTCTAAATAAAAACTAAGTCTAAGTAAATCTCGAATCTTTGAAACTCAAGATTAGTTTTAAGTGTAACAACAGAACTTGTATTGTTATTAACTATATTGACTTAGACTTTGACTCAGTAATCTCTGACATTACTTCAACGAACAAACTTACAACCTTTTCCTTTTTATAATATTATTTTATATATTTATTTAATCTTTATTGCCATTCCTTTATACAGAGGGTCATAAAAGGCGGACTTATATAACATAATGCCTAATTACGTTACGGAATTTTTCTGAAGTATAATACGTGTACTTTAGAAAACATACAATAAGGAAGCTACTAAACGTTAATAGAAATAATAAGACAACATCTGAACGGGTAATTTTGGACTATATTTTTTAAACTTAGTATAAACTGTGGTAGATTCCCTCTTTGCCTAGGAGTCGTCTAGGTTGGTACAAGACTCTTACCCATTTCTGTCCCCAAATAGCGGTGCAATTATTGTTGTGCACCGGTTTGAAACGTATAGAGAGCCAGGCATAGTTACCGGCTGTGAGGTATTCCATCTTAATCCTCAGGGGTGACAACGCATCTGTAACCTTCACCGATTGAAGTGTCCACACCAGGTGAACTGTTAGCTCGTTTTTCATGCATAACTAATTGAAATAAACGGTACAATTATATATACACAATTAATTTTGTTATTCGTTACATGTATCAATTTTGTTTATTTAAATTATCGATAAACACACTGTTTTCTAAATTAATACGATTTTAAGTAAAAGATATATTTAAAAGTAAAGTATCAGCCTATAATGCGAGAGAACAAGCCATAGACACTGGATACCAGTGTTCATTGATAGATTTCATATATTATTTGTATACATTAAACTATCGTTTATTAGACACGCCTTCACCATTATCACCAAACACGTAGTACCATTAAGACCGAAAATTAAAATCAAAAATTTTACCGGAACTGGGGATCGAACTCGGGTCACTCACGACAAGCCTATACTACTACTAAAGAAATTGAAATACACAGCTTGTAATTTAGAGATATTAGAGAATAAATAATTTAGTATAACTTAATAGTGGAATGCTTTCTTCTGATACTATTTTACCGAGCAATGACAATTCGCTCTGAGATTATTCATGCATAGCAAAAAGTTGTGACTCTCAGTTTAAAGCGCTCCACTAAACCTTCGCGAATTGTCAGCCATGCTTGTCTTTATTTGTTAAAAGGGCGAATATATGTACTTTTGGAGCGAAATTATCAAGATGCTGCTTTTAGATTGGAGTTTGTATGTTACGTTTCTATTTTAAAGCATTTGTTGTTAAAATTAAATAAAACAAAAGAGCTCTTACGACTATATAGTCGTAGTCGTCGACATTTTAATTCTTTTCACTAGAGTTTATTTGGGACAACGTGAGCACGTCGCCGTTTTAATGTCCAGTCTCAAGGATAACGTGATACAGGCTCTACACATAGAGGATCAAACTCTAATCTCATGATTCGGAGTCAGACTGATCCCCTAACCACTTGACTGTCGTGGCTTTTGTATTTGTAAATTGAGTCTTCTTTTCCTTTAGCCAGTGCCTCACAAGTTGGTGGACCATTAACAAAGTAATGGGAGGAACTACCCATACGGTCATGTCTGGTACGCAGTTTGGCGATTGCAGTAGTAGACGCTCTTAAACCTTAAACCTCGACTGTCATCGGTTTTCAAATTTCTTTTCCAAATTCCAATTCTGGCATATATAAACTGGTTATTGTGCCGTTTATCGGGAATCACCATGGATAATACATGAATTGAACGAAGAAAGACTAGGTTTGTTACAGTACTACACTGAGAACTATTCAATATGATACTTTAGACGTTTGCTTTCATAAACAAAATTGTCCCTAAAATAAGAGCATAAAGTTTAACTTCTTACGATGTTCTTCAGCTATCTAGCTGATACAGTTTTAAAAATTAGAACTTTCTAGAATAGTTATAAGGCACTTTTGAATCAGGTAAATGAGACGTAGAAAGCGGTCTATTAAAATACCATTAGTGTAACATGTTCGTATATAGCCTACCTTATACTTGATACCTACGGATTTTCTTTCGGCTGTTTTTTTTTCGTCTGAGGAACCTCAGTACGAAAGGGTGGAAGACTGTAAAAAAAAATTATTGATATTTGACAATCGATTTGACAAAGACACCTTGACAAAGAGGTATTCTTTTATGTTGAAGAGTAATTATTAATTAAAAGACTATTTATTATCTTTTAGGATTACAATTATTTCTTTATTATGAGTCTATTTAAGCTCACTATTGAGCATAGCCCTCTCCAAGAAAGCGTAGGCAAAAGCCCGGACCCATTTCTTAAAAGGTTTACCCACACTCATCACGCTGGGCATGCGGGTTGGTGAGCGTAGGGCCTCTGTCATGCTCCCCATCACTGTTTGTGGGTTTTCCCAAATTTGTATCGATTTTCCGCTATCAATCGGTTCGCCTCGTTTGGTAGTTAGCACGTGCTGATGAGGTTGGCATATGGAGAAAAAGGTGATATATTCTCTTTATAACCCATTACAATAGTAATTTACAAAAAAATAGGTAAGTTTAGTAAACTAAACTTATGCGTGTCTTTCCTTGCATAGCCTTGGCACTTTTAATTGATTTTTTTCTCTTTACTTATGTTGACATAGAGCATCGACAGAGCCTTATTATTTTTGTAATTACTTACCGCGGGCCGCTTACGAAGAGATTCGTGGAGAGCAAGTTGGCTCCCACTTATGCATTTGATAGACCGAACAATCAGTAGCAAGGAGTGCGATGAGCGCAGTCGGTAGATACAAAGGTTAACGCATTGTTTAGGTTTCCGGACATAGGTCGCGCAAGACATTTATTGTATACCGTTAGCAATCCGGTTGCTTCTCGACTATTACACGTTATCGGATTGTATTATTTTCTCTACGTATGTATTTTCTCTTATCTATGACAATAGTTATAAACTAAGATTTTTATTAATGTACTTAGATAGGTACGTATTCAGGCCAGTCAGTGATGAATCTAATTACTTTTTTATACTTACACTATACTTTGCCGGAGATTTCACCCGCCTATTATCTATGAGTGATTATTTTAACTTGGGCTTTCTAAAAATGTGGAATTATTTTTCAATTGATCCAGTATTATTACGTAAAAATCCCATACCTATCAATGCCGGGAATGCCTTAGTACATATGTATAAGCATGTTTAAATGGATTTAATTTAAAAGCAATTCACGTAATTTGATGGTTTTTTTTACAACGTTCCGTATGTTTCCAGAGGTACTACAGACTAAATTATATTTTACTTAATATTGTAAATGAGTAAATAGTCTTTCGTTCGATCGCGCTTTAAGAATTGCATCCATGGGAAGAAAGGGAGTGGCAGATACTTACGCCTCTACCATATTGCAACCTTTAGGATATATTGTAGTGGTCACGATGGCCGAGTGTTAAGGTGATCTGTCTCCCCTCGAACTCGATCCCCTATGTGAAGTGCTCGTACCAATGAGTATTTCGAAATTTGTATACGATTTGTATCAATGGCCTGAACGCCAAGGCGACAAGTTCCAGTCCAGTCACGTGGTGCTTAATAAGCTCAGGTGAAAAGTAGAAAAGTAGATCTCCTCAGACCACCTCAGTATTAGGTATACGGTCGTGAGATGTTTGCACAGTTCAAAAGTAGACACAATAGTTGGGAAAAGTGGGTTGAAAGGATTAAAAAAACTCTGACCACCCATCTGATATTGGGTATACGGTCGTAAGAGCTTAAATTATATTATTATTTTAGTGGTAAATTCTCATGGCACTAATTAAAAAAAATAATTCCGATCGATTCCTTTTCTTAAATTTAGTCATGAAGTCTTCACAAACATTTGTCTTTTGATTGCTTATTGATATTTAATTATATCAATATTTCTGTAATTAAAGCTGGCGGTGAATATTAACGGCTCCGTTATTTGTAATTTTTACTCGTTAGAGTTCTTTTTTTGTTATGTTAATTATATTAGATGTTTGCCGACAGCCAGGCTAAGGGGGCTTATACCAATGAGTATTCAAAACTTATATACGATTTGTGTCGATAGTCTGAACGCTAAGACCGTGACTGGTTGCACCTGTCACGTTGTTCTAAATAAGCTATCGCGAATAGTGGCTATCGTCTGACCACCCCAGTATTGGGGTTTAGTAGACACTAGACATACAAAAGTGTGGAAGTGAAAAAAATAAATTTTAGTATCTTTAGACATAATCAACGTACTTAATATGTATTTAAAAAGAATATAATTTATTCTTTTCTTATCGTCATTAAAAAAACATAGTTTATGATAGATTTCTTGGGATTACTTATTGTTTTTCAGAATTTTAGGCGACAGTGAATAATGCTGATAATAAAGCCTTCATAGACGCCATTAGAGATGAAGTCGTTAAACTGAACCACGTTTCATCGCGTAATATGAATTGTATGATTGACTTAATGTAAAATATAAAACTGCTAGAGGTTAATAAAAATAATATTTATTATTAATATGACGTCTTTCACTTTCCCCAGTCGCGTGTGTATTCATTGGCAACGGCGAATATCTCAATCACATTCACTGTAACATAACACCCGATATATTCAAATATCCGTTGCTCGAATTTATAAATGGTGTCTATCGAATCGTCCCGTGTCTAGGCGCGGCCCATCCATTCGCGCCAGCCATGTTACAACTCGTCCACTCATCACCTTTTTTCCCCGGTGCAATACGATACCCGATCGTTTATAGACGGCGTGCTATCCCAAACCCGTTCTAAATGAATGTGAGACATTGAGAACTTAGCTGGAAAATATTCAAAGTCGAGGTGAAAATTGATTATGCGTCCGGCGGAGACAAAAAGTGGAATGGCGCGATTAGTTATGTCGTCGCCGGGCGTAGGCCGCGAGGAAACAATAGATTGGTTCTGCTTTATGATTCTATAAACATTTATGCCCCTATAAATGGCCTTTTAGCTTTTCGTGAAGCTAAGATTGTGATGTTATCGGATGCTGGATGTGTTTATTATGAAAGTGTTGATGCATAATCATTGCATAACGGTTGATTCTTCTTGTTATCACCATGATCTTTATTATCATTATCACCATTTCCCTTGATTACAAAGTACGGCCCTGAGTAACTCGTAATTATTGATTTCTCGATTAGACTGCGTTTTATCTAAATTATTATTAGCCGTAAGATTAATTAGAAAAAATATGTATTATTTGTATTTGTAAAACGACAAGAATCCAATGACCAGAGCTTTTACGTTTATCTTGGGACTTGTATAGTTATCAACAGCTGTTATTTATTCTATGCCAGCCGTAAGGCCTAAGGATGTGACTAAGGTAATAAAGGAATTAAGTTGTAAACATGTCTGTTATTATTTTAGAATGCCGCCTATCAAAGTTTATTTATTTATTTATCAAAGCTACGCTCACAGAACACGTACTATAATACTTGAAATGTTATACACTCTGATATGAGTTTTCATGACTGGCATATGGCCAGAATGAAAAAATAAATACTAAAAGGATGAAAAATATCAATGCTTAAAAATTTTTGCACCTCTGCCTCTAAAATCCTCGATACTCGTACTTGTGCACTTCTTTACTATTAACATTGCAACCTATCACAAGTCCACTACTGAATATACGGCTCCCCCTAAGGTTGCCAAGAAACACGGTCCAATTTCATTCATTGACTTCCCGCAATACTGTGCAGGTAGTCTCTCCATCTTATTAGGGTTCATCGTACACTCCGTTTGAGGGCATGAGGTTGCTACAATAGAAAAAAAAATTTAGGTTGTCAATTTTGCTGGTCATATGACCGGTCCATTGTCACTTCAGTTTGCTGATTCTTACGGTGTCTATGATCATATTTTATTATCATTCTACACTCTTATATTTGTAAATAAAGTTTGTCATCAAACACAGCATTAAATTTTTTATTATCAACTTTTTGGGTTATGCGTACTCAGAAGAATTCAATGAATGTCTTATCTTGGTAAATCGAAATATCATCATTAATTATCAATTGTGACATTTGAGCTGAAATATTTCTTTGTTTATCGGCTAATATGTTTTTTATTTAGTATTTTTTGTCTTCATAATAAGCCTGTTAATTAATACATATAAATATAATTTTAAATCGCGCCATTTTCATTAGTATTTCTAACTGTGAATGATAATAAGTAATCGAAGAAATCATAAATACTTGTATTGGGCAGCAGCAACGTAACTAATGAAATACATTAACCGAACAGTTTAAGAGTTATGCGTAGGATGTCGGGACGTCGTTGTACCTAATAATATATTTATTAGATAGAGAACTGATGTTACTTCTACTAAAAATGTTTCAAATGAGTTACTTAACAGTTAAGAGAGGATACTAATGAATGACCTGAGTCGACTCGGTTTCCTAGAGGACATTTCAAGGAATGATCACGTATGTATAATCATTTTTGGTCATTGATTTGGATTTGGAAAATACCTACAGGTTTTTAAGATTAAAAAAAAAAAAACATTTTTCACCTACTTTTCCAAATGTAGTAGAAAATTATAGATTTCCATAACACACACACACACACAGCCGCCAATGTTATATTAAGAATAGCATATTATTAGAAAATTAGTTGCCCTTTCCAGTAAGTGGCGCGATGAGTAAATAATTGAAGACAACAATATTTATTAGTTTTATCGTTATTATTTAAAAGTAGTGAATCGCGCTGTCTATACTTTCTACAGTAATATTTATTTATTTATACTTAATGCCTTTTGGCATCCTCTACCAGTCAACCCAGGGCATGAAGAAGTGTTGTGATAGATGCATCAAATTTTAAATAATATAAATAGCGAAAAGACTAATCGAGAAATTATAATTAAAATAAATTTAAATGTATAAGTATACATATCTACACAAACACATGAATATAAAAATACATATATACATACAAACACATTAATAAAACATATTGTACTTAATAAATACAATTCTTTTAACTAATTTAATACGAAAAGTTGTGTAATTACTTGCCATTTCTTATAAAACTCAATTTCTAAGTAAGTAAAAATTTTCGGGAACTATGTGGTTACCTAACAGTGAAATAATATTTTAGATGGTCTTTAGATGAGATGGTGGACTTTGTGGTGGTTTTGTCGTTAGCGATGGTGCTGCAATTAGACGCTCAGGATTGACCAGGCATTTTGTGAGATACGGTGTTTTGGACATCAATGGCAAGAAAGTAGGGGCAGATTTTTCTTATGTGCCCACCTCACGGCATCGTTTGGTTATGTATGATAAATTATCTATTTATATACTATCCACCAATCCGTTAATATTTTTTTTTCACTCCTATCCTTTAATTAAAATATGGATATTTATCACATCACCGATTGACCAAGCCACTGGGAATCTTAGTTTGGAGCTAAACGAAGCCTGAGAGTGTCCGCTATAATATAATTATTAATGTATTTAGTTTTAGTTAAATTTTGGCTTAACTTCGAATCAAACCCAGAACTCTGAAGTTTAGTGATCACTGATCTATTCAATTTATTTTTACGACTTTCATTATACGTCATAAAATTTAATGTCGTAAAGTAAATAGTCGACCTACTAAAATATCATAAAGTAAACAGTAATACAAAAGTAGCCATGGATACTAATAGAAAATTAATCACGTATTCAAAGTAATTACCTACGTTAATATTTGTACAGTGGTACAGATAGCATTATGAAGCAATTACTTAACTACTGTCTATAGATACGTTAATCGAATTAGTGACGTCATACTAATTTACTTATTGTACTTATTTGGCACTCTTTTAAACCGGCATTGTGATCTAGTTGAGATATTTTTAAAATTTTATACAACTTAGTGCACGACTGTACACTATTATATTATTCAATTTAAGTTTTGAATGTACTGGTACCGATACAACTTGTAACAAGTTTTTTCCTCATTAAAAATAACGGTTTCCGAATAGTTTATTTAAAACAACAAAATTTATACATACGTGTATTACATACAAATCAAAAAAATGAAAAATGTGAGATAATATTAAAAGATATTAAATAAAAACAGCACAGGTTTTCTGTAGTATTATGTTGTTATCTTTATTAAAACTTGATAATTTTTATAAAATTTGTATAATATGGGTAAGTAGGAACGAATTAAAGTTCAAAAAGGTTATTTACAACCTTTCTGTTTTATTATCTACTTTGTTTTTCGGTGTAGATCTATGGCGTTTCTTTTAAAATCTAACTAGTAGTTTAAAAGTTACCCAATGCTCAAAGTTCAATTTATAATTATTAGTACTGCAGCTGTTTCCGTTCAATGGGTGGAGTTAATGTTTCAACAAAAAAAAAACCGCCTCACCGTTATTGGTGGAAGGAAAAGATATGTCTTGGAATTACAAATTTAAATTCGCCGGGGGAATACGTTGAAAGGCGAAGAATGTATCGCATATGTTCGTATCTACTAATAATGAGCTCTTTTTTGTTGTTGTTTTCATTTCGATGGGGCTACGGTGGCATCGGAAGCTTGTAAAACGTTGGTTCGTAGTTTAGTGAGCCTACTGATCGATTATATTCGTTATACCTTTAAAATGTTATTGCCATTGCAATATATATATATGTACAGTACAGGGATAAAATATTTTTTAGTAAAGACTTAAAGACATTTTTTCCTACACTTACATCTACACACATAGTACATGATCAGGGGTTACATAATAATTATAAAAATAACAAATCAAAACAAAAAAAAACACATGAAATAAAAAATAATGCTATAAACAATAAATTTATATATATCACAAGGAATTTGTGTGTAATACATATGGGATTCTGTACTTTACTGCTACTAAGGACCATTTCTAATAAAATTAAGAAATAGAAAAATGGCCAAATGTGCTATTATTAAGGATGTTACCACTCTGATGTTACCTGGGTGGCTCGCGAGATCGAGGTCGGATAAATCGTATATATTTTTAATTATTATCCTTGATCAGTGCTAGGGTAACCTCTAATTTCTATTTTGATACACGTTATGAGAAATGTTCGAAACATCTGCAGATCATTAGTCATACAAATCCATGGTATTAAGTGTTAGTTTTTATCTCTAAGCGGGTAGGATGTGATGCGTGATTTTGGAGCAACGAAGTTTTGCGATAATACCTTGTACGTGCTACGGGCTTCATAGATAGTAAAACTTGTGCCGAAGTTCCGTGATGTTTTTGGTCCTTAAAATAACTTTACAACTATATTATCCACACATGCAAATATGACATACTCGTAGTTTCAAAATATATTGTTTTTAAATGTAGGTTCACAAAAAAAAAAAACTAATGTACTATTTGCATTAGGATTTCGATGTGTATGTTATATTGAATAACAATACTTTATGAATATAATAATAATATGTTTGTCGAATGATAATTTTGAGTAACATCTGTAGCGAATCTCTGATAGGCAACCAAGATGGCGATTATGGCAGCGGAGACTTAATAGGTTGATAATGATGGAGCATGTACATGTACTATAAAAGTTTGTCAGCCGGCATGATGCACCACGCACAAATGAGCAGCGCCAATCTTACCTGCAGTTTAATTGCAATATAAGAAACAACTCGATTACTGTTTGAAATATACTTTATATCGATATTTATGCAATTGTTTCACTGTTGGCATTGTTTTTTCTTTTTTTACTTTTTTCTACTTATTGCAGTGAGTTAGTGATAACATTTAATTATTAACCATGGATGATTGTTAACAATGCTTATAAGCACACTCGTCTGTCGTTCATACGGGTAGACTGAGATTTACGTGGTAAAGCCAAGCAGCGGCTTTTGCTGCCGCTCGAATAGGCCGGCTCGACCGGGTTGTTACCACGGCCCCGCAGAATACCGGCGTGAAGAAGAGACATCTTATGGTTCAGCGTTTCGTTCGGTGAGTGAGGTATCCGGAGGCCCATTGCCACTTCCTTATCCTCCCTTCCTTCTACCAAAGACCTGCAGCTCCTGCGGTGTTGCAAAAGTACGTGGGCGACGATAATCACTTAACATCAGGTGAACCGCTTGGTCGTTTGCCGCCTTTGCCATAAAAAAAAAGATTGCGGATTGCGGAATTTCACTAGGCACGCAGAGCGTAGCCAAACGGACTCCCGCAATTAAATTTCGGCTCTCCGACTGAAGATAGAACGTGATAGATGACGAGCCTTTGCTCGGATTTCCGCCCGGAGGTTGCAATGAGATATTCAAGGTTTATTCCTTATTGGCCTTTTACGACATCCACGAGAAGGGGCTGACAGATTCGTACACCGCTCCCACACAGCAGAATTTATACTATCAGCACTTAAAAGCTTAATTAACTAATTTAGTGGTTCCTGTCGAGTTCGAGTCACTCGCGTACCTACTACCAAACTTTCGGATAGGCGCGAACGATAGCACTTCTGAACTTTTATTAGAACGGATAGAACATTAGAACGGATACCGAATACTTTTATTTACCAAATGTAATGCTACACCGATCCATGAATTTTAAAACATCATAGACGTTAGAATAAACAATCGGTCAGAACCGCGTAGTTAGTTTGGTAGACTGTTGGAAGATTCTGCCTATGTAACAAAGGGCGCTTGTGCGAATACATGCCTTTAAAAAAAAAACATGCGTAAAAAGGTCTTATGAGTCGCGGTGTAGCAATTACCTTGACAGATCTGATGTTGAAGTACGAGCCGTGTTCAGGGCCGAGGAGCTATTTGATTGCGTCCACGCTAATTGGGGTCATGTGGCTCCACGAACGCAATTGTAAATTTGATGATTTATTTACTACGACATGTAGCGTACGTTGGATACGTGTTGACTTAATGAATCATTATAAGATTCTGTTTTTGAAATGTTGGACGTGAGCTGTTGAACCGTTTGAAATGAAGACGGATTCCAACGTGACGTTTTATAGTTACGCTTTACGTTGATTCTTTGCTGTGGAGGAACGAGTTGATATATCAAGTATAATCGCTTCATACTTGTGCATACGTATGCAACTAGATGGCTGCAGAATAGAAGAAAATAATATCTATTAGAGTTTTGAAATTATAACGAGAAAAGTAAATTTTTTACAGTGTACTTTAAGGACAGGTATATTACTATACTAAACGTCCACGCATTGTTACTATGTGTTGGAATTAAATGCAAATGTAGCAGCCAATAAATGTAACACTGTCAAATAATACTCTTTGAGACAGTTTTGGAGTTAGGAAGCGTCCGTCACTCTGCTCTAGTGCGGGTTTATGGACTTTTTACTTCCACAAAAACTAGCATACAGGTATTTTCACATGCATAGCATACATCTTGCACGTGACAAATTTACCACTAAGAACTAAAAATTACAATTAATAATTGTAGTGATGACGTCATTGTGAAATCGTCACGTGCCGGGCCGGGCGTCCCGAGCAACCACGGCTCTGCAATTTGATATGATTTTGTTTGTCATTATTCCAATACTGAACACGACATTCCCGTAAAATATGTTATTCATGAAGCTCCTCCCATATGAGTTTGTTCCTCCAAATTGCCATGGTTGGCATGCTTGATAGGCAAT
The DNA here is from genome assembly GCA_029286595.1 of Bhutanitis thaidina. Lineage (NCBI taxonomy): Eukaryota > Metazoa > Arthropoda > Insecta > Lepidoptera > Papilionidae > Bhutanitis > Bhutanitis thaidina. The sequence continues at coordinate 11,266,582 of JAGSMS010000006.1, read as the reverse complement.
CACAGTATATTCGGACTTTGCGTATTGCCTAATGTACTTCGGTGCATATTTAAGTATAATAAATGGTAGAAAAAAATATCAATATCATTTAATTATTTCTAAAAGCCATGAGAAAAACAGACATCTGGCCACAAATATGATATCGCATTAATGTTTTGATCGATAATGGACCACCAAGCAATAACACGGGCTTAGCTAAAAATCTGGCATATGTAGAGACTAAATAGGGGTTACACTTGTCACAAAAAAATATTAAGTGGATTGAATTGAATATGATGATTAGGACGCGGCTTGTGTCGGGTGCGTTGTACTCACAATACATAGTTCGTTAAAATTTACCCCCGCATGATATCATTGGGAAGTGCGTGGAGTGGAGCTGTTTTCGTTATTTATCTGATAAATAGTATAGGTACGTTTGGTTTAATTCTATTAATATGTATAATGAATTTTAAGATTAATTTAAACCTAAAAGTTATAAATTGGCTCTACTTATTAAATCTCTATAATCAGATAATAATACATGTATACTTACACAAAAATTCAGGCTCGTAATCCCAAAAGGATAGGCAGAGGTGTCACATGTTGTCATCGGATGGTTATTATTTAATACCACTTGGAGGACCAATACTGGGCCAAAATTGTATACACCATCAAAACGTGAAAGGTTATCAGGTCTTTTGATACTAAGCACAATATCCCCGAAGTTAGGCATCTTCTTTCTTTTATTTAACAGCTTGGTTTCGCTGCTGGATATAGACTTTTCCATGAAGGTGCCTACGAAAGCCTCCAACCCCCAAAGCTGGACAGACGGTTTGGTAACTGCAGCGCGGTACACTCGCACTGGAGATTCAGCTCCCGTCCTCTAGTGTCTTAGAGTTGGGTTCGGCATAGTCAGATTGATTTTTTACTATCAGTCGGTAGCCAGAGTCATGTCTGTTTGTCAGGGCGCAAAGCGTGCAGGCGAGGTTCACATTTGGAAAAAAAATGGTAAAGCACGTTTGGAATGGGCATCAGGTAAGATATGAAACAAAGTATAAAGCAGATAATCAATTTAGGCGTAGTGGTAATGCTCTTCAGATATCAAGATTGCCTTTTTATATTCATAGTCAGGTTCAGTTTGTTATGATTTAACTTTTTTTTTTGAACACCAGCTCAACCGGATCTCTGTGCCGCACAGTCTGGGACTGTGGCCGCCCCGCGCGCACTCATTCCCTTTATATTTCGCCGCCGTAGTGCTCCTGCAACTTGTTCTAGTCTTTTTTATTTCGGTCACGGTCCTTGAATTACGTAATTAGCGGTAACTTATTGGAAGTTCGGGGGCGTCCTATTGCTTCCAAACGTGATTAAGTGCAATGCGGAATGATAATATATTTGTGTATAGGTAATCTTATTTCAGAAGGGAGCTGGATACTTTAATAAGAGAGATGCTATTGTGGAAAAATCTTCAGCGTGCTCAGTATTTGAAGTATACTTTTATAAACATGAAAAGTCTAGACAATTTTTTTTACAGAGATCTAGAAGTTTTTTTTCGAATATTTTAAGATCCTATTAAGATAATAGTAAATGGTTATGCAAATCGATTAGGCATTTTGGATGTTTTATCGTCGCCAACGGTCGCCAACGTTCGCTAATAGGTCTTGTGGTGTACCGATGTACGTCATCCATACTTGAGCTGAGCTTTTCGCTGAAGTATTCCTGACATCCGAATCCATGTACACCATCTGTCTAATCTGATACCAAAGCTAGCTACATAAGAAAAGCACACGTTACGCCGGTTATACACCGCTTCGTTTTCCGTGCACCCGTGGCCATCTCTAACGGGCCCCACAATTACGTAGCTCAATAGGTGGGACTCGCAGATGGAACAGAGATTGATTTCGTGCAAACGATTTCACATGGCTCCATCGTTTATCGCCTGAGGAGTGATCATTGTTGGAATCCGTCGAGCTATGATTTGGACGTAACGGTTTTATCTACGTCTGGTGATGCTAAATCGTCATCCAGCCCACATGGCCATGCTGCTAGTAATGTCATTATATATCCAGAATCAGCTTATCACAATCTTCATCTTATCGTGTCTGGAGCGTTAGCGCCACATCACGTTTTCGGGAGCCAACTTCATACATCCCTTTCGAATATTAACGGAAGTTGCCAATTGGACAGGTGAAATAATAGTGCCGTATATATAGACGCAAACACAACAGCACTAACTTGTCTTTACCTTCCCATACAATGTGTTACATGTGTCCCATACCGTATGGCTTATTCGATAAAATCAGCGTAACATTCAGCCCCGAAATCCTATAAATTGTGTTATACTCAAATATTAGTATCGGCTGGGGTTGGAACCTGCGCCCCATGACTCTGCTCAGCAGTCAGGTGCTAACCATTAAGCCATCCGTTCGTCGAAAGTAAACAACAGCCTTCCCTTACTTTTGACAGACTTTTTGATCAAAAGAAATTTGCTTGGTTTTTATTTTATTAGTTGGGCGCAACTAATAAATTAAAACAAGATAACTGAATTCTAAAAGTCAAAGTCACAGATCGGTATGTGCTAGTTTTATATATGAATAAAAAAAATAGTTTTTTGTACCGATTTGTCTGTCTATCGATTAGAAGGGGATGTGCCAGTTTATAGATAATGGTTGCTTGTGGTCTGCGGTTCGAAGATTTTGTTCCATTGTGAACAGAAAGTAAAGATTTAATTGAAGCATTTTACAAATAATTTATTTAACTAAATATTTCTTTTTATTATTTAATGTTACGTATTTTCATTATTAAGAGACTAAGAATGGGACATGTTTTGGTATTCTACTATTTTACTAAAAAAAACTGCATATACATAGCACCTGTAAAGTAACTATCGTGCAAAGTAATCTCATCGAAGTAGGCCTCTTTGCAATCACTACATTAATAAAACACACTTGTTGTTGTAATAAATAAAATATATTTATCATCAAGTGGTCACATGTGACCTCCATCATTCATATGTTATTATGCCAGCATCAAAGCTCCGGGACGTAACCCCGCGCTTTCCTTTCAAACGAACCCCAATAAATAAAAAGCGCATTTGGCGTTCGCTCTGAACACAATAGATTAAAAAACGCAGTCGCATAAAAAGCATCCGTGGTTATCTATTAGTATCTAGTTAGAGTTACACACGCAGATGTTACAAAAATAATAATCCACCACCATCGCGTGCACTCACGACTACCAACCTAAGAAAAAAAATCTTTACCTGAACGTCGGGCTTTAAATACAGGAAGGATTTGACCCGTTAAATAAATAGATGATTTCGGGACTGCTTGTTTTCTCCTAATTGTTTTTTAAGACGTCCCGTAAGTCATTCTATATCCTTCCTACTTTAAGGTCTAAATTTAGTGTTCGGAGGTGGATTAAGGAATGATCACATATGTTTGCATTAGAAAACATTACGTATTTTACATTTACATTTACACACAGAAATACACGTAATGGGTTTATATATTTTAAAATACTCATATATCAACGCAATGATATTAAATGCAACGACTGCATTTAAGGGACACTATAGACTTAGCAATATATAAAAGATAAATATATTTTATTGATCCTATATAGCTACGATAGCCGAGTGGTTAAGGGATTTGCCTCCGAATCACATTACGTGAGTTCGATCCCCTGCACGGAGGGCGCGTACCAATTAGTTTTAAGAAAATTAAGTACGATTTGTATCGTTGGCTTCGACACTAAGACGGCGGCAGGCTCACCACTTGTCCACACACATTGTCCCTTATAAACTCTAGTGAAAAGTTCATTGAAAGGACTAAGATTTCTAGACATTTAACCACCCCAATGTTGGGTATACGGTCAGGAGAGCATACTTAGCTGTGTTGTTATGATGAGCGAAAGTCAGTATTTTATTTGCTTTACTAGTTACTTCAAAATTTTATTTCTATACACGAACACGTCCATTTTATTAACGTCATAAAAAGTGTAATAAGGGTTTTATATCTACCTCTTTTGTATATGTCGAGATTATTAAGATAGATTTATAATATGTGTAATATTAGCCCATGGCCGCTGTAAATGATACGTATATAACTTAGTATAAGACGACAGCTCTTCGTGTAAGTAACGTAAATTTTCAGAATGCAAACTTGCAAAAGCTCCAGCTGGTGTTTACATACGTAAGATAATACTAAGACTTAGATGAAATCGCACCTGCGACTATAATAACTAGGTATACGAGCAAGCAAAAAATATGCAAACGGATAGATGTTTTTTTCTAAGGAAACATTCTTTGGTAGCAACAAGTTAGAAATTTCCTGCGACACACCCATCTGCTATTGCCAACAAATCGTTTCATAAAATATCAAGTTACTAATTTGTACACAGAGTCCTTTGTAGAGTCGCGGATGTTCGAGGTTTGGGAGATTTAAGGGTGCCTTTTTGTGTTTTTTGAGCCGCATTACGAGATATTGAATGACTACGGAGGGCAATTAATGCGGATTGAACAATGGTGGGTACGATGGGCGTACAACCGAGTTCCGACCGGAAAAGTTCGATCACGATTCACAATCGTATGCAACATGATACCGTGTGAGGTGAAGCCCACCTGTTTCGCTACCACGTATGTGCAAACCCTCAGAACGATCAAAGCGGAGTGTGCTTTTGCTATAATTATGTTATGGAAATTACATCGCACGAATGATTTTGTGTATAATTATTAAAAAAATAACGAATTGCTGTGTCGTTGTTAAACAATAAATAAATTTACATTTACATTTTATTTTCGTTCCGGCTATGCGAACTGAGAATCCAGTTTTATCCAGATAAAACAACTTTTCAATTCTCTTTGAAGTTGCAGTTTGTGAATGCCCTCAGGTTCTCTATGTCGCATCTAATGTATGTCCATATATACCTTTCAGTTTTCAGCCTACGAAATTGTAATAGAGGAAACAGAAATTGATGCAAGAGGGCGCTGTGCTAAGATTCTACAAGTAGGTATTTTTACTTTGCATGAATGTTATTCTTTGATAATATGTTGTTATAAATGAAATATACATTGTTCGGGGTCTAAAAGAGTGTAAATTAATTAGCCGTATGTTGTATTGTACGTACTACTGACTAACCCGGAAGGTTTAAATTCCTGTCGATATTTTTTAAGCTATAATTACATTAATAAATGGTTTGCATATATCGCTTTCAGTGGCTCATCTAATTGTATTATGTTGGATCAGAGTCTACGATAGAAATTTATAATTTATTTTTCAGACCTTTCCTGAATTCGCAAACAAAAACTGGCACGCTCACTACACCAAGAAGACGCATTGGCGATGGCGGTACCCTCACACTAAAGTGAGATTTCGATCCGGTATTCTGATCGAATGTCGACCATCAATCAGTGGCCAGAACCACGTCCCTTTGACATCAGGTCTCACCGCATGCACATGATTATCGTATGCTGTCCCTCAGTTCTGAATAAGTGAGCTTAATAGCACCTTGTGAAGGACTACCGTTTTCTACGATTACGCGCCTGCGCACCTCTTGCAGCATTCTCTTGTAAGTGTTTTCTGATCGGTAGGACTCGCCTTACTTACACAAATGCAAACGCATATAATTAAAATAAAATAAAGTCGACTTTAATGTCATATTACTAACACTAGTTTATGGGCTTTACCTGAAATAAATTATTATTATTATTATTATCTATAGAGATCACAATAAGTTACCTTGTACGATCTTAGACTGACGCGATAAAGCGTGCGTATTAGTATAAAATGGCGGAGCATGACTCAAACTGCCACCGCAATGGCAATAACAATACATCGAGCGAGTCAGCGCCGACTCTTAACTTGGTAATTGCGAATTAATAATTTCAATTACCGGACGGACAAAACCGATGAGGCACCGCTGCGATCGTGCCAATGGTCTGACTTATTATGGCTTTAATTTATATGTAGAGCGACATTTAATATCCTAGTGATAAATTTGAAGATTTCATGTGCTTGGGCGCACCGAGTTTTGCTCGCGGGGGGTTAAACGAATAGTTGTACGACTGGATCGTATATTTGATTTTAATAGCCAACCCTTAAAAGAACTGATTTTTAATTACCTTTCGTAGTTTCGTAGCTAGGAGGTCCGTGAGATTGCATTTTATAAATTGGATTATTAACCGTGATTTCTCAGGCGGCAGTGGATTGTTTGTGCAAATGCCTATTTCTCATTCATTTAAAATGTTCGTAAGGAATGTACTATGTTGTATCATATGAATTTAGTACACTGACGATGCCTTTGTTGTGAAACAAGAACAAGTCTTTTAAAATTTATTAAATAATGATTAATAAAATTTTAGTTCAAGAAAGTTTTAAAAATGTTACAAAATGCTATTCATTTCTAAATATATATAATAAAAACTATAATTTAATATGGTTATTGGCCTTTCGGTTAGCAGTCAGGTGTCATAATATGAAAAAACATAAAAAAATCGAATGAAGTAAAATCTCAGACCACGTATAATTATTACAAAGTGTTCTGAATACTTTTAAAAGAAGCTATACGATTTTGAAAGGTGAAAAGAATTAAAATTCACTCCGGGTGACTGAGTTAGTAGGCGAGCATGGATTATAGAACGGGATTTGGAAGTTAAGTATCGGAATAAAATGTAATCTTTGATTCAAAACATATTTAAATTTATACTTTTAATTTGTTTTAAGCTAATAAATATTTGTATATCGCGGTATCTATAAATGTCATCTTAACAACATAGGTGTTACAAATGCGTATATTTGCATTTCAATTTCAAAACGTAAATAATAAACTCAACTCATTCTACGTTATGCCGGATTCTTAAGAACTGTATTATATTTCGTATAACCACACCGCCCTGCGGCGCAGCCCACGTTTTTGTTTATTCGTTAGTGTCATTATAGTAATACTAAAATATCTTTCGAATGACAATGAAGAAAGAAGAAAAAATCATGACATTTTAAATTACTATTGAACGTTGTATAGAAGTGGTCGTATAAGCGATCTGTTAATACAAATGTGACCGAAAGTGTCGAGTTTTGTTGATTGGTAAATAAGATAAATTTATTTTCAGAGGTTATTAACAAATCTATCATGTAAGGAACTTCTGCGTGTGTTACTATATTACAACTGTATCGTGTTTTTAATTTGGTGATTAATGTGTGCTATTGCTTATGACGCTTGGCTACATATATGTAATAAAATAATGATTTAAATACTCGAAACGATGAAAAACATATTTAGTGAAATATGTGCAAAAAACTTTTCTACCTACTATGCTATGCAGAAAACCGTTAATGCTTATTAAGAAAACTCTTGAAGTCTAAAGTCATCCAATAGAAGGTAGAATAACTATTTCAAAAAATTGGTTGTCAAAATATGATTGGCAGCAGAGGCTGGTACTGTGACTCACCCGCCAAATGTGGGGATCATGCCCAATCTCATTGGGGAAGCCCTATGTCCAGTACTGAACAATTAACATACCTTTTTCATCAAACATTATATTATACAACATAATATAACGTTTGAGGAAAAAGTAGAAAAAGAAGGTTATTTAAAGTGCAATTTTGTGATGTAATTCGTCTTATAAAATGCTATGGCTTCTACTCTGAAGACTACATCGTTGTGATAAGTATAATAGCTCTTCATTGTTGGTAATATATTACATTACTGTTCAGTTAATTAATTAAGATTTATAAAAAAAATTGTTGTGATTAAGTAAATTAACATAAACTGCCAATGAACCCATACGCGAAAGCAGATGCTGCTTCTACTGAACATAATATAGAAATTAAACTAAAATATCTCGCCCACTCTTTAATATACTCATAAACAGAGTGTAAATCGATTTAAAGGACATAAAACGTCATTGATAGTCGCCGTATCGCGTGGAAGGCGCTGCGTCGCGTCGAGAGATAACTTTTGTGTGCAGTGAACGAAACTTGCAACTTTTGAGCTGCTTTTGGATGGACTCGGAAGCCGCACCGTCTTTCTACGGCGAATTTGGGAACGTTTCAGGAAAAATTTATTCGCCACAAGTAGCTTTTTTTTCATATTTGAAATGAAACTATTATTTACGGATTTTATCGCGATTCGATTGCTTTACAGCAGCCGTGGTTACAGAGGGACTGAGGTGTTAGGCGTCCAGGTGTCATAGTTAACGCGAGCTACCTTTAGCTTTTATTTATTAAATCATACTTAATAACGTCGAGAATATAAAAACATAATTAAACGCGATAAAATCCCTAAATAGTAGTTTAATTTCAAATGTATTGTATTCGCGTAAGTACAAGAAATCATTATTGTTTTATAGTTAATTTGTAGGTCTATATTTTGCTATTCCATTATAAAAGAAGTTAAGAAAATTTTATTTATGTCTATAGTAATAATGTATAATATATTTTGGCACTTAATGTAAAGATATTTTGAACAGATGTTAGCGATAGATTACTATATATATATATTATTGAGACGGATTTACGTCAACTTCTTAACGACCATAGTTCCACGACTGCACAATCAACTTATCATATTTTAGTGGGTTTTGGAGTCAAAAAAATCACCCACAGTGCTGAATGGAATCTTGAATGTCTTCTTTGACGTCTTTGAGTAACATCCACTTTTAGTTGCAGTTATCTTCACGATGGATTCCTCGTTCTCCCAGCGCATAGTAAATCAGCACTTGCATTTGCGATTTTAACAATTCCAGTGGCGCGGTCTCCAGGGGCGGAACTCAGAACGCATTCAATAAAACTTAAAACAACCGTGCGCTGAGTTACCATGGCTTGAGGCTGGACGCAGAAGAGAAAAAAAATCGCAGTGGATAAACTGCATCTGCTTGTTCCCGCGCTATCGTGCTCAAAGCGGCCGCCATGTTTGCATTTCGATCCGCAAAGAACCTGTGTTTAAGTTGACTCGGGAATTATATCGCGGCGATTAGTGTAATAACTGGTTGGCTCACGAGGCTTTTTCTTGTTTCAGCGCATGTGCTCGCTTTCGTTTCGACAGCCCTTTTCATTGCATCGGTGATTTCGATTGTTTGTATCGAGCGCATTGTTTCCCGAGCAATCAAATTTTGCCCAGTTATTTTATGATGCTATTATTTCATAGTTTTTGTTATAATTATATTGCTTATTGTTCATACTTCAGTGAAGATGATAAATATGGATGTATTTGGTACTTAACAAATATTTTTTTCTTATGGTATCAACATCGTTATTTTTAAATGAAATAATTGAATATTAAATTAATGATATTTAGTGAATGAAAGCTATCTGTATGGAAATAATATTAAATTCAAGGATCGCGAGAAGAGTTATTTATGTATGAACACGAATACAATGTGATTCTCGGTTTTATTTAAATTTAAAAGTTGAACGAAGACCACATTTTGTATGCTATATATCGCTGGCTCCGATAATGTCTTAACTTTTGAAGTGAATGTCGACGCTGTAATGTAATTATGTATTTCATGATGTATCGCTCGAGAATGAACGTTGATTGTTCTTCAAACAGGCGTTTGTAATTGCGTGTGCGGGCGAATGCTGCCTTTATAAAACTCGTTGGAAACCGCATGGAATGTAAACCAGAATGCTCCGGGACATTAATGTGTATTTATTGAGAGCGTCCTGTAATGTTTTTATCGGTTGTGTTTAAGCTCCGAACGAAACGATTTGCCGGGATATGTGTTAGGATTCTAGTCGTTCTTTTAACGTTTCCAATATGTACTCGACAATTTACGCTGACGTTTTAATCCCCGCGTATTTTTTGTTATTTTATCTGTCCGTAAAAAGTCTTAACGAAACGATTATCGAACGGAAGACTTTATAAACATCGTTAATTCATGTTTTATTGCTTGGTATATGCGACAGGTAGTGGCTTATGCTATACGAGTTTCGACATACTTCAGCATTTAGGTATTGTATTTTTAAAAATACAAAGAACTAAAGTTTTATTTGTGTAATTTTTCTGAAAAATATAAAGTGGAAAGAAAAACGCAACGATAATACTGGCAATTTATGCTTTACAATTGACTTACAATTTTACCTGACACAAAAATTACCAGCATAATAACGCTGTCAACTCCGAGCTTTCTTTACTGTGGTAATTATACTATTGAGGCCCACGCGACCAAATTCATTTTAAACTAGCCATTTGCCCGCGGCAAGCTCGTGGTGTGTGTTTTATACAAGTTGAATTTCAGCCGGTAGGTATCGCAAATTAGTAATTTGTGGCAAGGAACTCTTAAAATAATTCGTTAGAATTTCCTGATTTCGCATTTTTGTTGTGCATGTACGTGTGTACACATATTATACCCACACACATGTTTATCTGTGTGCACGAGCGCCTGCGTGAGTACCTGGCTGTGGGTCTGTGATATTCACACAGATAATTTTTTCTTTAAAATTGTAGCAATGCAGTTGCTATTGCACCGTTGCAACTATTCTTAACGATTTCTTAACAAACTTATAGTGACTTAGCACCAAGATAACAAACCGTGATTGTCTTAATTAAATCAAGCGACCCAGCGGTCGATTTAGTCCGTTAACCGCTGAGTCGTGATTGAAAATACTTGTGAGCGATGACAACTTCTGTTGTTCCCCAATTGATCCCGAGGGAACATTCGACGAGAAGTAGACCGCATCGCCAATACAATTAGAACATTTTTTTCTTCTTATCTCATTGAATTTGACCTTATACGACCTCGGCTCCGTGGGATAAAAGGAAATAGGTAAGGATTTCGATGGATCGATAACTATTTTTAGCAGTGGAGTATTTATTAAATAGATTCTATAGTTTTTATTTTAGGAATGTTAGAATCAAAATTAGACTTAACATCAAGTTAATCAAATGCTAGTCTTATCAAATTTTAAACATAACAAATATTGTTATTTGAATCCAATTACTATCATAGTTCTTTGAAAGGGATAGTAAACCATTTCCTTCTCCAAGTACCAAATTCACCTGCATGTGGCGTGCTAGCGAACAAACGAGGCTCTGGCGACTGAATGAAGGAGTTATGACCATCCGAATTTGTTGGCCGAACCCAAATCTCACAGACTAGTGATGGGGAGTTCACTAGTGTGAGGGCAACGTTAAGCTTATCCAGCATGGTGAGTATGGGCAAGCCTTCCAAGAAATCTTTACCAGCTTTTGCAGTTCCTTTCTTGGAGAGGCAGCAGTGGATTGAAATATGAAGATGTAGTGTGGCAGTAGTAATATCGCAGTATATGACAAAAAAAATACTAGTAATAATTAGACACTGGCCGCAAACAAAAAAATAATAAAACTGTTAATATTTTTTTATTTTTATTATTTGTTGTTCCAATAAACCTGAATAGAAATTAAAGAACACAAAAAAAAGTGCTCTCTTAAATTGATTTTCTTTTCATTCGCATCGCTTTCCAAACCGAATGAAATATTCCGGTTCCGTTTTTCGATCGTACGAGCAGATCAATTGGGGATTGTATACCATGGTTTGTATATGTAGATGTTCGTTTTTATTTTAGAAGTTATTGAAAGTAATGATTTCAATAAACTTTCATTTGCTTTTACTTATTTATCACAATTGGTTTAGGTGTTAATAGTTATAAAAGTAAAATATTAAAACAATATCCTCTTCACGCTTCTGACTTTGACAGTTTTACTATTAATTAACAGTGAACATAATTTGTAGTAAGTCGACGGTGATACTTATATTTGAAACGTGTCAATTATTTACGTTGTACGAGTATAGTAGACAACGCGCGGGCTGGCAGGAAGTGATTATTTCACTATTTCAGGTGTCTTCGGCACTTTCAAATCCATTACGCCACTATGTCGCACGGCAATTTTCCACTAGCTTACTCCCATCGCCCACACACAGTTTACAATCAAAGAGTTAATAACTATTATCAAAAAATAGTCGAGTTGTATGCGTCAGTTAAAATTATGATTAATATCTGTTTAGCTAACGGTGCTTTCGGGTGCGACGGCCGTGTTGTGAGACGTAGTATCGTAACAAATCTTGGACGCTTATGCCTCTTAGAACGTCCGATTCGTGAATCGTATGATACTAAAGAGTATCAATTAGCTGGTTGTTAATGTAACAAAGTGCTTCAAACATGGATAAACGGCCTCATAGTGGTGTATTAAGGTTTTTAAAAAAAATTAAATGTACGGTTGTTTAAGCTTCAAGCGTGGTTAAATGATAGTGTTAGTGGTTAATCCCAGTTATGGGTAAGTGGCGTGTGGTAGCGGTGCAGGAATTTGCCACCTCTTTTCTTTTCATGAATGTTAAAAAGTTTCCCTGAGTCTACTACAAAGGGAAAACCTTAAAATGTAATGGTAGTCTCCGGGAGCTAATCTGGCGGCTGCAAAAACCCGTCACGTTTTAATTCTGGAGTGAAGAAAAGTTGGTTGCCAAAAATAAGTCGTGCCAAATTGTAATCCCTGACTAATCTACATAATAAATCTTAATTACTGCCTTACCCTATATAGGGCATTGCCACTCTGCTCTAATGCCGGTTGACTGAGTTCACAAGATGTTACACAGGTCTCCTCAGGTATTTTCTATGCACGTGGTAAATTCAGCAATATGTGTGCTGCCGGCACCGGGATTCGAGATCAACCAGGTAAAGAGTAATGATTAGAAATAAACATTAGAATTTATATAATTTTAAGAATCAGACAAATAAAGAAGTGATTAAAGTAAGTCTTAACTAAAGACTGCTTATAAAAAAAGAGAAATGGCACTTAACATTAGTCCTTAAGCAGCGATGATTGACGTTAGAACAGAGCAAAAGCCGCTTAATCATACCCGAAGCTAAAAAGCGGCTATAATAGCTGTAAGTATTGCTTGTACAAGGAAGAGTTACTTGGATAGCAAACATTGAACAACGTAATACCGCCGCCCAGCACGCCTGCATTTATTTATTTATGGAGATTATTATCGTGCGTAATAATTCACTAAGTTTCAATTGCATAATGACGGCCGACAGGGCTACCGACTCGCTCAGGGCGGACGCGCTGCAGATAATCTCCAGAAGGAGGACTATTATTAAATAGAGGTCTGTCAGTCGACTCCGCGCCGCCTTCTAGCGTTCCCTTTCTCAATGTTTAGTTCAATACAGATTGCAATGTTGATGATGGAAATAGATCCGATGCGATCCGATGTGAAAATCGCCCCGAGGCACCACGGTAAGTTATGGGTTGATTGACAATTTTGTGTAGCATCTTAACATCTCTCTCGTATTTATACCGTTATATTTGATGCAATTTACGAGCTAATAATAGCACCTTGCCGGCCAATTTTAACCACTCAGATTTGAATATGAAGTTATTTAATTTAAGTGTCAATGTGTTTTTATTAAAGAAGCTAAACTAACACTAACAATATATTGATATTATTGAAGGAAAGTTTGGAGGCTATATCTGAAATGAAGTGACAATGAAAGCTTAATCTAAAATGTTATAAGTTTCATCATCATCATCATCATTTAAGCTTATCACAAGTCCGCTGCTGAACATAGGTCTTCTTCAAAGATAGTCACAAAACTCGGTCCTGAACCACCTGGATCCATCCCCATCCCGCAACACTGCGCAGGTCGTCACTCCATCTTGTGCCCATCCCATACTGCGTTGGCCTGTACCTGGTTGCCACTTCAGGTTGCTGATCCTTACGGCTATGTCAGTTATCTTAGTTTGCTTGTTCCAAAAAAAAAAATTATGTATTTGTTTTTTGAACCAAAGTATCTTAATTTTATTCAAGCTCGTAGGTTTATACTGTAACTGAAGTAATTACTACTACGTCAACAACAGCTTATTTTAGTCCACAGCTGCACATAGTCAGAAAGCGCAAGCAAAGCATGGCTTATAATTCTTAAAAGGTTTCCCCATACTAATCACGCTGGGTAAACGTGTTGGTGAGCATAATTCCAGATACTTCACGTTAGTAACGCTGCTCCCCATTACTAGTGTGTGAGATTTGGGTTCGTCAAATTGGGATGGATATTACACCCTCATTTTGTCATCAGAAACTAGTTTCTTGGTTAGAAGCGTGCACCACGTGCAGTTGTGGTTGCCATCTGGGGAACGAGATGATGTATTCCATGTTAAACCCAGAACTGTAATAATTACAGCGCTATAAATACTAAGCGTTTCAGCCATGAAAAAGCTTGGAAAAAATTATGAAAAGGTTTAAGAAAACAGATTAATGTTTTCTATATGATGTAAATATACAAAATGTCAACACAATTTTCGGACGTTTGAGATAACGTAGATATATATTATCATCTCGAAAGAGCCTTTGTTTATAATGTGTCGTTGACATTCTCATAGATATTTGATATCAGTTATCGGTCAATGTAACCCATACGTTGAAGTGGGATCTAGATAAACATTTTGGCTCCGATGGATAAAACTGTGCGGTACAGCCTCAAATATTGTAATTATACCTACGTAATCTGGATTTCAAAAAGTTTAAAATATTATGAAGTTACTTGATGATATCGAAATTGTAATTATTATATTTTGTGTAAACGGGATGCCAATTTTGGAATTTAGTAATAAATTTGTATTAATTTTGTAATAAATCAAAATTAATTTCAATATTTTTGCGAATACTCTTTACCACTTTTTTATAAAGAGCATACAGCAATGGAGAAGATAAAAAAAGACAGTCCAGTTTTGATTTAATTTGATTTTCATAATAATGGATATATATGGATAAATGGATGGTGGAAAATGACGTAAAATCAAGTTTCTAATCATTTTTTATCAGATCGTGTTGACAACATTATTGTGAAAATTATTATGTATTTAGTATTATACAATGGTATATTTTTTCTTAAAGTAAAATGTATGTTCAAGCATGTTTGTTCTTCAAACTTAAACTTTGAAGTTTTTTATTACCAGAAGTTATCCAAAATGTGTATTATGTGAAGCATTAAGGTTATTGTGGAAATAGTGGCACTCACTAGTCTTTCCACTATTTCCGAATTAGATAGCTTGCTTCGGCCTTCGAAGGTTTTGTGAATTTTTTTGTTTTCAAAGCCGTTTCATTGAAACTGCTTTAATCCATAACCGAGAAACCTAAAAATTTTGCATTTTAGACATTTTAGCTTAGACTGTGATTCTAACTTAAACCACACTAACGTTTTTTTGCTAGAGCTATACTCGTACAGCGGTTTACAATCGATAGCTCAATCTTAAGATAAGATAGTTAGCGCAGCTATTACTTTTCATTGGCCCTAGGGATTATGTAAAACATTGTACAATGTCTAATAACGGTTTCCGATCGACTACGTCCCGGTTATCGATAAGCTGTTTCGGATGAGCTTTAATTCCTAAAGGGTTTTCTCTATCAATTATTCCATAAAGTTGTCTCGGTATTGGGACTGTAGCCAGTGTTGCGAACGGCCCGCTCTAATTGAATTTATGCGAGATTGTGACCGCTCTGACGTCACGGTTTATTGCTAATTGATCGAATATCCGACCAACGATAAACCCTGATATAACGGATGAATTTTAATATACAGTTTGCTCCGAGGTTCCTTTACCACGTTGGGTCTAGAAATAATTTTACGAATGCGTTTCCTTCCTCACTCTTGTGAGCAATTAATAAGTGAATACAATTAATAAATAAACTTATATCTTGCATATTAAAAAATAATAATTTTTTATAAAAATTTAAAAAAAAATTAAAAATTAGAATTGCGCAGCAATCCAAGAACTTTTAACACAGTAATATGTAATAAAATAATTAATAAATATATATTATTAAAATAAATTTAATATTTTTTAGCATTTTTATAATTTTAATATTTGCTAAAGCAACGGTTCTAGGATTTAACTTTAATAAACAATGGTTGCTCTGCGATCCACAATGTTAAATATGCTGTAAAATAAGTAAGATCATTGATGACCCTAAAGGCGGAACGTTGTGTCTTAAGTGGGAAGAAGATATTACGTACATTTAAGTTATAACTATTAATAAATTTATTGAAAATAATTAACCGCGTTCAGTCAAAATCAGCTAGGTGGACATGAAATAAAACGAAATGAAAAATCTTTATTTCACTTAAGAAATTCAGATTACGTTCGTCGATTCTTCTTTTTTTTTTTAAATCTACCGATGTTTCGTAATGAGGTTCCTCTGACGGCGAATAAACAGAAGAAAGAAACTCGGTAGATATCCTCTATTTTAAATAGATTTTATACATAACAAATAATACAGCATAAAATAAAAAGCAACGAATAGTTTCACAAGCAATTAAAGCACATTTTAAGATAAAATTAAATACTTAAAAGTAATGCAGGATTTGCAAATCTGTGCTGACTAGCCCCCACGAGCAGCGCCTGTTCACAAGCATGACGCTTGGAGCAGTCATCGTCCTGCTCGACCATATTAAAGGAGAGTGGACTTCTCGCCGCGAGCTAAGGCTTTTGAGTATGACACGCTCAATTCTACCCGTTGATACATCATGTTAATGTCATCATATCTTTAGCTGCCGTGTTTTATATATAATATCTTTGGTATAAAAAGACATTGTTTCACATAAAATGTTTCTCATTCATTTAGAAATTTGTTAAATTTCGTTTAGTACATTACACCGCTATCGTTTTATTAATTGTTTGTATAAATGTATGAAACTTGGATTGAACGAACTGCAGCGTAATATTTATTAGAGCGGTTAAAGTTTCTTCATTGATATTAGCCATGAACCCGAAGCAGTTCAAAAGCGGTTTACTTTCTATACGCATCTGCCGTTCATTATAATATATATGTATATTGGCAATTATTTATTACTGGCTCAAGTTAGCCAATATTCACGAATAAAACAGAACAAAAGCAAAACCGCTCTCGCTCTGAAGATGTGCAATAAAAGCAGCTGGACTTTAATTAATATTTACTGTAGAACATTAACTTAACTTGCATCAACAAACAACTATCAACGCGATCAACAGCGTCGTGAGCGTTCGTATAAAAACTTCAGCTTAATTACTAATCACTATAAAGCAAACATTCAATTTACAAGGCGGGTTAATTGCGTTGGCCGCATGATGCTTTGTAAAAAGCCAGCTAAAAAACTGTAACTTAACTTATTTCTTAATTATAGACCGATTCATAGCCCCGTCGCGGGATTTAAGCGAAAGAACGGTTGACGTGGCCACGTGATGCTCTCAAACGCTTTTATAATGTTCTATCTTTATTACATCGAGATAAGAACGATTTTACATTAAATTGCCAAAGCGTATGCTAGCGATCACGGTAAATAGTATTTCCAATAATTACATAGTTCAGAGAGAGGTTATCAGCCTTTTAATAGACGTTATAGGTTCTTTATCTGATGATCTGCACTATTTTGTTACTTAGATGTTCCTTCCCATAGATGGAGACCATTATGGCGGTATTGATGATCGTCCTCGTTTTAAATAAGGGTTAACTCTTCAACATGCATATTGTGACCAGGCGCTTTATATCTACGAGTACTAAAAATTAATGAAATTTTTGGTTTCACATAGACTTATCAGAAAATCTGAATGTATTTTCTGGATTTATTTTACGTCGGAAAATATGTTCTCACCTATGTGTCACTGAGGACAGTAACTGGTTATGTCGGGATCAGCATTAGTGCCTGTCCGACTAAACCCGACGGTTAAGAGACCGACGGACCGAGACGCTATTGCCCGATAGCCATGACAGCTTCGGCGGAAGAAATTCGCGGGCAGAAGGGCCGCAAGTAGTTTAAATAAAAGAACAACGACTCTGCTGGCTGCAGCTGAGTCGCGCTCCGACCCCTGTTAACGAAAGAAAGCCTTCATACAAACTGCAGAGGAGCTCGCGGTAACCCAGGGGTCTCTTTTAAGGAGGTACGAGACCTTTCTTAAGGAGGGTTACAATCGCTGATGGAGGAATGGGCACCGACTTTTAGCCTCGAACGCATTAATGCTTGTCGACGATAATGACATTTTATAGATGCCTTTTAAGGTAGAGTATTTCTCGCGCGGGGGTATAATTATCTAGCTCCATCACTAACGGCTTTGAGTGACCTTTGGTTTTTACATGTAATATATAATATTTAAAGAATATTTATGCTCAAGTTTCCATGTTACCCATATATTGTTGTTGAAATAAGATTTATGTTTCCATTAGCATAAGGATATTTATTATATGAAGTGCAATGGAATATATATATCGTCTCTTACTGCAAATTCCAAAGGTGCGCGTGGTGCACCTTGCTAGTAAAAAAACGAGGCTCTGATCTTGCGAGGTCTGGCGACCGCATGATGATGGGAAATTCATTAATAATTGGCGTTACCCTCATACAACGTTCACCAATTCGCTTTGAAAGGTTATAGACCTTTTCAACTGTGAACAAAAATAGGCTGATGATGAAGAAGGAGAAAGATTAACTAATTAATTAACACATCATATTATTCGCCAAATGCTAAACCTACCTATACTTGGTGGACTGCTAGCTAGTAATCGAAGCTTTGTTGGGTGTTGTGCTGATAACCTAATGCGTTTTCACTCCATACATAATTTTTGACATGTCGAAGCACAAATTACATTATCTTCTTTCCTACATTATCTACATTCCTTTTTAAAAAGACAAAAGTCTTCTATTACATTTCATTTTATTTCATCCTACTACAAGCCCACTGCTGAACATAGGCCTCCCCCAAAGATTGCCATAAAGCTCGGTCCTGAGCCACCTGCATCCATCGACTTCCCGCAACGTTGCGCAGGTCGTCACTTTATCTTGTGGGGGGTCGTCTGACACTGCGTTTGCCTGTACGTGGCTGCCACTCGAGAACCTTATTTAAATTATATTTATAGTATTACTATTTCAATCAAGTATGTATTTAAGTTTTTTTACGTGGTAGAGCCAAGCGGCGACTTTTGTTGCTGCTCGAATGGGCCTCCTCAGCCGGTGTGATACAACGGCCTCGCAGAATACCGCCTTGAAGTAGAGGCATCTTGTGTTTCTGCGTTTCGTTCGTTGAGTGAGGTATCCGGAGGCCCCCCCTCCTCCCCATCCTCTCCCTTTCTCCGATCTCCCAAATACCCTTTAAGTACGGCAACGCGCCTGCAGCTCCTCTAGTGTTGCATATGTACGTGGGCGATGGTTATCACTGAACATCACCTGAACCGCTTGCTCGTTTGTCGACTTTCCCATAAAAAAAAATGTGATGAATTAATACGTTTTTTATTAAATTAAAGGAGTTTTTAGACTAGTAGACTGAATAAAACAGTTTTCTTACTAGTTTGCAGAAGCTCAGAATTCAAAAGTAAAGCGATCCAAAGGCAACACTAATAATATTTGAATAATAAAACTTTAGTAGAATAAACGTCTTGGCCGGCGACGATTTAAAAGAGTGTCCTATTGTTGGCAACGGGTTAGGCGACAAATGAAACGGCGCTCAGACAGAATTAAGCCTAGGAACGGAGTCTAATTTGAAAAAGCCAGACGTATAAATTTCGCTCTAATCCTACAATTGTGTGAGGGGAAATTGGACGTAATTTCGTACGCACTGGCTTGCCCTTTAGGCTGCAAATCTTTGCGGTTTATTGCGCAACGTGTGTTAGGTTGCTTTATAGGCCGCATTGAATAGCCGTAACTAGCTAAAAGATAGGCATTCGTACATATTAATAGTCGACGTCAACTATTGTACGTATTAAATGGGCCACGTAGATAACACAACGGGCATTAACAACTGCATCATTACTCATCAGCTGTACGTTCTTGTAAAATTTTCGACTGATGTTTACACGTGAACAAACTATATGTAATGGTTTTTAGTTTGAGTTATTTTCATGTAAAATACATATACAATTACAATACATAACAAAAAAATATATATTTTATTTTTTATGGGAAAGGCCGCAAACGAGTAAGCAGTTACCTTGATGGTAAGTGATTACCGTCTCCTACATACATCTGCAACACCATAGGTGCATTGCCGGCCTATAACGATATTTGGGAGATGGGAGGGGGGAAGAGGATGGGGATGGGGAGGGGGCGTGGGCCTCCGGTTACCTCACTCACCGAACGAAACGCAAAAGCAAAATATACCTCTACTTTACCACGCTTAAATTTTTTTATTTTTTCAAAAGCAAAGATGTCGGAATGTATTAAAAAAAGTTATGTTTTTAATATACTGTCACGCCAGCAGAGCACATCAAGAATTTTAGAGGACAATTAGGCATTCCCTCCTGGTGCACTATGTGCAGGTTCAGCACAAACGTACTGTAGCGAATGATGGCGGAAAATCTAATCGAATTAGTCATGGGCAAACCGTTCAGGAAATGCACTGGTTTTTGCTGGCAATTTCTTGGAGAAGCTTTTGTTCAACAGCAAACTTTAATAATCTGATGAAAAAGAGCAAATTTTTTATAGTGTTCATATCTTATTAATTAAAAGCTACAAACATTATTGTAGAAATCATGTAGTTACTTAATATGTTACGATAATGACTTCTAACGAATTGTTATCATATATATTCATGGAGTCATTTACGTTTGTAAGAGGATATGTTTTTGTGTCGATGTGGTAAATGAAGTTATTATAAACACGATTGATGTACGAGTGCTGTATTATGATATTTGTCATTAGATTTAGTATATCAACAAAATACTTTTACGTAATTTTTACATTAACCTGTTTATAAATAATTTTATAACATTAAAAAGTACATTACTTTGTAATTAAATTAAATTGTAATAACAGAGGTCGCTATACATATTTATATCGCGATATGGTTTCACTTGTTTATAATACATCGATTCATTCTTCTTCATCAGCCTATTCAAGTTCGCTGCTGAGCGTAGGTTTCTTCAATTGCTGGGAAGCCCTTCATCAAAGGTTTGCCCATACCCACCACGCTGGGTAAGCGGATAGGGAGCGAAGGGCCGGTATCCTCGCACTTGTGATGCTGTTTCCCATTACTACTCTGTGGCATTTGGATTAGGTTGATTCTAAGCTATGAAAGACATGGCAATATAATTTTATTTACCAAGGCAACTAAATATTATTGTATTTGGATTAGTAATAGGATTGAAATTCTTTCAATCAATGAGTTTGTCGATATTTTAGTAGCTACGCTGACAACACCACCTTCTTGTGAAGATATGTTTAAGCATTTGTGTTTAGGAGGAAAATAGTTTGTACAATGTAATTGCATATATAAAGAAATTAAAATAAAACCCTTACCGGTGAGAAACGATTTAGTGACAAAATTTTATAAAAATTGTCAAGCATTTTTAAATTTTAGCGGTCTTCAAGAAATCTCGTTCAATCAAAAGGATTACTTGCAATAATGGTAACGTACGTCACAGTCGTTCTTTATAATGATGATGTCTTTGGAATTCGATACTCTTTTATGTTCTCGGTTGACTTGGGAAAATGTCTCTACACTTCTGTTTAGATACATTTAGGTCATGTTAGATACATATGTACCGAGCCATACAATGTAAACTACATCGTATAAGTAAGAGGACGGACAAATAAAGGATATGGATTTGGATTATAATTAAATTGATTTTTAACTGATATATTCAAACTCATTTCTTTACATGAAATGTGGTATTGGTATTACGTAGAACAACATTTGTTAGTCCCTTTTTTATACGTGTAGAAACACTTAACGGAAACTGAACCACGGGAATAAACACAGGTTATATCGGGCATGCACCGTCTAAAACCCCAAGATTTTTCAGCTTCGTCGCATATGGACAGGGTACGAGTATGCTCGCGCACACATCTGCGGCTGCACCAGTACCGCCTCCTCTAGGTGTACCAGAATACGGACGCGCCTTCCTACATGACTCCCAGTCCTACGTGGGCAAAGTCCAGGGCTCCAGGGCAGAGTATACGGGTCACATAAGCAAGCACTCGCAAGCACCAGCACTCCAGGGCCCAGCTACTGGTCTAGGACTCCGCCACCTTTCATTGGACGGTGTGTGGAGCGGTATATGGTACCAACACTCCTTCGAGTCCACCATGGCCGTATGGGTGGAGTGGCCCTCGCCAGAGCCGCGAAGGACAGAGAGAATGGCGAATTGCAAAATCAAAACTCCTCTTTCCCCAAGATACCATCTTAATTGCAGAGGTTAGAATTAGCAATGTCAAGTAACGTCCCCAATACTCCCCTCATAGTGGGGTCAGCAACATACATGCGAAGTGGACTCATCAACCTCACTGGGAGCGACCACCCACCAGCCCGCTCCATCGGGCCCGCACATACATCTGCAACACCATAGATGCTGCAGGTGCGTTGCCGGTCTTTAGGATATTTGGGAGGGAAGAGGAGGGGAATGGGGAGGGGGTGTGGGCCTCCGGTTACCTCACTCAACGAACGAAACACAGAAGCACAAGATGCCTCTACTTCACGCCGGTATTCTGCGAGGCCGTGGTACCAATCCGGTCGAGGAGGCCCATTCGAGCAGCAGCTAAAGTCACCGCTTGGCTCTACCACGTAAGTAACTTAAGTGTAAGTATTAACAAAAATGACCAAGCCACGATTAGGTTAGTTACGACACTGTTATGATTATAAGTATTTATTAGACAGATCGAACGTCTTCGACCTCTCAAAAAATCCCACTGACTAGTACTGTTGCTACGTTCACCAACCCAGCGTGAAAAATCTTTCTCGTAAGGCGTACCAGGTTTGAATGTTCTTAAAATGCCTAAACAGTTGTTTTAGACTGAGGTAGTAGTATAATCATTTCTTCCAGAGGGTGTAAAGTAGACTAAGTGAAATTCTATTGAAAGTTCTTGGTCTCTCGCAGATGGTAAACTGTCACAAATTCGCCTGACCTCGTAGCTTTGTAGACCAGACCGGTGAAGGGGTGCAGGGTCTATGTCGATATGTCTGATACTGCATCAGTCAGTCCGTCGCGATTACAGTAAATCTTTGTAGGCTATGAATATATCAGATGAATAAATAAAACTAAAGAGATCAATTTCATCGCATTACACGCACGCATTAATTAAAATCGCTTTTAACGAATGGGTGTCCTTAATGTTTTTGGTTCGAGAGAACTGCAGGCATTGGAAAATGAAAAACAGATATAATCCTTATACCTTGTAGAATTGTGTCGTTTCTTTGTTTCGGCGTAAGATGCAGAAATGTAATAGTCCAGATCGTTAGCGTAACTATTCTTACATAAATAGATACAATAGGTATAAAATTAATAGGAACCATTTGTAGTTTAATGACGTCGTTGTGTACGGGGTCTTTACGTAATAACCGGAGTAAAATGGTCGTGATCATTTTAATTTTATTCATGCGGCTTTGTGCAATGTTTATCCAGGATCGGGGGCCATTTGTCGTGGGGTTATCCTTCTGAGTGGCAAACAATAAGCTATTGGGGACATAATGCTTTGCAGGGTCCTCTTCTACACACTCCACTTCGGTCGGCTCCTACATCTTGCTGTTAGTTAGTTAGTGTTGTCCCGTAAAAGGTTTCAAGCGATTATATTGGATTGTAATTGTGTACTCATAAGTGCCTTGTTTGATTCCGATGGAGTCAACGATACCGCAGTAATGCGATGTAATTGACGTTCGCTATGTTTTTATCGAGCATTGAATAATCAGTCTGTTTTTGCTTGTCGCTTCGTGAGGATTTATGTGTCAATAGGTTGTGATTATGGTTGGAGGACTAGTTTGTATCTAAGAACCTTTGAAAGGTAGAAGATTGCAATGTTACTGTGAACTAGTTCACCATTTTAAAGCGAAACGCTCAGATAAATTTGTTATATAATTTTCCGATACGATATCGTGGGATAACTATTAATGCTTTGATTATAGATAATTGCCAGTGATTCAGAAACGGCGTGACTTATGCTTATAAGATATTTTGTAAAAAATAATGAAATAATGTGATTATGTGACAGATTGTGTATTCTTTAAGTTTTATTTTAAAGGTCTAATAAAGGCGTTTGTTGTTTATTTGCTCAAGTCTTAGTCAGTGGTCAGCTTACCCGCCTGAGGAGTGGTTAGTTCTGTTTATTCGGACCTGTCAATTGATGCAACCTACTATTTAAATGGTTTCGGTTTATTTTACTGTGGTTGTCTCTTTCTTAGTTTCTTACACCGCACTTAATCTATTCTTAGTTTACCACAGTGGTATTAAATAGAATCTGGAATTGTCAATCCGCTGGCCAGACGTGGCAACTATGGCTGAAACTCCCCATATTAGAGGTATTGATTATATCAAGATATTGCGTAGTGGTGAAGACCGGTATGTGGCTTAAACCTTATTGTAATTTTCAGGCCCACTGAAAACCAGCGCTGTAGTCTCGTCTCAACTGCAGCATTAAGCTGAGTGTGGTCTGTTTGCCCCATGCGCCACACAACGCTTCTAGAGGATGCAACGTTAAACACTGTTTGTTTAAATAATTGTTTTTTAATGTTTGTTTGTTTTTGAGAGGCGTATTTGTGCAATAAATGTCGCTTTCATTCTATTTTTTAATTACTTATTGCGGTACTATATCCTACGTCTTACCGATGACCGATAGAAGATGATAAAATCGACGACAGACAAGACCATCATCATTTATTCGCATTCGATTTAAAACAAAAAATAACGATAAAAATAGTCCAAACTTAGATAAAAACGAAATTAAATCGATAAGTCATTATTTCATCTAACATTATATATTAGAGAAAATTAATCAATGTAAGAATAATTTTAAATAAGCGCCATATTAAGTTACAGTTTTATTAATACATAAAATGCGAACAAGTAACCCTACTCATTGACGCTATTGGAAAGGTTTTGATGTAATCACGCCTTTGCGTGTTACAAGATCGCATTACCTACTTTATTTCGTACGACTCACAACCACCCAGGTATTAAAAAAAAGACCATGTAAAGTGTTTTATATTAGTTGTGACGTTTTTGAAACTTGGAAGTTTGTTAATATTGGTTTTTACGTGCATAGCGTTATTTTTTGGAATGGCTTATTAATTTATTGTATCGTCTCTTACTTTTAGATTTTAATATAGATTTTAAGAATAATCTTAAGAGACAATTCAAACTATTGATAGATATCGCCTTTTGTCTGTAATTAGGAAATGTGCTATGTTAAATAATTATTTTTCCTAAATCAGCTAATCTTGGACGTTCCATGAAAACACAAGTAAATTCACTCAGTGAACATTTGTCCAATACTAGCCATGCTGCTCTAGAGATGCTGCTCCTCGTCAAGAAACTGTAAATTTGTTATCTGTCACTTGTCACTTAGTTGATGTTATGTATATGCAATGCAAATTTTTTCATATTACACTTTTTATTTTATTTTTGGGCTGTAAAACTGTGCTGGCATTTTATCACGTCGGCATAATTTCGCTCACATACTGCATCACTAAATTTGCTGCTTACTAACTAACGTGTTATGAACTGATGAGATCTTACATGGGTGTTAGCTGTGAGAGTATAAAACGTAAATGACGTGTAAACTTCCATTTTCTCGGAAGCCTCGTGTATGGTAAAAAACACGATTCTGTTTCACCTCGTTTACTCGCGTTGCGTGCTACGGATCGATTTACATCGTTTTTGACATGTTCTAATACTGGCCAGCTACTGTCTTGTTAAAGTGTCTTTGTTTTTTTTGTGTTAATAATACATTTGAATCGAGACGAAGGAATTCTTTGCTTTTATATTCTGTAGTTATCACTCTCTACTCACTTATTTATGTATTACTAAAACTTGATTATTAGTAATGGATACAACAAAATAAAGTAACGATGTGTTACTTTATTTTGTTGTATCCATATTTGTTTTTTTCCATTGCTACTACTACTGTTTATTACTATTTATTATTGAAGACTTTGACCAGGATTTTTTTTTATCAACCGTAAAGAAATATCGTGCAGCGTGTAGCTAATTAATAATAATGGTTATTGGTCTAGTATGAGAGGCGCAAACATATTGCGACATTGGTTTCCTACTTCCTTGTTTACTGATTTGTCATGGTAGCTGGCTGTAAGCAAACTTGACCGACAGAGTTACAGGTTAAAATTTCAGTTTATGAAAATAATTTTCGATAATTTTTCGTGAATGAGAATTTAAACCACGGTGCCATAACTATCAAAATTGTTAATTTGAAATTATCGTATGTGCTGATTTGCAACGTGCATAGTACTGAAGGTTAATTCTTGTAGAAATCTACCTGAGACATGAATGATTTTTTCATTAAAATATTCACATTCACCGTATCGCCTCGATAATGAGATATATGCCTGTGATCAGTAATGGGACGATTATTCCTCTCAATATATAATATATTATAATTATTTATAGACTATACACAAATTATTACTTTTCATAACTTGATAATTTTTATTTTCGGATGTAAACAAATCTCTGATATTACGAATTTTCATCCGATCTGTGCAATAAGCTTCTGTGACAATCTGTTTGTCGTGACAATAAGTTAAACATAATTTTATTTTCCGCACTTGGACAAATCGTCTAATTAAAATATTATCGACGATCATTTATCGAGAATGATCATTAAATATATAGTATATCCTGTGGATTTGCCAGCGTCATACTGGGTTCGTGGTTATGAGCTAGTATAGTACACAGCCATTTACACATACATTAATTTTATGTTACATACATACGTAAAACACGTGTCCGTAATTTATTTATTGGCCAGAAGCCGAAATAAAGTATGTTCAGTATTTTGTTTCCCTTGAGGTCTTAGATGGAATGCCTCACAGCCTGGAATTATACTGGCTCTGTACAGCTTTCGAACCGGAACACAACAGTGGTTGAACTACTGCTTTGCGGCAGAAATAGACAAGAGGGTGATGAACCTACCCAGACGGCTCCTAGGCAGAGAAAGAGCCGACCACCCAGTATTTGCTATATTGTACCAGTTTTGCTCTATTGTACTAGTATCACTGTTAAAAATGTTACTATCGATTGAGTCAATTGCTAATATGCACGATTAATAATTTATTCAATGGGATAGCCAACAAACTATACCATACAGAAGAGGTGTAGCACAGACAGCCATTTGAGTTAATTGAAAAAAAAACCTCTGAAACTACTTACAGGAATGTAGCCAAATTTTCCGTATGGTTAGGGGTTCTGTCTTCGAATCAGAAAAATCTAGTTCGATCCCCTATGTGGAGAGTTTGTACCAATGGGTTATCGAAACTAAGGTACAATTTCTATCGTCAGCTAGGAAGCTAAGATGGTGTCAATATAATTTCCTGTCACGTGGTCCCGAATAAGGTCTGGAGAAAAGTAGGTTGAAAGGAGTAAATATGACCTCTGCCTACCCTAGTGTTGGGTGGTCGTGAGAACTTATGCATACTTACAGGAATGTAAATTCCCTTGAGTTTGACCTGTCGTGTATTTTTTTATGAATAAATATTTCTATGGTATACCTAGGTTATAAACAATTCTCACTTTGAGCACGTATGGAATCTAAATTGCAATGCATACATAATATTTCCTCAGGACTATTGTTTCATTCAATACTTAGAAATTACAACAAAACAGCTTGTAAGGGAATAATGCTTCTGCTTATCAGTGTTGGGAACGGCGGCGTTTATGTAACATTATCTCTTAGTCTCAGATCACATGATTTTAGTTGGGTTGTAAAGACGGACTGACGTTTCACGGAATGTCCAGATAATTCATTTTAATTTAACAGTTGCCAATATTATATGATTTCTTAGATTAAAAAGTTAAAAACTGAAGAAAAATATGTAATTAAGTAATAAGGTGGCATGAGTTCCAAGATTTTATGTATCAAAATTATGAGGACTTTGCTTAACAGACAGCACTTTTATAGGTTGCTATGTTACTTTTAAAAATGGTGTTTTTTGTACATTATTTTAATCAAAATACAATATTGTCTTATTTTTAAATCTTTTTTGAACTATTGTCTCGAAACCACATCTATATTTGGTTACACTACGCGAATCCTCGCGTTTACTACCTTCAATATGTTACGCTCTATAAAAGCCGTACGATCTTGGAATACCTATTTTTTCGATGTATTTTGATACTCTGGGTACGTAAAGTATGAATCAGCTTCAGAAGTCAATGAGTATAAAAATTTATTGAGCTTTTTGCAAATAATGTTTGTTTTTAGTGATGAGCTGTTTCATAATAATTACCTGTATAATGTTAAAGATTACATGATTCAGGTTTATTTTTCATTTATGTACATGCGGGATCGTGTGCACATTTAAAATACTTATTTAAGTACTTAATATGTGATAATTATTTTAAAATATTATGAAATATTAACGGCTGTTCGTAGTTTCGCCCACGATGCCACAATTTTATCATGTCCCGAGAGAACTTTTAAGTAAGATGAGATGTATTTCTGCCAAATTTTGCTCATACTCGTATTCAGTCCTTTAAGGATGATTAAACGAAAAATGGATATTTAAACTTAAACTGAAGATAAACAGCTCAGTAATATTGGAATCATAAGAAACATTTTATACAAAGTTCCACCAAAATCCGTGAAATGACTTTTAAGTTAAACCAGTTCAAACTTACATATATACGGAGAATTTTAAATATAGAGGAGCTGTAGTAATATAATGAAACATTTTAAATACATAAGCTAAAAATTGTTTTCTATTAAAATTTCGATTATAGTGGTGTATCTAAAACAAAAACTCAGCATAGAAAATAATAAACCATTGCAGTAAGTAGGAGAAAAGTTTTCTTAACAATCTCTGTTAAAATAATTTTAAGCTACTTTATTATGTCTTCCCACGTAGACGTGCTTCATCGAAGCGTTAATTAGATAAATTGAAGATCATTGTCGAAGTAAAGCAGAACGGTGGACAGCACGCAGCAATTTGTCACAGATTAAAGGAGCTGATCTACTGCCTGATTGATGATATAACTCGTTGAGAGTTCAACAACACTTAAAAGTTTCACTTTAAAAATGCGCGCAAAGTTTAACATTTTATTTGACATGTATATAGTTTCATAGACTCAATTTGTAAGTTTAATCGAAAATTTAATGAGATCGTAGTTTTACTTGCAATGTGACAGGGTCTTTGTGCCACGGTAGCCAGTATTTAGTCGCGGGAACATCGGAACTTCCGCCCTTCATTCATCACGAAATCGATCCTGAATCGAATGCTTGAGGTATCGATTACACGGACCCGCGTTTCAGTTATGGCTTTGAGTCAGTGTATGGTGAACCTTGAATTGTTTAGTCATAACCCATTTTTTTACAAATATTTCTAAAGTACGAAAATTCTACTGCAATATATTTTTTCATCTTATGTGGTCAAAAATCAAAAACATGTTATATGTAATCAATTGTTGGATCTGGTTAAGGTATTTATAAGCAGCCTTGAAAAGCCTTGAAAATCGTAATGGCTACCGACAGATGCTGTGAAAATCAGCTCGAATAATATCAGACATAAATTAAGCAGACCGATGACGGGCATCAGCGTCTAAGGTCTGAAGTGTCTGGTACTACGATCGCCAATCCACTTGCCGAACGAGGCTATTATGGCCAATCCTCCTTATTGGAGGGGCTTTTGTCCTGCAGTGGAACCTTTATTGGCTGATAAGTTAATATATCAGTAGATAGAAGACTGATGGCGAAAAATCAATCCCACGATTGATTACCGTGGGGTTGATTTTCTAAATCCCTTGGCTTTTTTATTCCATTAGAGCGACAAACGAACTAACTGTGAACATGGTAGTGATCGGTGGTAATTTACTACTCCAGCCTAAAGACACACGCAAAAAAAATTTAATGGTTCTCTCTGCCTTTTAAGCCGGAAGGCAGGTTAATCTGCAGAGCAAACACTGTATGGTTGCTCTACTGATTAGCGGTAAAAATAGTCAAGAGGGTGGTGACATGGGCCGACTCGACCAGGGCAGTACTACTACCGCTCAGAATGCCGGTGTCAAGTGCTCCTGCGGTTCGTTCGGTGAGGAGGTAACCGGAAGCCCTCTTTCCAACACCCCTTCCCATTATTCCTCTCATCCTCTAAATATCCTTAAAGGTTTGCAAGCGGCCGCAGCTCCTCTGATGGTACAGATATACGTGGGCGTCGGTATTCAATTACCATCAGGTCAGCCGCTTGCCCCTAATAAAACAAAGTAGGGCCATTAGTCCGAGAGCTAACCTGTCATGTTCACCCAGCCACCAGTCCTCAGTGATGAGTATGTACTGCTTTTGTTAGAAATTTCGTGAAATATATCCCATCTCCAGTTGTGGAACTATACAGGTTGTTATTGATCAACAAGAATAGCTAAAAGATGAACATAATTTGTTTCAAAAATGCTAGCAAAATCAAAATTTTATGTTATTGGCGTTTAAAGTCCATTATTTTCTAAAGTGACATTAAAAATAATTTAATATGTATAAAAACATAAGCGTTACACAAAAAAAAATTGTTAGTCTGCAACAAAGTTACCTGTATGAAGATCAGTATTACAGCGATTTTAAATGCTGCGTTACTCATTTTAAATGGTTTTTTTATAAAATTCAGATTTTTTTATTATTCACTGAAAAATGTGAACGGTACACCATACTTACATAATGGTAGAATTCATAGGCATATCTTTTTAATTATATCACCAAGTGGCATGCCTACTTTCACGTGTTTTCTTTTTGCCGACGCAAGCAAAACATTATTAACCTTAACCCCGCTCCGTACGCACAAGAGGCCCTTCAACACAATATTTTATATTTAGTCATTTATTTGTACAAGGCAACTCGCTTCGTCTAAATGAATAAAATTGATTGGTTATACAAACTGTGCGCCCAAATACTCAGCCATCGCATTAAATAAGGGCTTTTGTAAAAAAAAAAGTTACAAGAGCACGGAGTCGGGACGCGACCCAAGCACAGGCTCGAAGGCTCGCGCCGACCTTGGGGCGCTCCGTAAGACAACTCGATTTTGTTATTTGTTTATACACAACACTACCTGTTCACGGCTGCGTGTGCCACTCACACAACGGCTAGATCCCCGCGCGCGTCGATGTCGAATCGCTAAGATATTCTACGGCGATTTTTGTAATTAACGTCGATTTATTACGGCCTGAGAATGCCGCCCAAAAATTGACTTTATAGACAAAATATGTGAAAACGATTACAATCGACTACATAGAATCCAGGCACGGGATAATGTAAAAGCCCATCGGGCACAGAATTCCAGTACGGTCTCTAATAAAATGATTTATAAAGAATAAAAAGCGTAACAGAATTTATGATATGAAAGTTTATTTTAACGTACGGTTTTATGTATGTTTACGATTCAGAACTTAGTATGTTTTATTTGGAACAAACGTGCGTTATTGTCTAGCAGTTTATTTAGCGAATGTATTACCTGTAGTAATGACAATGTATCGGACTTTATGATGTCAACAGATTCGTTATCTCGATGTTTCGTTACAGAAAAATGTAACTGGATACGAAGGTGAAAGAGGCGGAAGCCGACTTAAAAAGCTATAAAAATACTTCACCGCGGTCCTTAGCGCTACTTGATAAGGATACGCGGTCATTTGTAGTAGCATCGTGATCCAGACGGGGGAGATAGACGATTTATTTATAAACAACCTGCATTATCTCCTTAATACGAAGGGGACTCGTTGGTATGATGTGAAATTCTAAAGTCGAATTTAACGCATCGTTTTTTTGTTAGTCCATTGTTATTCAAGCTCTATATATAAATTGTATTAATTTTACTTTGGATCGACGCAAAAACAACCGAAGAAATTGTTCAGTCAATATCTGCGAGTGACGTGACATTATAATCGGCAAAAAGTTTAGTGGTATCGATAAACTCGGGTCGATTCGTGGGCTTTTTGCATCTATAAACATTGACCAATGGGAGTGCTTCGTGACCTCTGCTCGAAATCACTATTGCGATTACCGCGAATGATTTAGAGGGTTCTGTGAGGATCGCCTCCGCAGATGGCGATGAATTACGCTCTTCCGTCTTTGACGTTGTCTTGGTTTTATTGCGGCGATGGCTCTCTAGTAATTATGAGATCATGTTTAATAGTTATCTATTGATTTAGAACTCTACGAAGTCTCAATTATGAATCATCGATTACCGGCCCTACGGAGAATTATGGGAGTCCATGCTCTATGATCATCGTCTCCTTCAACGTTAAGTTTTTTGACCCCTGAATTCTAGTTTTATTTTTAATAAATGTTTTACTTACTTTGAATCGTATATGATTTGTTTAGTGACTTGATTAATAAGATGCGATCTCAAGAATTCTTTTACTTTTATTTTTTGGTAGAACATTGTTGACTTTTAAATTTTTAATTATAAACAATATATATTTTTTTTGGTACACTATTTTAGATAAGTAATTACTTTGTGGGAATATAAACAACTACAGTTCAAATGTATTGTCGTGTTTACTTTGCGAGGGGTCTTGTGTTCGATCCGTGGAGACAATAGGTCTGGGCTTTGTTCGTTATCCAGTGGACAGCTGTGCAATACTTGTGTTCCCATTCTATCTGAAAGGGTACTTAAAAAATTGTTTTCTGAATTACCGTAATATCACTAATTAAATCTGTCAAATTGAACTGTCGATTTTATTTAATAATTTGAGTTGCGTATTACTAAAACGATTTTAAAATCACTTTTCTTGACGGCGAATCAGTCTATCTTATGTGACAGAAACGGCTTGCAAGTCTAGAGCCCCAAAAAATAAAAGCTTATTGAATGAAGATAAAAAGTACAAAAATATAACCTATAAAATGTGCATCTTTAAACTTACTGACGCTTTTATCAAAACACACGCATATTACAGGCTATTTATTGTTGACCTATGCTAGAATTTTGAAGTGTGAAGCAAGTGGAGGAAAGCATCAGCTTACATACATCATCAGCCTATTAATAATCCACTCCAGGACATAGGCCTCCCCTAACGGGAAGGTTTGCCATGATCGTCAAATTTGGCAGAGGGGTTGGTGTTCGCAGTATCGGACGCCTGGCACCGTTCCTATCCGTCATTATCCGTTGGTCTGTGTATTTCGGTGTAGTATTTTAAGAGGTGATTAAACCGCCACCTGTAAGATGCAATGATATTTCGAAGGCCTTACCATTGGCCTATTAGTCGACGTTTACGGCTATGGGAAGGAAGGAGATTACAGGTTTTTTACGCTGACACAAAACGATTTTATGATCAGCATGACTATCGAAAGGACTATGAAACGGTTGAAAATAAAAGACACGTTTATCGATTAAATAATTTGTCTGTGCTCGCGCATCCACGGCCTAGATAAATAATAACGCCCGGAACAAAGCGTCCCATCATTCCCGAGGCAAAAATTCTTAATGCAAACAGCACAGAGCACTCCGGGTACAAGTGTAGAGGCGCTTGCGTGACCGGTCCGACACGATGCGCCCGCGTTCATCCCGGCTCCCACCGCACAATTTGACATTTCACTAAGCAAATATAAAAGCCATTTTTCATTGTTCAACACGCGAGGAATTCGTTTATTGCTGCATCGTCATGGAAATCACTTTGTTATAGTACTTAGATATTGGTACAAATGAGTTTATATTCCTATTTTACATTTTTTGTTTGTATAAATATAATATGGTCATATTATTCCTATGGAAAAGTTACAAGAGAAACGGTTATTGCTGCCGGCTGAGTGTCCTTGTATCTTATATGTCTTCAATGTTTTGGCTCTCGTCCTACACTGAAAAAGTTAAAACCCAGTAACTAAAATAAGCGATTGAAAGTCGATCGTTAAATCGTCCGCGTCCGATTAAAGGCTGCTACCGTGTGTAATACCATCGTATGATCGGATAGTGGGAACTGAGTTCATGTCCGTGAAATTTAGAAGGCAGATAAAATTTTACGATTTATAGGAACACTGGTAACTGCCCGCGGCTCCGCCTGCGTGGTTACTATTTTGTTTCAAGAGAACATTTAAGAGAGATGAAATAAAAAGTATTCCCTGGTATAATCTACATATTACCCAAACTTCTTTCATACCTGTTAAGTTCTTTGAGCGTGTCTGAAATACAAACAAACATTAAAAGACATACACATATTTCATGTATTTGTATAGATATATTTGTGTCATAAAGGACTGCAAATTAATTTAGTGCAAGCGTATTTACTTATAGTGAAAATGTAGTAGAAGAATTTTGTAGTCCGCCAACCTGCACCAGAGCTCCTTGTTGGAATTTTCTCAGTTTCAAAACTTTCACAAAAATTCAGAATAGTTTCTTTCGCTGAGTGCACAAAATTCATAGTTTACTATAAATCCTGCGAAGGATTACAGGCATGAGGATACGTACGAATGTGTTGGTGTCTGCGAGCGGTAATTATGCGTTGGATAGACGCTGGCGCAGCGTTGTAGGTGGTCCGGCCCCCTCCCTTCCCCTAAGTAGATATCTCCAGCCGGACTGGGAACGGTCGGACACAAAATGCTATTAGTGTTTCTTATCGATTAGAACATATTGCAACAAATACGTCCATCTTACCGTTAACGTATCATATATTATTAACAGAATGATTTATTGCTTTATGGAAAGTATTACTTTAGAAATTGCAAATGAGATTTAAACAGATTTAAGCATAAAACCTTATAAAAGGCCGAAACTACTAGTGATTAATTTTACACTACCACAGCGTTACTCTTACACTGTGTTCAACGACCAGCGTCCCGCGTGATTGGTATGAACAAATCTTCCATGAAACGCACGCCTGCTTTTGTTAGCGCTTCAAGATTTATTTCGGCAATAGATGAAGATAAGACTATTATGTATTTTTAAATCATGTAAATTTATTGAAATAATTATAAAGAATATCTCCTAGGCCAATATTACATACACTAAAAAGTATCACAGAAATCAAACTAGAAATCGTAATAAACTTAATCTGCATACAATTAGAACGAATTAGGGTAATTAAAGTTATGAGTAAATGGCCAAAGCTTTTTAATAATTTGCCAAAGTAGATAAGAAAAATTGTTTTATTAAATGTTTAAAAAATTATTAAAAATTTAAGTAAAATGTTAAAAAGAGTAAAGGTCTATTGACAGTAAGGTTATTATAATATGTATAATAATAACTCTCCTATTATATTAAACTCTATTGTAATTTTAAATAAAATAGCTGTCCTATATTATAAGTAACCTTGCATCTTAATTTCTATTGTTGCTAACTTTATTATGGTAATAGTAGTTAATAAGTTTTACGCATAGGTGAATTGTTTATGTTTTTGTTGAGGAATAAATATCTCAAACCTAATTAAATAGAATAGACCCTGAGAGGCTAACGATTAAGACATTTTTTTGTAAAGAATACTGACATTACTAATGTTGCTGCTAACCTCTCCAACTAAGCATTACAGCTTGAATCTGGAGTGGTTCAAGACAATAGTCGAATGGCTGGCTCGAAGCTTCGACGTAATGTTTCGCAGTCCGCACCCTAGCCATTAGGCTTTATATTAGACTGAAACAATAACGTTCTGTAAACATCCGTCTTACAATGAGCTTAAAATTATTTTCACCATCACAAATCAAATCCATTAATT
The DNA here is from genome assembly GCA_029286595.1 of Bhutanitis thaidina. Classification (NCBI taxonomy): domain Eukaryota; kingdom Metazoa; phylum Arthropoda; class Insecta; order Lepidoptera; family Papilionidae; genus Bhutanitis; species Bhutanitis thaidina. Next base: position 11,231,058 of record JAGSMS010000006.1, on the reverse strand, counting down.
TTTTTTTTATAAATATTTAGTTAGAGTTAAAATAATAAAATAAAGTATGTAAAAAAAGTTGTTGGTTTTATTTACTGTATTTACTTATTGCAACGTAACCAAATAAGGATGGGTGGAGGTAAAGAAGCTCAAAGCAGACTTGGCATCGCTTTACTATAAAAACGCTAAATAACAAGTGTTGCGCGTATAAATAAAGTGGTGCGTTTTTGTTAAATTGCTTATATTACGCAAACAAACCTAAAATTCTTAGCAGCCTTTTAAGGCATCCGCGGGAGAATTCGTATTTGCTGTATCCTTTTTAAATTTCACAAAGACATAGGAAAAAGTTTAATGCGACGTATAAACTAAAGCGACTGAAATGCACCACAAGATGTTTGGTCTTGTCTTTTCTTTGCCCAAAAAAAATCATTGCATAGATAAATGAGCCGTGTTTTTGATCGATCATTTTCGTAACTTATTTTTTGTAAGGAACGCAATAGCAACTGCAGATCAATGGAGCAGAATGTGTTTGTTATTAATTTCCTGTTAGGAACAAAAAGGATAAATTCTTCATTGCTTTATATATTTCCTACTCAATTTCTGTATATTTATGTGAAACTACTTTATCACATTTATGAGTCGGCTTCACTGGAAAAGAAGCATGCTCTCACTGATAACCATGCTGTAATAATTGTAATGGTTTGGCTGTATTTGATTTTCTGTTTTATTTGGTTTGTAAAGCGACTGGATAAAGTCAGGTAAAGGCAGGGAGTCTTGTAAAAAGATGGAGGAGGCCTTTACCCAAACAGGGGTCCATATTTCATAAAACAACACTAACATTAATATAAGTAATAGTTATAATTATTAGCATTTTTTTTTATGGAAGAGACGGCAAACGTGCAAGCGGTTCACCTGATGGTAAGTGATTACCGTCGCCCACATACATCTGCAACACCATAGATGCTGCAGGTGCGTCGCCGGTCTTTAAGGATATTTGGGAGATGGAGGGGAATAGGGAGGGGGTGTGGGCCTCCGGTTACCTCACTTAGCGAACGAAACGCAGAAGCACAAGATGCTACTACTTCACGCCGGTATTCTGCGAGGCCGTGGTACGAATCCGGTCGAGCCGGCCCATTTGAGCAGCAGCTAAAGCCGCCGCTTGGCTCTACCACGCTTAATAAACCACCAAACCACCATATATAAGTTAATAGTAACATTCATTATAATTATTCATAATTTTTAAGCTAAAACCTACTAACAAAAATTGTAATGTGAAACTAAAATGAAATATGGAATAAATGGCTTTGTGATACTTTGATAAAGGTATTCAAATAAAGTTTAAATAAATAAATAATTTTATTAAATGAATATAAATAAATTTACATATGCCTATATAGCTAAGATAATGATCATTTAACTTATATTCACCATCGATTGCTTAAGACATCGATGCTATTTTGGGACCGGATGACGTGTTTTGGTGTACGATATATATTATATTACTATTATTTGATCTTGTTACATGTAGGCGTTACAGGCCCCAGTTATTACTTAAATCCGTGTACGTTTATCACCCTCAACCACAAAAATATTTTAGAATCGGTACAGTAATATTATGCTGCAAATGTTTAGTTTGATTTATTTGAATATATAAACGTTTTTTAATTCTGGATTTTAAAAATATCTAATTAATGAAACAATTTATACTGAACTTTAACAACACTTCGGCAACTCCGAATCCTCTTATATTCTTGTATTATTATTCTGTATTTTAAATGTAATTGCAACTTTTACATCTTACGAATTTCGGAGATGATATTTTTTTCAATACACTCTTAGGCATGAGTTAAAAAATAAGCATAACATAGGAATAAAATCCAAAAATATTTAACCGAAATCTCAATTTGACCCTATTCAATTTTAATGAAAAGTTTGAAATAATTTCACTACTCTAAAATCACAACAGATCAGTTCATTGGCCAAGCATTGGTCAACATACTTAGAAACTATGTATATACGACATAGTGGGCCGTACAGCCACCGCGTCTTTGTCTTGTCAACTTTGTTTGATTAGGGAAAGTGTGAGAATTATCTGTGGCAGATTCTCTAGTCTATAGAGCGGCGTCGGCGCGCGAATTCCTTTTATTTACTTTTATTCGCCTGTCACTCAAAACGCCTCGGACGTGTACGTTAAAGGCACGACAATGTAACGCTTTATAAACGCTTTAGCGACCTCTGCAAGAGTAAATTTCATTGTCACGCATAAAACCCTGTGTTTATATGAAACACCGACGGAGAGTATTATTGTTATTGGAATAAGCCTTCGGTGTCTCTACGAAATAATTAAATTCAACTTTTTATAGAGCATGTATTATACACACGTCTGCGTTTGCGAGAAATAATTAGTTCGAGTAAATTATTACTACTACTATTGCTCGAATAGGAAACGTGTTGACGAGTTGAAATGCAATGCGCATCTTTAATTAAATATTATTATTTTATGACTTTTATTACAGAGTTTATTATAGTTTAAGTGGTATTAAATAATATGAAATGGTGGACATTAAAAATAACAAGAACAGATAAAATGAATTATTAGTTCAGCAAAGAGAATCATGATATATTGAATTTAATTATGATATACATCATGAGCTGTGGTAGCCTAGAGGATGCTCGCTTTAGTTTCATAGAGCGCGAGTGACCTGGGTTGATCCCCGGTGCCAACACCACTAAAATGCTTTATAACAATTTAAATGCACTCGTTACCACGCGGCTCGGCGGTGAAGGAAAACATTGTGACGAAACCTGCATGTCTGAGAAATAATAAAAGAAATATTATTTTGAGGATATGTGAAGTCAACCGTCAACCCACACTGGAGTAGCCATGCGAGCCCTACTCGGCTTCATAACTCTCTCTGATATTTAAGCAGGAGGCCTTTGCCCAGCCGTGGGCACTTACAGGCTGCTACTTTATACACCATGAATAAATTTTCAATTCATATTAAATCATCAAAATCACATAGTATACTTTTATTTTTATCTCCAAACGTTAGCCGCATCCGCACTAGACGTATGTCACTCAGTACTAATACATTTACTAATTTTTTTTTGATCAACTGATGTCGGAAAACTTCTCTTAAACTACTGAGTTCCAATCCTGCAGATAAGTGTAAAACTATAGTCACAGGTCTCACCGGTGTGTCAGCACAAACCTTCCATGTAAGCCTTATTTTGTGGCATCTTAAGGCATCTGTCATACAGTAGACTGGCGTTAATAATAATGAAAAAGAAAAAGTATAAATGTATAGAAGGTTAAACGCGCTCAGAAGTAATACAATTAATGCTACTTCAATTTGCGTGGACGGTATTAATTTGACAAACCAGCGAATTAATAAAAGAACTTTAATACGTAATAATAACTCATGTTAATTTCACCCCACGGGCGGGCGATAGTAAAACGGATGTCGTAAATGGTGGTGTGTCATTAAGACCTGACACGACGACTCGATGCCAATTATCAAATAAACACATGGAAACGTTACTTCGTTTGTTGTATTATTTGCCGTTTATTTAATTAGGAAAATTTATTAGACTCATGTTGTGAGGTTCATGTTGTCTTGTCAATTATTGGAATATAAGTGATATTTTTTTTCAACTTCTCAAACACCCAGACTAGGAACAATTAATAAACCATACAAAGTTTGGTTCATACTTACTTAGCCAGTCCACCAACCGAGCCCGATAGTTACGTAAATATAATATACATGTTAATTGGGGAGCAAGACTAACGTAGTAGCTATTATCTAATCTGTGGTAAGACTCGTGTGCCTACCCTCACTTAGTCGTGGTGTCTAATGCTGACTCATAAAAGAGCTTCTGGCGTTCAGTTCTGTTGCCTTCACCCTATCTAGAGGGTATACAGATGTTTGGTTGGTGGATGGTTTATGGAGTATTTTTTTTATACGAAATGCAGCAAACGAACTAGCTGGTTGACCTGATGGTAAGTAATTACCCTCGCCCACGTACATCTGCAACACCAGAGGTGCTGCAGGTGCGTTGCCGGCTTTTAAGGGTATTTGGGAGATGGGGAGGAGGACGAGAAAGGGGATGGGGAGGGGAAGTGGGCCTCCAGTTACCTCACTCATCGAAAGAAACGTAGAAACAAAGGATGCTTTTACTTCACGCCGATATTCTGCGAGGGCGTGGTATCAACCCGGTCGAGCCGGCCCATTCGAGCAGCAGCAAATGCCGCCGCTTGGGTCTATCACATACAAAATATAAATACCGTGCCGTCGAAGACGAATAATGGCAAATACGCTTAACATTCAGACGGTCACCAGTATCCTTCTTAGGAAGACGGGTATGTTCGTAATTAAGAACTTTTTCGATAGTCGGTCAAAAAGTTCATAAGTACAAATATACTCGGACAATACTAATGTTTTTTGTAGAAAATTATACAACTGTGGTTGACCTTTGGAGGGCAAGGTGGTATATTCACCCTTGCATTCCGTGTGTCTGTATAGTTACCTTTCATATTATTGAGAAACTCCCTTTATCTTAGATCGACACGCTATAATTAAGTCCACATGTAAGGAAATTTTTTTTATTTGCTGTAAGAGGAAAAAAACGGTAGGTACTCAATAAATCATAAAATGTATATATCAATAAGTGGTTTGTTTAATTGTCGAAATGGAATCAATTCAAAAATCAAAAAAAAAGTAAATGGTAACTGTTATGCTCATACTGTTGATAGAAGAGATACTCATGCTGTTCATAGAATAATTAATTCTCGTTGTTTAATCAATATTACAGATGATATTCCATCATCTGTAATATTGATTTTTTGATTGAGCTTTTGGTCATTTATTGGATATTTAAAACATAGCAGGTAATCCTGCTAATTACCATTAGCTAATTAATTTTATTTTTATTTTTTATTGGAAAGGCGGCAAATGTGAGCCGCTTATACGTGGGCGTCAGTAATCACTTATGATTCCAGACGCCCACGTATATCTGCAACACCAGAGAAGCTTCAGGTGCGTTGCCGGCTTTTAAGGACATTTGGGGAAAGGGGAAAAGGGAGAGGGAAGGCGGCGTGGGCCTCCGGCTACCTCACTCACCGAACGAAACGCAGAAGCTCAAGATGCCTCTACTTCACGCTGGTATTCTGTGAGGCCGTATTAATATCCGGGGACGAGCCGGCTCAATCGAGCAGTAACAAAAACTCTACCACGGAAATAAATGCTTCCTTTATAATTATTTGTACTCGTATTTACTGTATGTACTATATATACCTACTGTTTTCTAAATATTTTAGCAAGTTCATTCTGCAAACGCCGATTCAACAAATAAAATATTTTCAGACAATAGCCCGTAAGAAACAGCTTATTAATTCTGTGACTGCAATGTCTCATAACAATGTATTTTGTTTATTAAACACTATATCTTAGAAAATGCAGAGGAAGTGATGATCTTGTAAGCAGCATACTTTGTTTAGGCTGTAGAACTCATGTACATCTAGAAGTCTCAAGATGTTCTTGATCTGTGCTCGTATACTGTGATGAAATTTATGATTGTGTTAATGACTAATGAATCAAATATTAAAGTATCGTTTTATATTTAAGTATTTCGTTTACTACAAATACGCTGAACAGAACATCCTTTTAGCATCGGTAGTAAAAACTATGGATTATAAATAACATTTATTTGAAGTACAACGTTCTTGTTTAATATTTTTAAGTCAGTTAGCAATAAAAAAAGCTTAGTGACAAACCCTTTGTTTTGTTTACACGATACCGTTATAGCGAATTATTTTTGCTTATTGGTAGAAGTTTAGCAGAAAACCTTTTCTGTTTGAGGATGCGGTGTAATAAAACGTCTCGGTTACCCTTTAAGGGTTGCTAACGGTTTTTACAATCACAATATAAAGTTTTGCGAGACTTTAAAACGATTCGCCGCTTTGTTGACGCATTGTTGTTTTTATTTCGCAACTCTTTTGCGAATACTTGAGTCTATTACTCCTTTAGCTAGCCGTTTATTACACATAACGGTGGGTCATTAAATAATGTACCGTTAAGGTTGTAGATCATTTGTGAAATAAATTACGGCTGAGTTATTAAAAATTTGCTGTGTGAAATTTAGTGACTATTGCTCTTAGAAAGTTATCAAAACGTTTCAATCGTTCTTCCAAGTAATTTCCAAATTGTTGGTTGTTGTTCGTGAACGTTAATGTCGCGTAATTTTGAGTTTAGAGAAACCATTATTATGTTGTCGTGCCGTGGGTGTTGTAAGAGTTAACAAGTGAAAGAAAAAGGCAGGAGAATGACTAGCATGCGTTTGCCTGATTGGGAAAGTCAATGTTCACTTAAGCAGCTCACTGATAAACTTGCCACTGATGAACCCTCTCTCAATGGAAAGCCTTAGCGTCGTATTCGCGTCGTTTTGTAGACGGATTGGTGATCACGGTATCATACACCTCGTACTGTAGACGGTACCGCCCGCCACCGGTCCGGCCATCTGTCGAGAGTCATCGAGATTTTTATGTAATTTCTTTTACATTACATAACCTAATTCAGATTAATTACATTTGTTAATGATTTTCTTATTTAAATATAAATAACAACGGAACTAAAAATAACACGTTAACAAAATCTTTGTTTTTCTTTAAAAAATTAAGTCTTAAACCGGTAAGATATTGCCTTTATGTCATTCAAGGGACATTGAGGGCTAAATCAAAGTGTGCATTGGAATTCACAGACGGCTCTATGCGGCTTTGTTTATGGTGGCCGCGGTTAAATAAATCGTACTTTCGCGGCTATTGTTGCTACTTCAGGCTGCTACGTCGCCAGCGATAAAGAATGCGCTATTTCAGATCGGACTGATAAAGACCGATGGCCTCACGCGGCCCTCGGAGACATTCATCGCGAATTGACCGCAACACTACGTACTATGCGCGCTCGCTCCGCCCCGCCCTACGCTGTAACGAAATGCGCGGAGATGTTAAGATTAGATCGATATATCTCGTTTTGGAACTGGTTTATGGTGATAGAGCTCAGTGTCAAAGTTATATTTCTTCGAGTCTCGAGAAGTTTTAGTTTTGTTTTACGCTATTTTCACGGCGCTGTTTTACAATGTTGGTGTTATGCCGCTCAGAATGTTTATGAACATTTTCGTATTTATATGTGTATGCACTAAGAAGTATTTAGTTTCTAGACTAACTTTTTAAAATAATAGTATTTATTAAAATAACATAACAATAGTTAAGGTTACTAAATGCTATAAATATTATGTGCATTAGCAAACGAAGTTCGGACGACTGTTGGACTGTTGGTAATATAATAAATGGTTATGTTCTCTAATAATACATACGCTATTTTGATTTAAAATGGCGGCAGTAGGTAAGCGAAAATCTGCAAACCCTTTTGTTCATTACATAATTTCACTCTAACATATTATTAATTTAAAGTAAGAATAAAAATATTTAAGTAGTTTTTTTAATTCTCGTGACCAAGCTGTCTCAGCGCTGCGCTGATACCTACGCGGTGGCGGTATGCATTATAGAACAAAGGAGTCGAGCTAATGGTAAGAAATATATTTTAATACAGTACCTATGTTCAACAGTCGACTTGTTATTGACTGTAATGTAATATCTGCCCAATTTCTTTCATATCCGTACAGTCCTTTAATTCTTGAAGTGTTGCAATAATAGTAATGCAATGTTATTATATAACACGTGATGGATTAAGTGTGATTGAATGACAAACTTTCACATATGTTATATTAATTAGGATAAAACAACCTGTGTATTTTATCGTACTTCATATTACATATGTGAAATCTTCTCAAAAATTCTTCAATTCAAAAGATTTTGGAATCATTTTATTTATCTCATTTTAAAAATAATTCCTTCAGTGAGATTGTATTTAAAGTCAATCCGTTTAAGTAGGATTTCATATATTAGTATAGATTAAGATTCCTATAAATGCTAATTACAAGACTAGTGTGTGAGTAAAATGCATAAAACAATGAAACAAACAACAGTATAAAATATCTTTTAGTCAAACAATCATTGGCTAAAATTAGAAATCGTATTCATATTTTTACAATGTTGTTTTTATTAACATGCTTGCCTAATTTTCTTTGTTCTCAAAGGACTTTCTAAAATTACAGAACAGAAACAAATATAAATATAGTTAATAAAGCTCTGCTTTACAAATATTTGGAACGTGTATGTTTGTCCCGTCTGTTGACTTTTGATGGTTCATTACTTTTATACCAAACCTTTGTTTATGTATGTTGATAGATTTACTTTGAATAATGTTTGAGATCTGTGATGTCTGAAGTAAGGGATGATAAATGTTGTTTACAATATGTTTTCTATGTAATATAAAATATAGTTACACTGATATGTTAATTCTATCGCAAACCTTAGAGTGTCCATACTAATTACTGTTCAATAACAAAAAGACATGTCTTACCATACGATTGTTCTTACGTGGGGTTTAACTGCAAAGAACATCAGGATATCACATAAAGTTTGTCGAAAATAAACACTCACGTGTCCTAATTCGGAGGTAGAACTACTCAGCTATCGTGGCTCTTTAATATGACAAATATTATTTAAATATACACATAATTTAAATAAATTCAACTAGTATTAATAAGTCGGTCTAATGTGTCTGTCGTTTGTCATCAACGTGGTAGAATTCATTGTTTTTATTGTATTTTAAATGTTATTAAACGTATGATCGGGCAGTAAAATACATATGACAGTTTCTTTGACATTTCGAAGGAAACAAACATTTTTTCGCTGGTACGAAATAGAGCTGTTTAGATTCCTGTAGTTTCTGTGCATCGTGGTGTACAATTATCTGATAGTTTTGATGACAGTTATCTCTAAAGTTTTCGTTTGTAAATTATTGCTGTGTAACTGTGGTGTCGGTGTCGGTGTAAGATAATTTGCTAGGGCATGTCATAATGTTGTGTACATAAATGCTATTTCATCAATTTGAGGAGTGATTGAAATAATTATATCATAACTGAAATAAGAAATCAGGCTCAAATCATCAAATCTCCCTTGTATCCCTTAAAAATAGTAAAGTCTTTTGTTCAATAGTGAGACATTTAGAGCCAGCCTCTAGAGCTTGTCTTAGTAATTTAGAGGCTTTTGGGAGTCCAACAGACTGCTCCGGATGCGGTTGGGGGAATTACAAATATCCTGGAAATAACACTTATTTTAGTTCTCAGATGTGTTGGTTTCCTCATTATGTTATTATTTACCATTGAGCACGCGATAAATACATTGCTTTAAATTGCAATTATCAATATCAGGTTATATAAAAATGAAAGCAAGCGCGCTGCCCACTAAACTACTACGACTCAATTGTCACCCTGATTTTTAAATGAAAAAAAAAATGGAGTTTAATGACTTAATGACCAGTGCATTAATCTTTTGTAGAGTACGTGAAACTTCAGGACTTCCTTTTGATTTATACAATCCAAGGTATTGACCCGTGTATGTATGCGGAAATTTCAAATTCATAGCAGATTAAGGATAGGCAGTCTGAATGTGAAATCGCATTTTCCATAATCGTACATGAATTAGTAAGTTCTTTAATGTAAACAGTATTTCATCAACAGAGTCATCGTTTTAAACGCATGTAAATCCTAAAAGGATAAAACATATCAAATGTAATTTTTCATGTAGATATTGCTAAAAGTTGGCAATAAACCAGACAAAAAATATATAAAATATTGACAATACTTATTGTTTTTGCACCGATGACCTCTCGTATCACCAACACCTTTTACATGTCTTCCATCATTATATTTGTTATCAATGTGATTAATTCCAACATTTCGCATGCATTAGCATATCCAACGGACTTTTAAACTGTTGGTCGTATCGTACAATTACACAAACAATAATGGCGCGATGTCAGCCGGGCTGTATGTCCCCGTTATTTATTGCCGATTTACGCCGCGATGAAAAGATAAATGGATCGTCTCGATTTTTAATTGCGATTGTGCATGTGGTTACATGCCGGCCACTTAATTATGGGAGTTTCCTGCAATTAACGATATTTAAAAATATTTATATGTTATTCTACAAGCTGCCTATATCTGTTTAAAATGGACGATCAGTACATGACCTTTTATTCCTGCATCATTGCTTTAGCATAACATCAACACCAGCCAATTTGCTATATAATAAATATTTCTCATAAATCTACTACTTAATAAAAATTCTTGCAAAGTATGTAATTCACGTACGTAGTTTAAACTCCCTGCAGAAACGTATTTTAAAAGGATTGTTTGTGTTGTTAAGACTAATTACAGTGTGTTTTGCATAACGTTCACCATTGTTAGTATGAGTTATATTATTACCGCCGGATATCAAGTCCTGTCAGCGATTATCTTGTTCGTAAAGACATCGAGCGGTTGCGTATTTGAGAAAATTGTTTCGTAATCGCTGGGAGAGGTTGTTTCTTGCGAAATTGTTACCGTAGCTACTCATATGTTATTGGGAAATATTCAGTATAATGCCATAATATAATACTACATTTTTTCCAATTCCTATTTGCTTTAATCAAGTATGGTGAAAAAATTTCAAACGTGGAACTGCTGTTTTAAGCATGCAGGTAAGATTTAAATGGCTCTGCATAAATATTGTTAAGGTTTTTTTATTTGTTATAAGCTTGTTTTGATATTTTTATTGTCATTAAAAATTAGGCAAAACATTTTTTTCAGTTAATAGTTTATGTCATCAAAATAGCTAGATATTTTTTTATTTTTTATTAATTACGATAAATTTACAATTTTAATAATATACAAGATAAATGTACAAAGGCGAGCTTAACCCTAAGCAGAGTTCTCTTCCAGCATACCCTTGAGGAAAGAGAAAACTATTATTATTATACAAGTAGGTAGTTGTGTACTTAATTAATACATAATAGCATAGCTAATATAATTGGCGATGAAAAAATAAATAAAGCAAAGTAGCTGCCTGTAAGTGCCCACAGCGGGGCAATGACCTACACATATTATACAATATTCAAAATGTTTAAATAAAATGTCCAAATATATATAAATATACACAAATACTAACATATAAACACATATACTTACCAATATTACATTAAATATTTAATAATAATCATCAATACAATAATAATACATAAATGCAGAGAAGTTATTATTTACAATTTTAATTAGAAAGATAGTGCTCCGTCACTCTTTTCCGGAATATTTCACGAGAAGAACTTGCGCGTATGTCATGTGGTAGTGAGTTGATGTTCTATCTCTTCTCGTGTCATAAATTACAATTTCAATTCTTTCAACACGTCGACTTTTTGAATTCCTCTTTGATGTCAGTTCCTAGAAAATGTCACTTAAAAGTATTATGTTATTTGATTTTGTATTACTTTATTTCAAAAATATATTCGCATCGCCTATGAACAAAATAGGTCTATAATAGGTGAGCCACAGGAGCTTTACATGTTAATCAGAAACCCTCACTCCATTCAGGTATGAATCAGGATATCTATCTCCCGATAAATATTTTTATGATTATTTCAAGTAGCTATGCCTGAAAATTGTGCAAAACCTGTAGACGGCTAAACCGTTTTGTACGCGGTAGAGCCAAGGGGCGGCTATTGTTGCTGATCGAATGGGCCGGCTCGATCGTGGTACTATCACGACCTCGCAGAATATCGGTATGTCGTAGAGCCACCTTGTGCTTATGCGTTTCGTTCGGTGTGTGAAGTAATCGGAGGCCCACTCGCCCTCCCCAACCCCTCGGAATTTAGTCCCTCCTTATCTCCCAAATAGCACGTGCAGCTCCTCTGGTGTTGCAGATGTACGTGGTAGACGATAATGAATTACCATCAGTTGAGTCGCTTTTTACCCCATTAACCATAAAAAAAATTCAACAGCAAAGACACTATTTGTATCTATTCAGTGGTTTCGGAAGAAGGGTCAACTTTTATTTACAAGTAGCAGTGATTAGTGATAAATTGTTAGCTTTCACTATAGTGTAATATACCAGGTAAAGGTGTCACGGAGTTTGGAAAATTGCTCGAGGCAATCATCATCATAATCAGAGTCACATTGAGCACGGAAATTACGCGTTATAGTATTCAAGTATTCTGATATTCCAAAATGTTGACTTCATGATAGAAACTTGACGACTGTTTAATTTTATACCGAAAAACCTATTCCAAGCTTCACTCTGATTTAGAGTTACGTCCGTCGTTATATCCATAAATATCTCTAAAAGGCCATTTCTATGTTAAAATATTGCGTCCGAAAAATTACAGCGAAGCCGCATGTCAACTAAACCATCACTAAGCCACAGCAAATTAATTTTTGTTGGGTCTGCTTTAATAACTGGTTTTGTGTTTAGAACATTAACGACGAAAATATTTTAAAATGTCCATATATCACCCCTCTCTATATGCTTAAGGTTAATTTGTAGAAGAATGTGCAATTAATTGCCATAAGAACAAACATACATTTAGTAATATACGTACATTTTATCTTCACGCATGTGCGATGTGGGGTTTTCGTACAAAAATTCTATCGCCTTTTTTTCTCGTGTGGTGGTGGTGTATCAGCCACCCTCTTTCTTCACACGGATATCGTAAGAGTCGAGTAAGAGAAGCTTTGATCAGACGGATGGCGAATTAACTCTCTCGAAATACAAGCTTTACAGCCTACAGGATGATGCATTAAGAACAGGTTCGTTAAAAAGCTTAATACTAATTAATTTCTACCTAAGTTTCAATGGTTCAAATGTTTTTAAAATTTATTTGATAAAAATTAACATATCCGCAACTATACAGAGATATTAAAAAAATACCAGCATGGTGTACTCTAAGTATTATAAACATATCAAATAAAATTTTAGTCTGCGAAGCATAAAGAACGCATAACGCATTCTGAGGTGTATGTACAGTAATGCAAATCAAGGGCATCGATGTAATAATTCTGATTATTTATCTCGTTTGGTTTTTAAGATGAAATACAAAACGATGATATATTGTTACAAACCGTTAAATATTTATTACAAATTACTAAAGGGGCATATTTCCGAGGGCTTGTAGTAGTTTTTTTTCATCTACGAGATCTTTTATATAGCTATTTATAGAGATTTAGAAGCCTAAAGCTTCTTTTTACTTCATTGATGTATTCCAGACGGGTACCATTACTTAGCACCCGGCGGGTTCTATTGTTTATAATATTTCGAAATGTGGATATACATTTTCAAGGAGGGCGGTCGTTCGCCTTTTTCTAAATTTAAGCGTATCACGGAGACAAATCTCAACGGATCCCAGCTCTCACCGGCTTTATTTTTCACAAAGGACGTTATAACCATATCAAAACGGCGTGTCCCTTTACCGCGTTGCATACATATGGCGGAGGCAAGCAAAGACTCCGCTGTTGTGTATTATAATAAGTAAAGAAATGCGTTTTGTTTCCGTCGGTGCGAGACTTCCATACCAAATTCACAGCGGGCTCTCTGGAATACAGGACGCATTCTCAAATAGAATCGGACGGGACAGGTACGACATCTCCTTAAATGTCCATATTAGAGTGACATATTTTTTTTGGTCGCCATTAGCCGCATTGAATTTATCTTATTAAAATATTTTAAGTATATCAATTTTTGAGTTTACTTTCAAATTGTTAATAGTAATTTTAAGTGTTGTACTCAACACGTGCTCGGCGTTAAAGGAAATCATCGTGAGGAAAACTGGATGTCTGAGAAATAATAAAAAAATATTATTTCGAGGATATCTGAAGCCCGTCAACCCGGACCGGAGCAGCGTGGCGGACCCTTCCCGGCTCCAAACCCCTCTCAGATATTTGAGAACGAGGCCTTTGCCCAACAGTGGGCATTTATAGTCTGCTACTTTTTAATCATATATTAAAGGTCGTAAGCCTGACGCTGTCCCAGCGTCAAGCCAACGATAAAAATCGTATTGGCATGAGCCCTCCACATATGGGCTCGAACTCGGTGTCTCCTGGTTCGAAGTTCGAATTTAAATTATATTTAAAATTGGGCACGGAGCGTTTAGGATTACGTTATGTCACGGGTATAAATAAATAAAATTTTATTATAAGTTATCATATTGAACGTTATAAAAAGATTGTTCGTTTTCAAAACAAAAATTTATTGGACATTCAATTATGGATATAATTGTTTATTGACACCACCTACCCAAATATTGATCATTATGTGTTATTAATGTATAAACTTGGATACCAAATAAAACCTAAAATAGAAGCTACAGCTAAATTAACGAAGTTATATTTAAATATGAAGAAATTTGTTCTTTGCCCGTGGGTAGCACAAAGCCGGGCTTAAAGCTCGCATTAAATTTCATAGTATGCGAGTGATCTGGGTTCGATCCCAGATGTCGACACTACTTAACACCAAAACTGAAATCCGCTATCCCGCAACGGAGTAGCGTACTGTACTCCTTCCAGCTCAGTCCAGTCAGCAGATCTGTAAAAATATGTGAGGAGGATTTCAGTTCAGCAGAGGGATATTTATATACAGCCGTTTTATATTCATTTTTAGGGTTCCGTACAGAGCCGTTCGAAGAAGCTTACGCCGTCTGTCCGTCTCCCTTTCTGTCCTACATTTAAAGAGTCTTTTGAATCCTAATAGGTATCCGGTTAAAGTTTTATATAATTTTACACAGAATATGAATAATTATGGAGGAAATCCTAACAAAAAAAAAGATTAAACGCTACTCTACTCAATGAACTCTAGACAATGACGCTTCACATGTTAGGCTATGAAAAAGAAATTTTCGGCTTCTTTTTTATGTAACCCTTGAAACATAATTTTATAGAATTCTAATATTCGATTTAGGCTCAGCAGTCTACAACAAATATTTAAATTTCAGGTCTGTAACTCATTTCGTCTACGAGGTGGAGATCCGTGTCTTACGGATGGCCAGGCAGATAGACAGAAAAGTATCCCGAACTCCATGAAAGAAAACACAATTTTGTTGGTAAATACATAACAGTACAGTTATATTGTATGGTTATAAGGAACCCTCGGTGCGGTAGTCCGACTCGCACTTGTCCAGTTTTTATGATTTTTATTTAGTTCTTAGGGTCTGTCACATTAAGGAATGGGCTCTTAAACAGTGCATCGTATCGTAAAGGATTCTATGAAAAGCTCGTTATTTTTAATATGATAAATATTAAACGTCACATTTTACAGGTAAACGTCACGGATCCCGCGTGCCTCGATGTACTCCGGTCGGCAACACATTGTGTAGACAACGGAACGAAATATTCATGCTATTCCCTTTCTTATGCAAATGAGGTTTGGGTTTATAATGCGACACAGATTTTGACAAATTGAACGCCTTACTACGTGTCCATTCGTGCCTTGCTACGTGAGGGGCATGAGAACCATACGGGGCGACCCCGCACATAATTTTAGTGCTCTCGTCCTTTGTACCGATCGTCATTGTTATTAAAGTAATCACGGCCGCCCTCCATCACGCTCCAATCGAAACATTATGGGATATAAACAAAAGAAAGCAAGAGGAATTCAATGAAAAGCCATTATGTCGTCGCGGAGGGCACTCCAACGGTCCGTTGTCTCAATATTTTTCTTCTTGGTCCGAGTTGACGTGTCATTCTCTCGCGTTGTTCAAAAACGCCGCATGGAATTTTGAAGGGTCTTCGATAATGGCCGATATTTACGACCTTTAGATAATGTTATTTAAACGGCCGGGTTCTGAATTATTGAATATGGTATAAAACGAAGCGCCACCCTGTTTGCTTACTAGGTAGTTGCAACTTATATGTTGCGTTTAATCTTTGAGAACTAATTATATTATTGTGTAACATTTATTTTAATCATTTAATATTACTTAGTTATGTATATTTTTATGAAATAACAAAAAACAATAAATAAATGTATTTATGTCATATTTTTATCTAAACACTAATATAACTAAGCTCTCACGACCTTGTACCCAATATTGAAGTGGACAGAGGTTGTTTGGATAGATATTTTTAGTATTTTATTTACTTTTCACCAGAGCTTAATCTCGTCTAAATTTCCTGGCGAATGATACAAATCGTAAACAAGTTTCGAAAAATTCATTGGTATGAGGGAGTACATACGGGATCGAACTAGAATCTTCTGTTTCGGGCGCACAACCCCTAACCACTCGAGTACCGTGGCTAGTTTCTGTAGCTAAAATATTTAAAATTTACTAATTTGGATATGATACTTATAAAAAGGTTGGATGGTTAGCATAGCATTTATATTACATGAGAACTTTCTAACTAACTTTATCTGTTATTATAATGTTTTGCGTATATGTGATTATTGTTAACTTTTTCTAATTTAATAATCTATATATTAATGGTCGTTTAATATGTAGATGATATATTTAGATATCGATATTTTGGTACGGCCAAGCGACGTCTGTTGCTGCTGCTCGCATGGTCCAGCTCTATCGCTGTAGTACCACGGTCTCGTGTGAATTAGACGCATCTTGTGCTTCTGCGTTTCGGTCGGGGAGACGATAAAGATTGAGAAAAGATATTGTTAGAATTTTTATTGACAACCACACAATTTTTCTTGCCACATTAATAAATAAATGCTGTCATCGATAGGGCTAGACAGAGATACCGAATTACCATTTGGCATGACTCAGGGTAGCAAAACAAGTTACTGAAATTTGACAAGCCTCGATTTTTATCTCTTACGAAACTCACGAGAAGAAATTGGGGTGACAGATTCCACTACCACGCTGCCAACACAGCTCCCACATGGCTTTAGTTATATTGGCTAGTCGTCTGGACAGAAGAATGTCAATGTCAGAGTTCCCCAGGGATCAGAACTGATCCGCAAACTTTTCATTTTATATCTAAAGTATTAACAGTGAACCAGCTAAAAACGCAAACATTACAAAGCTATGAGTTCTTGTCAAACTGTTGTAGTACTTTGGGTATGAGCCGATCCGCTTAATGCGCTTATGCGCGGCGCGTTTGAGTTTTCATTAGCCATACGCGGTCGAGTCGTATTACACACGCTGGATCATAGCAGACTTTAAACTCTAATCCCCGGAAAGCGTTCATAGAATGGGTAAACGACCTGCAGGGAAGTAAACATGGTGACAGTGTGTGGAAGATATTACGATTATGGAATATAACGACATTGAATTTATAGGCGCGTAAAATTTGTGTTTTAATAGGCGAGCACGCGTTAAGGTATAGATTATTCTCTCTTCCCGGCTATGTATGCCATATGATGTTCGATACAGTGTTTCTAGTTTCTGTCTCCTCCTCGCTTTATCCTGGATGTATAATCCACTAATATCTCATTAAATTACATCTTTTTACTTTGTCTTGGGACTGCATCTCGAGTCTGAAAGTGAGAATGATATGTATTTTTTGATTAATTAATATTTATGAGGCTATGCTAAGCTTTCACCTAAAGGCGCCACTAGGAAAACAACAACAAATAAGCATTAAAATTTTACACACTAGCGTTTTCGGATTTATCTAAATATCATCGCCTATAAAGAATAATAGCGTAATAAAATTTTAAATGTATTCACATCCGAAGCTCGGATTTAAATGGAATGGTCATGTTCAGAGACTCATAATATTATTGTGCTTCACAAAAATGCCATTCGTTCTTGTGGATGGAGAATGCTTTGAAAGTGCCTCGATCGTAAATTGGGAGAACGACAACTCCAGATTGTGTCGTTTGTTGGCAATTTAAGTCCGAAGTGAACTATCGGTGTGTAATATGAATAGTTTGAACGAAATTACGTTAACTATTTGTAAGGTTTTATTAAGCAAGTAATTAAAACGAAATAAACGACATCCAGCAACCCATAGAGCAACTAAGTTTTATATGATAGGTAGTAATTCCGAATGTATAGTATACAAATGAATGACGTTTTCTTTAAGTACTTTAATATAACGTAAAAAAAAAATCAAAACACGATGTATCCATTTAAAAACCGGCATTTGAAAATTATCATGGTTACTGTCAGTTGCATGTCTTATTTGTGCGTACACATCAGTATCAGAATTATTAATATCCCAGGAAAAAATCATTAATATAATTATTATGAATTTCCAAAGAACTTTGTAGATGGTTTAACTGTATTGTGTCATCAACATTCTCGATAGTATAGATTTGTATAATGTACGAGTATGTATGAGCTCTCTGTGTTTGTCGAAATTACTTCAGAACTACAAAATTATTTGCGAAGATGTTACACGTAGAGGTTAAAACCAAATATTACTATAAAAATAAATAATCATTCTTCTCATCTTAATTACTCCTATGATTCATTAGTTTTATAATTTCATCCCGTAATGGTCTTACTGATACGGAATTATTCTCATCGTAAGTTATTACTACATTTGTACGTGGCAGAGCCAAGCGGCAGCTTTAGCTGCTGCTCGAATGGGCCGGCTCGACCGGGTTAGGTTAGGTTAGTACCTACGACGATTTCCCAGAAGACCGGCGTGAAGTAGGCATCCTGTACTTCTGCGTTTTGTTCGGTGAGTGTGGTAATCGGAGGTTTATGCTTCTCCTACCCAAACCCCTTCCATCCCCCAAATATCCTTAAAGCCCATCAACGTACCTGCAGCTCTTCTGGTGTTGCAGATGTACGTGGGTGACGCTAATCAATTACTATCAGGTGAGCTGCTTCCACGTGTGCTCCTTTCTCATAAAAATAAAAATTTGCCATCTGAAAGGTGGGATTTGCACAAATTGCTGATTTTTGGTGCTTTAAGTCGCTTCTTGTAACATCAAAGATTTGACGTGGTTGAGCCACGTTATAACATATACATAAACAAAGATACCAACACCAATAAAAATTGCTTATTTGGAACATCTATCGTGACAGGTGTCGAGCTCGTCGCAGTCCTAGCGTTCAAGCGAGCGATACAAATTGTACATAAGTAATCAAAAGATCATTAACATGAGCCTTCCACATGGGGGATCAAATTCGGATCTACTAATTTCAAGATGGATAACAACTCCGCTATCGCTGGGCTTAAGCCACATTATTATACTGGTTGAGCACTTCATCATTTCATTCTTCCAGCCTACCACAAGTCCACTGCTAAACGTATGCCTCCACCAAAGATTGCCATAAAGCTCGGTCCTGAGCCACCTGCATCCATCGACTTCCCGCAATATTGCGCAGGTCGTCGCTCTATCTTGTGGGGGGTCGTCCAACACTGCTTTTGTACGTGGTTACTACTGGAGAACCTTTTTTCGCCAACTGTTGTCTGTTCTGCGAGCTATGTGGCCGGTCGATTGCCACTTCAGCTTACATTTGATCCTTGCGACTATGTCGGTTACCCTAGTTCTGCTGCGGATATCATTATTGCAGACTCTATCGCGCAGAGAAACACTGAGCATAGTCCTTTCTATAGCGCGCTGAGCAACTTTGAGCTTCCTCATCCGGCCTGCAGTGAAGGACCATGTCTCAGTTCCTTATGTCATAACTGGCAACACGCACTGCTTGTATACTTTGCTCTTTGGGTTTTGTGGTTTACTCGACGAGAATATGACGTAGTTTCCCGAACGCAGCCCAGCTAAGTTGGATTCGTCGATTAACCTCTGGGTCGAAGTTGGACTTACCTAATTGGACAATTTTTCTCAGGTACTCGTCTACAACTTCGAGCCTATTGTTTCAGACAGCAGCCAGTATTGGAGTGACATGGACGTTAGACATGATCTTCGTCTTGTCCATGTTCATCTTAAGACCAATCTGTTGGGAGACACTATTGAGGTCATTGAGCATAGTGCTGAGCTCCTCCAGCGATCCTACCATAAGAAGTATGTCGTCAGCAAATCGAAGGTGAGTGGTGTATTCGCCATTGATCCGTGATACCGTATCTTTTCCAGTTCAGCTGTTTGAAAACATCTTCCAATGCAACGGTGAAGAGTGTCGGGGATCACCCTATCTTACACCTTTTTGCAGTTGGATTGGTTCCGTACTCTTATTCTGTACTCGGATAGACATTGTAGCCACATTGTACAAACACCTCAGCACTTCGATGTACAGAGAGTCTATCTGGCACCGCTGGACTGTAGTACCGCCCAAGTTTCGACTGAATGTGGACAGGAGCACACGGCTAACAACTCCAAATGCCCTGTCTATCAGCGGGAACTCCGTAACCGCCGCGCAGGGGCAGTGGCTCTAACCAGCAACCGGACTGCCAGGAGACAAGAGGCGAGGGCGGAATCTGCCGTGAACCATTAGGCTCCGTCAGAACCACCTCGCCAAGCGGAAAACGCCCAACTCCCCTCTAAGCGCAAACGGAGACGCAGAGGAGGGAAAAAGGCAAAAACACCTGTGCTACCAAGCCAAACAACATCAACTGCCACCACCCAACAACAACAGGAGACGAGGCCATGCCCGGAACCCCGGCCGACGCCCGTCTCCGCCCAACAGCACGTCTCGCAGACGGAACCCACTGTCCCGTTGTCGGCAGTGATCACCGTCTTGCAGGACATACTCCTGGCCTCCCTAAACGGAGACGATCTAGGCCAGGCAGCAATACTGGGACTTGCCAAACTAGCGGGACTACCCAGCCGTGCCCTCGAAGTCGCTAACTTCATCCAACCCTAAATAATCTCTGCGCCGCCCCCAGCGGGCAGGTCGGATGGGTTTCCCCCGAAAGGGGTTTACCTGGCCACCAGCCCGCGTGGAGGCGGGCGCAGAGACTCGACGCCGAAGCGTTTAACATACGCACCCCCATGACCCGCACGTACTTTTACGTGCGGCGAATAGAAACCACTGAAAGGGGCCAAGCCCCGACACAGTTCCTCCGACGTCCAAAAGGCGTCGAGAGAAGACCCGACAGGAAACACTCACACATAGGCAGATTACGAATTTCCATTTTACAAGATTCAGCGCAGCAAAACGGGAGACCAGTTTTCTACTGACTCTTTATCTCGGGAGATGGAACGTAATGGATGGTCTCGTCGGATTTGTTCAGGATGACGAGGCGACTAAGCGAGGGAAAAGCTTAGAAAATGTCATGGCAAGAAGTTTTTCCCTTAGCCGCCTCTTTCAAGTTACACGGGAAGAAAGGATACGGTAGATTCTGACGCCGCTACCAAACGGCTACCACTAATGCTTTTATTGTTCTTATGTGTAAGGATCACAATTTCATTATTAGATAATCCAAGAAACCTTAATTATTACTTATCTAGATTGCAATAATTATATGTTTTTAATATTTAAATTTTTTTAAAATAGCAGTTATATAAATGATGGTAACAATGCAAAATTTTGGAATTCTGGTTATAATATTAATATAGAATAAATGTAGTATATAATTTAGTACACAGAAATAAAGTTTTAGTGCGGTATTTACTTGCTATGGGGAACATGGAGCAACATCGCAGTTGTCCATGATGTTCCATTGTTTATGTTAGTGCAACTGTCCGGCGGTGATAGCGCGGCTTGCGGTTGCTATAAAGTAAAGGATATTAGATATGGTGAACGCTGGGATTCCTCTGTTTATTACTATTTGGATTTTTATAACATTTTATAGCTTAGAAGATCATATTTATATAAAGAATATTACAAATGTAAAAGTATTTTTCTATGGATGTTTGCCTTTCAATCACGCGTTAACGGCAAAACCGATTTTGATAAAATTAGGTACCTTGAAACCTTAAGAAAGACATAGTAGACATAGGCTAGTTTTGTGCCACTGGAAGACTCTCCACGCGGGCGGAGCCGCGGACGGAAGGTAGGTATAAATAAAAATAGTTTACAAGAAATTTATTTATAAAAGTTTAATTTTATCGTTAGGGAATATAAAGAGACACTGAATTGACATCAGTTTACACTTAACACATAACGACAAAACTTTACACAATGTCTTGTGTAAAGTTACCATGGACCATGAAGTCGGCACGATCTGTTCCCCGTTAAGGCGAACCCCATTCCTATAGAGATTTTAACGGGAATGTGTTTATTACTTTCGCAATGTAAGTGCGAATTGAGGCGTTTAGCGTTAAGATTTTTTTAAGTAAGAAAGATAGCTATAATAGTTTCGGTATTGTAACATTTATTCAGCAATAAAAGAAATTAGGTATTGTACATTTTTTCAGAAACAGGTAAAAAGATGCAAAAGACTCGTGTTAAATTGTGCAATGTTTGATAAGCAAATGTAATTTTCAAGTCACTTTCTTGTTTATATCCTTTTTACGTACATGTTAACATCTGACATGATTTTTAATGATAATGTTTGTGACGGTAATTTTCAAATACTTATTGTTGAATTTCAACTAAGCGTTCGCCTTAAATGCTACGCGATGTAGTTTTGATTCTCGCAAGGAAGAAACATTTATATCACTTAAAGTACCTCTGCTGGGCAAAGGATTCCTCAGATAGGGCGGATATTCTATACGAAATTAAATCGTGTATTTCCTAAACACATTCTCCAAAATGTATTTAGGAAAAAACACAATGAGGCTAACCACTCTGTGCATGTGTTCGAGAATCGGAAGATTGCCAACCATATCTGGGTCACCAATAAGGCTCTTGGCACGCCACTCCACTGAGTCTAACGGTGCAGTTGATATTAAACAGCGCCTGTCCAAATAGGACGCCTGAATAGTATATATAATATATAGAATAATACGAAAAATATATTGTTTGGAGTAATTAACAGGGTTGCAGAATTATATACCAAAGAAATATAAATATATTTAACTAATGTATATAACTTAACAATAAAAATCAAATCAGTCTACATATTACAGTACACTGAAATCGAATACAAAGATTGTCTTTGATAATCGAGTTATTCATATATTAATAAATTACTTTTGACATGTGTTAGTGTTTCGTTGATTGATTGCGCTATCAACAAGTTGAGCTAATTTGAAGGTAGCGTACCTCTTGCACGTCTACTGCTTTGGGGTATCTCTGTCAGAACTGTTTAATTCAGGAATTATTAAATTTTAATTAAATCAGACGAAAATTCTAGAATTTCGTATATCCTGTAAAAAAATGAAGATGAACAAATATGCAAGATAAAAATTGGTTCGTAGTTTTCACCTTTTTCCGTTGTTTTTCAACAATATCGCCATATACAAGCGGCTCGGCGATCTACGTACTCGTACCAAGCGCTTTAAAGCCCCAATAGACTAATGGGTTAAGGCGCCCACTGCGAAACATGAAGTAGAAGGTTCGAGCTCGCCATTCGATCATTATTGTGTACCACTCCCGATATAAGCTCAAAGGATTCGTTGGAGGTATTTATAGGAATATTAGTAATCTTAAAAGCATTACTTGTATTGTTTTTTTAAAAAATAGTAGTTCACTCGCTGCTGCAGGTCACCGATATGCCTCTACGTAAGGCGCATAAGGTGTGAGGTATCAGACAATTTGATTGTCAATCCGCATACCAAGCGTATCCATTACCTCATAACCTCGGCATGGGCATTTAGCAGTTGACTATAAAAGGTTGCCCATGAATGAGAATTTTTTTAATAAAGCTTCTGTTTTATTAAATTTATTCTAAATGTTTAATGTAACATGTTCATATCACATAACGCTCAAAATTGCTTCTCATAACGGCGTGACTAGAACAAATATCTTTAATTCATAAAGACGTCTCTCCCGTCGGGTCCTGCTTAAATCAATGTAATTACATGTGTTGATGTTTTAGCGTTGCAATTTATCTTGCAAAGATCTGGGGGCGATGTTGCCTTTTCTTATACCTCTTTACAAAGTTACCGCAAATCGCCTAAGGCTTCTAAATGCTACTACGGACGTAAAGTATAATGCTTTTTGTGTCTTTAGACTTTAGATGTAACAAACGATTTTGTGCCTAAACTTCCCAGATATAAAATTTAAAATGTGTTGATGCGAAAGTTGAAGACTATATTCAATTTGTTAGGCAGAGTTTACACAGGACCCAAAGTGCAAGCCGGGGCAAACATTAGGCTTTGTGCTGCTCATGGAAAGGGTAAATATTGGATTTTAACTTCGTAGAAAAATGCGTTTAGGAAACAAGCCGGCCGATGTGTACTGTTTTCGTTATTGGTATTATGGTGGTTGGCGATGAGCGTTCGCTTCTTTTGTTGCTGTCTATAATAACTTGTTGTTTAAATTTGGTCAGCGGCTTAATAGACGCCGTCTTCGCGGCGGGCCTTTTCGTTCCGAGAGTGAATTGATCGCATTATAATTTTCTAAGTTAACAGAATTTCCTTTTTGTTTTGTTTGTTTCGTACATCAGTCATAAATGTGCTACCTTTTTTTTTATTAAATGCCACCTGCGTAACTTGACGTTTTTCAATAGTGCTTTAATTTTTGTAAAACAACCACTTGTTTGGTGACAAGTGGCGAAGGATTAAAACGAACATTAACAATTAAGAAGGTTCCTTAAGGAATGCTCCGTTTCTGTCTAAGATTCTCCCGAGTGAATCCCGCCTTTATACCTTTTTCTTTCGCTAATCAGCAGTGGAAATACTGTTAGGTTCCGGTTACCGCTATAGACAACCAGCTTAATTACAGGCTGTGAGGCATTCCATAGTAGTCTTCAGGGTTGACGATGAATTTATGACCTTCGTCAAATGAAATTGATTTCAGGTGTCTATGGGCTGTAGTTGTAATCATCAGGAAGCTGTGTGGTAGTTTGTAACTACAACGTTGTAATAATAATACTTGAATTGAAATCAACTAGGTTATAGTAGACTAGGCTATATTTTAAAACAAAAATTATATATATAGGTATATATAGACATACATCATATATCTATTTATATTTATTTAAGCATCAATTGATATGAATACAAAACTTATTGACAACAGAGTATTGGGGCTACATGATAAACGATTTTAATAACAAATTGGTTCAGCTTTGAGTACAATAATTATAAATTTCACGTCATAAATCTCTCGATTGTCATGAATAATTAATTGTGAAAACTGGTTACAGGTTGAGCGTGTTTCTAATTAAATTAACATACATTTATTGGAACTTATTTTTGTACGGATTTTACATGGAGTAATAAATACATTTAAGTATATTTTTGCGTTAACTTTATGTATTTACTTTTAATATATTTGAATTAAAGAGATGATTACGTCAGCTTTTAAGCGATCATCCATTGCCGATGAAAACGTCTTATGGAAACAACCCATTATTATTGCCATGCTTGTAACCTCGTTTGTTAATTTCTTTTCAGGAGCCAACCCGGAAGCGGGGCCCACCATCCGTCACGTTTCGGAGAAGTGAAAAGTAGGAAGCATAAACAATCTTGGGTACGCTAAGCTCGTTCCAATTGAAAATCCGTAATTTTTGCCTACCCCTGTGGTTCACAAGCGCGAGTGCGTATTTATATTATTATTGTAATCTTATACATGGTTAACACATTACAGTTATAGGTACTGTAAAACATTGTCTAATCTTTCGATAAATAATAGTTAATAAAAAGTAATTCAAAATTAAAATACAGTAAAAGTTTGAAATTTTGCAGTATTCATTGTGTGGAGTCTCTTATGCGATAACGGTGTGAAAATCCATTTCTAAAAAGAGGTTTTACAAAAGAAAGTTTGGAAAAATGCGTTACTTCCGACGAGTTCATTTTTATATTACTACAGAGATAAGCTCCTTTTCACTGCGGCTAGGAAAGTGTGATACACGTATTCAATAAGATATTTTATATCCCCTAATCGATTTTGGCGCGTACTTTATTGTATATTCTATGAAAATTCAAGGCATGATAGTTTTTTTTTATAGAAATTAGGGTGACAAGGGAGCACATGCTTCACCCGACGGTAAGTGTCTGATCACTGCGGCCTATTGTATGCCACAGGAGTGACCATTTGCCAAAACTAAAATGTAGGTTTATAGGTAAACTGTCACCCCGGAGGAAGACAGAATGCCTTGTTAACAGTAATTAGATCTTCTGTTCTTTCACTGACTAAGCAAAAAAATATACAGTGTAATCTGCTATTTTACACTGGTCTTCTGTAAGAGCGTGGTCCGAGCGTTCGGAACGAGCCGTCCCATTCATGCTACAGCCAGTTACTAGATTCAACCATATTATTGTTTACCTACGTATAAAATGTTGTACCATACTTCTTAAAATACACACCGATTCGATGTGCTATTCCGATTGAGGTCATATTCAAACTATATGATATTTGTATTGTCGAGACGATGGTTCATAGGTTTTCTAGGATCCGATAGGAGGCTGTAGTTAAGTTATTAACAATTTTTTTAATATAGTTAATGAAGCAAAAATAATTATTCGCCAAAAAAGAAATTCGCAAAATATGGACCTGGTAAGCGGCGCTGTGGTCGAGTTATCCAGTAATTAAGACATTATAATCATAGCGCTACCTGTCGGAAAGGGCACAACACGATCTGCCGAGTCAGCAAGTATATGTAATATGAAAACATTCACAGTTATTTAATAAATAATAAATTATTTTCCGCCGTGTGGAATCGATGGAAGAATCTGCCATTTTCTTCACGTGGCGGTCGTAAAGGGTGACCAAGGGTAAAACCCTGAAATTCTCATGGCAAACTTTGGGAGCAAACCTCGGGAGGAGACTCGCCCTCTGACACGTTCTTTCTCCCCGTGAGGTGAAATGTGGATTGTGAACCGACTGGTAAGTCGGTGGGAATCGTGCCGAATCGGAGTTTAACATAACTCTACTTCAGTACTCTTGTCTTGTCGAAGTTCTGCACTTGACGATAGCACTGAAGTAGTGAAGTACGAGTGATGAAACACGAAGTATATGAATATAACAAATTGACTACGAATTGCATATTCCTTTTATTATTATACTACTTAAGTCAGTACTACACAACGACGTTGTTATTGCTAATACTAAACTCACACATATAAAGTATCCGTTAGAAAACATCTCTGACCCATGTCAGTGTGTATGTACATAAATCAAAATCAGCATCGATGTGCTGATATCAATTCTTCGTAGTGAGCATTAATAACATAGAGGCTAGATTGGTACAATGTATGTCCTATTATACACCATATGTTCCTCGTTCCCATAGAAAGAACGTATTTCTTCCTCCGTATAAACCGGACCTGTGGTATCTCAACTCGGTCCCGCCAAGTTCAAACATTCTTTATTATTTATAAAGTTGATGTATGGAGTGTGCTATTAAAGAATAATATTAAAGCGAAGAAACATTGAATGACTTTTTAAAGTAACAGCTGTTGAGAAAAGACTTCCCCTCTATATTTCAAATGGTTTTGGAGCCGGAGAAAGTTCGCCTCGCTAGAAATAATATTTATGTTATTTCTCAGATATGCGGTGTTTTTCATTTATTCTAATTGACTGCGTGGTGAATTTAGCACGTAAAATTACAATTAACAACTTTAGTCCTGTCAATATCGATATTAGAACCAAGGTCACTTGCGTATTACGAAATTATCATGGCTTTTTAGTATAAGCAACTAGTAATAAAAAAAGAGCTACAATGAAATGTTCTTACATTTCCTTTTTGCGGTGGTGCATCATGAAATAATATGCCATCCTATCTCATCACATGAGTGTCGATAAAGGATATCTATGTACCAGAAAAGTCTCATGTCTTCCAATAGATTTCCGCCAACCTACTTGCCAAAGGTGGCGATGGGAGAGGCCTGTGTTTAACATTGGTCTGATTATTCTTCTTTGTTTACAGTCTATGGACTCACTGCCTGGACAATAACCCTTCCCATGACAGTACCCACAAAAGCGGGCCTTCAACAATGGAAGATTTAACAAATAGTCACGACGCTGGGCAGACAGTTTTTGGTGAGCGCAGTACCAGTACTCTCGCACTAGAGGTGCTACTTCTCTTCACTGGTCTGTGTGATTTGGATTCGGCTTATTCGGATGGATTTGCCGCCATCATTCCGTCGCCATAACTTCGATTATTAGCTAGCAGGTTGCACCACCTGCAGGTGAGGTTGACTTTCGGAGAAAGATATGGTATTACCTATACCCCCATCACCCCTAAACTGATTACAAATTTTTAAAGAAAAAACTGTATGGTTAATAAGAACAGAGGATCTTTATACTTTAAAACTTTCCATTCAGGTGTATTAATTTATAGATTATCGATACGGCCTTGTTCCCGAGTTATTTACTTTTGGTACGGTGCTTAAACAAAAAAAAATGGCAAATTTACTACCCTCATATCAATAATACCTCAGTATATATACAGATTTATTCTAAAACTGATACAAGAAAATTAAGCTACATATTTTAATACAATAAAGAAGACTGGTCTGAATGGCATTAAGAAAACAATCTCACTGTATACACACAGACAGTAAATAGAACAAAGCAACGGTTTGTCTTGGTGTACATATAAGGGATGACCTCGAGTGTTGCCGACCCGTTGTGCACAAGGAAGATTAAGTTAAAGTGAAAGTAGCACGTCTGTCTGGTTTGCTGCAGGTATTAAAGGATCAGTATTTAAAGAATATTTCTTTCCTTTAACAAATCTCCATTATCATCCTATGCTTGCGTCCCTCTGTCTGTGGTCTGCGGTCAGACGCCACGCGCAGTGACTTTTTTAGTCAGCACATTCGGCACATGGGGTCAGGCAGGAACTTCCTAAACGAACACTAACTCAAGAACAGTCATAATAAGTAATTTCAAAAGTACTATTCCAAAAAAAGATTTTGTAGGATTTGTAGTTGTATTTTTTTTTTAGAAGAAGGGGGCAAACAAGCGTGCGGCTCGCCTGATGGTAAGTGATCACCGACGCCCACGAACATCCACAACACCAGAGGAGCTACAGATGCGCTGCCGGCCTCTAAGGAAGGAATAAGCTCTTTTCTTGAAGGTCCCTAAGTCGTAACTGTTCGGAAATACTGCTGGCGACAGAAATGAACAATGATGACAGTCGTCCTTTGCCTTTTTCGAAAACGGCGATAACTTTTAACTGCCCGCGAGATATAACAGACAAGTGCACGCGCAAACATCGAGGGACTCACTGGTCTTTACCTTCCCTTTGTATCCGACGTAACGCTTATGTTAGAGGAAGGATTAGAGACACGGAATAAAACACAACAGAACGAAATCCAACAATTAGTAATCTTGTTTTTTTACAAAGGTTAGATTCAGTTTGAATTAAGTGTAGATTTTGAAATTTCTACGAACTGTGACAATATCCCCCTGAAAGATTTTGAGTTACCACGGATGACTATCTAATACATTTTATGTTACATGAAAACAAACAAACAAATACGCATTCAACTTGAAGTTAAGACGTTATCTTCTAAAGTTCGAAAATCCCTTTTGACATAGTGGCGATGCCTGTTGCATAAACATGCTAAATGGCTTTTTTCTCACTATTAGGAACACCATCATTATGACGTTAAATGAGGATAGGTCCTATTCTTGTGTTTCTTCTTTTTTTTTATTCGTCTTCTGCACTAGCCTCTATCATTATTGCTATATAGTTGCTTTTCCTAAGGGGTGGATTTGTCGTAGTAACAACCTATTACAGGCGGGTTGGGGATCCCATCATCTTGCATCTATTACACTAATACCTGTTATCGGTAAAGTTTATTTACAGAGTAAAATAGCTGAGATCGTTGTTCCGTCATGTGACGGATTATCATAATCGTCATTACATACTGTTAGAAGTTAACTGCTATACGAACACTTTCCCAAAAGATTGCCGCAAAGCACGATCTTGAGCGATCTGCAACCATCGACTTACCGCAACTTTGTGTTCGTTTTTCAACTTGTGGGGTGTCGTCCTACACTGAATTTGCCTGTACGAGGTCGCTACTTGAGAACCTTACTCGGATAGCCTCTGGCACAAATAACACGATTAGGTAACAGATTCGTCTTACGCCACCACGACACGCCTATGTTAACTTTGAATAACATTTTCGACACATTACGTAGCTTTTACTTATTGATGTAATATGTTAACAAATACAATGTATATGAATATAAAACATTACGTTAAGCTTATCTCAGAAATAAGTACGACCTTTTTGTCCTTTATTAAAAAATTTCCTTCTCTATATAATTTCAGCGAAATACACCGGACATTGAACTCTATTTAATTATGAAAATTAATGAAAGGGCAAAGTTTTTTACAACAGTCGATTGAAGTACTCGTACTAAGGTTCTTTTGAAGAAACACAGATTTTTATCAAATGTCCGTAGAATCAAAGAGGCTGGAAGGACACGACATCTTTAAAATATGGACAATATACACAAAGGGGTCCGGAGCAGAAGCAATATTGCGGTCATAAAGCTGGTCAGCCTCACTGCGAGGGGAATAAAACGACGCTGCTTCCATTCACACTTGCCTACTAAAATATTTATCCTCCATATGTTCACTCTATAGCTTTACTTGCGTGCATTGTGTTCGGAACACAGGCATTTTGCTACTGAAATATACGACTAGTGCTCAAATAAATTTCAAGTAATTGAAGCTCCTATGCCTATTTTTTTCCTATTCTTATTTTGTTATATTCATGGTGTCCAATTGGTTATGTCAGATATGTTTATTTATGGGGAGTATTCTGCTTTGGACCGTGTAGTATTTCTCCTTAAACTGAATAATATGTACTCTCACCAAAACTAGTTGTAGTTAAGTGTAATTTTTGATAGTATTCTATTACTTGTTGTGACATATTAAATGTAACGATAATCTTGATTAATAAAGTCTTAAAGCTACATAAAAACAGCTGTAATACGTAAATCGGTGGTTTTTATACTTATACAAATAATTGTAAATTATTAGCGTAACTCACCTGTATTTAATTTTGCATGGTGATTGTCGACAGCAGTCGATCTAATTACCTACGGCATTTTTCCTGCATTTAAGTTTAAGTAATTTTTTCATGTTATAACTGCTTAGGAGTATTTGCTATTCTATTTCGTCCTGTGGTGACGTATTAACCAACCTAAATATGTTGAGCCTATATTATGCATTTTAGAGCTTAAAAAAGGTTAAATTGTGTAATAAAAGTAGGGTTTCTGTGATACCTATTTTACCGTGCCTAACATATTGCTATCCGACATGGCCGTTAAAGAAAAACAATGAAAGTAAACTAGCTATATGTCAAAGGAAAATAGTAAGAAGTATGTTAAGTCTCAGGTTGTTAGACGAAATAAGCAACAAAGAGATCGAAAATAAGACTAAAGTAATAGACATAATACAAAAAATTCGAATGGAAAACACGGATGATAATAACCTCTGGGAATAAGTTGATCGCTCCCAAGCTGTTTCTAAAAGTTGTATTGTCATAATTAACTCTTTCATCGTATTATTACATAATATGTATTATTGTAGTAATATAATGTATTATTTAAAACTATTTGAATAAAAAAACATGATTAAAAAGTGGAATGAGTAACCGCATAACGAAACTAAAAGTTAAATAAATTTTCCCAAGACGAAGAAAAATGATTTTGATTTATGTTTTTTTCCAAAAACGTTTGTACGATAATATGGTGTCGAAAAGCCTTTAAAAATTACGGTCAAGAGCGAATAGGAACTAAGAAAATAAATACTGGTTTATATGTAGGTTTACATAACGACATGTTTATATGTAAATCAAACGTACGATCGTTCATGTTATTTTTATTCTAAGATTATAAATTCGAAGACTTTGAAAGGGAGAGAAATACCACCGTTGCCATCTATGCCACTCGCATGTAGTGTCCCCTGCTGACTGGGAGGTTGCCGATAAAAGACTTGCTTCACGTTATCTAACTAGAGCCTTGAAATTTGTTATGTACTTCTTCGATAACAGCAAAACAACTCACTCGTCCCGCACTGAGTAAGAAAAGTGCCATTGCTTCCATATGTGGCAAAGTAATATGATTCATCATCATCATCATCATCATCATTTCAGCCTATTAGAAGTCCACTGCTGAACATAGGCCTCCCCCAAAGATTGCCACGAAGCATTGATGATTGATTCACGACATGATTCATCGTCAGTAAATATTTACAGTTATGTATATATCTAAATGCGACATTTTCTGTTAAGCGTCGAATACACAAAAATAACAGCATGGATTTACGCGGGACTGACAAGTTATTAGTTGTAGGTATGTTTGCAGATGTTATTTTGCGATTTGTGTCTTAAACGTTGCATTTGACCCCTTATCTGATCTTGATGCACAACTATTTCATCATATACGGGAAGGTGGGCGTCTGTGTGTTTGCGCGTACACATACAGTACTACCACATATTTTGCGCAGTTAACTACCAATATAATTCGGAAGTTGCCGTCGATATTGACCAGGGCGACATACACCGAAGACGTTACAAAGACGTTAAGCATATTTGCAATAAATCGACTTCTAACGACATCCATGTTCATCTCCTGATGCAATTCTTTAGTACCGCCAGCCTCACGGAATCAAAATGTTTTGGGCCATTACGCGGCTAAAAACCTGTAATGATGTTTCTAGAATGTTTTTCTTTTTTCTTACCGGTATTTAAGTAGTTCACTACTAGAAATTTATAGTGATCGCCTCGCTTGGCTAGCGGTTGGCGATCGCATTACCAGACAGGTCGCACCTTAAGCGCTGCTATCCATAACCTGTCTAGAAATTTGTTTTTGACGTAGTATGAGACGGTTTATCCGGATCCATACTAATTTGTGAGGCGACACTTATGAGACGACGGATTCATAGATCTCCTTTTGGCTCTACACGGCGCCACCTTATGTTAGATTCTATAGTGTCTCTTTGCTCTGTCTATTATATTGATAACCCAAATAAAGACGCGGTGAAAAACTAGTTATATAATAAATACGAAATAAAGAAATACGTAAGCACTAGTTCACAGAGTTTTTGTTTTTAATTGACTTGACTCCTCGTTAATAATGGTTATCTACAATTTAGATCGAGCAACAAGTTATGTTAAACATCGTCAAATTTTGAAGGTTTTCGCATATTGTTGTTAACTTAAGGAAATAGACACCTTTTAGAACTCGAACTGGCTTATCAAGTTACTTGATCTTATAGTTAGTGAGCCAGAGATAAGTTTAAAATTACTATTTAATATGTGTGATGATATAAAGTGATATTGATTAGAATAATACATTTAAAGGGTATCGCTTCTAAACGTTAACCTATTAAAATAAGAAAATGTTGATGTAAATTTCTATTACTTCGTTGAGCATAAATTTTATTCAATATATATGTCACGTCAAGTCTAAAATGGTGTATTGTTTCTTTAACAAATTAACCATATTAAAATTAACACCTTTTTTGTCTATTTCTTTTTCATTACACATTTTCAAATCTTCTTCTGTTGTAGAATCTGCATTTTTTGCCACTATAATATTAATGTTCATGTTGCAACCGGATATTGCAAACTAACTCAGTCCGTCTCAACTTTATGATATAGGTAATGGACATACATACTAAAAGATGAAAGAAAGACATACGCGACCGTCACAACACTTCCTTATTAGAAAATCAATAATTTGTTTTCCAAAAATATTTCTTTCGGCGAGTATTCGAACTCGCATCCATGCGTTAGCCGTTAAGTAATATGTGTAGACGTCGACAAAGATCGCTCCAGTATGAAACAATTATCATTGTAGCCACATTTGGCGGATCAAATTAATCTTAATTGTATTAAGAAATAATTGTGTAGGAAATAAAAGTTTTGCTCTATACAAAACACTATTATAATACTAGACAGCCCCATAGGAAAGTGCTGAAGAATTTCTTTAAATGTAACGTTGAAGTCTTTCCTTTGTGCCGTCACCACGCGCAATTTCCTTAAAATTTTCTTTACAAAGTTTTCTATATTATAAAGCCTTTCAGGAAAATTAAGAATTCCCTTATTTAAATAGCATTTCAACATTTTTACGGTCAGCAATTACAAGTAGTGACATCTTCACTAGCGCTAATAAAAAATGGATATGTGATCCACTGCGCGCAGTGTGGGCCGAAATTCACGACGTCCTACAAAGATCTAATGTGACTGATAACAGTAGATAAGTAATAAATTATTTAAGTAATAGCCACAGTATAGAATGAACTATGACACTTGATTTACGAAATCACCACGCTACAAGCAATTAAATGTTTTAAATATTTGTAACTAACACCAAATATAACACGGTGCAAGAAGGTGTGTAGGATTAAATAGTATAGTTGAAGGTAAGAGGCAAACTAATCACATTTATTAATTTGTATACAGACAGCAATACATATTAAGAAAAATTAAAGAAAAACAAAAAAATCTTTTGCGATAAATCAAGTTTAATATATGCCAATTATTCGAGTGCACAAAAATACTAAGATTCAGTGTACAATATTCATCTAGTCAGTTATTTAGTGTAACTATGTGTAAGGAAGGAAATGTATGTAGGTAAACAGAAAGCTTCTTGCTTATGAGTATTATAATAATAGTATATATAACCTAATCTGCGCCAACCCACACAAAGAACGAATGTAAAGTTTATTGTGTGAGCCGACGCTAAATAGATTTATATGTAGAAGAGCCAAGCAGCGGCTTTTGCTGCTGGTGGAATGACCTGGCAGAATACCGACGTGAAGTAGAGACATCTTGTGCTTCTGCATTTCGTTCGGCGAGCGAGGTTACTGGAGGATCACTCCCTTCTACCTCGTCTCCTCTCCTTCCGGGGGGAAGGGAGGGGTCCCTAAATATCCTCAAAGACCGGCAACGCACCTGCAGCTATAAAGATGTACGTGGGAGTCGGTAATCACTTACTATCAGGTGAGCCGTTTGCTCGATGTCTTGGCCCCCTTTTCCATAAAAAAGGTAGCTAAGACTGTGGGATATTATATAGTTGGGAAGAACGATTTACTCGTTCTATTTCCTGGAACTACTTTTTTCTATGGTTAAGTTGTGATTGGGCAAATAATGATAACTTTTGCAAAGAAAATAACTTGTTATATTTTTTTTGAGTTGTTCTATCTATATACGCCGGAATACATAATTCTTGAAGGGAATACCGTTTTGTGACTGCACGCATTCGAACCGATAAATATAAACATTATTATCAATTTATTAAATAATATATTTCCTGAATAGAATCGATGTATCGAGTATTCTCTATGATTCGAAAAGTGCTAAAGGTTATGTTTTATTTAGTATTAGAACGGTGAAAGTATAGAGTTCTCTTTGAAAATCTCTAAACCATAGAGGCTGCCGGTATTTTTTAAAAATAAGCTAGTGTTTTTATTACACGTTTAAATAGTTTTGAAACCGGCATCGTTTTATTAATACTAGACGCTAAACACTTACTTAAAAGTCTCTGATTTTAGATACAAATAAAAGATTCCGCAACGCCCGCTTCGATCTAAACAACGATGTGTTAGGCCAGTAACGCACTTTGAAGATGGGTTTTACAAATGGCCACATCACTACGCGACGACAACGTGCATGCTCTGCTTAGACGCATTGTCGCAGCTGTATTCGTCTAAATATAAATATATAACAAAAGTCTCGAAATTCATGGAATTGTTCTCGTAGTATTTTTTATTTAACGTTGTTAATTTGTTTTACTATTTCCTTTTGATCAAACATTTAATGTTTACTATTATAGAGTAAAAAACAAAACGCGAATATTTTGAATACAATGAAATGTCACAGAACGCGCTACTTTTCACTGCATTATTTGACACATGCAGTGAGAGATCTAGGTATGTTTTATGCTAAAAGTTTGCTCAGCGTATGTCGTGTTGTGTTGCAACAAATTCTAAAACAAGAAATTATATTCTGATGAACTATGAGCCCTCGGTTCGAATCCCAGAGAGAAATATTTGTTCAACACACAAATTAGCTATTAGAGACTAGTTCGATCCACTATGTGGAGGGCTCGTACCAATGAGTTTTTAGAAACTTGTGTATGCTTTGAATAGTTGGCTTGGATATCACTTAAAGATTGTCCCAAATAAGCTCTATTGAAAGGAGGGTTGAAAGAAATTAAAAATGTAGACCTCTGATCACCCCTTTATTGGGTATACTTCGTTCGAGACAGTTTGTAGTTGTTATTTACACAAAATAATAATTTTCCGGTCTGAATGCATTAGGTTATTTGCCGTTACTTTGCCACTCCTTTTGATCCTTCCATTTCATCCCTACGATCTTATCTTATAAGCTCATCTCATATACATCAGGTACGGGAAGGTAAAGACGACTGAGTGCCTCAGAGTTTGCATACACCTCCGGCACTATACTATATCCTGGGCAAATTTTCGATAACATTGTTGTCTAAATCATATTTGAAATAAAATAAGAATTTAAAATAAGGAATGTGGTAATTCTACAAAGCTCCATTTTGTATTCTAATAATTTACACTTCTATGCGGCAGCAAAAGTTGGCTTGCCTATATAATGGAAGATTTACCGAATATAATGGAAGTCACCATACTGGGTAGGCGGGCTGGTGAGCGCAGAGCCGATACCTTTTCTCTAGATTCTTAGAGCCACATAAAATACTAGAACCATAGCTAGTTTACAAATTATTCACTATGTAATCGTATATCTAAGACTGCTCGTGAGTTGTTGGTAGCACAGACAGAATGCGCTGTTATTCTGAACATATTAAAGTATATATTTTTAAGTTTTAATATTATTTCCATTTATTGTAATTTATTGAATGTGTTGTGGCTGTCGTTGTCGTCGTTAAATTTATGAGAAATGATCGAGTAATTCATTATCGTATTCAGATTATTGAAACCTCTTTAGAAATTAAAATCGACGAATTTCGTCAGGTCTGCTGGGTCAGATCCGAATATAAGAATGATTCAGTTCAGCATGTTCTGTTTGAACAACTAAAACAATAGACGAGCACCTGATGAAAACGAGAGTAGTTAGATATGGAATGATTCTACATTCATAAATTGCTCATGTGGGTGGCGTAAATGTCTTGAAAATCACTATGATTACCGACAGATGGCGGGATAACTATTTCGAAAAATACTTGACTAAAATTAAGCTAATAATTAGCATGGCGATTATCGCAATTCCTCCTCATGGGAGAGGCCTATGTCTTGCAGTGGACTATTTACAGGCTGTTTAAGTAAGGTAGTGTACAAAGTAACGGAGGTCGTAAAATTAAGCAATGATTCTTTATGTACGGTTTTATATTATTGTAATGTTTTCATATTATATCAGCCAATGAAATCGTTATTAGATTGTTGACTGGTTGAATTATACGGATGGTATATTTCAAAAGGTTAATTATTTTTCTCATCATAAATTCTCCAAGTCGAATACGAATGCTATGCAGGAGATATACGAGTTGCTACCTAATTTATCCCGGGTACGTTTGCTCTCCTGCAGGCTGCGCGCGACGGACCCCTTACACTACGCCGACAGTGGGCACTGACTGGATTTTTAAATGAGATGACACGGCTCACCCGAATATATATTCCGGGTAATGAACCGGAGTTCCATACAATAAATTCTTTTGTTATTTTAGTTGTTAATAATTGAGACAAAATATTTAAAGTACGAGTATCTTAAAAATATATTCGAGTGCATCATTTGTCATTGGAATTCCACGTGTATATTGTAATATTGTTATAAGCCCGTATTACGTATTATTAACATTTTATGATATTCCTATAGTTATACATACTCCCTGATGTTTTCATAAATGATTAGTTGTATATCTTATGTCATTGAATATCCTGAAGATGCCGCATAGACGAATCCCGGTCGGTTATTCATATAAATAAAAGAAATGGGTGAAACTGTTACAATAGATAA
Organism: Bhutanitis thaidina; assembly: GCA_029286595.1. Taxonomy (NCBI): domain Eukaryota; kingdom Metazoa; phylum Arthropoda; class Insecta; order Lepidoptera; family Papilionidae; genus Bhutanitis; species Bhutanitis thaidina. The sequence goes on along the minus strand of JAGSMS010000006.1, from coordinate 11,193,326 downwards.
CAATAATCACCATCAATTAATATGAGGAACTAGAAATTATATATTGCAGAATGCTGTAATTTTAACAATGCATTTCAAATCTACCGATTTTGTAATTTATCCCCACAGGTACATAGTGACGATGAAAGTCTGATAATATGCAATAATCTTATAATATTATATGTATATTAAAGTAATTAAAAGTATAGAGGTTTCACCCGTTGTTGGAGTAGCCACGTGTAGCCGTATAAATTTCCTCTACAATAAATATTTCATATAGCTTTCAAGATACTAATTCAAATAATTATAGAAGATAGAGTATTCGTTTTAATATTGAAACAAAACAAACGACGCACCGTCACATTGATTTAATAAAAGCGTTTGAAGAAGTCTTAACTTACATCATTGTATCATAGTAGTGTAAGATTACAAATCCATCACCCATCACATTATAAAAATGAATGAACACTCCCTGTCACTTCAATTTATGTTCACAGAGCAGTCGTGTTATAAATGTTTCATCAATTCATTCGTAAGTTCGCATGAAAGTCATGAACATGGTATCAAACACAATGGTAGCAACGCGAAGCCTTCGTGTAGAGTTGCTGACACATTTGACTATAATTCTCATGAATAAAAAGTTAGTTGGCTGTCGAGTTGACAGTCGGGAGCGGCTAGGATAATGAGTAGGAATTTAAATTTCATGTCCTCTTATTTTCGTAGTCTATTTTTTTGACTTTTCGCTTTTGAATCTCCTATAAAACATCATGTCTATATAAAACAAAATTGAAAAAGATTGATGATATAAGTTACTGTTATGTTTTAGTAAATATTTTTCGTTCGATTTTTTATCGTTTTAAAACAGTCTCAAATACTATCTTTATAGCCAAACTTTACCTTAACACCCAAGTAACAGTTTACTGCAGGTGCTGGGATAGGTCTCTCCAAAAGGGAGAATTTGGCATAATCGCCGTGCTGGGCTAGCGATCGACAGGCAGTACCTGGCACCTCGCCACAGTGCACTCGCGCACCTTAGACACGCGCTGCTGCACTTCTTTTTTTTTTTTTGATGCCCGTGGGGATAGGTGCTACCTAACAGTCACAGAAATGCAGTGACCGGTTACTTCGGCATCAGTATTTTGTGCCGGATCTATAAAAACCCCATTTGTTTTAGAGATACGCCGTTGGCCCGGCGGAAAAGGCTTGCAGTTGAGCAAAAAGCGCGGAAGTAAAAATTAATAAAGAGCAACGACACTGCATGCTTCTGCTGTGCTCTGCTCTGATCCCTGTTAACAAAATAGACTTCCGACGACTAGAGAGGAGCACGGTAAGGAGTAAGGAGGTACGAGATCTCGGCTTGAGTTACCATCGATCAGGGTGACTGCTGCAAAAAAGGGGGTGGTAGACTCTTACTCCGATACCGCACGGCAGCCTTTTAAACTACTAGTTTTTACTACTAAGCAATTTTACAAAGAGTAAAGTACACATGCAGTCTATAAAAGTCCTACTGTAAGGGGTCTTTTTAATTTTTTGAAAGAGTTTGTAAGGGTCTGCTAATCTAACTCTGATTTACAAATTTTGTTAATTAAGAACGCTTAATTGCAAAAATTAATGTCAGTTACGTTGGAGATTATGGGATCGAACCCAGTTCACATGCGTATTATAAAACTAAAGGTGCCCGGCCCCGTGTGCTACCACATTAAGATATTTATTTATCATGTACTGCGTATTCAACAGTTTATTGTTAATCGTACATGTATACGTCTTAAATGATTCTACATAATATATAAATCAAGTAAGGATATAGCAACTGGGTAGGAGTAGCCCGATACAATTCGTGGCACAACAAATTATCCTAGAAAAATTTGTAGAAATTATAATAACATTTACTAATTAACAATGTCTTTATTGAAGTTATACTTCTTTTGGTGCGTTTAGAAAAAAATAATTTTTACGATGCGCACGCACCATGAAGTTCCAGAACACGTGTTTTATATCAGTGGAGATAAAAAAAATATGTCCATATATAAATGTGTGTGTGTATGTGATTTAAAATTATATATGGTGGTGAATGATAATTTATTGTGAACATTCATGATAAAAGTGTTTTTTTTAAATATTATAAACCTGTTAAGTGGGTTTATAGATAAATTATTATTTGATAAATAGTTTATGTTACTTTTGTTTGGCATCTTATTTGATTCTGTATACCGAGGTTATGAAATTAATTAATCTTTTGATGTTTTCTGAATGATCACTATGTAATTATTTATCTATTTCTTTTTTTTAAGTAAAGTAAAGTAGCAGCTTGTAAGTGCGCAACGCAGGGCAAAGGCCTCCTTCTCAAATATCTAAGAGGGTGTAGGAGCCGGGAATGGCCTGCCACGCTGCTCCATTGCAGGTTGGCGAGCTTCACATATCCTCGAAATAATATATGTTTATTTATTATTTGTCAGATATACAGGTTTCTTCAACGATGTTTTGAACTAGGTTTATTTTTGTATCAAGCAAAATGTCTTCAATGAAAAGGTATATCAATATAAAGGAATATCATGGTGTCAAAGAAAACGCTTTTTTTTTCTATTTTTTTGCATTTAGTGTATGTCTATAATAAGTTGAGCATTTAGATTTAGATATCTTTTGATGTTTAAAAATGTACTATTGGTGACGCTAGATTAAATAAATAAAAAAAAAATCTCAATAACAATCCAGGCATTACATGTTTATTACAAAGGTTTCGGAATGAATCTGGCATAATTTGGATTTTAATAAATTTTTCTTACTGTGTGGTATCGGCGTCAGAATCTGCCGACCACTTTCTTCCTTGTTGCAATGGCAGGCGAGATAACTCGATTTCGAAAAATGCTAGACAAAAGTTAAGCAGAAAAATGGTGGTCAACAGCGCCTAAGGTGCGAGGTGTCTGTTACTGCGGTCGCCGATTCGCTAGCCGATCGAGACGGTTATAGCAAATCTTTCTTACGAGAGAGGCCTATGTCATTAATTTCAGGATGTATATAAATGTCAAACTAGGTTTTTGTTGAGCTAAATGAGGTTTGCGTGTACGTCCACAAGATATGATCTTAATGATGAAGATAAGAAGTTGTAAGCGAAGACACAGACAAACGCGAGATCAAATTATAGAACGAAACGTAATTTTCATAGAACAATTTTACTCGAGATCAATATAAAGTTCTAACTATTTCCAACGAGGAATTTTAATTTGATGCACCCAGCAATGATCCCATATGCTTTAAAAAAATACATTAAAAAACGTCAATTCTAAAATTTTACGCTCATTAATTACGAAGTCATTTATGCATGTAGAGACGAACTCAAACAGGCTCGGCCATAGTCACTTTTATTTAATGAATTTTAACAAAAACTTAATTAAAAATCCTATCTCGCGTGTTCGAAGGAAATGAACTCATTCTTCGGAGTCGCTGACTGACGGCCGGACTGACGGCCCGTCATTACCGCGCTACTCCGCTGTAACTTGGAATTCGGCTCGTTGCACTAAAGCCGCTTTCTGCTCTGCGGTTAAAGCCTTCGTCCTTTACTCTCCAGTTTTATATGATTCATTAATTTAAAGGATGGTACAGCAAGGTATATAAAGAAGACTGTAGGCTTCAAAGTCTATTACTACATATTTGATTATTATAGTTTTTAATTATATTCTTTGGTGTGCAAATAAATCAAAGTTCAGGTACTACTGGTTTAATAAAGATTTGCAATGTTTTGGTGAATATTTTATTTTATTAACTAATTACAACATAATTAACTAATCCATTTTTTAAGTAATTACGATAAACTAAAGTTTGTTCATTACCGCGCTACTCCGCTGTAACTTGGAATTCGGCTCGTTGCACTAAAGCCGCTTTCTGCTCTGCAGTTAAAGCCTTCGTCCTTTACTCTCAGTTTTATATGATTCATTAATTTAAAGGATGGTACAGCAAGGTATATAAAGAAGACTGTAGGCTTCAAAGTCTATTACTACATATTTGATTATTATAGTTTTTAATTATATTCTTTGGTGTGCAAATAAATCAAAGTTCAGGTACTACTGGTTTAATAAAGATTTGCAATGTTTTGGTGAATATTTTATTTTATTAACTAATTACAACATAATTAACTAATCCATTTTTTAAGTAATTACGATAAACTAAAGTTTGTTCATTACCGCGCTACTCCGCTGTAACTTGGAATTCGGCTCGTTGCACTAAAGCCGCTTTCTGCTCTGCGGTTAAAGCCTTCGTCCTTTACTCTCCAGTTTTATATGATTCATTAATTTAAAGGATGGTACAGCAAGGTATATAAAGAAGACTGTAGGCTTCAAAGTCTATTACTACATATTTGATTATTATAGTTTTTAATTATATTCTTTGGTGTGCAAATAAATCAAAGTTCAGGTACTACTGGTTTAATAAAGATTTGCAATGTTTTGGTGAATATTTTATTTTATTAACTAATTACAACATAATTAACTAATCCATTTTTTAAGTAATTACGATAAACTAAAGTTTGTAGTATTAATGACCGATGGCAGACAACTCGACTAATATAAATAAACAAAAATAAATACATGACATATTTTATTTTGTATGAAATAATATGAATTGTTTCGTTATAATGTGTTCCTATGGAATATGAAAAAATTAATTTTCTCCTAAAGTCAACCTTAAATGCACTGGGTTTATCTCATTGGTTGACAGGGACTCATGTCCGAATATGCCAAACCCAAGTCCCAGTGACTGGTGAACTCCATAAATCGTGCGAGGGTATACATACATGCCTTTCTTACCATCTAACTTGCGAGCCTCCTGCTCGCGAGTCTTATTAACTTGCGGGCCTCCTGCTCGCGAGTCTTACCGATGTAGCTGTAAAGGCCACTGGGCCAACAGCAGATCTACCGTGGGGGTTTTAGTCGGTCCGGCATCTTCAATGCTGATCCCGACATAACCAGTCACCGGAGACGGTGACGGGTAGGTGCGAGCACCTTTCCCCCACGTTAAACTAAAAAAATACATGCCTTTCTTACCATACGTTTACGGTACTGGCCATACGCTTATGCAATGTGGGGACTATGGGGAATCTCACTGACAATATCAGCGCCAAAATTTGGTTAAAGTTTTTACTAAGTTTTTTATTTTTAAATACCAAACAAAACAAAACTGGCAAAATATATTAAAAAGAAAACTTCCAATTCAGTTTTTATAATGTAATTTCACCAAAAATCTTCTGTAATCAAACAAGTGAACACAAAAATAACATAACAACGAAGAACGAACCACGAACAAAGTCAAATTGAATGTATATGAGTAATTTTAATATTGAGCAAGACGTCTCGTATAGTTTAATTCACTTGTACGATTTTTTTTCACATGTTTGCTGTGCATACTCAGGTGGCAAATAGTGTAAAAAGACTCGGATAGGTATGAAGACGCTGGATTCAACAAAACCAACACGGAGCGGCCACAAATTGGCGGTTCAGCAAGGCTGGCACGTCGTGACTTAGCCGGCGTGCCGCGGGCGTGGGTTGCGTATACATTGCTCGAGTGGCGCGGAGAGTGTAGCGGGTCATCTTTATTGATTTTATTTAGCATAATACATTTTTGCAAAAAACATAAGTTTTTAATTGAAGTGGTCATATTAAATATTAATATGTTTATTGTGTCATAGTAATTATGTTCAGAGTGACAAGTTTCTTTTTGTTTTGAGTCTTTAAACATTTATAGCTAATTACTAATAACAAGAAATTGGTTTTAATTATGTGTAGCAGAAATAAAAAAAAAATGTTACCTATTATTTAAGTTTTTTAATCATATAAATGTTGCAATATGTGCACTGTCTTAGGAGTCCACTACGATTATTTGCTCAGTAATGGTGGAAATCCATTAAACAAGCTTCTTTTAGTGATTGAACAACAAGTAAAACGACATCGCTAGAATGCATTTTTGAATTGCATCCAGCCAATTTACAGGCACTAAATTGCGAACCTTGCCTTTGATATAAAATAATCTTTTATTATTATTTCAATTTATAGTGAATAATATTACATGGGATGAAAAGATAAATCAGAGCTTCAAACAATTGACATTAATAAAATTATTTTCAAAAAATATTTCAGAACACTTAAATTAAAACGCTATTGAAACAATAGAAAAATGCGTAGGTTGTGTGTGTGTTTATTATTAAACTGCTAATGACATAAACATATAAAGTATATATAATATATTTAAAGTTTTTAATAAATAATTAACAGATAAGAAAATATAAGTAAAGCACAGTTTAAACATTTCTTATATTTTATTACTAATTTAATGAGGTGATTATTTTTCTAATCTCCATTTAAAATTTCGACCACTATAACATTTTGACCTAATTTTAAATTAAATTGTTAATGTTAGAAATGTCATTAGAAGGATAAATCAAGGATGTTTCGCATTGACCACGATTTGAATATCAGTAGTTATTGAGATAAACTGCAGTCTCATTCGGTTACACACCTAATTATAACCACAATGCTTCCTATTATTCTTTTTTGGTTCAAACCCTAAGCATTATACGAAATAATATAATGTAACCGTAACAAATTGTAACTTAGGTTGCTTGATTCTTTGCTTTTATTTTTAGTCTAATGAAAGGTTTACTGCTTGTCCACAAATTTTGATGAATGATAAACATTCTGGGAAATGTTTGAAGTAAAGATAAAACGTGTTTCAAAAGGCATATTATTTGAATCTTTTGGTTTAACTTGAATAAGTAGCCATGTTTTATTTATGTCCTTGAACGAACTGGGTTATTCTTTCCGTTCTCTTTGTAAGTATGTATCATTAAATGATTGTGAATAAAGCTTTAAGTTCGATTGGTATACAAATTCTCCAAGCCGTGGGAAGATCTATAAGACGTAGATTCTATTTGTTTATGATGACCGCGTGCCTCAATAGTTAAGTCGGTAAGTGGTGATCGTTTGTATACTATTATTTACACTTTACATCGCCAACTATCCAGGACCATTGCTTGAAATTTGTCTATGCTTAAACTTAAAAAAAAAACACTTTTTTCGGTTTATCATATATCTGCTCTTCATCACTCATCTGTAGGACTGGGATTCCGTCCGTTCTAATAGAAGTTTCATCAGTTCATCAAATGATCATCAGAGTATTGTTTGTGAGCCTGCAGGGTGCACCAAGAGAAGTTGAGGTTGGCTTTTGAAGAAACGAGGAATTCGCCGTGTTACGATCTTTTTCTTTATTTTAATAACCTACAGGTAAGTATGGATATATATATAAAAATATATGTACACATAAGTTCAAAAGTGCCAGTTACCGAGTATTTTATGCGCTCCCATCAGGACTGAACCTGTGGTTTGTCATTAAATGCGTGTGACTTATTAAGATCTGCCTGTATGTTCATACTTTCATCACTTATGGCATAATAATGTAAAAAATGTTTAAAGCTAGCTTTCGCCGCGACATCGGCCACGTAAAATAATTTAGCGCCTCTTTCCCGCGATAAAAAATGTCAATGTCCTTCCCCAGGGTTCGAGGTATCGCCATGAGAAATTGTGGTTCAGCGGTTTAGTCGCGAAAATGTAATAAACGAGTTACTTTCGCGGTTATGATATTAGTATGGACTAGAATAGATAGTGTGAAAGTATATTTTCTTAACTTCCTTTTATTAAGAGAAATAATACTTGATAGAAGGTGACATTTAATTAATACATTTATTTTTAACTTCATCTTTATTTTGTTTTGCTTTATAGGATTATTGTTATGTTTGAGTTGTTTTCTGCTTTATTTGCTTAACTTACTAATCTTTTACGTTTTTATCTCCTATATACCTATAAAATTTACATAAATAATTTGTAACACTGACATTCTACGTAATTTTAACCGTTATTTTATTGCTGAAGACTATGGACCGTATGTATCTACACAGTTAGCGATGTAAATAAAACTAAACGTGTAACGTGGATTACGTTTTACGTTTAGGGTCCTGGTTAAAAATCTTTGAATTTTTGTTACTCACAACTTATGTATTAGTTGTATGGGAAGATTGTGCTTTGAATGGCTCGCGGTAGTGAGGACGATAATGTGACTTACAAGTTTAAGCTTATGATAACAGCTCTATGATATTTCCTGTGCAGCTGACAACTTGATCGAAATTGCCAATCACATTTGTTTTTTTGACTAAGAAACAGCAAATGGTTTTTCTTTCGGAATTTAGATTTTGATGATGTTCACCAGGCCAATACGACCATAATTATATCCTATGCTTACCAGAGGCATTTTTCCACTGGGCAGAGTATATAAATGCGCTGCTAGTTTACGCGCAAACACAGAGAAAAATATTTTTTATCTTACCGTACTCTTAAAGACAAGATCCAAGGAAGGGCCCAGATGCAGTGCTTGATAAACGAGACGCAACACATCTCAACCAATGCCGTAAATGCCGTGTATTGCACAGATATTGACTTGGGCTAGGATATCTTTTGTTTAATTGGATTGGGGTGATAAACCAACTAACAGCCCACCTGATGCTAAGCCTATTGGCATCTGCAAACAACTCCAATCGAAGTAGGTTACATATACGTGGTCCCTCTGAGGATTAAGATGGATAGCCTCAAAGCCGGTAATTATACTGACTGGTAAGGTATACCGACCTTTCCAACCGGAACTTAACAGTGGTTGCATTGCTCCGTGAATTCCAAGAAATACAGTCAAACTTTCGAAATATAAAATAATAATTTGTAAATTAAATACAGCATTCTGTTAAGAAGCAAATCGTTTACCTTTAAATAACAATGTGGTATCATCAGCAAATATAACTATCTCAGACGTTCTGGTACCGTAAAGGGATGTTCATTTATTCTAAGAGAAGAAGAAGAAGAAAAGGAGAAGATTATCGAACCCTGAGAGAAAACCAGTTTTACCACACGCCTCGGAGACAACACTCCGTTGATTACAACCTTTTACTCACCATTTGAGAGATATGAGGATAACAGATTAAGTGCGGCATCATGAATGCCGTGGTTAAATTTATTAATTAAAGTTTTATGTTCCTCACAATGCTTTTGAGAGATCACAGGAGAAGCCGATAGTGTCATGATACTCTTCCAAGGCCTGTGAAACATGTACCACCACTTTACGTCCGCATTACTCCGCCACATTACTTTTCGAAATGGACAAGCATAAAATGGAGCAATCTATTATAATTATATCAATTATACAGATTGATAGCTCTCATAGATCTTCCACTTTCTTTGTTTATTTTCCTGAACACTTTTATTATATCTGTTGGGATAATATGTTAGAAATGAATATATACACCTACATTTATTTACTTATAAATTCTTTATTTGCACACTAAGACAAGCCACGGGGCATTCTCTTCCAGTCTAACCTTGGGTTGAGCAGAAAATTAGTCATGGGTGCAGAGTGCAAAAGATATCTAGACAATTCATGAACCAAAGTGAGAAATAATTTTTAATTAATTATTTAAAAAAAGATTATGCATTTAATAAATTCAAACTAACAGTTTTTATTTTTTGCATATATCTATTCATATATAAATAAACCATAAATATAGTAATGTATTTTGTTTTTCCTTCAAATCTCAGAATAATGCCTGTTTTTGAGAATATATCCTTTATTTATCTAGATAATATTTACTTAAGTGTAATATACTAGTCTGTTCTGTCTGTTCGTTACTTTTTACGAATAAATCGCTGAGCTGATTTTAATATAATTTGGTATGGAGATACCTAGAAACCTGGAGAAGGACATAGGCTTTTTTCTTGGAAAACCTGAGGGAAAATATTATACACGAATAAAGTTACGGACGGAAGCTAGTTAAAGAATAAATACACTAACATTTCTTCATCATCATCATCATAATTTCAGCCTATCAGAACTCCACTGCTGAACATAGGCCTCCCCCAAAGATTGCCACGAAGCTCGGTCCTGAGCCACCTGCATCCATCGACTTCCCGCAACACTGCGCAGGTCGTCACTCCATCTTGTGGGGGGTCGTCCTACACTGCGTTTGCCTGTACGTGGCTGCCACTCGAGAACCTTTTTTCCCCAACGGTTGTCAGTTCTGCGAGCTATGTGGCCGGCCCATTGCCACTTCAGCTTGCTGATCTTTTCGGCTATGTCGGTTACCTTAGTTCTGCTGCGGATATCATCGTTGCAGACTCTATCACGCAGAGAAACACCGAGCATAGCCATTCCATAGCGCGCTGAGCAACTTTGAGCTTCCTCATACGGGCTGTAGTGAAGGACCAAGTCTCGGATCCGTATTTCATTACTGGCAACACGCACTGGTTGTATACTTTCGTCTTGAGGCTTTGCGGTATACTTGACGGGAAGATATGACGTAGTTTCCCGAACGCAGCCCAGCCGAGTTGGATTCGTCGATTGACCTCTGAGTCGAAGTTGGACTTACCTAATCGGACAATTTGTCCCAGGTATACGTACTCGTCTACAACTTCGAGCCTATTGTTCCCAACAACAACTGGTATTGGTGTGACATGGACGTTTGACATGAACTTCATCTTGTCGATGTTCATCATAAGACCAACCTGTTGGGAGACGTTATTGAGGTCATTGAGCATTGTACTAAGCTCCTCCAGCGATCCTGCCATAAGAACTATGTCGTCGGCAAATCGAAGGTGAGTGATGTATTCGCCATTGATGTTGATACCGTATCCTTTCCAGTTCAACTGCTTGAAAACATCTTCAAATGTATTTCTTATTATTTCTTATTATTAATTTATTTTACATTTCTTATTATTCATTTATTCTTATTAAAATTACATGATCAATTTGTGTTCATAAACATGAGTATGTTTAACCTTAAATTTGTGACAAGGCTTCGTATATACGTTGGACAAGTCATCATCTCAGATCTCTGTAAGTCACTGTTTGGACTGCGTGAATAGAGGTAGCTGAATCACGTTGAGAATCAGTCGTTTACATTCCTTAACGCATTTCTTTGGATGAGGCGTGTAAATCTTCACGCTATCTGAGCGATTGTTGCGGAAGTTTTATGGGAAACAACTGACAGTCGAACGTACTCGTACATTGTATGTAAAGGTAATGATAAATTAGTCTTGCCGGAATATTTTTATTAGTAATAACAAATTTTATAGCCCGATCATCGTGAATGCTTGTCATGTAAATCATTACAGTGTACGCGTAGCACTCAGGTCACCATTAATATAAAAAAAAACGAAATGTACTATTTCTTACTCTAATGTTACCTGGACTTACCCTGCTAGCTGATATCAGAGACCCGGGGCTAGAAGAGGGTCGACTAATGGCATCCGATGCTAAATTAAAATAAAACTACTACATACAGATGATGGGGAACAACATAAGTTTTGCGAGGGTAAAGGTATCAAACACCCGTTTGCCTAGTGGGATAAAGTATCTGGTTATACTTTCAAGAAATACATAAAACGTTCGTTGGAGCTTTCTTGGAAAAGGTAAATTTTTACAATTTAGGATTTAGGTTGAAGAAGAAAAGTAAAGTTGGGCATAATCTGTATAAATCTTACTTAAAACCTAACTTAATTCCGTTCGGATAGACATATTGACAGAAAAAAAATATCATCAGATCTGTTTTAAACGAATATATTATCGGAAGGAGTAATTAAAATGTAAAATCCTCAATACACAAAACACAAAAAAACATTAATTTGTATTCATAATCGACATAATATTTAACGTTTGATAGATATTTGATTGCTGTTTTTCTTACACTACAAACACATCCATCAAAAACTGTTAGATATTGGACACGCAGTGCGTAGAACATCGACAGTCGTCTCCGCCGGCAGAAACACAACGCGGTGTGCGAGTGCCTCTCATTTACATACGACTATCATAAATTCTCGTTTGTAAGAACACTCTGGCATTTTTATTGTGCATCTCTTTGTACGGAGCAAAAAAGTTGACGGCTTTTTTCATAACGAGATAGACCATAATGCGACGACCTTTGCTCGACTCTATACAAATATTAATTCTTTGCATGTTGGAGCAGTGAGCTAATCGTTTTTTATCGACATCGTCGGTTATTACAGCGCTCGGGATAGCCGGCGGAGGAGCGGCGTGGGAGGTTTCTAGCTTATTGAAATTTCTTTACTATACAGACTATTTTTATATATTATGTGGAAAGCTTGAATATGAATAATTACGGGCAATATCTGTTTCAGTATTAGTAAGCTTCCGAATAGTAACTGAGTTATTGAGAAGAAATAGAATAATAGTTGCTAACTTTCTCTCCAAAATTACACGTTTTAAATTTAATTAGATTTAATATGTATTCCCCTTTAAATAAGGTAATGCCTTATGCAGACGGTGCATCCAGCTGACTTGTAGATGAGCTTTATGCCGCCTATTAGAATAGTTATAATTAGTATTCCTCTGTCTCCCAGTATTCGTTGTGATTTGTAGCTGTTAGTGCAAGGGTCGTCGCTTTATTTACCAGCCCACCTGCAATGTGATGACCATAAATAAATAAACCATCTATGAAATTTCTGCATGTCCTGTAAAGGGATCTGGACTTCTGAACTCTGATGATAAATAACGAGTAAAACGTATATTATATAGGTTTTATATTAGAATCAAAATAAGCTCTCACCGTCATATACCCAATATGGGAGTGGTCAGACGTCTAGGCATATTCAGTCAGCTAACTTTTTACCTGAGATTATTTAAGACAACATAACTAGTGACCTAGTCAACGATACAATTCGTGCATAAGTTTTGAAAAACTTATTGGTACGAGCTATTCATTAGCCATTATAAATTTAGGAATATCTGAGATTTATATAACATTACATTTAGAGATGTGAAATAAAATGAAAATTCTTTATTTGGCGTAAGAAATTAAAAGTTCGTTTGTTAATTATAATTTTATTTACAATCTGCCACGGTTTCGTAATGAGGTTCATCTGACGGAAAAGAAACAAGAGAAAGAAACTCCGTAAACATGATTTTTTTAATTTTTAAAAAGATTCTATAGATGCCAAATAATTCAATATAAAATAAAGAGCAATGAAGAGATTGAGATAAATATAATACAATCTCTCAGTCAGTAAAGCATAGTCTATAATAAAATTAAGTACTATATATAATAAAAGCTCGTCTGAAAAAACTGAAAAATGCCGGTTAAGCCTTTTTCAGTCAAAATCTTTGATGGGTTCCAAATTATTTTTAGCTTTACTTGGACCCTAATCTTTGGATATTCTAGTTTACATTGATTTATTAATTGAAAATCAAGCTTGTCACCGTTTCTTGGAAATTTACGTAATTAAGTTAGTAGCAGTCTGTAAGTGCTCATTGCTGGGCAAAGGCCTCTTTCTCAAATACGAGTATCAGAGAGGATTTAGGAGCCAAGAAGGGCCCGCCACGCTGCTCCGGTGCGGGTTGGCGGGCTTCACACATGTTCGAAATAATATTTTTACTATTTTTCAGACATGCAGGTTTCCTCATGATGTTTTCTTTCACAGCTGTGCACGTTTTAAATACAGCACTTAAAATTGCTTTTAAAAATTTTTGTGGTCGAACCCATGTCACTCGCGCGAAACTATAGCGAGAGCGCCCTGACCACTAGGCTACCACGACTCCTTATGTTTACGTACATACATAATATTTTCGTAGACGTATTGATAGAGAAAAATTCAAACGTAAAATTCTTTAAATAATTTCCTAAACGAATCACGACTGCGCAAATTATAAATAGCACCCACGATTCTTTTTTGACTAAAGTAAACTGTTCGTGCAATGGCTACGTCAGTAAGTTCAGGTATTGTTCCAACAGCATACCTAGCTGAACTGACCTTATAGCCTAAAGTTTCTATATGGGAAACACCGATGTTTACAATCAACTGTGATCCCTAAAGCCACTTTTGGAAAAATAACCTTATTAGGTACCTTGATGACATTACTTCAGCGATATTTGTGGCGCCTGTCAGGATGTCGTCACGTCCATCGGCTCATTATGGCCTGTGATGAATATGAGCCATTATTTTTCCTTTTAATGTTACGTCTGGGCACAAGTTCTTAAGAGCAGTTACATATGGATGGAACTAAGACTACATATGGATTTATCTCAAAATCAAATTCACCACCTAATTCTATTATCGGCTTCACGTATCTACGAGTATTTGCTGCCAGCCACCTTGTAGTGTTATTTTTTGTTTCGCATAAGGAAAAGGTGCCTGTATGCCTGGAACAGGACCGGACCTGCTTAAAACCCCAAGGACAAGAGGCCCGTTGTTGGTCAGGCGGTCAAGACATCTTCGGTGGAAGATAAATGCGAGCAGGAGGCTCGCAAGTAGAAAATTAATAAGGAGCAACGACGCTGACTGCTGATGTTCTGTGCTCTGTCCCCTGTTAACGAAAAAGACTTCCGACAAGGCAACCCAAGGCCCCTTAGCTACGAGACTTGGGTTATTTGTGGGTTGAATGGGTCGAATATTAGAAACAACCTTGTACACGAGTGAATCTCGTGTAGGCCGTGAGCCCGGGACCGCGCGTTCGCCGGCGAACGCGGTAAGGGAGCGCTATACGCGATACGCGGTTTGTATGGACGTGTTGTGAGTGAATGTAATTATGTCGTCAACATTGATGTTCTTAGGTAGTTCGTTCCTGTTTTTGAGCCACTTCTTGCAACGGCGGTTTCGTTTCAAAACACGTACAAGAAAAATTGTATTTTGTTAAACATCCAAATCGATTCCGGATGAACCACAGATTATATTTCAATCGCCGTCAAACTTGATGATTAGATATTACATTTTTATGACGACCATTCGAAATAATTAAAAAACTTGTCGAAACGTTGTAAAATTTGGTATCAATCCGATTCTGAAATATAACGGATAAAGTATATTTTATGACTACTTTGAAACATAATCGGTGTTATAAAATTTTTACTACAAAACTATTTTATAAACATTCGAAAGGTGAAGCAATTATTCTAAATCTATACTTGTTTATGTTGACTGAAAAATCTCCAGACTTTTTAATTTAATAGTGCCTGCCCGCGGCTACGCTCGCGCGGTGACAAGCTTTGAACCAAGAAACCCAGTTGTGATCAAAAATAAGTTAAAGTAGTTGCCAAATTCATTAAAATCTGTATAGTTCTTTATCCTTCAAGCGTCTTCACATTTGTAATACTAAGTAGGATACAAATTTTGCACTTCTAGAATCATATGGAATATTAAAAAAAATCATCAATATCCACCACTTTATTTTCAACTTAAATCCGCACAAACACGTACGGTTAGAAAGTTAAATTGAGGCAGTAAATTTCAGGCTTTGAGGCATTCCATCTTAGTCCTCAGGGTTGACAACGTATCTATAACGTATATAATATACTGCGATTGAAGTGGCTACCACTTAAAATCAAGTAGAGTCTCAGTTCGTTTGTCACCTCAACCTAATAAAGAAAAAAGAATATTAGTATGTCGTCGTGTTTTAAAGTGATAAGCATATATCTGCATAAAAGAACATGCCCTCTTTTATATTATGTTAGAATAATTGGTCAAAGAGATGGTAAAGGAATGTAACATATCTTCTGGACGTAGACCAGGGATAGGTATCCACTACATCGAAAGTGCAAAAATATTTATAGTATTGTTTAGTGGTTAAATTTGGAATTTTAGTATTTGTAATATGGTTTCTTCTGATCTGGAGAAAATAAAAGTTTCATGACTTTTAATATCCCATATATTAAATATTTCATATCCTTTCATATACTAGTATGATAAATATAATTATGATCAAAATAGTAGATTGTTAACTATAACATATAATATATATACATAAATCAGCAGTGGTTTTTAAAAAAAATTATAACATGACTACAAGGGTAAGACTAAATAGTTTAATATTATTATACTCTTAATTTGGATCCATACAAATTTCGAAAATTTATAATTTCTGTAATATACGAGTATTAATAATATAAATGAAGACAAGAAATATAAATTCTTAGTTTGAACTAAGGAAACATATTTTTATTAGTAAGTTATTGAAAAAAAATAAAAAAATTACAAACTATAGGTTCAACAACTGTGATTAAGAAAAACGGTGGCGACATATAGACAGACAACTCTCACGTTAACCATAACATTTGAATTTTTAGGTTTTGAATCCGTAAAAATATACATATACTCGTATTTTTTTTTCCTTCTCAGCTCGTACTAATTCTGAGTACGTTATTATTATTCTCTTAAACAGGAAGACACGATGACTCAAATTTATGAATGCGCCAGAACTGAATACATTCTGGGTCAGGAACATATTCATAATACCCCGATTGTGAACGCTCCTGATTTACTCGCTTAATATTTTACGAGTGATCATTAAAAATGTTTTAATTTTGATTTACGGCGGTCTCCAAGATGGCCGCCTCGATATTTCAGTCGGTAAAGCTAAAATTGTAGGCAGTATTCAATGAACAGTCATTCATTTGTTAATTTCGTTCACCCCCATAATATTTACAGCTGCTGTAAACATTCAAGTTATAAAACGCAGAGAATGTTTCTGCTTCCACGTAATATAGAGATGCATTTGTTGAGCAAAGCTTTTCCAGTTAACACTTAGAATTTATTTAAAATGTTACTGACATATTTCAAAATGATATGCTTTGTAGCGGGAATGCATGTCTTACATCATTTTGTAGAGGTTTTCATCTATCTTGTTACCGTAAAAGATACGATGCTATTTTTCTGTTTTAAGAGAAACTACATTTGTGCCGTTGTCTTTTAGTTACTATGTTAATTGAATTGTTTACTGATATTAGAAAAGATTGTCGAATCACTATATGTAAATAAATTGTGGTCATTGTATATTATAGATTATATGATTAAATTCTTTATGCTTATTTAATAAACCTCTTTCGGAAACTTTATTGTACGTGTATTTCTAAGAAAATTTAAAGCCGATTCTTTAATACCGTTTCGTGGAGATGTGATTCTTTGTTAATATGTGAGTTTGAGGACTGCCGCAGGCTAAAACCCAGTTACCAAGTTTGGAAGGCGGGTGGGGAACCACAGTTTGTTTCAAGATTCTGCTTCAAAATTATTCTGTGTGCCTAAATTCGGTTAGACAAGGTAATTTGACGGCTCGGCTAAGCGTTTAGCTGCGGCGCTGTGGGTCGCGGGTTCGATTGCCGCGAGAGAGTATTTGTATGGACTACAAATAATTGTTCCGGATATGGGTATTTGTCCATGTGCAATTTATGTATGTAAGCTCCGCAAGACAGGAGAAATTCCTACAGTGTACAGTTAATGTTTTTTTAAAAATAAAAAGAATATAACTCTGTAAGTTTCAACGTCATCAACAGTTCTCTTACACCCTGCGTCCTATAAGACATATTCTTAGAGTATATTTTCACCTTCTTCATCGGCGTAGTTAAGTTAATGTGCCAGCAAAACCGGCATCCATTTTTTAAAAGGTTTGCCCTTTCTTACCAGGCTGGGTAATCGGGTTGGTGATCCAGTGTTGGTACCCTCACCCTGGTGTTGCTGCTGCCCATCACTAGTCTACTTAGACATTAGGGTCGGCATATTCGGATCGATTTCCGCCATCATTCGGGAAATAAGGTTGAAATTTGTAGAAACGGATGCTATATTACCCCTTAAATATTTATATAGTATAAGCAATACTTCTTGATGCGCATTTTGTTAGCGAATGACCTGATGAGGAAGAAAAAGACGAAGATAGGAAATTTTCCGCCCGCAGCCCGTGTGGTATTATCCGTTACTGCTATGCTCCTTGTTGACATAGCGTGATGATATATCTACACTAGTTTTAAGTCTACTCATTGGCATTCGGACAATAAAAACGACATCGCAATTTTTTACTTAGTTTTCGTGGGAATAAGCAACCATACACATGCATATTCACATACTACTAATAGGTAAATCTTGATCTACGAAAATGAAATAATTTCTTTGGTTTCAATTGTATTTAAGAACCGTTATTAAATACACCTAATTGATATATAGTGTTGCGTAGTGGTGACATGTGAATATTTATGTCGCCTACATGAAATTGTTACATAGTAAAGTTAGTCGCCAATACTCAATCCTTGGGGTAACGTGGTAACGACATCGATGTGCGGAGTGTCCACCTTTGGGGTGTTGTCGCTTTGTCTGAAACAACATCGCTTGTCTGTCCGTATGATCGCCCGGTTCAAATCGCTTGCGGGCTTTATGAGGGCATAAAGTACCACGCGATCTGTCGTGGCTTGTCCGCGCCGAGCGTGCGAAACACTACTCCCTTTACACACGATACGTGAGACAATGGTGCGTGTTTCTGTCTTTTTTTTCTTAGGTAAGATTATTAACGTGTGAATATTTTGGAATTTTATGTCTATGTTTTAATTAGTGACGTTTGAACTCGTCAGTTGATTTTATTTAATATATAATTGTGAGAGTCTGACCGAAGGGTTAGCTTGTACCTATATCATGGTGTTTTTAGTTGGCTTTGTTTAAAATATCATTAATCTTGATAGACGTACTGTTCTTTGGTTTCAAATGTTTAAATTTTTTTTTAATTTAGCGTGGTTATTTATTTTTTTATTACTTACTAGTTATTTTATTTTCATCTTAAAATAACGTTACCTTGCACTGTAGGAATTTCTCCCGTGTTGCGGAGGATGTTTCCATACATAAATTAAACACCCAGACCCAGAATAAATATTTGTAGCCCATACAAATACTTGTACCGAGCGGTAATTGAACCCGCGACCCACGGTGCCCCAGCTAAACGCTTAGCCTCTACGCCACCGAGCCGTCAAATGTTTGAACTCTTAAAACGAATATAGGATTTTTTTATTGGAAGGGCGGCAAACGATCAAGCGGTTCACCTGATGGTAAGTGATTACTGTCGCCCATGTATTTTTGCAACACCCGAGGTGCTGCAGGTACGTTGCCGGCCTATAAGGGTATTTGGGAGATGGGAGGGAGGATGGGGAAGAGGAGTGGGCCTCCGGTTACCTCACTCAATGAGCGAAACGCAGAGGTATAAGAGATGTCTCTACTTCACGCCGATATTCTGCGAAGCCGTGGTAGCTACCCGGTCGAGCCAGCCCATTCGAGCAGCAGCTGAAGCCGCCGCTTGGCTCTCCCTCGTTAAATCAATTGCATGCATTATATTTAAAAAATATGTTAAGAATCGTTCGCATTTGTTAATAGCGGATATTCTTCTTCTTCTTTATCAGTTTGTGTAAGTTCACTGCAGAGTCGTGCTAGCCTAGTGATCAGGGCGCTCACTTTAGTTTCATAGAGCGCGAGTGACCTGGGTTCGATCCCCGGTGCCGGCACCACTAAAATTGTTAATAGCAATATTAAGTGCTGTATTTACCTCGTGTTCAGCGGTGAAGAAAAAAAAACATCGTGAGGAAACCTGCATGTCTGAGAAATAATAAAAATATTATCGATATATTATCGAGCATATGTGAAGTCCGCTAACCACACACTGGAGCAGTGTGCTGGGCCCTTCCCGGCCCTTAAACCCTCTCTGATACTCGTATTTGAGAAGGAGGCCTTTGCCCAGCAGTTGGCACTTACAGGCTGCTACTTTACTACTTTACTGCTGGACACAGGCCTTACCATAAAATTAACAAAAAGAAGTTAACATGCAATATATCGAAGATCGGTAGCTGTGTGCACCATGCTGTTCACCATCACTAAGCTTTCTGCCATCAGTAGATCGCCAGAACCTTGTTCGTAAGTAAGCCGAGTGTACTGCAGACAAGTGAGGTTGACATTTCGAGAAATACTTAGTATATCATAAGCTATTACACGATACAATAACAAATCTGTAGAAATTTAAAAATATAAAAAAAAAACTTGGCTAAGCTTATAAGGATGGCTCCGATGTCTGAAATGATATGAGAACCTTAGACTCTTTGTAAGGATATCACTAGAATACCACCAACCGATTTTGATAGTACAGTCGCTATGTCAACTGGGAGCGGAGCAGCAATGGAAAACAATAAAGATTTTCTTCATATTCGCGTAAGTGGAAACCCAGTTGTTAAAATAATATTAAATGTTACACTTCATTATGGCGTATAACCAATAGCGAACAGTCGTTATTTCCAAGTCCACGATTTGAAATGTAGGTGAAAATTGACCCTTGTTTTCGCACGTGAGTAGGTGTATTTATTTTGTATTTGAACCATTGTTCATCAAGACAAAATTGTGCGACATTCTACAAAGACATGGGATTGTTTACGCAACAAATCCTGGTATATTTTGCAACAAGCCGTTTGTGTTTGATTATTTGAAACACATTTAAACGATTGGGACCTCATTAAACAAAATTACAACTGAAATGATGCTTTTAGGAGAGGTCGTAGTATGTCGGCAGTGGATTTTTTTAAGACTGTTAACACACTCTCACTTTAATTTTAAAAAGACACTGATTTTAATTAATGAATAATAATGGCTTTATTACGATTTATAATTGTTCTTATACTTTTATGTTAGTTACAAGTTTTACTAGTTTAATTGCAACAAAACTTTGATAACAAATCAACCAAGTACGAGTCAGACTCGCGCACCGTGGGTTCCGTACAACCACACAATCTATCTGTGTTATGTATTTAACAAATATCCTTAGCACAAGTCCGATTCACACTGTTTTTTAAGAGTAAAGAAGCAAAAAAGTAGCAGCCTTTAAGTGCCCATAGCTGGGCAAAGGCTTCCTTCTCAAATATCTGAGAGGGTTTTTGAGAGGGATTGGCCCGCCACGCTGCTCCAGGGCGGATTGGCGGTTTTCACACATCCTCGAAATAATATACTTATTAATTACCACCAGTGTTTTAGAATCTTTACCCACTAAAACATTGCCTAGTTAATGAATGTAGCGCACAGCTACCTTTGCAACAGCTACTAGATACATTAGGTTTATTAAATGTTAAACCTGTGGCTGGAATGTCAAATACGAAAAGGCCGGTTTACTAATAGACAATAAATAATATCAACGTGCATTCACAACATAAGTCGGGAGTTAACATAAAGGCGGCCATCGCTCATACGGTAATTGTGAATTCATGTAAATTAAATTCATTAGCTACTTGCCTCTATTTTTGTTTGATGGTTGAACAGAGGCGCCGTAGAATGAAATGACGGAAACGAGTAACTATTTTTGAATAAAATTTTCTTATGTTATTTATATCACGTTCGTCAAGTTTTGTAAAAATTGTTTAAATTAATGTTCATGTAAATTAAATATACAGTAATCATATTTATCAAAAGCCTTAGAAAATAATGACAATAGTTTTCAAGTAAATCATATAGCAAAATGTATGGTTGTGATTTTAAGGTAATAATAACCATTGCTTGTAACCAGTCCCATCCCGGAGAAGAGTAAAGTTGGTTGCGCACGCCCGTTTGGCTACACTGAGTCGTGCAAATGGAAATCCTTAATCTCTTGACTGACAGGCATGATTGCTTAGGTATTCTATAATATGATTTAATATCTAATCGAATTTAGTTATTACAAATATAAGTATTAAAATGAAATAAATAGCAAAGCTATCTTAATAAAAAAGAAACATCGTTTATTGTTACCTCCACTCTACTAAGAACACGTTTTACATTAGTAAACGCCGCTTTATCCTCTCCTATTTACCTTTTAGCTTCGGTTAGTTTACGACCGGGATATCGATACTTGAACGGTAACGGAACCTTAAATACTTTTTAAGTACACATGGTCAATTAAGGAGCAAGGTTTTTTAACTTGTAAAAACAAAAAGCGAGTGTATATTCAATCTTTATCTTATCCCAAACAAGGCTTACATCTATAATGATGCACTTAAGTAGCCTCGCGCATAGAAGTTTATGAATACAGCGGCTATAAAACTCTAATGATATTATGATGTTATTAAACAAATAACAGATTTCGAAGTTGGTTAAATGAGCGGGAGGTATCACAACATTCTATATAATTGGCGGTATTTTAATGAAACACGCGCATTGCCGTCGTAAACCAAAAGTTAATGACGAGAAAAAGATTTTAGTTCCGATGAAAGGGGCTTGACTTTTGAAATTATTATTCTGAAATGCTTGACCGTAATCAAACAACAGGTAGAAATGGTAAGAGTTTGAAATGTTAATCTGAATTTTCATTCAGTCATTTAAACAGAACCTGAGTCCCGTTTAACATTGTAACTCGTGGTGCAAACCTAATATGCCAAATTTTACAAAGGAAACAAAAAGTGTATACAAAACGGAAGATGATAAAATGCAGGATTTCATAAAAATGTTAGCCACTTTATTTTAGGTAAACGTAAAGCCCCAAAATTACTAGGACTCGATCAGGATTAAATTCTCATTAAATGATCAGAATTATTAAAATAACTTTGGCAGCTTTTTAATGAGCAGACACTTCCTTTGAGAGGGTTTAGGAGGCGGAGCGGATTGTTACTACCCACCCGCTACGTTACCCTGTACGGGTTGAAGGACTTCACTCCATGTCCTCGTAAATTTATTTTATTTCTATTTCACTGACATGCTCGATCTCACGAAGTTCTTTCTTAACCGGCAATCACGTGGTTAATTCAGAACTTAAAATTGTGTTTAAAAGTTTAGCGGTGCCGGCAGCGAGAAGCCAACCAAGGTAACTCGCATTATCAAATTTTATGCAAGTGCATTAAATGCAGGGCTTGTATTAAATTGTACAGTGGGGCAACGGCTTTATGTTTCATCTTTGTGCAGCGATAAGAAACGTCAGGCTTCTGCAGCATCACTTCCTAATATGTGACCAAATTAAGGCTATAATGCTATTTAAGAAAGGCATACGTAAATTCATCCTCATTGCATCCCATGGAGGCGTAAGAGTTTACTAACTATCTGTTTTAAAAACCTATTTTTCAGTGGATTTGCTTACTAAACATGTGGTTTACATGGAGTTTCTATCATCTATGTTCAGTAAACTAATCCAGCGATAGACAGGTTATTGAAGTCGATTGTAAGAGAGTAAGTAACCAGAGGATGTTCAGTAGATTTCGAACACGGCGACAATTTCAGGTAAAATGTATATTACGGCATATAATAAACAGAGAGTTTATTGCTTTATCGAACAAAATATATTAAAGTATTAAACAAAATATTCAAGTACATTGAATAGCATAGCAGTATTTATATTCGAGCAACGACAATTTAATTCTGAATAACGCTCCGCCCGTCATTAATACATCACTCACGTGAACAATAACACGAAACGTGGACAATTCGAACGAAATTACACGTGGTTAATGCGCGATCGGCACTAATAAATATTTTGAAACTGACATTGGGCAAGGGCTTTTTTTTCGTTTTGTAGCTAAAGACAAAGGCTATATCCGCCCACGGATGAACGGACTCGTGGTGCATCGAAATTACGGACCAAGTTCACTTTCCGAAGGCATTTTGAGACTAATGATTTTGGGATATATCCTCCCCTTGAATATAAAACGACTCCGCCCCTGGAATGAATTGAAACACTGGCGGGACGGTTTTTATTTATATATTAATTGTTGTTTTTCAACGGCCGGTGGCCATGGGGGACTGGAATCGGAGCAAAAACTATCATTTGACCATTTAAGTCCATGGGAGTTCTTGATTAGAATTTATGACTCATAGCTTTGTAAGACTGCGCTTTTAGTTAAGGGCACTTTTTAAATTATAAAATCTATTGTTACTAATGTTTATTTAAAATTTAAACTTTTTTGGAACCTATTAAAATATATTAAGCTTCGAAATTTTCAATTCTATTTAATGAGCGTTTTTTAAGTATGGGAACTATCCATACATAAGACGCAAATTAATTGTTTCGTCTATAAATAGTTAATTCTAACATGAAATTAGATTTTATATTTATTAAAGGCC
This sequence comes from Bhutanitis thaidina, assembly GCA_029286595.1. Classification (NCBI taxonomy): domain Eukaryota; kingdom Metazoa; phylum Arthropoda; class Insecta; order Lepidoptera; family Papilionidae; genus Bhutanitis; species Bhutanitis thaidina. Next base: position 11,169,450 of record JAGSMS010000006.1, on the reverse strand, counting down.
GGCAGCGCATCTGTAGCTCCTCTGGTGTTGTGGATGTTCGTGGGCGTCGGTGATCACTTACCATCAGGTGAGCCGCACGCTCGTTTGCCCCCTTCTTCTATAAAAAAAAAAAAAAAAATTAAGGATAGTCAAATGAGTGTAAAAAAATCTTCATTTATAGATCGAAAAATGTTAACAATCCGTTGTTTTAATTATTAATACAAAGTATGGTTATGGATTCTAATTGAAACGAAGTTACAGATTAAAACCGATAATCTTGTATTACATTGTGATCAAGCCCTCATAAGCTTTAAGCGTAGACAGGTATATTTATAGCAATGGGCATTAAAAAGAAAACAAATATTCAATGGCACACTTGCCAACGTCAATACGCTTGGCAAGCGGATTGGCGATCGAAGTACCATACGCAGCGACTTAATACTACCTTCAAAGTACCTTAGACGCTGCTGCTCGCTGTCTTCAGATGCTAAGAAATCTTCAAGGCTTTTCTCTTAGTCAACTCTTAGTACACTGACGGAAGGGGGTGACATTTTTTCTTATGACACCACCGACTGATGCATAATATGAAAATGAGAAGTTGTACTCTACCACGGAGAAACGTTATGTATTTACATTAAATAAAAAAAAATTATAGATAGAAGTCTCCAAATTATCGTCATCGCATCCATAAAAATTATATTTTAATGTCTAAATATTGTATAAATAAGGCATACTGTGGCAGTAAGTCTAAATCGAACTTGGCACATCGATTCTCGTTAGGCCCGCCCACACTAAACGACATTTGTCAAATAATTTAAGTGCTCTACGTGTTTACTTTGATTCGAAGCGAACGGTTTTTAATATATGAGTATCGGAGAGTAGTTTTCAAAAATAATAAATTCGATTTTGATATTTGTATTATAATTAATTTACCGTGATAAATTTCTACCGTTTATGTTTTTGTGCTTATACGTAAATTATTTTGAAGAGTAACATAATCTGTATTTTTGAAATGCATCACTAGTATAATGAATGAATTCTTTTTCTTTTGTCAGTTTTCTTAATGAATGTTCTTAATTGATAAATCCCATCTAGACTGCATTAAGAATTCATTTATATTAGAAATGCGATGGCTATATACAACCTGTGCTTTCAATCACGCATAAATCCTGAACCGATTTTGATGAAATTTAGTATGGTAGACACCTTCTCTTCGGTCTGGGTAGGAACAGCACTCTTAACTATTTCTACCACCAAACATTAGTGTAACTCATGTAGTGTTCAGATTTCAAAGGTGTAGAGAGCCAGTATAATTAAATCTAAAAAAATAGTACCTCTAAGTGAGGTAAAGGACGTAGACTACTTTTTACCACAGGAAAGTCGTGAAAGGTTTTCAACGCGCGAACGAAACCGCGGTGTAATAAATATGACAAATAAATGAACATCACGTACACACCCTCATATTCATCGTACAAAAGTCGAACCCGCGACATTTGAAGATGTGTTTACTACCACCGCTGTACGTGTGTCTCCTGTAAGTTGGAGTAATTTATACGCTGCTCCCCGTCACCATTCTAGGTTTTTAAGCTTAAACGACTTAATGTTATATATAATTTTCTGGTATTTTTATTAGTCTACATTTACTGCACCCACGTAATGTAATGGAATTTTAAATTATAAAGCCCCAAACCGACTTCGTTTTAAAAGGAAAGTAGCCTATAAATAGCCCACTGCTGGGAAAGGCCTTCTTTTAATCTTCAGAACAGGAAAGTATTGGAGTGAAATTTAAAGCAAACCCCTAGCCATTGAGCTACAAGGGCTCTCTTTCAAAGGATATTATGTTATTTATTTGAATACAATATATTTATAATAGTCAGAAACGTTTTGTTTTCAATAATTTTGTTGTGTTCTCTTTCTAAAGTTAGCAGTCTTAAATTTTAAATTGAATTTTCATGTTGCAACTCCTAAATAAAAAAAACATTCTAAACTAGTCATAATCATCTCTATTCATTGTGAAAACAAGTTCGATATACGAGGTGTCATATATTACTGTAGAGCAATTAAAACAAGAAAAATGTTGGTGATATTATATACTTGCAACACTCAGTCGTGAGTTGATTAAGACGTTTCATAGAGTCATTCCTGTCCACCTAATCTAAGTCATACGTCTTTTAGTGGTGTTATCTATTAAGACCCTAAACTGATATAGTGGGTTTCGAAGTCTCAGACTATTTATTTTGAGCTCGTAGGACGTTAAGTGGATGAAGCGATTCACGAAAAAAGAAACAGCTTTAATAGAATCTTGGATAATAAGGTTTAATGCTTATCCGCTTTGGGTGAATGGAAAGCAAGAAGAGTATGTATGCTTCATAGTTACAACTCTGAATTTATCAATACTTCTTTAGTTAATTTATTATATATTCGATGACCGTATGATTCAACATAATACTTTATCGACTCATTGAGTGATCATGGATTTGTATATTAGTTAAAATCAATAATCTTGTCGGGTTAAGGTCTACGTTGCCCCTCTAGCATCATCATTTACATCGCTTAGGCTCACCATCTAAAATGGAAGAAAGTACTGTGTCAGGACTGAGAAGATGACAATTTGATGATTATCTCAACATATTACCCGTGATCGTAACCGGACAGACAAATATCGTCTATATTTATTTTTATTTAAAAAATATTATTTTAGCTCTAAACAAATAATGAAGTCCCCTGAGAACCCTGAGTCCTTTTTTTCAGCAGAGCTTTTTTGGGACAACATGACAGGTGAGCCTGTCGTAGTCTAAGTGTGCAGACCATCGATACAAATCGTATATAAGTTTCGAAAAACAGATTCGTAATAGCCTTTCAAATAGCTCAAGGCTCAATAGGATCGAACTCAAATCTACTGAGGCGCCTAACCACCCGAGAGTCGTGTGTCTTTTCAGTCATAAGAAATATTTTTTTTTTATCACAGTAGTAATAAATAGCATTCATATTTATAATATGTTGTGTACAAATGTCGTGACATGTAACTTATTAGTCTGGCCATAAATGAATATTCAATTTAAAAATAATTTTTTTGCTATTTTAAAATGTGGATGCGTTTGAATTTTTAAACATGACCTGAAGCTAGGTGCAAACCAGGTTAGTGCAAACTTACACCAGGTACCTGCAGTTTAAGTGAGTGGACAGATCAAAACATTTGCTGTTTCGATACGCCGGTGGAAGTAATCTTTACAGATGAAAAATAAATTTACGATTGAAGAGCACTAGAACAAGGAAAATGACAAATCGTATGCTAATACCTCTAATCGTATCTAAGTATCGCAACTTGTTGGAAAAGTCCTACGTGGTCATCTCCCTGCATCAAGCATGGTTTAGTGGGCGGTCACTTTGAAAACAATATATTTCAAATTGCCTCATCAATAATTGGATGCCGACAAACCCGAATAGTGTACGCAATCCATTGAAACAATCCGATGACAATCATCGGCAGCATTGCGTGTAATGTTAGACCAGTTGCAATATTGACTCTCAGTAGGTTGTGCTGTTATCGGGCCAAAGTTCGTGTTGCGTTGAGTTATTAGCTAGTAAAGGATATTTATCCGACATTGCTTACAAGTTTAAGTTTCAGACTAAAGTACTCAACTTTTGGTTAAATAACAGTTTTTCAGACAAAGTTTTTTTGCAATAAATAATTATAAATAAATAAAGCAATAAAAAAATAAATAACAATAATTTCATTACTTACAATGCTTTAGAGAGATTAAAAATATAATAGGTTATTAATCTAGGCTGTAATAAAGAAAAAATATGTATCCATTTTATATATATTTTTTCTTATAGTTCCGTATAAGCTAAGCAACGAAAAATATAGTAAAGTCGTACCTATCATAACTGATGAAACCAGTCTTGTAAAGAATAGATAAATATACAGACGAACTTCAATTTATATTGTAATCGTAACGATTACACAATACATAAAAATTCACGCTATATGTCATGATTGGCACGTGAAAGCTGACCGCATAATACAATCAAATCAACTGGGCACAACCTTTCGTAGTGTAACGTTGTTAGAATGTTCTTACTTGGATTGCAGCATTATAAATCTATGTACTTATTGTTAGATAAATATGTGGCAACGTTGATTGTGCTTGCGGTATTATTAAAACGAGAATAGCTGATGGAAATGTATAGATTTGAATATCCTAAAGCCCCATTTAGTGATTAACTTTGTAATGACGCTGTAAGATAGTCTGACACTCCGTCTTATTCTGTGTATGTCGTAAAACGTTACTGAGAAAAAATAAGTGTAACTGCTGAAGGCAGAATAACCATCTTTAATAAAATGTAAGATGACAGAAATCTCTCAATTATTTACGCAATAGCTAATCCACCACTTTTGAACTTTCAATATCAAAACCCTTATTATGAGTCATTGACAGAAACTTTATACAACTACACAGCATTTAAATTTTTTGAAGTTCAATAAATTTAGTAAGAGTTCTTTTCGTTACCCCAGTGTAAGTAATACAGAATTGACACATTTAATCGAAAATGTTGTATTCTCTGTCGTGAATGACGTTTCTTCATGATATTTTCTTTCACCACCGAATATGTTGTACTTTATACTACGAGAACATGTATTATTAGGTATTACATATCCGCCAGTGAAATGAAAAATAATTAGTAATACGAACTAAGAATTGAAATGGATGTGGTATATTTTAAGATGTGTTTGATTACTTGTATAAATTAAAAATAATGTATAGTCAACGAATAATACAGCACATCAAGACACACCGATGGGTGGTGCGGACCCACCTGAGCTTTTAAAAACCATGACCCAGTCTCTAACAAATGAAGGAATGCGGTCTGAGATTAGGTAATATTTTGATTAGCGTGTCCGATAAGCAATTAATCATTGCAACACGCATTGACCGGTTATAAAAATCGTGTACGTAGCCACGATGTGAACGTATATGGTGAAGAATGAGCGCGAGAAAATCGATTGCGTGAAAAATACATATTTGCAACTGTTCTATGGAGTTAGACAACAATAAAGATATAATATTTTTTATTTGTAAGTAGAATGATCATGGTGATATGTGGAAGATGTTTAATTACAAACAAAGGTAAATGAAAAGCTAACTGTCACTCGACAGAAGTTTATTATAGTTTAGTTTAGACGTTTAGTCTGAGTAAATGGTTAATAAAATAACTCTGGCTAAATTTGTATACCTTAGCTTGTCTTAAAATACCTGTAAATAATATTCCACGGCAGGACACAGGCCTCTCCAATAAGGATTATCATAAACGCCACACTTGGCAAGCGGATTGTCGATCGCTGTACCGGACACTCCGAACTTCAGACACTGCTGCCCGTAATCGGCCTGTCTATTGTTTGTACGGTACTTTTCGAAATGGTTATCCCGCCATCTGTCGGTAGTCATTGTGATTCTCAAGGCTTTTCCCTTAGCCGCCTCTAATAACACCCACGGGAAGAAAGAAGAAAGGTGGCAGATATTTACGCCGATAACGCACGGCAAAAATATGTATAAGTATTGTGCAACATTTGTATAATATTACAAAAATTTTAAACATTCTACCGACGCTTGAGTTATCTCGCTTTGTTGCGCTTAATATGAACGAAATAAAAATATCATATGCGAAGAATTTAGTGATGAACATAGATGTTTAATAACAAATATTACTTTTGCAGTTGTGTTAAGCGATGCTTTTAATATTTAGCCCAATCAATATTTAATCGCAGGTGCACGCAGCAAATGTTTTAAAGTTCATAATGAAATAATAGTGATGTTTCATTAAACATGCGAGGAAGTGAGTGAAATAATGTTATTTCTCCTTGATTAATTTAAATTCCTGTTCTGTAAACGTTAATAAACATTTTATTTGATAATTACACTCGTAGCGGTGAACGCAATCATCGAGACGGGCTGACGTTCGCGTTACGCGCGCGTAATTTGGACGGAAATGCAGGAAAAAAATAATAATTATATAGTAGAGAAGAGAAATAATGATAGCTCATTATTGTTTGTGTAGTGGGGACGCGACTGATGTCCAACCGGACTTGCTTAACGATCACCTCGTTTTAGAACAACGTAGACAACATAACGATAATATAATATTTGGAAGTTAATTGATAGTATAATTGCTTTGTCACAAATAATGTGAAGAGTTACGTCCGGAATTAGCATATTACGGCACTAAGACAAAAGTATACAATAATAAGAAATATACTTATAGACGTAATTAAACTAACGCAAAAAACAGCATGTCAATTGGACAATTAAAATAAATTGTGTATTAAATTTAACATTGTTAACAAGAACAAGTAAGACAAAAATAATTTTATACTAAGTTGAAACTAAGTTCAAGGACTACTTGACAAGGACACTTTAAACTTTCAATATGAAAGTTGAAATTTATTCAATTGGCAGAATATTTTTCAAATGTTTGTCATACTTAGTATTTACTATATGTGTCAAACTTCTTGCATTCGTTTGATCGTACTTTTTATCAAATCTTCAATACAACTGTGGCATTAGATACCATTCCTCTACCAATGCTCTTTCATGGCATTTAATGTTAACAGATACTGATTCTCTTTGTTTAACTTGTCTTCCCAGTTTATTCAAAACATACTGTACCGGGTTTAGGTCTAATATGTGGTCAAAACTTCGATTTTAACCTCTCTAAGATATTCCGAAACTATTTCTGCAGAATGGGACCGAACGACATGATGAAAATTATTTACAATGTATAGGGTAAAATTCATCACAACCTTAAGTGTCCATTAAGTATCTTGCCGCCGCCAGGGACCCTTTTTCCAAGATGTGAAGCTCCGTACGTGCTCCTGTACAAATACCTCTCCAAAGCAACACTCTCACATTACACTGAGTGTATCGTTCTCCGGATCAACTCCAAACTTTGATCCTTCCATCATCTGGATTAAGACAAAACTGGAACTAGTGAAGAGTACTCTCCTCCTAGCATTACCATTACAGTTTTGAAGTAAGCAAGCAAAATTGGACCGACTTACTTGATGACCTGTGTTATCTTGATGTCTATTCCAGCCGCCGCTTAAGCTTTCTTCTTATGGTATTAGTGCTAACTATCACTTCACGTCAAACTTCTTGGAGCTTAGTTCTTACCTCAGAAGAAGTAGAAGTACGTTTTTTTAGCACAGTACTTACAATGAATCTGTCGTTCCTCGCTGTAGTTCCTTTTTTGCGAGCTTGTTCTTTACATCTTGTATATTCTCTAGTCTTCCGGTATTGCTTAAGATTGCGAAAAATTACAGACTTGGAAACTCTCAATGTTTGAGCCACTTGATTGTAAGTTGAAGCTAAAGACATTTCAAATTAAAGTTACAAGTCTCAAGAATTAAGTTACGCTGAATTCCGGCATTTTCACTTAAGTAACATCACAATAATATTTTTGAATAAAAAATAAAAACTTAATTGCAATTTGTTCAAAACAGCGAACTTTCGAACAATACACATTAGTAAAATAAAAATTTTCTATGTTGTAAGAGCACATACAAAATTTAAAGAAATTTTCAATACTGATTACTACACCTAATTGTTAATAGATATCAGAAATAACCGTTAATTTGCGGCATAATTACCTGAGGAAAAATAGTCATGTTTAAATAATACAACAAATTAAATAATTAAATAATTTATGTACAAATTTTTAATTCTTGCGACATATTCTAACAGCATAAAAGAAAGTCTTGTCAAACAAAAAATATTAAAAAAAAAGCGGATTTAATATATTTCTTTGAACTATTGACTACGTGAAGCAGCAGTACCCGATGTGGATTTCGGAACTAATATTAGTTTCTTATAAAGCGGACCCCTATCTTCTAGTTCATTGCGTTCAAAAACATCTTGCCCAACGTTACATGCCTAATTGTAGTAAATCCGATTCAAGTAGCTAAACGACGCAGAATGTTATCACGCTAAGATGATTTACAAAAACGTAATACCCACAAAATTGTAAACGTATTTTTGACTAACAAACTTAACTAGAAAAAGCTTGAGAAAAAAAAAGTAAATATTGTACTTATTAATATTAAATAATTCTTCTTTGAATAATAGCTTAAAAAACTAGTAAGTTTTTAAATACTAAAATTATAGCCATAAAGCTTTAAGACGCAGTTATAATTAATTTTAAATAAAACACTTCTTACTTACTTAAACACTTACTTCGTCAGTCTACAACTAAATTTTTTTTTTTGTTAATATTACAATAAATATAAATATAAAGTAGCCCGTTAATTTGTTCATGCATTGTTTTAATAAATATAAATTCTACCGACACCGAGAAACATACTTATTCATCTGCCTGAGCGGGTTCGATATAGTCGGCATATTTTTTTATGATAAACAAAATAAAACAACATCGATGTCGTCATATTTCTTGTTCCTTATTATAATCTGTGTCAGGTAAACGCATGTTCCCTATTGTGTTTTTTTTTGGAAACACAAATAAATTTAAAGTCCGACTGCTACCTGGGCTCGAGACCGCATTTTCGGAATTTTGGTTTTAGTAAAATTTTGATGCTCACCGCAAACATTGTTTTTGTGAGACATTACAGTTAACGAAATCTTATTGAGCAGAGATTGTTAATCTTGGATCTAATAATTTTGAAATACTTCGTATATGTTCAACAAAGTTCAACAAAGTCAAGGGATGATAAATAACATTATCATCCCTTTGAACTTTAACCGAATAAAATAAACTCGATGTTATTTTAAATAAAGATGCTCTCTAACTGTTGAGTTAGTCGTGGAAGCGTTTTACGTTCACAAATTGCACAGGACAAACACCAGTATTCGGAACAGAACATTATTTGTATGTCAAACAAGTGCTTGTCTCCTGCGAAAATCGAACCCGCGACCCACAGTATCACAGTAGTAGCCAGAGCTTAGCCACTACTCCAACTAAGCCCTCTAAAATTTAGTTATTAGTATTTTGTTACGTAGCAAAGCAACACAAATGGTTTGATGGAGGATTCTATTATTATACTCTCACTAAATAACAGGGTAAATTACTGTTAACGGGACATTCTATTTTCAGGGTAGTAAACGAGCTTACATCATGATTCTTGATTGATGGTGCATGATGTAGCCTTGGGCCGCATTAACCATTTAACTTCAGGTGGTGAGTAAGAGCAAACGTGATCGTTTACTCTTTCTTCACTAAAAAAATCAGGTCGCAGATTCCAGTTACTCATCACACAAAACTAAAAAGTGTTATGCTTGGTTTTATTTTTAAAAACGGTATGTGACAGCGCAGTAGTTCATATAAATTGTAATTAAACGTAAATTCTGTACAAAGTATTAGCTAATAACTTGTGTCTAACAAGGTAAATTAGTCAATATGGAATCAGTCACTCTATTATATATGTGTATACAATACAGCGTAACAAGTATATTCTTAACAGTATTAATACTTATATAGCAAGCGTTATTGATATTAGTATTGAAGTAAAATGTTTTGAACTCCTGAACAGCGCCACAGGGAACTACAAAAATAATAAAATTTTAATGTTGCAGATCTTCTCTATATGGTGCGCCGAAGTAACACGTCCATTAATCTTCGCGATGCTTTACATTGACGATTTGGTTTTATTTAATACATCTTAAAAATGAAAGAAGGAAGCAATGGTTACACCGTAAGTAAGAAACGGCAGACATAAATCTTCAGTGAGGGCGGGATAGAAAGAATAGACGTCATATGGCGATTGTTACGAATTTTTCTTTGTTCTTGTCGTTACCTAAAAAAATATATTGTTTTTCAGAGTTGTTCGGTTTATGTAATGCAAATAAATTACTTTCATGATCACAAGTGATGTTAATAATAATCTTATCTTTTGAGGTGGTAGAAATGATTAAAACTTGTCAGCGAGGAAAGTAAAAGGATTAGGCCTAAACATTTTTGTCTCACTCACAGTATAGTTTATCTTAGTTCTTAGAGGTAATGATGCATCTGTATCTGGTGAACTGTTTGCTCGTCTTGTCACTCCAATGTTATAAAAGAGGTACTAGGTAACAAGTAGCTCTTTGAAAATTCTAAGGGTGTAAGGGTAAAATAATTTCTCGTTCTTTTTTTATTTTTTTTTATCGAATAAGGAGGCAAACCACCATGCGGCTCACCTGATGGTAAGTGATCACCGACGCCCACGAACATCCACAACGCCAGAGGAGCTACCGATGCGTAGCCGGCCTTTAAGATAGGATTAGGCTCTTTTCTTGAAGGTCCCTAAGTCGTAACTAATCGGAAATACCGCTGACTGGAAATACTGGCGACAGCTGATTCCACGAAGTCAAAGTGCGTGAAAGAAAACTTCGAGTAAAACGCACTGTGGTAGAATTCCAACCATATAGGTGGTATTGATGGAACTTCGAATTATGTAGGATGGTGAAACTCAGCGACTGGGATCAATCCGAACAGTTCCTCAGAACATTCCCTGTGGTATTTTTTGTAAAATATGCAAAGAGAAGCAATATCTCTTCGCAAGGCTAAAGGATCAAGCCGATCAGAGATCTTGGTCGCTGAATTCAAGCAGCTCGACGTTGAATACGGTCAAATGGAATCAGTTGGTACTGGGGTGGTCCTGCCTAGAGATGAGAGCAGTACTCCGTGTGGGGCCGAACTTGCACGTTATAAAGTTGCAATCAGTGGACCGGCATGAAATACTGTCCCGCTCTGCAGTATACACCAAGATTTTTGGAGCCCAATTTGCCATTTCCCTCCAAGTGACCACGGTGAACGTCGCTCGATATGCCGACGACAAGGATTCTGATACTGGCCGAAGCCATTTTGGGGAATGTTCTGAAAAAGATGAGAAACGACAAAGGGATTCTTTCTATCGGTTAACCCGCAAACCTGTGTCTTTTGGGGTTGAATAGGACCAAATTACGTCGACCGCGAGGAAGCTGAAAGCTTTGAAAGAAGCGCTTTGCTAACGAACGAAGCTCTGGCGACCAAACACTGGCAGAATATCCTTTCGAATTTTCTGAACCCAATCCCATTACCATTGTGAGGGTACCGCCACCGCGCTTGCTCAGTCTGGTGCTGGTGCTTATTTGGAAATGCAAATATTTGCCTATGTTCAGGAGAGGATTTAAATAGGCTGATATCGTAATGTAGTAGTACTTTGAAAGTTTTTAGTTTTTTAGTGATAGCGCTCTCTGCCGAGGAGTCGTCTAGGTATGTACTACCCTCATGTCTATTTCTGCCGCCAAACAGCAATGTAACTCTTTAAACGGTGTAAAGAGCCAGTATATAATATAATTCCCAATTTTTAACTCAGTAAATCAACTAATATTCGTAAATTAGAGATTTTAGAGAAACTATTTTGACGCATAACAGGAAAATATTTCACTTATTTGTTAAGAAGTTAATGGAATAAGTAATTGTAATTATAAGGCACTCAAGAGGAGCCCGCGGCCACCCGCTGTCCGCGATTGTACTGTCCAAAAAGGCAATTAAAATTGAAAGAGAGATTGGTTCGGTTTGTAGTGGGAGCACTCCTTCTTTTGGTGCCCTGATAAGAAACATCTGATGGCCATTTCTTTATAATTTCTTTATGTTGATTGACGGTGAAAGAAACGTGTTTTACGCCAAAATTTTCCTTTTATCTCCGCTCAAGATTTATTACCGAAGTTTTTTACTTATTTAGACGTCATTTCTGATAGTCATTTTACATGGGTACTTATTATTAACGTATCTTTATTAGCCGTCGTATATTTGAAAGAACCAGACAAGAAGTAAATGAAAATTCAGAGATGGAATGTTTTTGACATAAAAAGTTTAAATTATCTCATATTCATGGGTTCACTTCCCAATATGGTTAGACAGGGCGATAGCTGCCGCATACGTCATACTTGTGAACAAGAGCAGCTTGTGGAGCCCGGTTTGCTCGAGTTAGCAGTGCACTTGTGCTTTAATTTTCTGGATACCTACGGAGTTCCTGGCAGTGACATTCTGTATAGTAAAAAAAAATTAAATTATATTTGACCTTTGACAAACGAAATTATCTTTCTTAAGTCGAAGAATAATTCGTCATTAATTCAATCATGAGTTTACATGTATTCTTCATGCTGGGTAAACACAGGAGGTCAATATTTGAAAAGGTTTTGGAGCCGAGTAGGGTCCGCGATCCTCCTTCAGAGCAGCTTTGCGGACTTCATGTATGTCCTTTATAATATTTTTATTAATTCTCAGCCATGCATGATTCCTCACCATGTTTTATATGCACGTGGTAAATGAAAGTCATTTAATTGCTATTAATAACTTTTGTGGTTCCAGCACGAGGGATCAAATCTAGGTCACTCGCGTACTGTCAACGTAAAGCAAGAGCCTTGACTACTTGGCGTCACGGTACGTTTAAAGCGTGAAATTAATTAATATAAGAAATTCTATTTGGATAAAAGCAATCTCCAATATAACGAAAAGCTATGCATCTAATTACACATCCCAGAATAACATACTCGACGGAGACAAAACTCCCTTCGTGAATGCGCGTTTATATCGAAAGAGATAGTATGGTCGGGAATCTGAGAGAAGGAACTTCATTATATTATATTGCGAGTGAAATTGAGCTGTCAGCTATATTTGTATTAATAAATGGTTCCCTATGAATATTAATATATGACACTATAATATATTGGGTTGGCCACGTCATGAACATGTTGTTTACTCGGAGAGATGTTAAGGCGAATCTACACATGTCTATTCCATTGAAACTGATTTATATTATTATAAATCTGACAATTTTTGTCAAAATTCTGAATAGTTATATTTTTTGTAAATTTTGTTGTATACTATTTGTATTGTTCGTTAATATACGATATATTAATGGCACTTTTGGTTTTCTTACTTTTTAATTTCATTTTGTTTGCTGATTATATTTGTTAAATACACAAAAATATTAGCGTCTTCTTCTTCAACAGCCTATTTAAATTCATTCATCAACCGTGGGCGGGTAGTATATGTATACCAACACCATACACTCGCACTAAGGATACTACTTCTCATCACTAGTCTATGAGATCAGGGTTTGGCGAATTCGGATGTATTTTCCGCCATCAGCGATTAGCTAGAGTGTCTACTGTACGTCTGTGAGAGTGTCTATACTTTCAACTGTCGACATTGTAGGAAGCTAATGAGCTTCAGATTTTTGAAGAACTTTATATATATATAAGCCAATAGATTCTCTTCTGGTGCTGTACCAATTATTTAATTAAGAAAAATAATTAGTAGTAGTTTTCCATCAGTGTCTCCAAATCGAATAATCAGATCTTCACTAAACTTACTTTGGAAAAACAGTATTCTTTTTGATTGGATGGATTTAGATTACTGCATAAATTTATTAACGTTAATAAAGAAATTCGGTTGAATTAAGATTGTCCTCCGTTTTAGAAGGCGGTTAAAAGTATGAGAAAATAAATAGATTTAATAAGTAAAATTTTAATATTCCTTGTAAAATAATAAACATAAAAAATAATACTAACTTGTCCTTGAACCTGCATTCGCGAGGTAAAGGATCTGCTTTATTTTGTTATATATATATATTAATAGGTATATATTTCTAGACACGTCAATGAAAATGTTTTCACTTTCAAGCGTGTTTGAGCAAACACAAAAACTTCAAAACTTGATTTGATTAGTTCAGAAGAGTCAGTTGGTAGTAGACAGTTTTGTCTAAAAATCAAAGTCGAAACTACTTACGTCTTTACGATGCTAATTGCTTATGGCTAGTTAAGTGATTAATTAGTGACTTTTTGTCAATTTTAAGTTAATTAATGTAAAAGTGCCCATGCGTTTTCACACATCGAAATAACCTCTGTTATAACATAACTCTGTACTTAAATTATGACCTTGAATTTACGCCTATCTAAGTCACATCGACCTGGGCACGCGGTTAAAGTACAAAAAAATAGATTGAATTCTATTTCACCTGATCACTTGTCTACATATTTACTTATTCAGTAAATTGCATGTTTACTGACGCAAGATTTAACATAATATTAAGCTAAAAATTAACTTTATTACTTAAGCACTTAAGACATGTAAACTATGCATTAGATGTGGTATCAGTCATTTATTATTTAGCACGATCTATTATTATACAGTTGTTGGGTAGTCGTGTTTAATATAATAACTTAGTGGATATTAAAACGAAATAAAAAGTTATGTAAGAGATTCAACAATAACAATCCATTCAAGAGTCAAAAACTAGTAATTATAAAATTTTATAAATATTGGAAATTCTGTTCGAATTTATTGTTAAAATATGTCAGCTGCGCCACCCTGCGCTCACAAAAGCGTGTTAAATATCTTTTTTGTTCGACGGGTATGATATTTCCACATCAAGTAAGCATCAGAGAGGATTCTGACTTCTTGGTGGTGAATATGGTGTTTCTGACGATGCAATGAGCCAAAACTTTGAGAACTTCTGCAAATTACCGCAATCTTGATGACGTTGAACCTTGCAGCCACTTTTCATGCGGTGGAGTTGGATCTCGCTGGAACACTCGTATATTAGATGATGTTAGATGACAAACGGATGTCGTGTTGGTCTTCTACGTCTCAGTTATATTCACTTCTTTCTCTTTCTATATTTGCTCTACAATCTGAATGACTTGTTTCATGCTAGGTATCGTCTGCCTAGCTTAAAATTTCTATAAAAAGTGCAATGTTTATAATATCGACCTGGAAGCATACAATATTTCAATGTTACTACATTTTCACTACACTTGCCCACATTATGATATTTACTTTCGTTGTGTGTGTGTTGTTACTGTATTATAATATGAAATGCTAATTTCATCTACTTGGAACTTTCTGGTCTATAGTATGTAGTCTCTTACAGGGAAAGAGTGTTTGGTTTGTCAATACTCAAAGTATTTGAAAGCATTTGAGCATAGCATTCCATTTAACATTGGGCTAATGTTACACCCACGGTGTAGCCGACGTTTCTGGAAACTGTTCAGTTTATATATCGTTATTTGAACTGTATCATTAGAAAGTGAAATAGTACGTGGTGTAGATTTTCTTCCTAGTTTTAAAACATATTGCCTTATTTTACTTTATGTACTTTGTGTCATTATAATAACTTAAAGATCAGGTCACATGCCACATTCAGAAATATAAAATCTTTTGGTCGATTTTAATCACAGCAACATATTAAGTTCTTCTAAAGAAGCCTTTAAAAAGTCCACTGCTCGATATAGGCATCTACCAATTGAGCAAATTGCTACCAAAAATTACAATACGAGTTAAAAGTGTGTAAGTTAAACTTTTTAATAGAAAACTAACAACATTTTTTTCCTTATAATTTTAGTAACTAGATTATATAGTATCGAAGTAAAGATATATAATAATTATCCTCATTGATTATAAACACTTATGTTATAAGATTCCATACATATTTCAGTTGCAACGAAATATTTCAAAAATTTCTTGATTAAAGTATATGCATTTTTATATCCACACTAACAAAGTTGCGGGCACAGCATGTCATAAAACAAACCTAAAATAAAATTAATAACACACTCTCCTCAAAATCTGTATAAGTGGCTTAATGATTAAGAAACCGGGGAACACGTCTTTGTGCAGGCCCGAGTGATTAATAGCTTGATTTGTTAGCGAGTAAGTTGTCTCGAAAGAAAAAGATAAACATTTCCTCCTTGGAATCGCACTCGTTATTTTCAGAGCGGATTATAATTTACTGATATTTTTATTTATTATTCGAAAAACCCAATTGATTTTAAGTCCCGTAAATTGTGAAAGGTTTTACGAAATAAAGGTTTTACAGGGAATACAAAGTTGACTGGTATTCATTATTTTATTTATACCGATTTAAATAATAGTCACGATCTATCTCCTGGGGAGGTGAAAAGTGTATTACGGAAGTACGTTTGGCTACATTAATAAATGGTAAAGTGTCATGCGCGAGTGCTTACATACAGACAATTATTAAGTCAATGAGAGTAATGGCATTACTTCATTAAATATTCAGTATTTTTTTCAAATTTTAAATTACCTATTTTTTTAATATAAAACTTTTGTGGAGCAGTTTCATAAGACTCGCATTCTGTATTAGTACCTTATTAGGCTTTACTCATTAAGCAACCTAAGCAGTAAAAAGATGCGAAAGGTTTTTTGTACGACGTTTTAACGACAGCGAGTGTAACTTTTAGTAAATTTAGTTGGCAGGCAAGTCACGGCCGTAAGTAGATTTACATGTTCCTTGTACGTGACCTTATTTCGGATTTTACTTTGCTCTTGGATAGCTCTTGGATGTGGTGGGTACCCGTCATGATGTTGTCGAGTGGTTAGTTTTGAATAAATTTTTCAGTAGAAAGGTCTTTCAAATATGTACTTTGAGGTACGTATAAGGCGTATGTATTGGACAAAGTTAAACACTACTACTAACCTAATAACCTAATAGAAAACACATACAGGCTGCTAAAGGAGAAGAAAATATAACTGATATTAATCTGTAAAGTCACTATGGTAAATATACATAAGTGTAATTATTGTATCCGTAGAATTACCACTTATGTTTATTTTTTTATTAAATATCATTATTGTGGATCAGTGTTGGAAGTGTGATTTCTTAATTGTTTTAACTAAACCATTAGATAGATTTATGAATCTGAATTTACTGGTTAACCAGTCTATCATTTCCTATTAACACAGAAAGTGTATGGTTTTATTAGTGTAGATTAGAAATCCAACGCAGTATCTTATTACTGCTGACAGAACAAGTTTTCGTTGAAGAGTTTATGATGTTGCTGCTTCGCACGATATTTACCAAGTTGCTCTTTTAATCTATACTGAGTCAATGGAGAGACTAATGTAATCTATGGTGCAGATAATCTGCCGGGCAACGTTGCTACCGCTATTTAGAATTTGTAATAGATAGTTCGTCGCCTCCAGCTTTTCTTGACTTTAATTAATGACACGTAGTTGTTATAACTAAAACGATTGTTTTTGCTATTTCTTTAATTATTAAGTATAAATATTCATTTGTTTTTTAATTCGAAACCATTTTTGTTATATCTGTCTAGTAAATGATAAAATATAAGAAATAGTTATGAAAACCATTTAAAATTATAATGTAGCTTTTTACCACCTGGAATGATGTAGTTTCATAACAATAATAGTGTTTGTTAATTCTGTTTAGTTTCTTCTGAGATTACCTCCTATTAAAAGAATCTTTCCAATTTAAAATAATATCTGTTAGTAGAAAGTTTTCTTTTTTTTTATGAGAAAGGCGGCAAACGAGCAAGCGGTTCACCTGATGGTAAGTGATTACTGTCGTCCACCTACATCTGCTGTACCAGAGGTGCTGCAGGTGCATTGCAGGCTTCTAAGGGTATTTGGGAGATGGAAGGTTGAATGAGGAGGGGAGGGGGAGAGGGCCTCCGGATACCTCACTCACCGAACGAAACGCAAAAAACATAAGATGCCTCTCCTTCACGCCGGTATTCTGCGAGGTAATGGAACCAATCCGGTCGACCCGGCCCATTCGAGCAGCAGCAAAAGCCGCCGCTTGGCTCTACCACATTTAATAATTACATATTAGCAAGTACATAAAAGTACATATTAGCAAGTAAGATAAGAAGTAATATAACTGGGTTACTAATAGCTCATTCTCAAAATTGGTTAAAAATTTAAGTAGCTAGAATAAAGCAGACTAACGTACATAATACATATACAGAATGCTAAAATCTTAAACCTCCTTTAGCTTTCCTGTATTCGGTAAACATTATTTACTAAATTCAAACTAGCGAGTGATAATCACTTTCGAAAACGACGCATTTGTGCTTCCGTATATTTATAACAGGAATTTACTGGAATTCCTAAAATTAAGCCATGTG
Organism: Bhutanitis thaidina; assembly: GCA_029286595.1. Taxonomy (NCBI): domain Eukaryota; kingdom Metazoa; phylum Arthropoda; class Insecta; order Lepidoptera; family Papilionidae; genus Bhutanitis; species Bhutanitis thaidina. The sequence goes on along the minus strand of JAGSMS010000006.1, from coordinate 11,151,547 downwards.
CGTTAGATTAAATTTTGTCACAGCGTTCCGAAATTCGTGCAACACTGTACTCAGAATAATTAATCAGCCTCTGTGTTACGTATAATTTAAGTACTTTGAACATGCCATTTTCCTTATATGTAATTAAAGTTTTGCCTATAAAGCAGTAACGCAGTTTTGGTACCATACTTAAGTGCAGGCAGAATGTACCTTCTGTTATTTTAGTAATTATATAAATGTAACTTATATCGCGAAATAAAATAAATAAAACCCGAAATCAATTCAGAAAATCTCGCTTTTTATTGAATCCTAAAAAAGTGAAAATATTTATTTAACATATAAAATCAACGTACGATTCGTTTATGATCGCGAACGTTTGACATTGAATCAACCGTGTCGATTTTGACAGTGAATCAATTTGAAATAAACCAGCACACCGTATTTAATTTGCTGAGCTGAAAACGATAGAATAATTTTAAGTAGTTTTATTTACCTTAACAATAAGATACAATTTCAAATGAGCCCGATCGTGAAATTGATTCCACAAGCGACTAATACATTTGTGAATACGGATGTAAGAAATATCGATCGTCCAGGAGATAGCCCTAGCAATGTTGTTGAATCGATATAGACATGGCGCTTTGATTACTCGATTCAATCGAACTCGTATAAGTACGGTCTCAGATGCCGCAAACCTTGTTCTGGCCCGTGGTAATGTCCGATACCTATCTTTGTCGGATTGGCTGTCGAATCAGACGATCATTCGTCTGTAATGCATTACGTATTCATGTTGGGCAATTGATAAAACATGTCTGGGTAAATAAGCACCGATGTACGCCATCCTGGGGTTCTCATTGTTGATTTTTCTGATTGTATAATTACATAATAAATCTACCCAAGTGATATTCGCTGCATATTCCAATTGTATATAAATCTCTTGAATCGTTAAAATGTGTTATACAATGCGCATATCCACGTATTTGGGACCGATTTCATTTTGTATTTCTTGGCTTTTGGTCACTTAAATCATAATTAACGATAAGGATGATGCTGTCTCTCTGGCCGGTTTTGACCTAGGCGACAATTTTCGGTTACTATCGAAAAAATATTAAGTGTACTCGCAAAGAGTCCTCATCGCCAAAATAACATAAGAACCTACTGTTATATCATTTTTTTTGTCAATTACTTTGCTTTTTTTAAGCCTTTCTAGAAATGTGTATTTTAGTTTATGTTATTTTTTTTTGTTGTCATATTATTTTCTAAATTACATAATGTCGCTTGGTTTGTTTGTTAAGTAGTAATAATCACCTGTAACTGTACATGTCATCAAAATCTTTTAATTATAAATAATGAAGTCCATTATTGGCATTAAGTTGTATTTTAACTAATCTATATAATTTTATCTAAGTGCTGTGTGACTTTGTTTAAATAAATAAAAAAAAAGAAAAAAAAAAAACGAGAGCCACTCACTCGTCTTCATCTTGCCGTATCGAATGCTCATGCGATAAGATCCGAGCAACGGTACAATCCAGTGTTAGAGATATGTGCTATAATTTATGTTGCATATATATTGAGTTCTGCTGGGCATCGAATCTAGGACCCATGGGTCAATAGTCAGATACGCTTCACACTAAATGCTACAGTCTTCAAATCATAGTTAAATTCGAAAAGTAAAGTAGCAGCTTGTTAATGTTCCACTGCTTGTCAAATGCCTCCTCTCAATATTTCTTTCAAGACGGATTCTAGCATAATAGTTCTTTTCTTCTTCCTTGGCGGACTGGAAATAATTCAATCCCGGATACGTGTCTATCATATAGGGAGGATTTGTCGGAATCAATCACTTCACAATCTAATTGGAAATATCCCATTAGATAATAGGATATTTCCTATACTTTTATTAGGCATAGGTAATAATATATACCATACCAAAATTATGCAGACTGGTGACGGACAGCAGATACTGTGATCATTTAGTCGCCTGCCAAGCGTGGCGATTGTAGGAAGTCCTCCCATTGAGAGATATCGATGTTGAAGGAGAATATTGGTAAATTGAAATGCTATTCTAAATTTATCACCGCGATAGAAATCTGCTGTGAGTACATCATCAAATAGGCATACATAGTGGCAACATAAAACTGCCTCCTCTTCTATTCCTGTGGGTATCGTAGGTCTGCTAAGTAACTTTTGCTTTTCTTCGTAGACTCTTACAATACACTCCGAAAATACATATACTGATGACGGACAACGATGTATGGTGTATGGTACGGCGACTGTTAATTTGGATGTGATTATGGCGAATACTCCCTAGAGAGGACTGGAGAGGTCTATGTCCAGCAGTGGACTATCAGCAGGCTAACGAGGACATAGGCATCTCTCAAGTACTATTACCAGGATGACTGATTAGTTACCTGGGTCCGGGATCATCATCGGTCTATTTATTTGAGGTTTAACGTATTTGAAACCCATTTTCGGCATTTGTATTTTTTCATTGGTTTAATTATCTCAACTTCTAAGCACTACATTTGGGTTAACGGCCGTGAGACCTTATTTTTTGTGAAAAAATTATATTAAACTTGACCTAAACGACAGCCCACGGTATTCGCGTAACTATCGTTGTAGTTCGAATAAGCAGACATTCGTGGTCCCTGCTTTATATGAAAGTTAGCTATGCTTGTAAGAATGATTATTAGATTAACAACGAATATAGTTTTATTAATTAATAATGAAAAATATATAAAGATTAACTAATCACAAATACACGATGCTAGCGCATACAGACAAGCAGAGAAATATTAAAAAATATTTAATAGTTTTCCAATCTCACCCAAACACCTCACAATTATTTAAAAAAAATCTATCTCAAACTCTTCCCCTTTTAAGTTTTGTCACTAAAGACTTCATTTTTCGAATTGCCATTTGCCATGTAACCATAATTATTTTTACCTTCATTTATTTAGTCATGAATGTGCAATGTGATCTGTTTACATATTTAAAAAACTAAATTGATAATTTTTTTTCTAAAAGCACAATCAGGCACATCTCTAATCATTTATTGAAAATAAATCCGCTTATTTTGAGAACGATTGTGTCTATCTACTAATGTGACGTGGTCATATAATTTCGAAATCTTATAAAGAGGAATCTTATTATCAATACATTCATACTGCAATTGTATTTTATGTGGATCCAGAACGTTAGTTGCATAATACGATCACGTCTTGCCCAAATTGATCCAGCACAGAAAGAGTTTAATAGACTGAACAGTGTGGCCCAACACTGGTACGCATATTATATTGTGACGTTATCGATAAATCTATTGATTGCAACTTCCATAGATGCTTTGGTAAAAGAGGAATCTGTATGAGACATACAAAAGCCTTATTGTACAACGTAACCGTTCTATTTCAGATTTAACTTAGTTCAATATAACTTCTGAAAGTATATCGGTGAAGGTTAGTTTGGTTGATTGTTTGGACATATTGACAGCTGACCACGCTCGTTACCACTGTCATCGTGAAAGGCATCAGCAATCTAAATGCAAAGCTAATTGAATACAAAAGCGTCGATAAACACGGAATGCAGTTTATGGTGCACGATTGTGTAATAAAAATGGGCTAAGGTTTGGAGTAACGCTATCGATTTTGTGACTGCTAATACAGTGTCTTTGTATTATTATATCATTACTTCTACTCTTTTCTCATACGGCCTGCAGGGAAATACCATATCTCAGTTCTGTAAGTCATCACAGGAGTCACGCACAGAACATACTTAGGTATTGAGGTTTTAAGGTACACGTGATTTGTTGCATAATTGAAAGTAATTATATACCATCCCATAACTAATTCTCATATGCAGAAAGGAATACGAGTAGAGAAACTCCATATTTTCGAAAAATTATAACTGTTCTTGTTCACTGTCAAGTTTCTGTTTTCCTATCCTCACGTTTTGAAAATATTTAAATTAAAGCGATTATTCACAGCCAATTGTTCCAAGGCTCTTAGGAAAAGTTTTCGTTACTTATTCTTAAAATAAATAACCAGCAATATTTTTAATGTACACACTAACTACATTAACGTGTATTTTGTTTCCCTAATTAATTATTGACGTGGAGTCTTCCATAAGTAACCCACGCGGTACTCCTACACGACTTATCAATATTGTAAAGACAATAAGCGTTGCCTGAAAGACAGCCCTGAGTAGGCCGAGGCTAATGTACAGACTGTCTCCGTGATAAAGCGGCCGTAGACTTGCTAGAGGCATCGAGCAAGACTCCTGTGTCTTGCAGTTAATGACGTCATTAAATATGAACCGCTCCTCGTACCAAGGTGAGCCTTTTTGTACAGTGATATAACGCGCGAGAAGCTTTTCACCTCAGGCGGGTCTTTACGGATATCCTTCAAGGTGTATATCAAAAGGGTTTCGTTTCTTGCGAAAAGTAATTTCTTTTTGTACAAATGTCATTTATATCAAATTGTAAAGGCCTATTTACTTATAGACCAGTAACGCAGTAAAATATTTTTTTTCTATATTTAAAAGCTAAATTTATACAAGTGAATGTTCGCAAATAAATAACTGATATATATTGCATTTTTTACTACTTCTAAAATCAACATATGAATTATTTTAGTTAAAAAAATTTAACAGCTTTATTATATCACATTATTATTATATTAAAGAATCGTGTTGCATCGCATGGATGCACGCTGAGTTTTGTTGAGCCCTAGGCTTGTTGTCCAATATGATCACAACTATTAGTTTTTGAATGTATTAGGTATTTTTCCGTGTTTCTGACACTGTACCTGGACCCTCTATCGATATGTTGCATAAGCTACGATCCCTCGAAACAAATTATCGTGCCGATATTAAAGCCAATGTTTAAAGGCCGAAAAAGAAAGACCAGTCTATACATTAATTGGCCGCCTGCACTTCACAAGTAGGTCTCAATGAAGTTTACTGCATTCCAAAGCATTTACCATACTTAAAGCAACTGATGTATCTTTTTAAAAAAACAAAAGTGTGACAAACACATTGCCATAATAAAAATACAAGAGAAAAAAGTTTAGTTCGGTATGCCCAATACACTCATAGAAATATTTGGAGGAACACAATCATGTGTTAAATAAACCCGTTAATTGAGGGATTGATTAAAATTAATTAGTAAAATTAACATTTTCGAATAAAACTAACTAACATTAATAGAGAAATGAAAATTTTAATTTTTACTAAGGACATATTTTTTGCCTATCGTTTAGCACACTCAATATTTAGTGTTACCTCCCTTTGCTGTTAAAACTTCCTGCTGTTACTGGATTTCTTCGTTTAACATGTCTTCCCAGTTTATCAAAAATATGTTCTTTCGGGTTTAGGTCTGGCGAGCGGGCTGGTCATTCCAAAACTTCGATTTCAACCTCCCTCAGATATTTCGAAACTATCGCTGCTGTGAGATGCTGACATTATTATGTATTAAAAGAAAATTATCTCTAATGTATGAGGCAAAATGCATCACAGTCTGTTCGAAAATGTCAGTTACCATGCGCGATATAAACTGTGGACTCCGTACGCGATTCTATACTTATACTTCCCCAAACTATAACTGAACTTCCACCGAAACCCACCGGTTCTCTTTCAACAATCCTACACTAAGTGTATCGTTCTCCGGGTGATCTCCATACTTAAATCCTTCTATCATTTGGCTCAAGAGCACTCTTTTTCAAGCATCGTTAACCCGGTTTCGGTGTGAGCGAGCGAGAAGTCCTTTGGTAAGTATGCCCCTATTCCACTAGTTAATTGTCACTTGTCGAACTTTTTAGATCTTAGTTCTTACCTTCTAGTCTGCCGGTATCGTTTAACATTGCCAGAGACTTGGACACTTGTAATGTTTGAGCCACTTGAGTAAGTTTCATAAATACTGTTTTGTATTTAAATGAAATCAAAAACTAACAAAATAATGTACATTATATACAAGTTATAAGCAAACGGGAATCGCGGGATACTTTTGCATATATTATAAGAATAATAATATCGACTAACGTGTTTACTGGGCTCTGTCTTCTACTATTCATTCGTGCTGTAACATGATAAGATATCACTACTTAACAAAGTTTCGTTTTGGGGTTCGCTGTACTACAACGAAATCTTATCGCTTCCTCTTTCGAACACTCAACGTATTGTGTGTAGATTATACTAATGATTCATTTAGTTATTTCACCCAAGTTGCCTGAATAGTTCAGCTGATAAGCTCACAACAGCAGTTTGTTTAACTGACCATATCTGCTCATAAAGTTACGTGACTTAGAACGCATATGTACGATTTATTAGTGACCAACATCACCTCGAGACTTTGTTAGAGTGAGCTATAGAATAATGTAAATACAGAAACTTTTGAGTTATTTTAATGAAAAAACCTCGGAGTTATTTACTGGAGTTGTGTATCTATGTTAAAAATAACTAAGACCAGTTTTGGACTACTCCAATGCTGACTTTTAAGACATTACTTGACAGTGTTCTCAGTGTGAGTTTTTACCTACTAATGCAAAGGATGCGTTTTCTTTGAATTTCTATGAAAACGTTAATTGTTTTCATATAAATTGATAGTAAACGTAAACTATGTGGTACTAGTAAGAAATTCACACTAAGAGATTTGGTACATAGATCATAAGATGAATCTATATACGAAATCCGCCAATCCGCAGTGGAGCAGCGAGGAGGACCATCCTCGACTCCTAATCCCTTAGTGAAGTTAAGTGAAACTTTACTTCATTTTGTTTTAAATTAGCAAATAGCGCTTCAGAAGTACAAAGAAATCATAAACTTCAGTTTTAGTGCCAATTTGCATGTATGGTCCTGTCATTAATTACAACGTTATACAATGCTGACTAATCGTTTTTATAATAACACTCGTCATGAAGCTCGCTTAAATATTTAAAACAATTTTATATGCTTTCTGTGTATATGTTTTCTTTCTGTAGTTATTGTACTTGAATGGCCTACTTATTGGAATTTCAATCAAAAATCTTATTGACCAGCTTTTCAATCATTCAGATACCGATTTTATTCTTGATTTGTATTCGTAAATGTGTTTTGATTTTTGAACAAAAGCATTATTAATTATGAATTTGGACAATGCTTTTTGTAAATCACCGATTTAATAAGTGTTGTACCTGATTTAACCTTTGGCGTACAACGATGAATCTGTAATCAAACAATATTCTTTATCTGTTCGCGCCTTCTACTTGATTAATGATTAAATGACTTCAATAAGTTTTGATTGAATATTGAAAGGGTCTACAACTCTGCGTTAGTGTTGTTCGAATTTCTTGATCGTCCAATTATCCAATTTGTGTATGAGTTACGTTTATTACAATCTTTCGAAAGATACCGTCTTTATTAGGTATTTCAAACATGGTACGCAATTTTAAACTAGGCATAGCCATGCATCATTGTGGACGAAACGATCTTGGTTGTTTTAGATAAGGACGGTGTGACCCGTTCAAGTGTTTTCGAAACACTTGAGCGGGTCGTGTCAGTGAAAATTATGATTAATATCTGGACAGTTAACGGTGTGTGGCTGGTTTAGGCACGACTTGGTCTCAAGAAGTTGGGCCGCAGGCGCGGATGTCCGAACCTATCTCATCGAGCGTCATTTGTCTGCGCTCTAACCGGTTCGCTACCGCTTTAAATTCATAATTTTTCAATGAGTTCGTATCGCTGACAACTGCGTTTATGGTCTTCACCGATAAGATCTCTTTGTGTGCTATTAGCCGTTCTGATTGACGTTGTTGGTTTGTTGTGTGTAATTTTGTTTGATATTTAGAGCAGTTAATGTGCGTTTTTTGTTACTCATGTCAAGAGTATGTCGAAACGAATAGTTGATTATTGTGTGGTCGCTGTTTTTGTCCGTTTAATTGTCCAAATTGATTTTAAAGAGCTTATTGTTACGGACATGTAATATATTTTAGTTTTTGAAATAATTTAATTTAGATATTAATTTAAATAGTCGCGCTCTCTTTAAATTTCAGAGTTCACGGATAACAGAGCTCGATTCCCGTGTCGGCTCTTTTGAAAGCGATAGCTATAATTTTACGTATTGATTTATCAAGTGCTCGGTAGCAAAACTTAGCAATGTGAGGATCATTCGTATTGTTTAAATTAGAAAAAGAAATCAAGGAATCCAGAAGTATGTCAGAAGGCGCTGGATCAATGTGGCGAAATCTTCCCGGCTCCAACATCTCAAAAATAAGGGATGTTTACCTATTCATCAACTTTTATAGGCTTCTTCGTTACTTGTAATTACTTTGAATGGTGCTAAGTTTAATATCGCCGAGTTGTACTAAAATGTAAGCAAAATGAATAATACACCTAATTTTTTCAACAAACACGGAGCAATAGTATTTCGAGAACGTGTCTAATTTAATTTTCATTGTCCAGACTTTAGAATTGCTTATTCATTATGTATTTTAGCTAAACGTTGTTCATTTCTTAATTTATTCAATTAGTAATATTGGCCAATTAGATAATATTGAACCGTATGGTTGTCTGCAGAACAGAAAAAAGCCACCATCTTTCTTCCCGAGGTGTCATAAGACGCAACAAACATACAGCGTAATCTACTTTCCTTTTATTTATTCCCTCAAGCTAAACAAACACCTGCCAACTTGAACTGAACCAGCGCGGCGGTTGATGGTCTAAACTGTCCAGGAGATCTTTATCCAGCAATGGTAAAAATAACCGCTAAGCTGTTCAATTATATGATACTCTATTTATGGTGAATTATATATAAATTAAACAATGACAGAATTATACGATATTGATTTGTGAAATGTTTACCAAATACACTATAAGAAAATGAAGTCGCCATTAAAGTGAGTATGAACGAAAATTTTAACAATGTCGCTCTGTATTACATTAAATATTCAACGTTAGTGTAAATTATTCATAGAAATTCTTGGTACTTGGTGTCTCTTAAACAACTGCTGAGCTTTACCGTCAATTTCTTAGTATAAATTTTGTTATTCAATCCCCTAGTTTTACATATTGTCGGTTAGGTTCAATTCGAACGTATTTTATTGTGATCGGTTTAAATCGATTAAATTTAATAATTTACTTTATTTAAGTGCGTATAATATTAATAATATTGTAAATTAACCTTAATCTGTGTGAAGTTTTTGAAGAGAAAGATTAAATTGTTCGAATGATTTGATTAATTGAATAATACCAGTAAATTAAAAAACAAGCTATGTGGTGTATTGTGTTCGTAAAAACGTAGCTAGCATACGAAAAATTAAAAAATGAGTAGTCTGCATTATTAATATTCAGTTTTGTTTCGATCTATGCAGAATGAGCTCACGGTATCATAAGGTATTGGTGGTATCAGTAGGTCTTCGATTTAATTTTAATAATTACAAAAAATCTGCATCTAGGAACACTTAGTTATTGTAAAACATAGACTCTCTAGGCAGTCACGAGAGTATCGAAGTCTTTTCCTTAGTCAATCTCTTACGATACCCACGGCAAGGAAGAGGGTAGATATGTTTACACAGCCAGCGCACGCAAAATAAAGGACTATTCCTAATGAAAATGATGACGACAATGAATACTCCGGTACCTTTGCTCGCCCATTGTATTTAAAAATAACTATGAACAAGAACAATTTGATACAATTCGTCGGCTATAACAAAATAGTTGCACTTAAGCGGTTTAATGCGCCTCAAATCGATTACCGGAACGACACTTAAGCGTTGCATAACAGTGAGCGAGCGAGTTGAGAAACAATGGTCAGGTCTTATCGTGACTTGCCGCGTTTTGGGGCAAGTGGTGGCGTGCTGCTTCCTACGTAATTAGAGTGTGATGTCGAGGATTACCGGATTTCTTAAAATAGTAGTCACTTCCCATCAGGTGAGCCGCTTGCTCGTTTGCGAAGGTGGCACCATAAAAAGGAAAGAAAAGAAAAAATTACCCTGCGAAACAATGTCACAAAACAATATAACAAGAATTACTGTTAGGTTTCCATATCTTGGAATCATAACTCAGGAGGCACTAAGTTTCGCGTACATAAAGAGAATTGAAGAATATACTCTATTTGCTACATTTGATAAAGTTAATTTTTGTCTTTCAGTTTTTGAATATTTTTAACAAATGTCCAGTATCTGTTTAAAATCGGATAAACGACGAACGTGGGACTTTAGGCTAACTGCAGCAACGTGATAACACGCTGTCGCTAATCCGTCAGACGACCGAGCTCTGTAAATCTATCCTGTACGCGGATATATTGTTAATAAATTTTACTAGAAACTTTAATATCATTAATAAACACATTTCAAAGGAATTGAAAATATACATTTACAAATCCAATTATAGCTTTAGTATAAGTCAATCTCGTACTCGTTAATGTAGTTCACAGCTACTATAGCCAAGCGCTCCTTACAACTCTTATCTCTCTCATCTGTCTCCGAATCAGAAGACACGAGTTCGTAAGTTAATCGTTCCATATGCTAAAGGCTCGTACCACTGTGACCGCGACCGGCTCATCACATGTTTTCACGTTTTCACGCTGTCCCCAATAAGCTCTAATGAAAAGTGAGTTGACACGACGAAAATGTCAAAATCGCTGAACACCTCAGTATTGGGTTATACGGTCGTGAGAGCTTATATGTAGTGTAAGATATTTAGTTTACAACAGTATTCATGCATTTTTATTTCACATAGTGTTACAACTAGTACATCGTCAATGTTATAAAATAAATACGCTCTTCTAGAATTTGTTTGTCAGGTTTGATCGAGTTATTGGCCCCTCTCGAATACCGAATTGCATAATCCCAGTCGCTCGTTGGATGCCGTAATTCACGCACGATTGTTGCCTCCCAGTGCGTAATCGCATTTGATATCGCATGACCAATATTTGTAGTTTTTGGCTTTGTATTATGTAATTTGAGGAAATAATAGTAAATTTGTTACAGAAACAATTACGCAAATGTTTATATAACATGGGCATCTAGAGATTTGCGAATTGAAGATGATAGCAGAATACTTGGGTTTAGTTATTCGGAAGAGGGGCGTAGCCTTGAAGTCTACTTCGGAGGGCACAAACCTGAAAGCCTGTTCTCGTCTGGGGTGGCATCTGTAACCAAAATCAATTTATAATTGAGTCAGCGACCTATCATTTTCATAACGAATATTTTTAATAAACTTCTTTCCCTAAGGACAAAATATCACCTATTGAATAACAAAAAAGTAATAAATACTGAACTCCACATCAAATAAGTAGCAGGTAAAAATAAGTATATTAATAAAATACCAAAATAGAAACTACGATTTAAAGAATAAGGAATAAATTAGACCGAAATATTGTTAAGGGCCATTAACTTTTTTTAACCTGTTGAGAAGTGGTGCCATCGTAGTGGTATTTATTTTGTTTCTGATGATAGGGACTCCAATTAACCACATGGTGCTCTCGTTTCAAATAAAAAATAATATAAACATAATTTAAAGCAATTTGTACCGAGTTATGACGAAAGGTTCGTGTGTTTAGGAGTAATTTTTTCTCGTTTTGTTACTAACCAGTTGACGTTGAAGTTTTGTTTTTGGAAAGAACCAAAAAAATGTCGATGTTTCGAATTCCGTGCTAAAACGGTTGGTTAAAAAACCAAAATCTATTTATATTTGAGAATAGCGACCTATTATTTTTATAACGAATATTTTCAATAAACTTTAATCGCTAATGAAGAAATTTCAGCGATTAATTGGCAATATAAGAAAACAATAAAGTTATAAAAATTGATCCACTCAAGTAGCAGGAATATAAAATAAGCATATTAATAAAATTCCCAAAATAGAAATTACGATTTTATGAATAAGGAATAAATTAGACCGAAAAATTGTTAAGAGCTTTTATCTTTTTATAGTCTCCGTGTAGCATTTATTTTGCTCCAGAAGCAATTTGTAGCGAGTTTTGACGAAAGGTTCGTGTTTTTAAGAATATTTTTTTTCATTTCGCTACTAACCAGGAAAGGGGCTAAAAGGGCTGTTTTGATTGATACATTTTTAACCTCCTGCCACCTATTGTCATTTATGAATGACAAAACGGGATAGTATACTGCAGCCCATCTTAGCTAAATGCATAAAACAAATAAACGCCCACCGTCATTTAAAAATAACATAAAGTTATACCTGGTTTATATTTGAAATTTCGCGCTTTTTCTGTCACTCACTGTCATTGAACGATTGATTGGGTTTCCTGGCAGAATCTATGACATGTTACTGTCACTTTCTCCTTTTCGAAAAATAAAGAAAAAATGCCGGACGCTCCGAGAAATAGTATTTAGTAAGTTTTTAGAAATCCACGTTCAAAATTATTTAATATTAAGCTAGGATATTGTGTGGAAATATTATAAAATGTTATATATAATGTCGTAGAATATCTTCTTATTTATTAGTATAATGTCGTAGGTTGCCTAAAGTAGTATACTTGTTTAAATTTGTATTCAAACAGACATGTTTTTTATTGATCAATTCTCACTACCTCATATAGAGAATATTACTACAAACGTGTTACATTCGTAGAGTCTAAATCGATCGAGCATAGAAATTGCTTTAAAGTTTAATATTCGGGCAGATCGATTTTATATTAAAACATGTAATTTATGACCATTTGCTTGGCAAGGGTTCCGAATGAAGATTGTCATAATGGATTTAATTTTTCAATAAGAGCTACTGAATAAATAGAAATATATTCCCGTATGTATAAGAACATGTATGTATCGTATGTATTTCCGAACAGTTACGACTCAGGGACCTTTCAGAAAAGGGCCTATTCTTTTCTTAAAGACCGGCAACGCACCTACAGCTCCTCCCGTGGTTGAACCCCATGGACGAAGCGGGTCTCAAGGTTTTCCTCTCTCCTGGGGTCTCGGCCTGGGTACCGCTTCTCCGAAATTGATGATGTACCTGGGCGTCAGTAAACATTTACCATCAGATGAGCCCGATACTCGTTTGTTGCCTTTCCAAAAACAATTACAAGTAATGTGATGCATTTATTTATTAGATTCGGCTTCAAAATACACGTGGATACTTTTTTGGTTCCGCATTTAAATCTGTTTTAAGGAAAATCTTTGAAATTCCAAGTCCCTTTCATTTTTAATATTATAAGGTTGGCTTTTAATTTTGCTATATTTTATGGTCGAAATAAAATTCATAATTAATCTGGTTTACTTATTCGCTTGCGTTTAGCGCTGGTAGTTTGCACGAGGCGCTCTATTAGAAAGTTATTCAAAGATGTATTTGATTAAATCTTTGGCAATGTTAATGCTCAAAAGTGCACTAATGTGCTTTGTTATTATATTATTTATTAATACTAAAAAAATATTGTCATAATGGCAATAGTTTCATTTTAAAATTAAACGAGATAAATTTCGTCAAAGAAGTTTCTTTTAAATTTTTTTTTCATTAGCTAATTTAAAATCAACTGCTATAAAATCACACAAGTCGCTTCCAAATTCAGTAGGATTTGTCATAATATCCATATTTGGTAGGCGGTCTGTGTTTGTTTGATCTGGTGTTTCTTAATGTGGTTAATTCGAAAAAAGACCAAGTTACTCTAATATCTTAATATTAATAATACACAATAAAAACGAAACAACATAGGCATGTTACGATTATTAAACCAGTAATATGAACGGAACCATAATCCCCGACTCTTGCTCTACAGTCAAAGTTTTTATATTTTTAAGGCGTCCGCATTCCATGAAATAAAGTAGCGAAGTTCGTTTCATTAAGCGAAATTAACATGATAATTATTCGTTTGTAAAATAACGTAAATACGTCGTCTGTGTTTTGCTTCGCGGGCGTAATCTGATTACGTTTTTAATAAAAACGTAATGTGTTTTTTTATAACACGAAAATAGAAACTTATCTTCATGATTAAATCATTTCGCCTCCGTTTTGTTTGTCCAAAGAAATGAATTAGCAAAAACAACGGGTGCTTTGGATATGAATTATAGAATAATCATTTTTATTCATAAATAGCTAAAGTTTGAAGCAGATCAATAAATTCTTATATATAACATATATATAAGAATTGAAAATGAAGACATCATTATTTCTCTCAATTTAGGAAGCTTCAAAAAATTGCCATGCTGCTTCAATGCCGCACAAAGTGAACATATTTTTAATGTCCGTTTCACGAACAAGGTTTAACATACACGTGTCAATAACGAACAAACAATAATTTTGCTCTGCAAAAATAAAAGTCTGTAAAAATGTGTCCTAGAAGTAGAAGCCCTGATTTTTTAAAAACTTCTTTAAAGAAAAAAAAATTCCATTATCAATTGGTTATTAAATAAGTTTGATATTCAAAAAAGTACATTGTCTCTTAACCAGTTTGATGTACAATTATTTAAATTAATTTCCGAAACAAAGAAGCTACGGTGAGGCTTCATAAATTTTGGTTGCCAATCATAAAACTACAAGTTTACTGTGTTCATTGTGGGTTTGAGGTTAATTTATTTCTTTGACTTGAACGAAGTCGGTTAAGGACTAGTCGTCATTTGTGTGTTTTATTTTAACGCACTCACAGATGGCACCGAGGAGACGGTGTTTCACTTCGTGATGTATGAATGTAAAATGCTTAGCGATGTCTTATGACACCCGTTGTAGTGCTTTAGAAATTGAAGTTGTCAACTTAAAAGATTTAGTTGCCGCCGGTCCACCATAAAATAACTGTATAAAAATAACAAAATAAACTTTCTCCTTTTAAAATGCTTGTGACTTAGAATAAAATGACTAGTAGGAAAGCAAAATACCTGTACAATAAAAATACGGTATAAATTTTCATAATATAATTGAAAAAATATTTTCCTAAAGAATATCATATTCAATAATGTTTGATAAGACCAAAAGGAAATTATGTTGTAAGTTGGAGGCTGAGGCGGGCGTTGAGTTTTCGTTGTTTATTGTTGAATAGTCATTATATGTAAATCGTGGAGTCGTGATGATGGACAGACAGATAGTGACGAGTCATGTTTCGCAAGCAGTTGGAATGATAATTGTTTCGAAAGACCACAGTTGAGCGTGTGGGCGCTCAGTGGCTGCCGCACCTGCCCGTTCCTTTCTCGTAACTGCCGAGATTCCCCCCTCTGATAGAATCCCGGACTTAATATTTCATAAACGTGATCTTTTAAAGCACGTTCCCATGAATTCCAACTTGCATGCTAGTTTTATGTTCTTTAACATAATTAGATAGAGCATTTAATTTAAAAGTTAGATTATGTTGGCTCGGAACTATGGCTCTAGCTCGATTTGATAGGGCAGGTGCCGGCTTGGCACACATGTCGAGTGTCATTTGGCTCATACTTCTGGATCAAGTAATTTGGCAGTGACTAAAAGCTTCTTTGCAAAATTAGCCTTGTTGAGCCATGTTAGCTCGAACCTGTAAAAAGTGTCTTTATTGTGTTGCCTTATTCTTACGAACTTATCAGTTTATTTTTTTATTCTTTGGAGTAAGATATAATACAAATGCTAAGGAATTCATTGAAATAATGAAGCCGAGAGAATTATAGTGTCGTAAGTATAAGTGCAAACAAAAAGGCACTCACTCGGCTTCACCTCCCTCTATCCAATGTAACACTTATGTGATACGATTGGAGAGAGGGTCTCATCCAATATCAGTTTCACGAGACCAAAACAAAATGTGAAAAAAATATTTGTATCTGTTCAAGTATTGGAATTTGAACTGGACACAAAAAGTGTAGTTCATCATACAAGTACGCTGAGTACCAAGCTACCCGCAGGTGCAATTTTATTCAACAACTTACCACAGATACTTACTTCTAGTAATAGACTTGTCTAAATTAGATCTCAACAAGTTACATATGGTCAGAATGTATGGGCTAACTTTCATCTACGCTGCTTATCTGTGATCCCTGTATTTTAGTACCTACTGGTAAATTTGAGAAGATATTTCTCTTAGTTATTCTTATCACCGGCGGGATGACATTGTCGGAAACACATCAAGTCTATGAAATAAAAAAAAAATAGTGTAACTTACTTAATTTCTATATACTGATAAGTGAATTTACCGTGACGTTAAAGTTGTTATTATACTATTCACACATCTCTGTTAATTTACGGCAATTTTATGATTATACAAAGTTTACACAAACTGTTCTGTAATGCGTAGAACTAATTTTGTTAGGTAAGAAATATTACGCAAAACGCCGAAAGGTAATTACTCTATCCTTAATTATGACTAATTACTACTCTCTTTTGTATTAATGTTTTATGCGAACTTATTAGCTTTACACAATGATGCTTTAACGACAACAAATATTTCCCATCATTATTCAAATGTCACTGAGACTTGACGTAACCAGTTGATAATCTTGCTCTACATGTGCTAATTAAAGGGACATTCTCTTATACAATGATCGCGGCTGTCCCCCCACTGAACATGGGAGCACACAAGCCTTTCTTTGCCTTCAATGACTGACTACCAATACCGTGTTCTAAAGGTAGGCTTAAGTTTTCAATGCGTATTTGTTTCACCGCAAACCCCGTGACTTAAGCTTAACTCAATGTTTTTATTGAATTGTAAACCATCCATTGAAACTTGCAGAAAAAACAAAGACGTTTATAAAGTGGAAAACAGGCAATGGACGTTGTAATGGAAGTAGAAACACAATTTGTTTCAGAGAGTGATCCAATGATTGCATCGTGATAATCGCGATCAGGGTCCCCTGACATTTCTTTTCTTTTATCTTGAACGGTTGCTGTAAGATAAAACGGCAATAAATAATCCGGAAAGACACCGGCGGTACGTGAGGTCGGTTGCACTTTTCATTTGTATTATTCGCATAATTATTCGCTGGGAGACGCGTGGTAGCTTTATTTATGGCATTTCGAGGCCTAGTAAGAGGATACCATTTGTTAACGGGTGGAAATCATTTTATTAATTTGATTTATTTTTCAGGTGGGATGCTATTAGCTTTTAATGCGTGAAAGCTGGTAATTGTATTTTATTTTACAGTGTGTCTAACAATTTATTACTAAAATGTGTCCAATCGATCAATGGTTTATTTCAATAAATATATTTGATAGAATTTCTTTACCTTACGATTGTTAGTTTGTCCCTATCAATTGACAAAGCTATATTTTTATTGCTCTTGCTATGTCTTCCTCTATACTGGTGTCATTTATGTCGTACTTTACAAATGAAATTTAGATAATTTTAAGTCTTTTGAACGTCCCACTTAAGAATGTATATTCGTTTAATATAAATTCATGTTAAATCCTGATATAACTTAATATATATTTTTCATATTTTTCTTTGACATGCAGGCAAAAAGGAAGACTTTTTAATATCATCTTTTAGGACTGGCTGGAGTCTTGGTGACATGGTTCGTCTGTAGGCTTAAAAACTTTAAACAGAATCGAATTAGAGACTTTCCGGATGTCATAGGGGCAAAATCCACGTTGTGATGAATATGAAATATATTATGTGTGGAATATACAAGCGTTGAATATAGAAATGTTGGTGCGATCCAGATTTATTGTCATTTTTTATACTTACTTGTATATCGTCGAAAATAAACTGCTGAGAACATTACAGTTTTCTTAACATGTCGAAACTTCTTTGTGGTATACATATTATTGCAGTTAAAAATATTTTAATACGAGAGTTGCATTTCAATAAAATATTCGAGTGCGAATAAAATCTCTTATCGTTTTGTTTAGGGATCAAAGTTGAAACGTCTATATACCATTTTAAGCAAGAGACGAGAAGTTTAATGAAACACCTCCATTCATATGAAATAGACCGTCCTCCACGCCAGCTATACAATTCAAGGCGTCTGGCGTCGTCCGTTGGAAAGATATCTGTCTTCTAGGAGGTCGAAGATGTCATTATGGTCGACTCATTACATAAAACCCTGAGAGTATTATAATGAAAATTACGCGAGGGAGTGCTTTGTCATAACGACAATGCCAAACAGCTGGGTTTCAGTTGTTGCAGCACCCACTAAAATCCCAATTTTACGAGGTATGGTCTAAACCTATTTTTGAGTTAGAAGAAACATTTACGATGATATTTACAATGTGTAGCGTGGAGGCCTTCAATGATACACAAGATTAAAACTCTTTACAAACATCTCAACTAACTTTCGAAACGTTACTCTAGGTGTTTAAATGCTTCATAATATTGAGAAAAATATAACTGTATTATATATAATATTCAAATAAATAATTATACCCGATAATAGAAAATCGAATAGAATGAGTTTTGGAATTCTGTCTTTATGTGATGCGTTATCAGGGAGAATTAACATGGAATGCCTCATAGCTCGTAATTCTACATACTAGTAGTTTAGCTTTATCTTTTCGTTATAGTATATATACTATATTAGTATAGATGTACAGACAAATTTTGTATATCTATCTCTTCTATAATTTGCTAACCTTAGGCCTTGATAGTAATATAAATACGTATGTTTTAATATGTTTGAAACGGGCTGTTTGTTTAGAATAGGATTCTTGTTAGAAATACGAGTATCTACTATCTATTATCGATTGCACGCGTAAAAAAACACCAGGCAGACAGAGGAACAAGGAGATTATGCAAGACGCATCCCCGTCGTCGCGCCTTATTTCGTTGAATCTCAGCTAGTCCCCATTCCTATCACGTCTCCCTACGGGATGTATTACTGATAGCGATGCGATACAGGAGCCGGGAGTATCCGCGCCGAACCCATAACTGTATTTACGCTTGCCAACATGCTTTATTGTATTCTTTAGGCGTATTTGTATGCTGAATGTATCCGCAGCATATGTTTATCGGGAACTTTTTAAATTGAGAGGGGACGCTCGTTTTCTGACTGCAGATTTAAAAAAAAATCGCTTTCAAATGTGACGTGAGTTTTATTAATTTTTTTTTTGGAGTAAAACATGAAAAATTTTGTTATTGTAAACTAATATGCACGGTATATTATACATTTGATTGATACATATATATATCAATATATAAGCACTTACGTCTTCACCCAATAGGGATAGGTAGAGATCATGAATTTCCATTTAATACGACTTAGCGTTGCGCCGCTCCGAGAAAACGTGACGGATTGCGAGCTACATCACCGGATTTTCTTCTGGGGATTTTCACCTGAAGATGTAGATCTTCTTTCTTTTTAATATTATTAATAACTACCTATTCCGGGAGCCGTTGTTTTGCCTTTTCCGGTAGGTGGCGCTATGAGTTTGATTTCTTAATTACTTAACAACTCGACCACAGTGCTACATATCGGATCCAGATTATGTGATTTCCTTTTTTGGTACTAAGCCAATATTTATTAAAAAATTGAGTCACTTCACTACAATACCATATTCCATATCCTAGTATAGCTATGAAAAACCAAAATATTTTGTTAGTATAACCTCAATCGGTTCAAAGGTTACCCGATCACTAACTGACGATGACACAACGCTTTTGTATATCCAGATTATAAAAATGACTCTGGGTTAGTAGTCTGGTGGTGGATTCCTTCTCTGCCTAGGAATCGTCTAGGTAGGTAGTCCGCCTAATAGGAGTACAACTATTGTTGTGTTTCGGTCTAAAGGGCATAGAGAGCCAGTATAGTTATGGGCTGTGAGGAATTCCATCTTAGTCCTAAGGAGCATTAGAGCATCTGTGACCTTCTTCGATTGAGGTTGGTTACAGATGTCCATGGGCTGCAGTAGCCGCTTACCATAAGATTGTCAGATATCTTGTTTTTTTACCACATTCCAATAAAAAGACGTCAGGTTTTAAATTACTTTAACCTGTGAAATTAAACAATTATTTACGGATGATATGGCGTTTTTTTTCCTAGATACAGAATCCAAATAACATCTTAAGTCACACGATGTATCGGAAAAATACCCATACTGACCGATATTTTAACGTTGAATCTCTCCATCATCCTTCTCAGCTAGCTACTATAGGAAAATCTTAGTCAGTGACCACTTGGCCGCCGAGCTTCGGCAAGTCAAGTAAGTATATTATATATTTATTAATTCTTTATTGTGTCCCTAAAAATAAGGAATACAATGGGCGGACTTAATGCCTTTTGGCATTCTCTACCAGTCAACCCTGGGTGAGAAAGAAAACATGTTGGTAGGTTAAAAATAAATAATAAATTAAATATTAATATTATATAGTACATTGTAATTAATTTTTATTAGGTTGTCCCTTATCATGGATTATTTACCAATACTTTATGCCCACATCACTACTTTAATATGTTACAGTAGACAATAATACTCGTCTTTATCCTTAGCAGTCTGTACTTAGTACACTGCAGGATATAAGCCTATCCAATAAGGCGGATTTGCTATAATCGCAACGCTTGCCAAGCATATTAGACGCTGCTGCTCCACATCGATCTGCTTAATTTTGGTTTAGTTGTTTTCGAGATGGTTATTCGGCCATCTGTCGGTAGCCATTGCGATTTTGATGGTTTTTCCCTTAGTCGCCTCTTACGACACCCTTGGGTAGAAAGAGCTTGGCAAATTCTTACACCTTTACCACACGGAAAACTCAATATTTACTCTTACTTCATATCAATTATAAATTTTTTGTTGTGTATACAGACGGACGACAAAGTCCTATGAGGAACCCTAAAACAAACGATAAGAGTTAATTTCTCGACCTGTGCTCCTAAGCTTTCCTCAATCAACATTGACACCCAAATCACGTTAAGCGGCGTCTACATAACAACCTTTTAGCTTAATCCGAACGTACAACGCCGTACAGCAATAAGAAGATTGTAATTGAATGTCAAAGGGGCCGGCAACACGGATTAGGCGATGATGTGACCGAACGGGAATGAGCGACAATTTCGAATAGCTATGACGGACGACGCACATTTCGTTACACAATACGTATTTGATTGCCACGGTGTTCGGAAGTATGACGGCGATTATTGGAACATAACTTTGATCTTAATACGTAACGGTGCTTGAGTGACGTTTTATTTGGTTGATTATTGTATAGTACGACCGTAGAAGCTACAGGTGGACAGTTGGAAGGTAATAAACGAAAGCACCTCTTATTAGATAGAGCAATTATTTAGTGAAAAACGTTATAAAAGAAAAAAAATCGAAATATTAAATCTATCATTTAATTTTAACAAATTATGATTTATTTATTCGTTTCGTACCCATATGTCGAGCCATGGTAGACTAGTTGTCAGTGCGCTCTCGCTTTAGTTTCGCGCGAGTGACCCGGGTTCGACCCCGCTAAAATTGTTAATAGCAATTTGAAGTGCTGTATTTACCACGTGCTCAGCGGTAAAGGAAAACATCGTGAGGACGCATATCTGAGAAATAAAATATTATTTCGGGGATATTTGAAGCCCGCCAACCCGCACTGGAGCAGCGTGGCGGGTCCTTCCCGGCTCCTTGAGAAGAAGGCCTTTGCCCAGCAGTGAGCACTTACAGGCTGCTACTTTTGTATATATGTCTAAGTTAGCAAAGATAAAAGGTGTACGTATTATACAATAATAAAAGTAGTTTTTTCTTCTGTTTTTCAGGCCCAAAATTTTCATGGTCTGGAAGACTGGAAATCTAGCATGATCTTAGTTACATTACAGTGAGAGAAAGGTAGTATGATCGCAATTCCGCCTGCTAAGCGTGATGATTGCGACTAAACTTAAAACAGTGCAGGCAGATTCTGTTGCCGCCACCACATAGATATTAATCAAGTCATATTAATAGCAACATGTTATGTTATATCATTTTGCCCCGCCAAAGAAAACATCACAAGGAAATCTGCATTTCTGAGAAATAATTAAAAAAATATTTCGAGGACATGCATCACAGCAAACGGCTTAGAAATTGCTACTACTTTTACATTTCCATTTTTTTATATTGCAAATGGATTGTCTTTCTTAGTATTCTATTAATAATAAAAATAACGAGCGAGCATCGAAACATATACGGCTTGCAAAAAAGCTTTATCGCTTAGTTTGCGTTCAGTTTACATGTTTTATTTTGTACAGCTGATAATATAATGTTACACTATGAACAGCTCCTAGAGGACCATAAAACCTCCAGCGTAGCTGCCATAGTTCGCAATATATTTAGGTGGAATTATCACTTTATAGCTACCATGCAAACTTTATAATAGACTCTTAAGATACCGAAAACAATAAATTATGTAGCTAAAGGCGGCGGCCATAGATTTTTACACCATATTGCCTTTTATCCAAGGCTACATTTGCGGAATTTTAAGGCCTTTTTTATCCATCCACATTATTGGAAAACTAACATAGTATGAAGAAAATGTTATAATAATTTGACAATCATTTTAAACTTTCTGCTTAAAAATAAATAAATTAACTTATTTAATTTATATTGATTTAATTGGGATGTCAACTAACTATTAACTTGATGGTAACTGCAGCACTTTGAGACTTGCTACAATGGAAGGAGGTTACAGATGCGTTGTCAGCCCTGAGGACTAAGATGCAATGCCTCACCGTACGCTATTATACTGGTTTTCTATACCTTTAAAACTTAAAGATGGCAGTGGTTATACTGTTTTAAAGGAATAGAGATCCAGTCTAATAGACGCTAGAAATAAGTAAGATTAGTTATAGAATAAAAGGTGACGACTTCGATATATATTCCTTTAAACAGACGTCGGTTAGTAATTTTTATGAAATTATCAGAGACTTTGCATATATTGGCTTTGGCTGAGATTTTAATTTAAGATATAAAATGCAGATATTCAGCACGACGTAATTAATATTAAACACTTATTAAAGAGCTGGTTCTTTTAATCTTTGGGGGAGGCCTATGTTCAGCAGTGGACTTCTGATAGGCTGAAATGATGATGATGATGAAATAGCTGGTATGTAAAAATAAAGAACCAAACAATGTTTAATTTCAAATTGGAAACCTTTAATGTTTTCTTACTAACATTTCACACCTTAATTGATTTGTTTAAAATGCATGTGGCTCAGGACCGTGATTTGTGATAACCATTGTGGAAGGCCTATGTTCAGTGCTGGACTTGTAACAGTGTGTAATGATACTCAACGATGACGATACAGTGCAGCATACGCTGCAGGAGTGTCCAGCGAGGGCGGAGCTACGCCGAGAACTGGTCGCAGCAGTGGGGGCCAATCTTTTACTCCCAGCGTTTGTCAAGGCCATGGTAAGTAGTGAGAGATCGTGGAGAGCCGAAATCACCTTCTGCGAACAAGTGATGTTGCAGAACGAGGCTGCAGAGAAGGAGAAAGAGCAAAGCTCCAATCTTCCGATTCGTAGCCACAAACGACGGATTACCCCCGTATGTAAGGTCTCCATATACTATTTTTAAATCGAATTATATGTTGATTACATTAAAAAACTTGTCGGTCATCGCCAATGGATGTTTGTAGACAACTGGTGAAGTATACAGCCGATCAACCTGTTAGTTTTAGTAATGTTTGTATTTTAAATAGCACAAGTCTAATAAAATAATTATCCTTATACTTTTCGTTTAATTACTATTAATAAATTTATTGAAAACCGAAATTGCATATTACGCTGAGTAATGTTGTTTAATTTTTTACTATTGCAGCCATTGAGGAGTGCATGTTTAAATTTTTCAAGGCATTAGTAAAATACTAAAGAATGTAAATTTTATTTTAATATCAGTCTTTAATTTTTAAATCATAAATTTTGCGTAATAGTTGGCAACATTGTGTCATATTATACATTGGCTGTAAATAATATAACGGCTATAAAAACGTCGGAGTTGTTTTATGGTATAGGTGCCGCAAAATTAATTTCATTAATTTCACAAATGAGGGGCAATTACGGCCGTCCTAGTAATAACATGTATTAGTATTACATCGTTAGGTTATTTTATAACGTTTCTTTGTTGAATTAAGTAATACTTTTTACTTTAGTTTACCACACTACTATACAATTTCAACTGGCTCGATATGTTTATTATCGTTAGCTCGTCTGTCGATCTATCTATCGACTGTCTTTGTTTTGGGTGATAGAATCCAAAGAGAACATAAATATTAAAGACGAGAGTGATCTACCTGTGGATTTTGTAATTGCTGGTCATTTCGGTTTCATCTTTTTTCTTTGCTTAACAGTCTGTATAAGTCCACAGCTGGACATAGGGCTTCCTATGAGTAAGTGCCAACTTAAACGGGTATGTCAATAGTTAGATTTGCTTATACTTACTACTCAGGTCAGGTGGGTTAGTGAACTCTCCCTTTTTGTGGTATTTGGGTTTGGCAAATTTGGGTGGTTACGCCGCCATCAGGCGCAGGCGAGTTTGAACTTTACCGAAAAAGATCGTCTATCCCTCTCAGTTCAGGTTTCTACATTAGTAAAATATTTCTGTGTATAAATACATATCCTATCCACCTATATAATAAAATGGGTATTTTCTATTAATATTTTAGTACTTGGTTTTGATTATTTACTGTATTGTAAAGTTTAGTTACTTTTCGATCAAACACATAAAAACACGCTTTCTGTTGGCAAGAAAGCTACAACATTGAGAAACAAATCGATGGTATCACTTTGTCACTGGCCACTAATTCCAAAAAGAAATAGAAAAAACTTTAACTTAAGTTTGAAATATGCTTGTCGCAAAGAAAAACAGTATCGTTAACCTTTAAGTTAAGCGGCTTTGATGCATTCCTAAAACCACGCTTGCGGCAGCCGTCAGCGAGCGCCGGTCACTAGGAATTCAAGATGCTATCGGTGCACTGGGAGCTTAGTTTTATGTGAGTTATGGCGTAATAAATAAATGTACCGTTGGGAAGCCAACATACGTCAATGGGTGTAGTTAAGTATAACGCAGTCGTTTTAATCGATTAACGGATCTTTTGTTCAGACTTTTCGTAGATGTAGTTATTGCATATTATAGATTATGTAATTTTCGTATTACAATTTGATATATGTTCTCACGGATGACATCGACCTTAATAAACTTGGAAAGTAAAATTAATGGAATTAGCTAAACACATAATTCCATCCAAATCGTTAGAGCCTTTTCCGAGAATCCAATCTCACGAATATGTAATTGGTCATATCATGTCAATGTAAATAGAAAATTCTGTAGAAAATTATATACATAATTCTATTTATTTTAATTAAAATATAAGGAACGTTAAAAGAGTATATGAGCTTTCAATGCAGAATTCCTACCTCTGAAATTTATTTGTATATTAAAAGTTTTAAAATTTTAATTTGAATAAGTTTTATAGTACTTTTAAGATATTGTTTCTGACCTACTAAATATCCTTTTCAAACTTAATAGGCATACGTTACACATAACGTATATTTGTGTGGTTTGGTTCATATTTTGATTTTTGTATAACAACTTTAATGGCTATATCTTATTTGTGTTTTATAACCACAACGCCCTTATCGTTAAAATATTCTTACTTTAGTGTACCAATTTAATAAACGACGATGTGTGAAGAATGACCGTAAAACCAAGTCGACAGCGGTCCAGTCCGCAAAGCTTAAAGTCGACAGATGAGATGTCAGCAGAAAATTGGATTTTGTAATATAAATATGTCGTTTTAACTGCGAATTAACAAACGATAAACAAAATTAAACCTTAGTGACTCTGAATAAAGCGTATTTTTGATTAGTTACTGCCAAAAAGATTTGATGAAATGTTAAATTTAAGTGCGACTTAAAAGCGCACAAAAGATTCAATTTTTGTTCGCTATGGCTCTAAGATGATTCGCTTCGTGCAAAAGGTGTTTGTGCTTTTTTTTCCTTTGCATTATTGTGGATAAATTTTATGCCATATTCTGGTAACTGTCTTACCTTGTTAGTAAAGCATGTGACATTTTCACGTTAGAGATTAATTCTCTTTGTGAGATCTTTTGAGGTAAATATATTATAATCTCTATGTAAATACTAATTTTAACTTTACTTACAGATTCATATCAATTCGTGTTTTTTTTCTTCTTGTTGTTCTTGCCTCTGCTGATTTTGTGAATACTGTACTTTATTAACGACTGTCAATATTGTATTTTTTATTTTCGTAATCTTTTTCTGAAATGACATAAATTTACAAAATAATTTCTGTTAATAAAAATATTGCATCAAAACAGGCAATACTCCCAACAATTTGCATTTAAGACACAAATTGCAATTAAGACCGCCGGAGCACTAAATGAATATTAAGAATCCGCTAATTCCGTGTGTTAACGCAAAATGGTTTAATTCTGTCACAAACCAGTTTAGAATTCGCGATATAATGACCCTTATAAACCATAACTTTTAACAACGGTGTAACGCATAAGGTGTGGTCCCAATTTCGCACGAGCTTGATGATTGGATTTCGAAACGTTTTACTGTACACAATCCGCTTTCGTAGATATCCGCTAAGTGAATGAAAGAATGCAAGCGGAGGCAATAAAGGCGGATGAGCACCTCTTACAAAACTCAAAAGGGTTTTAATATGAAAATGATGTGACACGCCTACGCGCTACTAAAATATATATAGAATGCGATCTCAATCTTTGTGTCAGGTTCGCAATGAATAATTTATAATGTTTTAAACTTGTCTTTGTGTCAAAGTTGATAATTAGATGATTGACTGATATAAAAAAATAAGGCTTGATTTTTATTTCCTCGTAAGGTGTGACTTTATGTATACAATACTTATTTCGACGAGCTGTGTTTTTACGTAAGTTAATTACTTAAGTTAGTAGTATGCGAGTGATCGGGGTTCGTTTCCGGGCCGACACTACAAAGATTTACCTTTAAACATATTCATTACTAAAAATGCTCTCCATACGAACTTAATTTTAATTATTGAAATGTGATTCTTTACAAACTTTTACTGTTATTAACTTTGTGATTTATTTGACAAGGTTAACATGTCGAACAGGACCAATGCCTTGATTTTTTTCCGAACCCATGTTTTAAAAAGCATAAAATCAACATTGAACGCGCCCACAAGAAACGAACATCTCGAAGTTGTTGTGTCCTTATATTTGTCGGGTCATAATAACCACATTCCATTATGTATGTTTTTATCGACTTAAATCTTTTACATTGGAGTGGTTATTGCGTATTAATTGTCGAGTTTCTTAATGCTTTGGCGGGTCTTTTGTAGAGACCGCCGAAAAACGAAAGAGCAGATTTCTTGCAGATTTTATATGTCTAATTAAATTGGGATCGATAGCGATCCGTTGGAATAAGAAATTGAAAGAAATACTCATAAAAAACCGGCATTTTCGTAAAATACACAAATAAAATTATCTAAATGTTGATATAAAATATATTTGAAGATAAAAATTACTTAATAATATTTACAGGCACATTTTACCGAAATTGTTTTAATGTTTATAGGATGAACAGACATCCTACCGACAAGGTACAAATTAAATATTTTCTGGTTCATTTAAAAAAGTAGATGAAATGATGGACACAAAAAGAAACCACGGTAGGAAGGAGTATGTATTGGTAAGCCTGAACGTGACTACTAGATACCAAATTCAGTAGGGTACCAAATATAGTATATTTAGCTGAGTTCTTTACAATGTTCTTATTTCTCTATTATTCCATTATTCTTTTCTACATAGTGCTAAGTGATTGGCACTAAGTGGTGGCAGAGCCAAAAATATTTAAGAAGAAAATAAGTTGTATGTTCCCGTGTGGTCATTGGTCAAACTATTTTCTCGAGAATAAGTCTGAGAAGTCATGAGTCGTCGTGTCTCTTAGGTGTCGAAAAAGTCGACTAAAAAGTGATTGCGGCTTTCATCAGATCGGGAGATTATCGAATAAGAATATCGAAGAATATGTTCGTTATGTCTATTAAATTTAACTTTCTTATAGTAGTGACGGACAAAGTATACACGTACGACACAACTTTTACATTGCATTTCACTAAAATTAAGTGAAAATGAATGTCATCTACAGGATGAAAAAGGGACAGTAAGAAAATTATTAACTATTATTAATGGATTGGAGTGGATGATGGCTAGATATTAACATGGAGTACACAGAGCAGCGTTAGACATAAATCGGGTAGCGTCATGTGGTGTTAAACGACTATGGCGGAACTTTGCGGTGAGTTAGACGGAAGCGGATACACGTACATACGACCGCAGTGGGTTACGCCTGTGTGTTAATGCCTTTTCACACGATCCATATATTTTTGAATAATATAACGAAACAAACCGTTACACTTTATGTAATACTTGGTTTAGGCAAGCTACAACTAGTTAGTGTTAAAATGCCACTATGGTGACTGTAATAAAGCCGGGTCAGGTCGATCGAGGAAGTATCAAGTTCTCACAGAATACCTGTGTGAAGTAACTAATATCTTAGCGAACCTATTTCGTTTTATCTCTGCATCACCCTTATGTACACTGGCATTATGCCCGTTTATATACACAACACTATACTTGAACTATACTATGAACTTTTATAAATAAATAAACAGTAGTCATACCTGTTAGAATAATGGAAATCTGATATCCCCGTAGTCTGGTATTTTTTTAAATCTTATTGGAATGTTATTATCGACATTACAGACTAATAATAACCTTGATATTGGTAATAGAGCATTTTTTTATTAAATATTTTTAATAAATGTCAGTTTTAGTCTTAGGTAACAAATTGTGGTTAAAGTGTTATAATAGGCTTTATTTAGACAAGTAAACCTGCTAGAATTTATAATTCCCATTTGTGTTCTTATTGGCAAGACAACTGGCACAAAAACCAACAGTTTTTTTTAGTGAGACGGCTTTATTCATATGTTCTCATAAGTCATACCATTATTGCCTTTAACTGAGAAATTATAATGGTTATAATATTATTTCAGCAATGTTTATTAGAGTAGAAAGATGAAAAAGTCTCTTATTAATTCACTACAGCATGTCACTAGTTCAAAACCGAACACAATTCTCTCTCTAAATACTGTACAGTCATATAATTTTATTATCGGTTTTGATCTCATATTCTTAATATTCAAATTTAAATTTCCTTACTATATGTACTCTTTTAAATAAAGCCAGTAAGTTATATATCTAAACGGACTCCTGCAGAGTCCTAACACTTAATAAAATAATAATGTCAACATTTTGTGATATCCTCTAACATAGCTCAAGCTCGTGAGTTGTGGTTTACGCTTTACAAATCTTAATATCGTTAAATTATTCTTTCACATTTTTACATATCGGTCGGAAAGACTGAGCACATAGCAAGCCAAGAGAAGCTTTAATGTACGACCAATGTAGTATTCGTGACACCAAGATAAAGACAAATCAACATGAGTTCGCTAATAAACGACGCTGCGCTCCTGCCCATCCTTGGCTATAATTAAGAAAATTAACAGTTTTATTATTATTACATACATCATCATCATCATTTCAGCCTATTAGAAGTCCATTGCTGAACATAGGCCTCCCCCAAAGATTGCCACGAAGCTCGGTCCTGAGCCACCTGCATCCATCGACTTCCCGCAACACTGCGCAGGTCGTCACTCCATCTTGTGGGGGGTCGTCCTACACTGCGTTTGCCTGTACGAGGCTGCCACTCGAGAACCTTTTTTCCCCAACGGTTGTCAGTTATACGAGCTATGTGGCCGGCCCATTGCCACTTCAGCTTGCTGATCTTTACGGCTATGTCGGTTACCTTAGTTCTGCTGCGGATATCATCGTTGCAGACTCTATCACGCAGATAAACACCGAGCATAGCCCTTTCCATAGCGCGCTGAGCAACTTTGAGCTTCCTCATACGGCCTGCAGTGAAGGACCAAGTCTCGGATCCGTATGTCATCACTGGCAACACGCACTGGTTGTATACTTTTGTCTTGAGGCTTTGCGGTATACTCGACGAGAAGATATGACGTAGTTTCCCGAATGCAGCCCAGCCGAGTTGGATTCGTCGATTGACCTCTAAGTCGAAGTTGGACTTACCTAATCGGACAATTTGTCCCAGGTATACATACGTACTCGTCTACAACTTCGAGCCTATTGTTCCCAACAACAACCGGTATTGGTGTGACATGGACGTTTGACATCAACTTCGTCTTGTCCATGTTCATCTTAAGACCAACCTGTTGGGAGACGTTATTGTGGTCATTGAGCATTGTACTAAGCTCCTCCAGCGATCCTGCCATAAGAACTATGTCGTCGGCAAATCGAAGGTGAGTGATGTATTCACCATTGATGTTGATACCGTATCCTTTGCAGTTCAGCTGCTTGAAAACATCTTCCAATGCAGCGGTGAAGAGTTTCGGGGATATGACATCACCCTGTCTTACACCTTTCTGCAGTGGGATTGGTTTCGTACTCTGATTCTGTACTTGGATAGACATCGTAGCCTCATTGTACAAACACCTCAGCACTTCGATATACCGAGAGTCTATCTGGCACCGCTAGAGAGACTGTAGCACCGCCCAAATTTCGACTGAATCGAAGGCTTTCTCATAGTCCACATACGCCAGACATAATGGCAAATTGTACTCCTCGGTCTTTGGTACAATCTGGCGAAGAGTATGTATGTGGTCTATGGTACTATAGCCTTTTCGGAATCCGGCTTGTTCGGGAGGCTGGAAGTCGTCAAGTCTGTTCCCTAGACGATTTGAGATGACTCTTGAAAACAGCACGTAGACGCGGCTTAGAAGCGATATCGGTCTATAATTCTTCAAAAGGCAGTTATCCCCTTTCTTGAAGAATAGAATTAAACAGCTTCTGAAGGACAACAAGTATCGGTTTTCCACCCGCTTTCAGAAGCTCAGCTGTAATTCCGTCCTCACCCGCGCCTTGCCGTTTTCAAGCTGTTTGAGAGCCATCCTAATCTCGCTTAGACTGACTTCCGGGATGTTATCGGAATAATATCGGATAAGCGTGGCTCTTGGGTCGTTACTCACATCCGTGTGTGGTTTCAACGACGTTGTGTACAGCTGTCCGCAAAATCTCTCGATCTCACTTAAAATCTCGGCTCCAGCGGAAATGACTGCGCCGCTTTCGGTCTTCAGCTTGGTCAGTTGGCTCTTTCCGATAGACAGATATCTGGCGAAGTCTTTGGAGCCTTGGAGCTCTATCGCTTTTTCAATACAGGCTGTATTAAATTTGCGTAAGTCTTGCCTCATACATTTGGAGATCTGTCTATTCAGTTGCCTATACGCTGACGCATCCGTTGTAGACTGCAGCTTTATCTCACGCCTGGCTTTCATGAGTTTAAGAGTATGATCGGAGAGCTTTTGGGGTTTGTTCGTGCGGCGGGTCCTGCAAAACTTAGCTCCTACCGCATGGACAGTTTCCACTAGCCTGCTATTCGTATCGTCCGATGTAACGCAATCGTCTAGGCACTGAAAGCGATTATGCAACTCGAGCTGAAAGCTCTCGGGGTTCTGGATAAGGGCACGTGGTGGGCTGAGCGTAGACTTCACCAGGCGAGACCGCTCGAGCCTAATGTTAAGGTTCAGCGTGCCTCTTACCATTCGGTGATCACTGCCGGTTTTTACCCTAGTGATCACAGAGACATCAGTGAACAGCTGACGCTTGGTCGTCATGATGAAGTCGATCTCATTTTTTGTGGTACCGTCCGGGCTCATCCATGTCCACTTCCTGTGGGGCCGCTTCTGGAAATAGGAGTTCATCATAAAGAATCCCTCCTTTGCCATGAAGTCAGCCAGCTGTTGCCCTCTTGGGTTCCGTTGCCCTACTCCAAAGTTCCCCACTATCAGCTCATCGCCTTTTTTCGTACCTAGTTTTGCGTTAAAGTCTCCCATCAACACCGTGTAGTGAGTCTTAGAGCAATGCATGGCTCTTGAAATATCCTCATACATTGCCTCCACTTCATCATCAGGGTGTGTCGAGGTTGGTGCGTATACCTGTATGACCTTCAGCGAATACCTTTTGGTTATTCTGAGTATAAGGTACGCGACCCTACTCGACACACTTCCGATCTCGATCACGTTGTTGGTGAGAGACCTGTGAACGATAAACCCGACACCTCCTTGGGACAGATGGTCACCCTGCCTGTAGCAGAACAAGTTACCGGATTTTAGGATTATAGAGTCCTCTCCCTGTCTTCGGACTTCAGACAACCCTATAACTTGCTTACTTCTTCTTCCAGTTCTAGTATCTTCTCCTCGGTCCTCAATGTGCGCGCGTTATATGTTGCCAGGTCCAGTCGTTTGGGTTGGCAGCTAGAAATCAGCCGGTGATTCTTCGCACCCCCTGCCTCGCCGTTACCATGGCTGCCAGCATAGCCAGGACTAGCGAGGCCGCCGGGGACTGGAGGCCATTGCTTTCTTCTACCTCTTATCATGGGGGGGGTTTGCCGTAGTTGCCACGCCTGGCGAGCGGGTTAGCAACCGCAGTTTTTTTTTTGATATAGTGCAGGAAGATGCTGCTGCCCATCTCCTAATATATTTTTTTACCATTAGTCGCCTTTTACGACACCAATGGTCAGACAGGGTTGGCGCTATTCTTTACTTCCGTCAGCCACACGGAAATTACATATATATTAATATCTTATAACGTATATTTGAAACAACTTAGATCGCAGAAATTGAAATAGTTAAGATTCTTTTAAAATAATTAATTAGTTAGTGACATCAAAATAAACTAAGTTTAAATAATGTTTACTGAACATGAAATATATTTGTATAGGAGTACAAACATATTCTTATAGCAACGGTCCGTATTTAGTACAGCTATGCTTTTAGGTTTATTGTTTGTATAGCCATATAGCCAATATAGCTATGGCTGTGAACTATTCACGTGTCAGGTGGTTTATGAGCGCCTTGTAGGTAATAAAACTCATCATAAAATTAGACAAAGTTCGATTGTAAAACATACATACGTTTTCTCGCTTACAAACCTTGATTTATGTTAATCAAGGTCACACTTAATTAAGTTGACCTTTTTTAAGCTAATAGATATTTAATTTTAATCATTATAAATTTCAAAATCACGTTTTGTTTTTGATCAAGAAAAGATTTATTCTCTGTAAGTTAATCGTCACATAAGTATCTTGCTACTTACAATATCTTATATTCAATATTAAATGAAAATATGATTTACGAATTTTATCGCGTTTCATTTCGGGAATATAAAACAAAAATAAACGCGATAAAATCCGTAAATAATATTTTCATTTAAAATATGTAGTGTTTGCGTAAATACAAGAAATCATTATGTTATATTCAATGTTAAAAATAATCATTAATGACGTAATTATATGCAAAACAGTAAACAATTCTAATGTGTTGCGTGGCTTTTATAATTTATGTTTTATTGCATCTGACATTTACAAGAGGACTTCATCATATCAAAAGCCAAAAGATAGTTCACTAATGGACCTCACGTGCGTAGTCGTCACACTTTGCAAGCTGATAGATAATACAAGACTATTCGCATCGAACTAGGAGTAAAACAACCTCTTTCCGTTAAAACACCAGGGCTCGCGCAGTAATAACAACAATCTCCATAGTTATACATCACAGGTGCCTTTACCCGAAATTGACGTAATTAACTGAGACCAAAACGTTGGTGATGTGATCATTCGCCTCACTGAGTTGTCCCGAGCAATTTGCCTGATGCGACGAAAATACAACGAGCCGAGTCTGAAAGAGTGTTAAAGCTTACTTTTTAAGTTCATAGTAGTTTCGAAGTCCTTTAATTACGATCACTTTAAAGATGCTGCGTCCTTTTTGTGTATATGTATGAAAATATTTAGTTTTTAGCAATTAAAAATGTAATCCGAAGTCAAAATAATATTTTTGGTTTAGATCACTAGAGAAGTAAATTTAATATTAAAGTATTATTAAGTTAAAATAAAATTGTTAGTAGCGATAACGGAAATACATTAAAATAACATTAATATGCCCAGAGGACCATGAGGCCCTCTAGTTAGCGTACGTATCTGTTAAGGCCCCGTGTCTTAGAAGTCCTGGGTTAGAATTACAATCGAGCACAATATTTGCGCAACACACAAATCCTACCTGTCTTTTCATTAGGTGAAGCCCATGTCCAACAATGTATTGTTCTACGGTTGATAAAAAAATATCAAATTGAATAAGAATATACAACAGCTGTCTGTCAATGCCCACGGCTGGGCAAAGGACTTCTCTCAAATATTTGAGAGAACTTTGGAGCCGGGGAGAGTCCGACTGGATGCTCTAGTGCGGGTTGGCAATAATATAAATATATTTAATTATTTTTTCGCAGCCATGCATTTATACTCACTCAAAAAAGTGCCGGCATCGGTGATCGAACCCAGGTCACTCGCAAATATTGAAATTAAAACGAAAGCCATAGCCAACTGTTAAATGAGAATATGAAATAAATTAATAAAATTTATGTTTAAAAATTTAGTGTAATGTCATTTATTCGTTTACGCGTTGAACAAAAGCTTAAATTAATATGTTATGTACTAAACTCTATATTAAATTAGTGTATCATAATTTTGAGAGTTGATTTATTGATACTTAATAAAATATTAAGCAAAATGTAAATACTGGTACCGGCCTAAGAATCTACCACTCCCCCCTTATTCCGTGGGTGTCAACAGAGGCGACTAAGGGAAAAGCCTTGAAAATTGGCAGACGAGGAGATAACCATCGTAAATGACGATGATGGGCAGCAGCGTCTACGGTGCGATTACCAGTCCTCTTGTTAGGCGGAACGATTATAGGAAATCCTGGAGAGGCTTATGTCCTGCAGTGGACCATTCACAGGCTGTTAAGGTAAGGTAAGATAAATATCAGATAGAGATAAAATGACCTTTAAATTTTATACGCTCGAGAACAAATTGCATATTACCTACAATGCGAATAAGAAGAGGAATTTACATTTTGCCGTCTGACAGTACTCCAGTGAAATTACGTTTTGCCTTGACAGTCCTCCGCTCGCCGGACCCGGCGCTCTGAATAAAGAGCAAATAACAAGTACATGCATATAAAATGCGCCCGTGATGTCAAAGGGCTATTTGTCTTTTTCGAAATTGTAGCAACATATCACGGCAATGTACTCACATTTTATCTTGTCCCTGTTTTTCTATTTTTCTCCCTTGATATATGGGACGCATTTCCGCACTTTCGAATAACGCTCCCGTATTCCCTTTCATGTGCTCACTGCTTTAAATATGTATTCAGGGAAGGGCGGTTATTTTTGTAGGTATGTGATGCAGCACCGTCAAATGTTAAGGAATTTACAAGACTTACTCAGCTGCCTTTTTGTTTATAGCCGGTTCTTAACACTTCGTAATAGTTTCGGATACCTTAATTTAAACCATTGAGTTCAGATATCTGGAATGTCTTAATAGACAGGATTAACATCCTCCTTAGTCCTTAGTGTCCTCCTTAGTCATTACTTTAGAATATATTTTGTTGCAACAGGTGATGAGTTAAAAAGTCACAATTGATGTCTTACTCAATAACTTACATTCGGAATTAAAACGATTCGTAAAATGTTGTTATTCAAAATATAAACAGTAATAAAATAAATATTTTGTAATCCATTGCGCATTACATAGATGTTATAAAATTTGTTATAATTTTTTTAATTTGTATAGCTTTGAAAACACTTAAATAATAAATATTTACCACGTGCTCCGCATTTAAGGAAAAAGGTAGTAAGAATTTTTATAGTTTTTTGTTTTACTCTGTATGTTAAGAATGTTTATATTATTTATTTAAACTTTTATGCGGAAAGTGGTACACATGGTGGACTTAATGCCTAGAAGGCATTCTCTCCCAGTCAATAATTAGGCTATATCATTCAAATTTGTGAAGAAAATGTCATGCGTCACTCTTGCTGTCTTAGTACAACACCTTGAATAATAATTTTTAGGTCATACAATTATTTGTTCGTTCGTGAAATCCAACCCGTAATGCCAATCGCTTAGTCGTTGCGTTAATCGAGACATTAAAAAATGTTATGTAAAATCCAATCGACTCTATTAAAATCAAACATAATTACAAAGCATGTCTTTACGATTGTGTGTTCTTGTGGTTGAACTAAGATAACGATAATAATGTATTTTACAAGGACTTTATTTCAATAGTATGTCGATCCTAATCGGTAGCGTTTCATAAAGGCGACAAGTGGTGGGAGTTCGATTATCTTTCAATAAGGAAGAAATCGCGTTTCTCGATCTATCTCTCTCGTATACCAATTAGCCAATTAGAGACCGCAGAACAACGCCAGCCTGTTTAGATAAGTTGATGTTTTTGTCGGTTGGTAGTGGTGTGCAAATTAAAAGTACG
The DNA here is from genome assembly GCA_029286595.1 of Bhutanitis thaidina. NCBI lineage: Eukaryota > Metazoa > Arthropoda > Insecta > Lepidoptera > Papilionidae > Bhutanitis > Bhutanitis thaidina. Next base: position 11,115,339 of record JAGSMS010000006.1, on the reverse strand, counting down.
ATTAGAGACTGAGTTGCCGGGTTTGATTGCTGTTAATTAAATATTTTACTTCGCATATGCTAATGGTTGTATACAGATTTTTATAGATATTATAATTGATGTTTCTTCTATTTTTGCATCTATAATAAGAATATTTTTAGGTGATGATGCCATAACATTATTGCATTTTTTTGTTTTGAAATTTGTTTTACTAAAGAAATATTATTTATATCAATCGAGTTATTAATAGTTGGAAATTTGTACGGAGTAGAGTTCAATTCCTATTCAGAGGTCAAGACAGTAGGTACTTAATTCTGATTCCCAACTGAACATTGATTTATAATCAAAACGTTATCTCAATATCCAAATTTATAAGCAGCTTATCAAATTAAATAAGTGTCATTTTAAAATGTTGTTAAGTTTATTTATCTAGTAAACTACATCATACACAATACATAACAACTTTCACGCCTGTCGCACAGAGGAGTAGGCAGAGACAGCTTACTTCTTTTTGGCTCGCCTCTTTCACAAACATACATCTACGCGTACAAGCTCGTCGGTAATGGGTACACTTAATTTGGCCCATCTTCAACATATCACCAAATTGGTCAATAAAGCTTTCTGCCACTAACTTCTACAGTATAAATTTGCTTTGTCACTCTGTCAAAGTCAAACTGTAACCTCTTATCTTTATTCTTCAAATACCTGTATGTATTGCACTGCTGGAAACAAAAAAGGATTTTCCTACATCGCCATTTAACAAGCAGGTTAGATGGCGATGGCGATTGACCTTATACACCTTAGATCTCTTACGCCCAAGCTGTCGGTCCGTCAATTGTATGCTGATCCAGACATAGGTAGGTAATACACACCTTTTCCTTATGCTAAAAATAACAATTTCGTAGGCTACCGTGAATATCATCCTGGAACTTATCGCCAATTAACACCAGTTTGGAACCTCGGTGAAAGATACCCTTTCCACAATAAAAAAGTAGGCAGTCAAACCTTATATACCTACATTGTCTCCTCGAAGTTGAGTTTGAATTAATCTATGGATAAACTGTCGGAATTAAAGATGCTGTTTATGCTCCATCGTTTTGATTCTTAAGAAAGTGCCATCGATCCGACGTGGATCCGTTAGAAATTAATTGACGTATAAATTGGAATATAAGTATAAAGAACGAGTTGAAATATTGTAATTTAAATTTTAAGGTTAACTAACCAATTGACCGTATATTGATTAGAATTTATACATAGTGTGATACTTTATTGGAAAGCAAAAGTATTAAGCTAACTTATGATTTTATGTCTCGTATTATACTGTCGCTTAGATTACAACGGTTGTCAATATAGGACTATGTATGTTGTTACTATTAGCTTAAAAAGATTTTAGATATTTATGTATTTTAGTATGTATGTATATGTATTCGATAAAGTTATTGCTGTTAGCCGTTGTGGCTTTTAAAGCTTTATAGGTTAGCACCTACGTCATTGAGCCCGCAGGCGTTATGCTTTAAGTAGATGTACAAGTGTACATCTACTGCTTACCTCTTTACAGTAAGCTATCTATGGACCGTCCAAGGGAGGTCCAGACCTCGTCGCGGACGGTCAAGGTGTTTCGATAGATTTGGGCGGTAAGAACCGCCCTGAATGTATTTTAGGCAAAGGGATTATGGATTCTGTCACTGATTATAAGTTCAACGAGTTTAATACTTTAATTTGAAGTGTTTCTTGTTGCCATGTATATCTGAATCGGAGATTCAGTCTAGTTAGTAAACAATAATAGGTTAGTATTTATTTCAGACGTGCTGGTATCTCACATAGACGTGTCAAGAATGAACGAGGAAAGTGATGAAGCTTAAACTTGTTGCGTGTGAAATATCCCTCTACAAGATGAAGGAGTGTACAAGCTTGATTATGAATGAAAGTTTAAGTTAATTGTCTCTTAAATTATAGAAAAGTATAAAAATCTATGAAAATCCGCGTAAAGCAACAAATAGCTGATGTGAAACTTCGACGCTTTAGGCAGTATGCAGTCTGTGTTCATATTCTCCATCGCCCCAACCATCATACATGACATATCACATATCAAATGATTCGAAGACTACTGAAATAAAAAAAATCCAACTTCCTGCTCTCAACATCCTATAACATCCTATTTTTTATCCTATTGTGATGGTTGGGTGCTATCACTGGCTCGGGATTTTGTGATAAATAAAATGAACTCCACGGCCAAGCATACCACCGCACGAGCTCAAGATACGGGGAGTTCTTGATGCGTAGATTGAACCAAAATTATTATTAAGTTATTAGTAAGTTATTATTAAGCGCTGGCGACGGTCGGGTTAACGATTACATCGGGCCGTCTGTGTGACCATATGAAAAATTTAAATTAAACGCATTAAAATCTGAAAATTATTTTGTTTTTAATATTATTATAATTTTTTTCTTTGCTATTGATGTACAAAATTACCACATCGATTGACACGAGAAGAGTTTGTAAATAAATATTACAGTAAAACATCAAAGCGTTAACAAATTAAATTAACTAAGACACGACATCTTGTAAAGTAGAAAAGCAATCCAGTAACATACGTATAAAATTAAACAAGCTAGCAAATTGTAAATAAACAAATAAAACCTTACTATTTGCTAAACTAACGACTACATTCGACTGTCAAATGAAGCGTTTGGAAATGGTAAAGACATTAGCAATTGAATTGTACAATCTTGTGATAATAAGATGTGTGAAAAACTTTAAGCTGTTATAACAAGGTGCAAAAACTCTTAAACCAAATAGTTGTTAGTATATGCAACTGTACAGCATTCCACTCCATTTCTCGTATAAATTATCAAATATGTCAACCATCGGCTTCAGTAATATGCGTAAAAATTCACTTAAATAAGTCACTCGACAACTAAGCGAGCCGTATATCGGTACACATGCACGCCCGACCTTGTTTTTGTCCTATTATTACGTCCATTAATACGAGTAGATAAGCGTACCATATTTAAAGAGAATAAACCTAATGAGGCATGTGTTAATACTTGTTTAAAAATGTTGTTTTCTAGACGCTAAATGAGATTTTTTTAAATACCTAGTAGTACTTCTAGTTATTCCATTAAATAGTTATCCAGTAAGTCGATGATAATAAAAGAAAATATAAAGCGGTACAATATAATGTCGAATATAATTAAAAATGTCATACCAGACAGGCCCTTCTTAATGGACGCTTGTAATAAGTAGATTGGATCACACCACTAGATATAACAAACCGTAGTGTGTAACTTGATTAACCAATTTTAGTCCACTGCTCAAAGCCACACCTGTCCAAGAAAGTGCCAGCAAAGGCCGACGTACATTACTTGGAAAGTTTGCCCATACTCACATAGTAGGTTGCTGAGCGCAACGCCGGTACTTTCGCACTAATGCTGCTCGCCATGACTAGCCCGTGGAACTTGGTTCGACAAATTCGGATGGATATTCCGCCAACATTCTGTTACCAGAGCGTCATTTGTTTCCTAGCAGGGACACCACGTGCTGGTGAGATTGGCATTTGGAGAACTATCCCTTTATTATGTTATATATATTATACTATCCGCATATTGTGCACATTTGGATGACGCTGCTGTTCGTCACCGATCTGGATAAAGGATTGGTATGTTTAAGATGGTTTTCCCCTATCTGTAAGAAGCCGCATGTTGTTTTTTCTTTGTTTTCTTTAAAGCCGAAAATTTCGTAAAAGCCGAAAAAAGAAAAGCGTGTCGAAAAAAATTAATATATAATTGAATTGTTCAAATTATTTGTTATTTATTATAATAAAGTACTTGACGTATTTTGTTTATTAATCCCCAATTGAATAAACAATGTATGCAACTCAAATATTTTGTGAATAGAGTGGTAAAGAATATACTCTTGTAGTAATTGCCTGTTTATTCATTGTTGTAACTAATAAAAATGTTTTTATCTTCGTTATATTGTGGTAAATGACGACGTTTAAGGCACTGAACGACGCATACGCACCTTGAATACACACATCTATATGACGAATTGTTTAGCATCCGTTCTTTTACTTGGAACTCGAAACGAATTTGTACGTGACGAATATATTTAATCAATCGATAGTTGGCTTGTCGGAATTTTTTTTTGGAAATTATCATCTGTTTTATCGAGCAGATTTTTATTTAGTGGAATCTAATGTGATTATACACAAGAACATAAAATGGTAGCATTATGTGCGTCCAAATTTTTAACAAAGTTGTAATATTCGTAATATATAGACATTTTGTTTGTTGTAGAAACACGCTGCAGTTGCAATAATACCTACATGAATGGTCGATCGGGAAAGAATCTCGGCAAAGAAGCTCTCAAAATACCATCAAGAAAAAGCAGCATAATGCTTCTATGTATGATTGAATCGGATTTACTGATAACAGTTAACGAGACATTCCACATTAGTCCTCAGTGTTGACACCTACGTCGTGATTAATAATCGGAGATACGTTCATAGACACCTGGTCTATGAATCGCGATCACGTTCCATCAGGTGGACTGTGTTCTCGTCTGCTCCTTGATGGGCATAAAAATGCGAGCGTATGGGAAGCATCGCTAAAGGAATTGTGTTTAAAATAAGAGCCATTATCATGATTTTAAATAATTTTAATTACTTAATGAAAGTTTAAGTTTAAAATTTACAAAACTTAATGAAAGTTTTTATCACATTATCTTAACACGTCGGGAAATATATTTTGTAATGAAAATAAATCATGTCAGTAATTCCAGTATACAAAGGTATGGAAATTGGCTCAATATGAAGATTATTATCCTTTTTACCGTGGAAGAGGACCTCTACTCCATTAATTCCTTTAATAAATCATGATTCAGTATTCGAAGAACAGATTACATTATGTTTGGACTGTGGCCGAGAAATTACGTTTCTCAGAGTATCCTTTAAACTCTCAATGTTATCAACCTAAAAAAAATAAGTCACGAACCAACAATATACCTGTTATAACATACATTCAGGACTAAATTGTGTTTTCAACTCGTGCATTAAAAAGAAGAAAACACAGCTTTATTTTTTATGTAATAATTAGAAAGGCGGCTAACGTGAGAGTGTAAGTGATGGTAAGTGTTTACCGTCGCCCATGTACAACTGCAAAACCGGAGGTGCTGCAGGTGTATTGTCGATCTTTAAGGGTATTTAGAAGAAGGAAGACATGAGGAGGGGAATGGGGAGGGGGTGTAAACCTCCGGTTACCTCACTCACCAAACAAAACGCAGAAGCATAAGATCCCTCTACTTCGCGCCGGTATTATGCGAGGCTGTGGTACCAACCCGGACGTGCCGGTCCATTCGAGCAGCTGCAAAAGCCGCCACTTGGCTCTACCACATTTAGAAAACCAGTGTAGAAGCCACTGGACATAAAACACCAATTTGACTCTGGTTAGGTAACCAGAGTCCTTAGACCGGAAATTTCAAAGTTACCACCCAACTAGCACACAAGCTGTTTAAGTAGACTATAGACAGCCTGAATGTTGTGTAACAGCTGTTTTAGCTTTATTGTTATTATTAAGCTGCATATTTAAAAGTAATTAAACAGGCGGGTGATTCAGTAACCGCATAATACCTTAGGAGATACTACCTATAAAACCTATAATACCTGATAACAGATAGAACCTATAACACCTAAGGAGATACAGAGCTGGTCAGTAGAGCTGTTCAGTACGGTCGTTCGATGTAAATCAGAGCTAAACTCTTATATAGATTTTAAGATCTTACCTTACCTTACCTTGCCAGCCTGTAAATAGTCCACTGCACAACATTAGCCTCTCCCATAAGCTAGCCATCATTGGTCTGCTTAATTTTGTTCTGGTATTTTTCGATAAGGTTATGGCTATTACGATTTTCAAGGCTTACCCTTTAGTCACCTCTTATGACACCCACGGCAAGAAAGGGGATGGCGGATTCTTGCGCCGACACCACACTTTGAGATCTAAAACAGGTAAAAGGGTTTTAATAGTGACAAGTTTCTTTTAAAACGCTTTGAGGATATAAAGATGTTAGGATTATAAAGCTGAGAATATTACAGCTACTTGCTGGTAAATAGCTTAATAATTTTGGAACAAATCGTTTTATTAATCCAAAAGAGTGGAAAAAAAAAGTTTATATCGCTACAATAACGGTTAAAGTAGAACAAGAGCTGTTAAATGTGATATGCCATTTTGTGTAAGAATGGAGTTAGTTCAACAAGGGAAGAATGAAACCGTGGAAAGTAAAAAGGAGACATGCTCGAAAAAAAAAATTAGAGGAGTATCAACAGAATATTATCAATATTCGGCTATATTTTTAAAACGTAAGGTGTCAAGTGTAACTTAAAACAACATAGGTCCTATAATTCTAAATTTGACGTTTAATGTATCTGATAATATTTAGAACTAAATCTTTTCTTTTTACTTCACTGCGCCTTTCAGACCTAAATTCTTAAAACCCACAGTTAATAACAAGCAGACGATCAAATAAACGGCTTTTTGATATAAATATTATATGCAAAAACTTTGATATTTCCTCCGGAACCCAGGACAATAATTTTATTATCAAAAACTTCGATACCATTAAATTTAAAAACTGACTAATGGTGAAGAATTGTTTTGAAAAGTTGTTTAAATGGAAATAAGTTAGTACATAAAATAAATTTATTACATACTCATAATTTCCCAATAATCTCAAAGTAACTGCCACACCGAAAACTGATGTTATTTCAATAATAATAACATTAAAGAGAAATGCATGTTTTACCTTCGCTAAGTAAAGTTTTAGAACAAAGTAATGTATTACAATATAGTCGATTAGCCTTGGAGTCTTAAAAGAAGATATGAAGCACCGGTGTACATCCAAAGGTGTCCCGCCGAACGGGCTCCCGCGGTGAACTAAGAAATACACTTGGTGGCTGCTCCGAGTGGACTAGGCGAACCCACTATTCGATTCGAGTTGATGGACTGTGGGATAGAGTTTTTGCGTCTATGCTTTGCACCAATTTCCTTCCCAGTACCTCGCGGTATTCAGCTCCACAGCTGGTACCGGGAAGGCTGGTTCCTCCGAGCGCTCGCTTTCCTGACATCCGGGTGACAACGTTTTTAAACTATGTTAAAATATACTAACTGGGTCATAAATAAATATCTAAATGCGATACTTTTACCTTACAGGAAACCATGTCAAAGGTTTCTTAACACTGACGCCCAATATTTCCAACACAAAAAAGCTAACACTTTAAATAATTAGATGTAAACAAAAACTTATTTACTATTAATATATTCTAAGCGTTGGGACACCAATGTCACACTGAACCTCTTTACAAAAGAAACACAATAAAAAATCTAAATCTCTCCCCACAACAGAGTGGTCTATGTAGTATTTTGAATATAAATTAGCAACCGAGTTTCAAACTAGAAAGGCAGGTTAGTGTAATTCAAGATTAAAAAATGGAGTTGGACGGACAGGCGTGTCCAATGTCAAAATTTATTACCTTATTACAATTGTTTTCTATTAAGTAACAATAAAATCAAATTTGTTATATGACGAGTGATGAATTATCTATTCTATTAGATATAACGTTGATTCATTACACTGAGTCACTAACGTCGAAAAAAATTGGTCGTTGAGCGAAATTTTAATGCAGGTAATAATTAATACAAATAAACGAAACAGTATGGCTGTCCATATATTAAGAGAGGCGGAAAGGGTCTGAAGCATATCGGGGAACCTTTTAAGAAACCTGTACACTCGAATGCCATTCCGAGGGACATAGTTAAAATGTTCGAAGAATAGCTATTCATTAGCGGGTGCGAGAATGAGAATTCTTCAGGCACTCTGAATATTCCATCGGTTGAGGGGCTTGTATTGTCTTGAAAAAAATGCCTTGGTGTTTAGCGCTGGGTGCTAAATAACGGCCGGACAATGTTGGCAACACTCGGATAGAGACAGGTCCAATCGAGGAGCTCGTTTATCCATGTTCATTATCTACTGATTCCTAAGATTTTATTACCTCTGCTAAGACAATGGATAGATTATCTCCATTGGAACTGAATTACAGAGCTTATTAAATTATAAATGTTGGTGAGCTGAATAAAATAAAATTGGCTAGGATCTAGTCTTAATACGCAAGATGTACCAATTTTGTATCTATAACATTACATTTAAGATTCAAAATCCTTAGTTCATATAATAAGCTGTAATGATGATGATGAAATCCTCGTAACTATCGAAAAATCATCATAACTATCGATAGATCGACCTACACTGGTCGTTAGCTATGTGTTTTATTGTAGTTGATTGAATGAATAGTATTTTTTGCATTTCGATCCATCCTAGGACCCATATATCCTGTGGGTATTTCATTAAATCAAGTAATTGCCCGGTAATACTCTCATTAGAGAGATTATCCATATTATTCTTATATAGTGTAGAACGTGTATAGTTGGATACATGTTATCCCACTATAGTAATTATGTCATTGAGGCATTTTACACACACACCGCACATACACAAACACACAGATCTGAAACAATCATATGTAGATCATAGATATACTTGGCTCGGGCGGGAAATAGACTCGTGGTCGTTACTGTTTCACTGACATTAGTAAATACTCACTTGCAATTTTTTCCATTACTAATATAGATATCTCTTCTTCTAACTCTTTTACAGCCTTAGTCCATAACTAAATTAAGACTTCGGTCACACACAGGTTGTAGGGATTTCTCTTAAACTACCTCTACATGGCTGTTGAATTTTAACAAAAGAGTTATTTTTTTTTAATTGCTCACACAATGAAACTGCTCTTAACTGTGTCAATGTAAAACGATAAATTAAGAAGACACGCACTCTTTGAGAGCGTGTAAAATTATTCAGCATCCCGTCGGAAGGCCGCGCCGCAAAGTTTGCACTTTGCATATTTAAAACAACACTTGCCTTATCTGGGCTCATCGGCGATTCTGTACTCTGATATTCCAAGGAGAAAAACGTAGCGAGCGAAAGGCTAAGATTCTTACGCGGTCTCACATTAGGGCAAAATTAAGTGCGGTTATATGTACTCCCGCCACATTAAAATACCATTGGCTACTTCGCATCGCTTTAGTAAAAAATAAAGGGTAAAGGCGTAAAAGCTATTGGCTACACAATTATTCGATGAATCTTTCTCAGCGCACTTTGCACGAGAAGTTACGACCTTGCGACTAATTTATCGCGCTGCAACTCTATAAAACAGCAAAGCTTGTACACCGATTGTCAAAATTATGTACCTTAAAGCTATTAGCACAAGAACAATAATTGTATGCGCGGTTTGTTGGACCGTGACAACCAGGATGCTTTTCCACATTTATGCTTCAGTCAGTTTTAAAATACCTGCCTTATTAATATAATTTACGACTATTTTGACAGGTTTTATATGTATTTAAGGATAATGCTAATGAAGCAAGTAGCATTCGTAAATCTTTCTTCTGGTAATTTAATGTGTAATTTGCCGGTATTTAATTTTTCCCATAATCAATCTGCAATTTATTTTAAGAATTATGTAATACTTTATCAAACTGTTTAAGGCCATCGCTAAACTAACATAATCAAAGGCGTGTTTTGAAAGTTTTGCGAGGAATTCTAGTACCGTTCAGCATCATAGTACAATATACTAGATATTAAGCACCCCACACCGCAAACATGTGAGGGTTATATTTGGTTATATTTAATATAACCCACATTTACATTCATATTCTCCTTAAATTATTTTGCGTATTCTAATTTACAGCTGGTCATTAATAAATAAAAATTCGCTAGTCAGGTTTACTTTAACCTAGGTTTAAGGCTGATTTGTGAGTGGGAAAGTCGCGTCGGCACTCGCTCCTTACCTACTACAAAACTTTTTTCATAATCAAGCTAATTTAGGAAACCAATTCTTGTGAAGTAAGACAAAAGCCATTATAAGATTAAGAAGAACTAAATGAAATGGAAGAACTATTTTTTTTTCATATATTGTAATTAGTTTTATTCAATGAACACTCCGACAAATAGTAGGTACCTCAGCTACAGAATATGAATGTACAAAAGATCGGCACGTCACGGTGGTGACTCAACCGCGTAAAAAGTCACTTCCGTAGCGAGTCGATTCGTCTCGAGCATTGAGATCAATTAAAACGTAGGAGCGGTCGAGCGTTCAACATTACGAGATGGAATCCCGCGGGAAGCGATCGTGCGAAGTCCACCAGGTTACGCTTCTTGCTTTCAATTGTGTTAAAAAACTGCCACGGTGAATGGCGTACGACGCTGCTTCGAGATATCGATTTTTATCTAAGAGTTTAGCGAACTAATTTTATTTTCATTTTATGTTGATCGTGTGTCACTTTACATTAAATTAATGAATCATTTAATAAAAACTACCTTAATCCAAATCGATATTATCATATTTTATAATATTATCAATATTTTCCAAATGCCAACTTCTTCTGCACGTGGTGTTATCTAACAAACAAAACTCCGGTGACCGAACGATAGATAAAATTTATCCAAATTCGACGAAGCCAAATCCCACAGACCAGTGATAGAGAGCAGCATCATTAGTGCAAGCAAGTGCATCGACACTCCGACTACCAACACGTTTACCCAGCGAGGAGTGAAATTAATGCTGAGTTTGGAACTTTATTGAAGAGACCTATGTTCTGCAGAGGGTTTAAATAAATTGATTAAGAAGCTTCGTCTTCTTGTAGTAGTTTGTGAAAGCTTGTATCAGTGTAATAATAGTTATTACAGAGATACAGACTTTTAGAAATATTGAAACAAAGAAATATGAGTAAGTAAACACAACAGTAATAATATACAACCAGATCTTGAACCTAGCAATTTTTGATATTAGGCTGGAGTAAACCAATTATTAGTACTAAGAAATAAAAAATTATATTTATATATGCTAGCGGAAGCACTGGAAGCATTAGGAAGCCTGCACCAATGAGCAACGGAAGGAATTTAATTCAGAACAGTGCTTTGTTCGTCAAGTTCATCTTAATTATGGTAAGCAGACTTGAAAAGCCAAATTTTATGTGTGTTTTTACAGACATTCAATAAGTTAAGTTTTGTGAAGAAGAGTAATATTTCGCCAACAAACTGTTTTAAACAATTTGGCACGTATAATAAGAAAAATAAGAATGAGAAAGCTAAACATATCAAAAAAAATTCAAGAGGGTAAAGCTCAAGCGTCCTGTCATGACGCCAGGAGTTCACACAACAATGAGGCGCAGGGATCGAACTTTCATAAATTTAACAGTCTGGCCAGATCGAAGTTTTAGTACTATTTTCGCGCTTCTTAAAGTCACTGGTTATATAAGGGCGGGTATAAAGGACGATTTAATTCACTGTGCTGGTCTGGATGACCATTCGAACGCCTTTAATACCCTCAGTCCCGATATGATCTTTGCTATTCTTTCGCATCCCATGATGTGCCCTAGGCTCTAGGGACTATTTTTGCTGTTGCTCGAAGGGACCGCTTCGACCGGAGTAGTACCTCGACCTCGCAGAATACCGAATAAGGTTGAATAATATGAAAAAGTCAAGGCTGGCCACGCACCTGCGCCTACTTAGGTGTTGCAGATGTACGTGGGCGACGGTAATCACTTACCACCAGGTGAGCCGTTGCATGTCTGATCTCCTTCTCATTAAAAAATATATATTACAGAGAAAAGACGAGAGATACCCGCGTAATTGGCTAAGCCCGTTAACGGAAAAAAAAATCTCCAAAAGTGAAAAGATGATCAAAAGCAAGATGTGATCAAATATTCGTTACTATAGTTTATTGGGAATGCAGGATTAAATCATTGTAGAGAAATTTATAGCGTAGCCTAATTATAATACTAACAAATATTACAATACGATATTTATTGTATAATCGAAATTTTTCGGGGGTGAAAATATTTAAATTTAGATTATACACGCCTGTTTCGTGCACATGATGTGTCTATGACCAAGGTTTATGGTCACTGCTCCACTCTAATGGGTCGTAGCATGATTTTATATCGTCTTTAATCTTCCACAATAAATGTTCCTGAGAATAACGCGTTCAAACATACAAACTCTTCAGCATTGTAATGATACTATAGATTAAATAAAATATACGGTTCAGCATCCCGATTCTGTGTGTGGTTGATTTAGTTTGCTTCATGAGTATTATTAACATCATCTTTTAACAAGCTTATTACTGGAAACTTAGGTCACATTTACACGCCTTACGAGTATATACCTACAGTGGCAATTTGTGTAGGTAGATCAAGGAAATTACAAAATATTTTGTAGCTTTCAGATAATTTAATAAAGTATTACTGTTAGTTCAATTTGCAACAGTGGACGTTTGTAAAATGTTATAATGCTATAATACAATATTATAATATTTCAACTTGATAAAGCTATTAGCACACTGACAGCGACGTTTCAAGATTTAAAATTAAACATTAGTTAATTTTCACATCTTCGCAAGGAAAAATGATAAAAAAATAGTGCCATGGATTGACGATGAAAAACAAACTTATTGAAACAATCAACATGCTAGCACTAAGTTGCCCAGGTCAACCCACCGGGAGTACTCCAAGCATGTGGAATATAGTTCGAAAATTCTCTTATTATCGTTGTGAATTTCGACCACGGCGACTTTTTGACTGTTGGAACTAGATTCTTTAATAGCAAAAGTTGACAAATGTATATTACTTTAATGCTCTACGAATGTTTGTATTGTGCAAGCTTTGAATTCGGCTGGGATTCAAAATCATGACCAAGCAGACAATGATGCTGATCTTTGTCAAATGGCGGTCGTCCATCTTCGAATCCAAGTTGCACAAACAGACGTAGGACTCTGTCAATGTCTCTTAATATCATAAAAAACCTTGTCTATATGCAACCTATTCTACCTAATGAATCTATGGTAATTTAACAATCTACATACATTTAATAATAAACATTAATTTACAATACTATAATAGTACAATACTACAAAAATTCATTTTATTTTTCCAACATTCATTTACATTGAAATTAAAAAAAATATTATTTCTTCTCTCTATTCTCTATATACTATTAAATTGAATTTCAACTCGAAATAAATTTTTATTTCGAAAAAATCATTCGTAAACTAAGTGTGTCTCTATCTTTATAAAGAAAGCACGGAGGCCTTGCACCACTGGCTGTTTCCTAGCAAACGGGGTGGAAAGAAGTGTGAACGGTCGACGTGACAGCTACCGTTTACAAGTCGAGAGTTAATTGCTTTACCGCTATCACTGCACTTCCACTACAGTGAAATAGGGTCGGCATGAAGAATTTTATGTAGAAATGTATATAGAAAAGCAAAACGTTTGAAATGCATTGATTTGTAAATAATAACCATTGTTTGGTTTTATATAATATATCGAGATCAGAATAAATATAAAAAAAGTTGTTTTTTGCAAGTAGTCCAGTGAATATATGTTTCTTCGATGGGAACATGTTATGCACATATTTTATACATAGAATAGTGATTCATAATCACGCTAAGGAAAATTACTATCACAGTATGCATTTTCGCGGCCAAGTCAGGGGCTAGTTTAATAGAATAAATGCGTTATCGCTATCAGCATGTCCATAACAACCGATGTAAATTAAAAAATATAACAATTATTTGTACAGAATAGATATAATATACATTCAATCGTGATGTCGAATCAGAAGGTATTTATACTATCTAAGTTTAGTTATTTGTTTTTCTTTTAGAGCCTGTAAGTAGTTTTTTAAACGAGGTCGAGCCAAACAGTGGCTTTTGCTTTTGCATCAGTATGTTAAGCCACGAAAGCCTTAGGGGATCTGCCTTCGAGTCAGGACATTCGAGTTCGATCTCCTAGATAGAGAGCTCGTAGCGATGAGTATTTCGATATTTATATCGAATGATCTGATCTGATCTTTATATGAAATGATATGATCGGTGGCCTGAAGACTAAGGCGGTGACAGGCTCACCTCCTCTCATGTTCCAATAAACCCCAGAAAATGGGTAATATTTCACCAGAGCTTATTTGGAAAACGACAAAAATTAACGTCTGATCCTCTGAATTGTGTGAACTTAAGCATATATTATTTTGCAATATTGGCTTGGTAGTCATATAGCAGGATCAGACACCTTGCACCTTTGTTGCTGCTGCCCGTCACCGGGCTAAATAGGATTTACGTATTGAAGATGGGGTACATGAATCATTTCAGGCATGCCGTTTGGTTGACTTTTACGATACCTACGGGATGAGGTATTGTGTCTAGTTATTATTTTGCTAACATACGGCGTAAGTAATTTATAGGTTTTATAGATTCCATTAGAGTCTTATTGTCATTAAGTTCATTATTATTTTTATTATTTTCAATTTCCCCTCCATCCGAATAAGTAAAATTTAAAGCAATATAATAAAGGAATATCTTTATTAATATAAACAACGTAGTATTTTAAAACTATTTTAATATTATAAGTAGATGTAACTAGTAATTTTCTCAAAGTTCTATTGAGGTGAAATTCCCAAGTTTAAAGTACAATCAATGATAGTGATAGCTAAATCATACACTATCGGGCTTCATAACCACCATTAGCTGTTAATGTTCGAAAAATCATCCTCCATTGTTCTATTGTTACAAGCACGAAGAAATCTTATTTCATATATTTATAATCATATTTATCAATCATATTGTTGCTAATCTGTATACGTAGTGTTTGTATACTCTTTAGTTTGCATTTCAATACGGTTCTGTGGATTGGCATGATAACACGCTTTGATTTGACCGGGAAAATTTTGAAATTTTCGGGTAATCTATTGAAATAACGGATAAAGGTTAATTTTATTTTGTTAACTTGTCCAGTAAAAAATTGTAGTAGTAAAGCTATCAAATACGTCGAGCATAGATATTTACGTCTCACAGAATGCTCAGTTTACCCACCATTATATACTAGTATAGTCTCAGGATATTATATCAACGTCGATACTACGTCTTAACCTTATATCATCTATATTATAGTTATCTAATGGATGAACGGAGAAGGCATACAGCCTATTCAGCACTACGTTAGCACTATTAAACGAAAGAAGTTTTATTCACTGTAATTATATTATTTATTTCCTTGTCATCACCATCACCATCACCATCGTCATCGTCGTTATCATTATCGCAGTCGTCATTGTCGGCAATGTTATCGTTAATTTTTTATAGCCGACGAAGCTTTTTCTATAGATTCACTCTTTCTATCTCATGTTTCTTTTACGCGGTTAATAATTTATGTGATAGTCACTATCACAAATTATTCTAATGTCGATATTTTTTTATTTAAGGTAAGAACTAAGAGCCAAATGTCAAAATTTAAATATGGTACATATTTTCACTCTGATATCTTATCATTCTATGACTTTTTGTGAGATTTTATACATGTATGTTGGCATATTTATATCAATCTATCCTCATTATTTAATGTTTAGTCTCTTTAAAGATATCTTCATCATTACTTGAAAGTAATCCATTTTTAATTATTAGTAACATTTAGTGCGTACATTTCTAAAGCTCACAACTAAAAAATATTTTAAATAATGCCATGACACGATACGATATGTTACAAGTGTTAAATCTATGATTTAGTGTAATTATGTCGTCGTACTTAGTAAAATATTTAAAAGAACGTGAATTCTATTTTAATAATATGAATCAGTATACAGCTTCATTAGAATTAGAAAAAAAAATTGTATTAATCACACATAATTTTTACCAATAATCATCATTATAATATAAAAATATAGAATCGTCTTAAAAATAAATTAAAAAATATTCAATTGTATCTGTCAAAGAGATGTTATCCATCTTCAGTGTAAAGGCCGTAAACTCTCATGCGCGAATCGCACCCAATTTCCATAGCATCGCAGCGAAATACTTAACTACAGCGCCACCGAGTCATCTGTTTCCATAAAGTTACCTAATATATTCATGTGACGAAAATAATTAAAATTAAGTTTTCGTAAGAGTTTTATACAGTTTTAATTTTTAAAGTAAATCTCAACTTAGGCTTCTGGCTGCATACATTGATCGTATCAATAAGTTATTTAAAGTTTATTTCGTGAGAATGCTGCAAAATGATTATTCGACTTTGTTTAAGTCACCATCGAAAAATCGCAATAAATTGTTATAACAAGGAGGTATATTACCATTAATTCCCAAGAAGCATGCTGTGATGATATACATGATAACTTTAGGACCCCCGCCAGGGCAGGTTGCTTTTTAAAATCGGCATGATTGTCTCGGTGCAATTTAATGACGATTCATATGCAGTTTACAATCAATAATAATTTTAAAATGTATGTTGCGTGCGATTATCATGTGTATGCAATTTATTTATTCGTATATTAACATTTATACGTCGGATTAATAATCCGCAAATGAAATTGATGTTATTAAGCTGACTTCGTTTCACTGATAATGATAAGCAACTGCATTAAGGTACTTAGTTACAACAATACGGCAAATGTATTTGACCTGTACGATCGTGTCAGTCGCATATTTTTCATTGCATCTACACTTTGAACCGATTATTTTTAGGCAAATAAAAAAAAACAAACACTTCTTCAGTGTATTTAAGGCAAATGCTAAATATAGGCTTATTTAAGAAAGCCCCTTCAAAGTCGGCTTGTATTCTTTGGAAGGTATGTCCATATTCACCACGCAGATTAAGCGGGTTGCTAACCGCAATGCCGGTACCGTATGGTAAGAAGAACATGAAAAATAATTAGTACAAGCATAGATGTCCTTCTATCTATTACTTGTTTTCACCTTCCCCTACCCGCTGTGGGACAACTCTTTAAGAGCCGAAGAAGATTTGTTTATTATTGAATTGAAGTGAAAAATGAGCCAACAGTCCGCCTGATGGTAAGTAGCTACTGCAGCGCATGGACACCTGCAGATAAATTCAATCGAAGAATGTTAAAGATTCTTTGTTATCTCCGAAGACTAAGACGGAACGCCATACAGCCCGTTATTATGACGGCTTTCTATACATTTCTGACCAAAACACCGCATCCACGCGCTGCTGTTGTGTGGACTACCTACCTAGATGATAACTGGGCAGATTACGGGCTGTGCTTTATTATACTGGTTACTTAAAAAAAATTAGCAACGTTGTCATCATGCACGAAGTTAGACATACAAATAAAGGTAAGTAAATTCTTAATATATAAATTAACAAATTCTCATGGAAAATAAGAATTTATCCTAGTAGGGTATCAACAAGGTCATCTCTCTAATAGGAATTTCGTACATGGCATTTTGTACATCTACGGTGCAGATAGGTTTAATTTACGGAAGTTCTTATGTAAATTGGTTTTTTAGCAGTGGTAACGAAAGACGCAGCTAACGGAACATCTAAATAACTTATTTCTGGAAGTAATTTTTACGATATTTGTGCCTATGCGAAAAATATCCTCTGCATAATGAAGGCCCACTGTAATCCTGTGAAATTGCTGCAATAATAAGGACTCTTAATAATTACCCATGTAGTCGAAGTCGCTAATTGAATTCAATCCACGTGGTTGTAATATATTCCTCGGTAACGTGAAAAGTTTTGAAGAAATTGTACCATTTTTTTAAATTCTGATCTTTGCTTTTAAGGGGACTCTCTTGGGATGTCACATCGTATTTGTATTAGGAAAGAAGCAAAGCGCGGTGCCTATCGAATTAACTCGTCATCCGGGCGCGACATTATCGCGGGGAGACATCGGTAGCAAGTGGACGGATAATCTGTCGGCTGCATTTTACTTTACGCTACCTGACGCCTGTCAGCTTGTCACCAGTCAGAATACGCGCGGGCTCGGTTAGGAAGATGTTCCGATTCAGGATTTGGTGCTCGGCGGCAGTCACTGATGAATGAGCTAAGTGCTAAGCGGCCGTTTTTGAGTTAATTGAAAATGTGTTTCATAGAATATATTTATACTAAAGCGAATTTAAAAAAAATCTAAACAGTTTTTTAACTTAAATGTATTTAGAAAACTTCAGACCCTACTGTGTGTAAATATGAGTATATACTTATCGAAATTAAATAATAATTACCATAATTGATTAAGTCTTACCGTAATTAATCCCAGGAGTAATTGTTTAACGTTACATAAAGAAGATCAAAGCTTGTTACCCATAGGGGTAGACAGAGATTACGAATTTCCATTTGACATAACGCAGCATAGCAAACGTGTGTTGAAACCACTTTTCGGTTATATAGGAGAAAAAAACCTGACTTACCATAGTTTTGAGATGGTAAAAAAATTAAACATGAGAATGTACTTACTACTAACACTATTTACCTTGGCGGTAAGCGTATCCTGTCGTTAACAACGAAAGGTAAGGATTAAAATAACGACATTATTGATTCGTGGTATTGATAACAACAACGACCAGAATTTTATTTCGTATGGAGGCCGCATAAGTAAATCTTCCTCATAATCTCGTCTCCTCTACACTTTGTCGCCTGCTGCAAAGTCGGTCGAATTCTGGTCGCAATCGATCACTACAATAACTTCCGAATACCATCAGCAGTTGTAAACACCCAGGATATATTGTGTTGGTAAATATGTGCGCAAACACAACGGCACTAACTTCTTTTCTTACACACTAGGCGTGTGTCCGAATCCGATCCGGTCCGATCATAGTATAAAATAACCGTTTCATATTGAAAAATTAAAATACGTTTTTTGTTAAGAAAAAAATATTTATTTAAACGAAATTAAAAATTTTTATACCTTTCCGCCTTGTTGATGAAATATTATTTATGCCTTTGCAATAGAAATCTAGAGAACTGGACTCTACAAAGATCATAGTCTTTTTGTACCGCAAATGTTTTGGTTGTTTGATAAGGTTCGGCTTCCTCCATTAATTTTAATTCATCGTTATTTACCTTAGTATCTGTTCTTCCTCGTGGTTAATTCTTCACGTCAAAGATACCACTATGAAAGCGATTAAACTAAAGATGCACATTGCGTTCGTTTCCTCTCCAAACGCTGCATTGATATTGTGAGCAGTTTCTATTGCGTTAGTACCACGTCGGAACACGTATTCTAAAATTACTCTAGTTTTTGAGGACTCTCATGGGATGTCACATCGTATTTGTATTAGGAAAGAAGCAAAGCGCGGTGCCTATCGAATAAACTCGTCATCCGGGCGCGACATTATCGCGGGGAGACATCGGTAGCAAGTGGACGGATAATCTGTCGGCTGCATTTTACTTTACGCTACCTGACGCCTGTCAGCTTGTCACCAGTCAGAATACGCGCGGGCTCGGTTAGGAAGATGTTCCGATTCAGGATTTGGTGCTCGGCGGCAGTCACAGATGAATGAGCTAAGTGCTAAGCGGCCGTTTTTGAGTTAATTGAAAATGTGTTTCATAGAATATATTTATACTAAAGCGAATTTAAAAAAAAAATCTAAACAGTTTTTTAACTTAAATATATTTAGAAAACATCAGACCCAACTGTGTGTAAATTTGAGTATATACTTATCGAAATTAAATAATAATTACCATAATTGATTAAGTCTTACCGTAATTAATCCCAGGAGTAATTGTTTAACGTTACATAAAGAAGATCAACGCTTGTTACCCATAGGGGTAGACAGAGATTACGAATTTCCATTTGACATAACGCAGCATAGCAAACGTGTGTTGAAACCACTTTTCGGTTATATAGGAGAAAAAAACGTGACTTACCATAGTTTTGAGATGGTAAAAAAATTAAACATGAGAATGTACTTACTACTAACACTATTTACCTTGGAGGTAAGCGTATCCTGTCGTTAACAACGAAAGGTAAGGATTAAAATAACGACATTATTGATTCGTGGTATTGATAACAACAACGACCAGAATTTTATTTCGTATGGAGGCCGCATAAGTAAATCTTCCTCATAATCTCGTCTCCTCTACACTTTGTCGCCTGCTGCAAAGTCGGTCGAATTCTGGTCGCAATCGATCCCTACAATAACTTCCGAATACCATCAGCAGTTGTAAACACCCAGGATATATTGTGTTGGTAAATATGTGCGCAAACACAACGGCACTAACTTCTTTTCTTACACACTAGGCGTGTGTCCGAATCCGATCCGGTCCGATCATAGTATAAAATAACCGTTTCATATTGAAAAAATAAAATACGTTTTTTGTTAAGAAAAAAATATTTATTTAAACGAAATTAAATTTTTTTATACCTTTCTGCCTTCTTGATGAAATATTATTTATGCCTTTGCAATAGAAATCTAGAGAACTGGACTCTACAAAGATCATAGTCTTTTTGTAACGCAAATTTTTTGGTTGTTTGATAAGGTTCGGCTTCCTCCATTAATTTTAATTCATCGTTATTTACCTTAGTGTCTGTTCTTCCTCGTGGTTAATTCTTCACGTCAAAGATGCCACTATGAAAGCGATTAAACTAAAGATGCACATTGCGTTCGTATCCTCTCCAAACGCTGCATTGATATTGTGAGCAGTTTCTATTGCGTTAGTACCACGTCGGAACACGTATTCTAAAATTACTCTAGTTTTTGAGGACTCCATTTTTAACACGAATACTGAATGTAACAATTGAAATTATAGTTTTTGTGTAAAAAAGTTTTAATTATGAATTTTGAATTATGCAGTTTTAATTTGAATTCACAGTGGCCACTCCATTAAAACTTTATTTTAATGGGGACTTTAACCTCTTTTGCAGGAGGCAATGACGTGCATAGGGTTCTGAGTAGGCAGTAGGTATAAAAGCAAAGCATTTGTTTTAAACCTTAGTTACCCTTTTTAAGGAATTTAAGGCTTTTTAATTGGCACTGCCTTTTTGTCCATATGGAATGCAGGCCACTAGTCAGAGGAAGAGTCTGATGTATATATATAATATAGATAGAGCGTAACTGTATGCTGCGATTACTAATCCGCCTTCCATACATGGCCAATTCAATTCTTAAATTTTACCTATGTCCAGAATTTTACTGTTGAAGACATCAAGCTGGTGACGATTGTAAAATGATGAATCAGAGTGAGTGAGAAATATTCACTTAACATAGATCATTTGTAGAAGTAAGTGTACGCTCCAATTATGCCTGTTCCTAATTATTATTATAATGAAGTAAATTTAACTATAGATTACAGATTTCATTAGTGAAGAAGGACAACTTAGATAGGCTGAGAGAGTGAGAATATTTGAACACTGATTAAAAAAGTATTAAAAAAATGAGCTCGCTCGACGGTATACCTAAATTGTATATAGCCATTTAAAAATATTTTTAAATCAAAGGGATACGTAGTTATGGATTTAGCCAACTAGTAGTAGAGATTAATACTCTCACCTTAGATAAGGTCGCCAGGGTCGTTGCCTTATAATTTCCTAGAAAGACTTTTTTCTAAAAGCTTTCACCATCTGCACGCAGTGCATTCTGTTAGCTGACAAATGAGCTGCTGACTAGTGATCGTCTACGCAATTATATTTTTAGCAAATTTTTTTTTTAATTAATACATCACGAAGTCTATCTATTAACTAAAACCAAGCCTGAATGTGGGTGGCACGTATCAGACATTAAATTAAAATATCTACCTCGCTACGGGGCATCGAGCTATCTAATTAAAAGCGATCGACAACGAATTTGCCATTAACTTGTCAAACAACGAATAAACTTTGGCTGAATAGTGTTATACATTCTTTGAATATAAAATATGACAGGGAACCAATTTTATATCACTTTGCTAGAGTAGTGTTTCGAAATTCGAAATAAATGTATTAATGTCATTACACTTTCCAAAATTAACATTTTTAAAATTTATTCCTAAATATTATTCGTACTGAAGGCGTTAAGCTAAAGGCTAAGCCTCAGAATACATTATAGAACTAAGCCATAGCTAAGGTACGTAGTAGGTAGTATAGTAGGTAAATAATCGTAAAACCGATAATAGTTGAGAAGGAAAGTTGTTCAAGAGGCGACCTCGATCAACAAACGCAGTATAGATCGACTCGCAAATAGATAGAGCGTAATTCAGGAAACCGATTTATATAGGCTATAGCACTCTGTAGAGAGACATACGAGATGATAATATGAACCAGTAATTTCGATTTTCTAATGATTTTGTTCTAAACTGTTAAGTGTAAATTTAATCTGGACTTAACTGTGATGACATGAATTAACTAGAATAGCGAACTCGTACGTTGATCTTGTAGTTTTATTTCTATACAAAAACATTTTGATACTATCTGTGACAGAAATCGAAAACTACTAAAATAATAATATTATAAAGAGGTGAAATTTGTTTGTTTGTTTGTTTGAACCGATTCTAAAAATCTAAATGTAGTAATAGAAAGTTACACTATACCTCTGTAATATAGTCTATGTTTTATATTGACAAAGGTAAGGTTTCAGTTCAAAAATTAAATATTTGTTAAGCAAGCCAGAACAAAAATCGCTGCTTGGATACTTTAATGGTGTGCGGTGATCAAATGAATGAAAGTGAAAATAGTGTACTAGAAAATATTAGTCGTTAGTAGATCTAAAACAAAGTCAGCGAAACGATATACCTAACTTTTATTATTTATAAATTAGTTACAATAACGTTTTTGAGTTAAAATAGTAAGAAAATATGTATATATGTATATAATATGGAGTAATGGGGTAAATTTAAGCCCACTTAACATATCTAAAGGCACAAGACTATTAATAAAATATATTCCGATGATACCGACGGGCTTATACTTTTAAATACTTAATATCTTTTAAACGTTTTCGATTTACGGTGAAAGTGGCATTTGCCGTCACAATAAATAAGTCCCTGGGTATCGATTTGAGAAAGGAGTGCTTTTACTATGAACAATTATACGTTGACTCATGTCGAGTGGAATCTCTCGATCATCAAACAATATATTTTGCTACAAGAAACTAGAATATTAAACATTGTATAAAAAAGCCATGATGTGATGTATTTCATGGCCAAATATGTCATTAACATTTATATTTGAAAATCTATCAAACGGTAAAACTGCGAAACTTACCTTTTGTACATAAAAGTAGCCTCTGTTATTCCATGTAATTCTTTTAAATGTATTTGCCAAGTTTCATAATACAATACACAATTCATAGTACAATCCATGTCACAGTCTAAGGTAACAATCAATCGTATTCCCATACATACTTTCACCTTTACAATATAAATGTGATATGATAGTTATTTTCACGTACCGTGGCTGTGAAATACTTTTTGGTTTTAAACAAACTTACATACTATATACCTAACTACGTACATACATAAAAACTACAGTAGTAAACGCAATCAAGAACTCGAATTAGAATAAGAATATTTCACGCGTGTGAAACCGCGAAGCGCATCTAGTTTTAAAATAATTTCAACTACTGTTGAATCTTAAGTTTGATTTTAGCTTTTATATCTTTTTTTTTGTGTTTTCTGTATACTTTTATTTTGTGGTGTCCAATAGAGCATATTCGTTTATTGATTCATAATTAATACGTAGCTTAAGTTAATTTCAATTCGAATTTTTATTACGATATAACAAATATGTTCGTCAACGCTTAAAAACTATCAAACTCATGTTGATAGAAGATCTGGTTTACAATTAAACTGAGACCGAAAAGATAAACATTTTATTTTCAATTCCTTTTGATCGAAGGATACGAACACCAGGTTGTTTTATATTGTGGGCATAAAGAGCGTGTTCATATTTTATGAGAGCATAAATTTCTCGGATATGGTAACCACTATTGAAGCTTCTTCTAAAGGTTTTCCAACATTTTTTTAAAATGTAGTGAAAAAATTGACGCTAAGGATTTTTTTGTGGAAATCTGTGCATAACTAGTGTTCTTTCTTTTCCATTTGGTTTGTTATGTAAACATGAGTTACTATAAAAGTAATCCATGCAGATATATTCGTTTGTAGTTCCTAACAAGCTTTGTGATCTTGAATTCTTAGTGATATTGCTCCATGTCACTAGTACGTGGAAATTAGTTTTAGCGTTATCATTTATTGCTAATATTTGGTTGTAAGCGCCACAACTGTTTTAGCTAGCGGGTCTATCTAGAAAACAAAAGGTAGCTATAATTAGTGTAAAATATATGTTTTTCCCATAGCTAGTTTCCATAATGAAGAAATTTTGTTTTAGTTGCACAAGATTGTTTATGATTTTTTTTTAGATCCAGATTGTTCCAGAAGCACGGAGATGTTCTTAAAATACTAATTCTATCGTCAATAATCTACAATCAATCGTTAAAAGCATATCCCAATTTTTTAATTAATAGTCTCCCTACACATGTTCGACTTTGGGAGGCGCTGGCGCAAGCCGCGGGCACGTATCTTCCATATAATTTTTACCCGCTGACCGGCCAACGATTTCGGTAAATTTGTTTGTTCGCTTCGGGATCTGTCCGTGTATTAGCTTCGATGGAATTATGGCCGTCATATTAAATAATATTACCCCTGTCAGTATGAAGAGTTCGATACAAGTGCGTTCAAATTTACATGTCAGATTGAGCTATGTTATAAGTAGATATATTTATGACAACGATTTGCAAATTTATTTTTGAAAGCCACGATTATGAGAGTACATCTGATTTTTGTTTATTTTTATATTGATTTATAAACTTATAATGTTATTTAGAATCACGTATGTATTTTTAAACCATCAGACAGACGAAATTTTCTTCTTTAACAGCCTGTAAAAGGTTTCGTCCTAATCGCCACGCTAGCAAGCGGGTTGACTATCACAGAACCATATTCCACACACTTAGACGTAGCTGCCCATCACTGGTCGTCTGGATAAATTATACACGCATATTTGAGATGGTTATTTCACCATATCCATCGGAATTTGCCGAACCCAAATCCCACAGAATAGTAACGGGGAGCAACGTCAGTAGTAGTGCGCGGGTAACAGCAATTCGCTCAACAACCCATTTGACCAGCGTATTCAGTATGGACAAGCCTTCCAAGAATTATGCGCCGGCATTTGCCTGCACTTTCTTGGAGAGGCCTATGTTCATTGTTCAAAATTTCCATTGACACTGGAAGACAAATTATTTAAAAGATGTTACCAAGAATGCCATATTTTCAACTATATTTCGTATTTCAACTAGCGCTAGTAAGCGATGTTTTTTATCCATTTTCGAAGCATTATTTAAAATAATTACTTTTAAATTATAAGAAATTTAAGATTTTTTTATAGCGAGTAAGATCTTTCTTTATCAGATCATATCATTAGCAATTTTTAACATTCCACTGCTGGTGTCTTCTCCTAATGGGACGAATTGGCATAATCGTCACATCAGCAGGCTGATTGGTGATTACAGTACCAAATACCTCGCACTTTGCAGAGCACAGTTAACTTTTTATCTCTTTGGCGTTTCCTGTATTCGAATCATTTAAGTAACCAAACAATTTTCTTTCAGCGGATCTGTTTATAATAAGTAAAGATTTATCGTGAAGTGTTGTGATCATTTAATCATTTTGTTTAATGGTACCCCCACCGAAGTTCTGCGCCTAGTGTTTATTCCCTTACGTAAAGGAGTTCGATTCGCCTTTGATATTGCCACTTGGCTTTAAATGATGCATTGTATGCGCTGTCCCACGCATCTTTATACGGGTTACAATCAGATAGAGGCAAGAATTAGCCATCCATCATTTAATGATAATAATATATGACGGGCTCTTGTGATTTTAGTTTACGATAAACCTTAAATACCAAAGCCTTGTGTTGCAATAATTTGATAACGGTTATATTCTTTATTCGTCGTGTACTGCACGTGGGATGTTAATCCGATCACGAAATTTATTCTCATTTGAATCTTTTTTAGAATATGTAGGATTAATCTATTTTTGACATTATACCTACTTTGTTCGTATGGAATGAATAGCACATTTTTTTCAAATGCTAACTCTCGCATATTGCTCGCATCTTTGATCTTCTTTATCAGCTTGTGAAAGTCCTCTGCTATTTATTGACTTGCATGTTTGATTTGCCCACTGACTACGCCGGAGATGCTGCTCTCTGTATCACTAGTCTGTGTGATTTGAGTTGACCTTAGCTGAACTTAACAGTTTGTGAATAGTCCACTGCAAGACATAGACTTCTGCCATTAAAAGGCTTTGCTTGGTCTGCCGTCGTCACGTTTGGCAGACGGAGTATCAGATCAGATACCTCGCACCTTAGTCGCTGGTGCTCGTCATTGTTAGACAACAGGATACGTGAAGGTGACGTTGATATTTAGTGAAATATTGGTATATCTCTCTTACCTTTGTTTGTTTATACTCATAAGTGATAAGATCTAACCAAGGTTATGGTTAAGGGATGTATTTGTATTACAGTACAAGAACAGTGGCGAAGAGTTGAAAGTGAAAACCTATTAATGTGTAATGACGAATACACATTGTTTGAAATACTGTCAGTGAACAATAATTTGTGCGTTAATAGTGAAAACATAATTGAAGAGAGTTATACACTAAAATACATTTTACTTTTATTTAAAAAAAAGGATCGATGAACAATTAACTACAAGGAAGGAAACTATTAAGTTAAAGTAAGAAATACGTGTATTAAAGTAAAGTATCAGGTGATTATGTAAAGTATATTAAATAACTCACCGATGAGCGACGGCCTCTCCTAATTTTTTGAACAGGTTTCGTTGCTGAGAATACTACGCCACGATACTCTAGTGTGGGTTTGCGGACTACACATGTACTTGATAATATTTTTTTATTATTCTAGCGATGTTTCCTTTCACAGCTAAGCACGTGGTGAACTTAACGGCGGCTTTTGCTGCTGATTGAATGCGCGGGCTCGACCGGGGCTAGTACCACGGCCCGCAGAATACCAGCAAGAAGTAGACGCATCTTGTCCTTCTGCGTATGGTTCGGTGATTGACTAAACCCACTCCCTTCTCTCTCAATCCTTCCCTCCTCCCGAAATTATTCTTGTGGTCGGCAACGCACCTGCAGCTCCTCTGGTGTTGCAGATGTACGTGGGCGTCGTTAATTACTTACCATACCAGGTGACCCACTTGATCGTTTGCCCCCTTTCCCATTAAAAAAAAACAAATTTGATTGTGGCGGCATCGGGGCTCGAACTCAGGTCACCCGCATACTATGTACGAATACCTTAAAATGAGCACGAGCTTCTAAGCTGACATACGAGTATTGTGTAAAATTTAACACATGTTAGGTTTAGCAAAGGTATCGCATCCAATTTTAAGCACTCGTTTGGGCGGAAAGTACTTAAATAACAATCAATTCCATTAGCGCCCGCGAGTGTTTGATGGACGCAATGGAAAACAATTACTGCAAATTGAAACAGCGCGATCTCCGAAATAAAGTTCCACCATCGAATTAACCGTCTATTTCTATTTATACAGGATGCGTGATTGTTAATTTATATGTTCATTTCAATTGTTGCAGAGAATTTTAATTGTATATTAATTGTAAATTCATTGTCAATTTTGTTTTTTTTTTGTTAATTATCAATTTTTTTCGGGAATCGATAGCGGAACGGTTAGGAGATCTGCTTCCGAAGCAGAAGGGCCAATTTAGATCCCTATGTGGAGAGTTAGAACCAATGAGATTTTCTATACTTATGGTGCAGTCTCAGTACCAGTCACGTTGTTCCAAAAAGCTCTGGTGAAGAGTGGGTTGAGACGCTTATAAATGTCGACTCCATTGTTTGGTATGCGGTCGTGAGAGCATTCTTTGTAATTTGTTTCACATGTTCCATAATGTAAAAAGCAGGTATTTTACGATTCTCATATTTTTATTGAGCTATAAGTGTTCATTATTTACGATACTTTAAACTGATATTATAATCAACAGTACGTATTTCTAAGTGCACTGCTGGATAGAGCTTTCCCAGAAAGCGTCGGCAAAAGAGCTTATAACGTAGCTTGTTTCCTATATTTACAACGTTAAGTAAGTAGTATGTATACTTAGTATCGGATAGATTAATATATGCATTGAGTCTAGCAGCATTAAGTTTTATTTTTATTATTTTTAAGTTAATTCTGACGAAAATTGTATTGGCTAAAGATACTGTTCGTACTTTTGTTGCGTTGCTTATCGTGTATCGTGACGAAACAATTTGCCTTTATTCCCATTGGAAGCCTTCAAAATCTTATGTTGATCTCCGGCGGCAAACCCAGCGACGAAGCTCGCCACTCGTCGCGTCCAATCTCCCAGATGAGTGAAAACTGGATTTAAAAAGCCTATTTGGTTCTTATAGTAAATCCTGTAGAGCACTTAGAGTTGTACTAAGCGAAAATATGTAATTTTCGCCGAACCTTTTGGTTGATAAGCGTGAATGTTAATATATTTTTGTTGCTCATTTTTATGGCTCAGGACCCTGCATCTGTCGGGAAGATCTATGTTCAGCAGTGGACTTGTGACAGGATAAAATGATGAGGTTAATAAGATAAGATAAATCTTTATTCGCTTAAAACAAGGTTTTTTAACATCCATGTAGGATCTGCTATATATTTAATAATAGTATGCTTGTCTCTGAAGTGGTTCACGATAATATTCAAAAGGCGGGCTTGAACCTGCGACGTTATATTTTGCAATCCGCATCCTAACCCGATAGGCTATAGGCGCTCCAATCATATTATTTGTAGTTTATATAATATGAATTTCAATACAGACAAAAGTTACGAAACGAGTGGATTCAAGGTAAGGTTAAAGACGGGATTATCAGAAAAGAGGATATTCTGGACTATCGAGACTAGCTAATAAACTATTAAACATTTTGATTTAAAAAGCAAAAAAGAGTTATAAAATGTTACAAAAGCTATCGATTTCTCAATTGCATAGACTCAACCTTCGACCTCTCGATCTGCTACTACAACACAGCTAAAATATCTTGTTATGTTATTTCGAGTAACGTAAAGGTACATTTTTAAGAAAAGCCTTTTATTATTTTGACGGTTAAAAAGTTGTTAAGTCTACCTGTCGGAATTTCACATAATAGTCAAGGGAATTTCAAAATTATTGTTGTTACTGTACCTATTTGGTTTGTACCTAAGAGATTTTAAATTAACAATTCATCTACATTCTCAATATAAAACAATACATTCAATATGTCAATAGATTTTTTTGGTCACTATTCTGATGGCTTTCGAGTTTTATGATCTAGTATGAAGAACACAACATTCATTGTCCTTTCAAGTACACTCGTGACCTATGACTTGGACCGCTCTACATCCGAGGAATGCTCCATACCGTTGACTGCATCCAATCGAATTTGTACGGTGCATTTCTCAAACCACATTTGTCAATTTCACTGGATACGTTGTAATTACTCATCGAGTGCGGCAAATTGATATTACAAGCTATGTTATTAGAAAGAGGATATTTTTAATTTAATGCTATCTAAATAGTACATTGAAACATGACAGAGAACATCTTTCACATGTGCGATACGAATCTATTATAAATATAATACGACAATGGAACATTAACAATAAAGTAGATGAGACTGTAACAGACATGGATTTTGATAATGATCGTATTTGTTCATTCATCATTCGAAAATTTGGTTAGGAGTGAGCTATATTTAGGCTGTTTCTACATTTAAATATGAATATGCTCACTGTTTCTAACTTTACTTTACTTCATTTCTTCATTTCGTTCATTTATTCTATTCATTAATTTCATGAGTTTCAATCGTTTTTTTGACATATTATGTCCTTTAATAGCATAACAGCGTGAAATATTATCATCATCAAATTTTATATAAACTATTTATGGACATTCATTGCAAGATATATTTATAAATGAGATATTAAGTTTCGCGTTATTACTATTGTTCTAAAGCGGTTAATGGATTCAAATAGGGTTAGTTCAATAGCTTCTTTATAAAGGTTTTAGACTTTAAGTAAATCAATGTCCATTTTGCAAACAAAAGTGAGTTGGAATATAAAATTTATAATATAATTTACCAATTAGTGTGTTTTCGAAAATCTCTATTTTTATATAAATGAAAATTGTTAAAGGTACTAAAATGAATCTATGCGCTGTTCTAGATAGTATGATTATATGTACTAAGTTTCATATAAATTGGATTATTTTTTATGAAAAAGGAAATTGCATCGGAGTTGGAGATAAGAGGGCTACACTAGCTTTGCTTCCCTCAACTTTTCTTTTTTTTTTGGGAAAGGCGGCAAACCAGCTAGCGGTTCACCTGACGGTAAGTGGTTGCCGCTGCCCACGTATGTTTACACCAAGTAAAGTCTGAAAAAAATGGGTTGAAAGGAGTAAAATGTGCACTTACCCAGCGTGATGAGTATGGGAAAAACTTTCAAGAAATATTCAACATAATATATGGTAAAGCTCTTATATTGTAGATGTATTCTTCACTTAGATGCATTTATTGAGCATAATATATTCATTAACACGTACGTGACTCCGTTATTTAGTTATTTTACTTTCTCAATACACCTGGACAAGCATTATTATAGTTATTCGGTTATTTATATGTAAATGAGAAATAAACATGTCCGTCAAAGATAAAATTCCCGTGATAAGTGCATTAATTAATAAAAAAAAAGAGAACATAACCCTTCACCCGTCACAGGGTTCCGCCTAATACACATAACATGTACGAAAAAAAAAGGACATTAAAACCACCCATTGTGTAACTCTATCACGCGTGTGATTATGGAGATCTCTAGACTTAACCCTTAAGCAAACGGACAATTCATTAGGGGCTGTTTGATCGATGCGGTCGATTATAAACTTAAGAGCTTTACAGACGATCGGGTGTTAGCGACCGTGCGCCATTCTTTAAGAAAATATCCACATTTTTCAAAATCCTTATGCCAATGAGAATTGGGTAGATATTTATGTAGATATATACATATATGTTATAAACATCATTGGCTTATGTTGCTGATGTAGATGTAAGATGATATAATCGACTTTATTAACGGACGTCTAACACCTTAGTCCCACGTGACCACGTGAGTTTCATTACAAATGGTTTTAAATTTCTTTTATCAAAAAATTTAAAATTTTATAACAAATCACCATGCTATATTTTTCAAAGTTGTGTGTGAAAGGACTTTATAAATTCCGGTTTCGGCGAGGCCCTGGAGATAGGACTCGAGCTCGTGAATTAATAATTAGCCGTTGTATAGAGCCGTCAAGTACCGGCGGAACACAAAACAACTCAAGATTCTGATTTGTGCAGGTGTAAATAACATCTGTTTCTGAATTACTATTTTATTGAAGTGAAAATAAGACAAAGGAAATGATCTTCTTTATCAATGGAGTATTTCTGTTCTGCTTCGCCAACAATTTCTATTTCAAATTATTTATAAGTAGACCGCAATTTATGAAGACCTTTCACGAGTAACTTTGGAGAATATAGAAAAGTATCTGGGACTCTGATATGATGTTATTACGGAAAGTGATTTCAAATCAACATTTATCACGTTAAGTTATTCTTAACGAGTTATAAGAAACTGTTTACTTTCGAA
Source organism: Bhutanitis thaidina (assembly GCA_029286595.1). Taxonomy (NCBI): domain Eukaryota; kingdom Metazoa; phylum Arthropoda; class Insecta; order Lepidoptera; family Papilionidae; genus Bhutanitis; species Bhutanitis thaidina. The sequence goes on along the minus strand of JAGSMS010000006.1, from coordinate 11,083,816 downwards.
AATGAATCTTCATTTTTTTTTCGTTAAGCTCTACTTCACGTTTCTTTTCCATTTTGTTCTTATATTCTGTTTCACAATTTTTTCCATTCTGTTTTCTTGCTATGGTTATGCTGCCATCTATCGGATGCCCTGAGATTTTTTTGGTGTCTTCCCTTTCGACTAATCAAACTCAACTTGAACGACTCACACGGGGATGAAGTGGTATGACATATTCGATTACGCCGCCACCGCACGACACTTATTAATACGATTTTTATATCCTACGCAAACTATTACCAAAGCATTATATTCGTTGATGGGTGGAGGGTGTATTAATAAGGGTGGGCTACCCTTCACAAGAAATGTATACATCCTCTTACTTAACAGTCCATCGCCAGTTTACTACTATTGCATACAACAAGCAAAGTTGTTAAGTATATTCGCATTAGCTACTTTCTATGACGTGGACACCGAATTGTTGATCGCACGCCCCTAATTCCGGGTTTATGGGAGAACGAGGAATGAGAAGAAAGGAAGGATTATGCGACTGGGTAAGGCAACTGTTAGAATTTCGACTGCTTCAGGCTGATAATGTATGTAATAAAATTGGCTGAAGAATTCCAAAAGTTTATTCTAATTTAAAAGCGGAATGACCAAAATATTGTACTTGAATGGGAAAAGACATTGAGAATGACCTAGAACTAAAAATGATAATGGAAGGATGCGGAGGAGACCTCTGCTCAATATATTTTATAGGTGATAAAATTGAGCATTAAATTGAGACGTACGTGCTTACTTGCACGTTTAACGGTGAGTTGCAAGAGCTTGCGTTAAGATATAAAATTTCTAAATCAAAGTCTTGACCAGGACCTCACTAGCAATTTCTCCGAAATCGAAACTGTTGATTCGTAGCCGGCGTGGGAGCAACGTCATCATAAAACATTACTGTAACAGCGACGCAACCGCCTGCGAACATGATTGAATTTTATTGTGTACTTTGGACTCACTTGTTGGGCTCTGCTATGAGTATTTACGACTCCATCGACTTACGAGGCTCAATTTAGCTTAACGCATACTGTGTTTGGACGCATTTAATTTTTCACCTTTTCGATCTTAAACAACAAATTTTTATTGAGTTATTTCTTTTTTGAGCTGTTGTAAAGATTTTTCATATACCTATAATATTACTGTAAACATTAAATGAACAAAAATATGATTTCTTGATTTTTTTTTAATTTATTGTATATCACATTTGTTTTGTAAGTGTTATGAACGTGGGTTTATAGTTTGTTCTTATCCGTTATGTAATTGATCCAATGCATATCGGCAAAAAATGTAAGGATGTTCTTTCTGGAATGTATACACAAATCATGTGTAAAGTTTACTAACAATTAATTACAAACAATGCAATAAATACGTAATGCAAAAAGTATAAAAAATTGTTTTCGTTCAATAATTACTATTTCCGTTGTAACTTATCATAAAAAGACTTAACTGTATAAGTAGAGCCTATTTCAAACCCTAAACTCCGATTCTCGCTTGATGTTTTCCTAATTCAGAGACACCTGAGTACGGTGTTTTATTTACGTGCTTACAGCCAGAATTTGTGGCCTAGCAAACCGAAATGACCATCCGACTTTTACTATTGACTCCTCGCCTATAAAAAAGACGCTATAAATTCAACCCTTTTGGAATATAAACCTCTTTCCGTCTGTATGATGATACTGTAATATGCATGGGGACCGTTTTATACCACCTTTAAAGTGTCCAACTGTAGCTTACCTGGGTGAACAGAATAGAATTTTTTTATACAGTACGAATCAGAAATAAAACAATACGTTCGATAGTTTTATTTAAATATAGCTGTTACTCGCGACTTCGCTCGCGTGGAATTCGTTATTTTCATTAATTTTTATATGATATTCGTAAATTAATCTATAGTTAATACATTAGTTACATTCATAAAACTAAAATTGTCTCTAACATCAGAAACAGAATGCCGCCTTCATAAAATTCTTTCTTAGTTAATACCTATAACCCAAAGAACTAATTATACTATGTAGTTCCAGAGATATCATGATTAGTCACAATTGACTAGTGCTTTACTCATGTAATATTTCGCTTTTATAATATATTATATAGATTTTAGATAGTTGTTGTGAGGTCATATAAATCGAGGAAGTCAATAATGAAATTTATACTGAACATGAAACAAAGTTACTAAGTTTGTTACATTCATGTAATAAACTTAGTAACTTTGTAATAAGTACTAAAAAAATTCTATAAGAACATAGAATGTGTCATTACTGTATATATTATCTACACAGATTTCTAAAGGCACTTCTCAGTGAATAGAGACGGTAAAGGTGTATTTATAGAGACATATCTAAGTAACATTAAAACGCTTAAAAAAGACAAACCTGCCTTATTTGTGTCAAAACAAAACACTCAAAATATTCTGTTATCTACCTATAGTCTATGGTGCCCCTTACTGCTGAAAACAGTTGTAAATACTTGTAAACGACACACATTCGGATGGCGATATTGACGATCTGGGGGCTCGGATTCGTTTTCCCGTGTTTTACAGAGAATGAATAATAAATTAAGTGAGGTTTAGGGTGCGATTTATGAAGGGTAGCCAGGGTTTTAATCTAGCTGAACGACCATAACAAGACGTATGAGCAAATTACAGAATATGTTATTAAGCAATTCAAGCGATTTAATAGATGTTAGAATTTTAAACGAATGCTCTTTAATACTTTATTAAAGGAAACAAGAAAGGGTAATGACTTAATTGAAGGAAACAAGGAAGGCTATAACTTTGGGACGTCCGTTACCGTTTTACATTTTACGTAAAGCAGGTATTGATTTTAATGTAACGTTCGACAGATTACCTTATGATAAAAGAAAAGGTAATCTGTCGAAAGTTACATTACATACAGATAGTCTGGATTTGTAGATTTGAATATAATATTAATATTAATTGTTATTTATAATTATTGCCTAGTAATAATATTCACATTATATCATTACACGGCTACAAGCCTTCTTAAATCGCGAGGATTCGCCGTAGCACTATCAATGCATCTGACAAAAGCTTCATGTTCGGGTCAGGCCAGTCGCAAAACTCATTGGTTTGAGTCCTCCACAAAAAGGGGAGAACTCAGATCTCTTGATTTAGAGGCATCGGAGGATCCCCTAACCACTCGGCTGTCGAGGTCTTGACAAATATATCGTTGTCAAGAATCCGAAGCCACGTCTCACTGTGTAGGTACATTACTGCATATCACATGACCAGATACGGAGTGCTCATTATACACTAACGTGTAACTACGCAACGAAAACGGCATCTCCAAAGCCACAAAGCGGAATAGACTATCACTTAAGATTAGTACATTCATGTCATAACTATAACCGACAGCATAAAGTTTACATCTGTTGTTAAAGATAAATAACACTTAAGCAGTAAACTACTAAGTGCGTACTCATATTTTGATATACGAGCTTCGCTAGCCACAATAGAAAGGAAGCTTATAGCAGCACTAAATTATATTTAAGATGTTATGCTCTTCTTTCTGAGTATAACGTGATTTTAGAACTGTTTCTTAAGTCCTGCTTATCTTCTACTCCTACTAAAGACAACGCATACCCTAAACTGTTTGGTCTAGATTCATGAAACTTTGCACAGATGGTTCCTTATATATCGGTGAATATTATATAAAGGTTTTTAGAATTGACTTTGTACGAAAGTTCGTAATTTTTCAAGTTAGAAATACGGTTGTATAAATGCATAGTTGCTGATAGGAAATCAAATCGGGCACAAGGTTAATTAGAAATAATTTTGTAATTTAAATTTCGGTCGCTACATCGAGTTCATAGCAAACACTGCTGCTCGGAGCAGCTCTTAAATCTATACAAAGCTCAAGTCCACTCTTGCATGGAGTACTGTCCCCATCTCTGGGATGGGTCTGCTGGATATCAGTTGGATACTTTGGACTCGTTGGAGCGCCGAGCGAAAAGGATCATAGGCAGTGACTCACTCGTGGAGGCAAATCTTCTAAGCCTCGAACACCGTAGGCCACTCGCCTGCCTCTCGGTTTTTTATCGGATATTTCGGAGAGTGTGCGGAGGTTTTGCATAACCTGATACCCCCTTCCCCTTTCCATCACCGAACGATTAGGCACGGCGAGCAGTTTCACCCTTATGTTGTAGACATTCCTCCATTACGCACGAAGCGGTTTGCCTCTTCTTTCATTATGCGGACGGCTAAGGAGTGGAACTCTCTGCCGAGGTCAGTTTTTCCGGAACGCTATAATCTGGAAATCTTTAAGGCGAAAGTGAACGTAAACCTTCTAGGCAAACGTGTACCATCGTAGGTCTCATCTTCGCCTTCCATCAAGCGAGATTGAGGTCAAACGTAAGCCTATTTTATATAAAAAATAACAATTTTCTTCAACTTTATCATTGTAAGTCCATTGCTGGGCATATGTCTATCACCAACAAAAGATGGCCATGTATGGAAGACTTACTCATACGTCACGCTAGGTGCCCGGGTTGGTTAGCTGTATGCCCGTACCCTCCAAATGCTGCTTCCCAATTCTAATTTGGGATTTAGCTTCTTTTATTGCTTTTACTATGCATCAATTTATAGATAAATAATTTAGCAAACAAATACTTCAGTTTAAATAATGGCAAGTTATCAATTCATGTTAAAATTTCTTTGTTTTTCTTTTCATTGATTTACGGCTCGCTTATATTCAATGTTCCTCGGAAATATATCTCCCGTTGCAACAAACAATACAAAGCGAAATAAATTAATGGGCACACCTAATTCGCCACGGGCAGTTACAAGATGGGTGCTGGCCTGTGCGGAGTCCCTACGTGGCAAGTACTAATAGGCCTCATTTGCTTTCCCGTAGCGTCATGACACCATCATGACTGAGACATGACACGGTGATCTTGAGTGAAGTGCTTCGCTTAATTAACTAAGCTAATGTCACATCTCTTTTTGTACGAATTTGCACAAAATTACTTAAAATTTTCGTCAAAACATTAAATCACAAGTTACTAAGTAGGCTTAAAATAATTTTGTTCGTTGATCACTATAATGTATGGTATTTCTAATCGGAAAAATATCTAGGATGTGCTTAGAAAAACAAAAAAAATTTAAAAAAACGCCTTTACTTAAATATATATATAAATATCTATTACAAATATTATAAATCCAAATATTTTTAGCGTAATATTATTTTTTATCACTTTTAAAATTATAAATACATAAAGTTATTCAAAATAACTTTGAATAACTTTATGTATTTGATACCTATGTCTTTGATATCTACGCGTCAGTACAATTTATGAAAACCTTACCAGTCTGTCACTAAGGAAGTCAAATAAAATCAGTATTTTTCCGTTTATCCTATGATATCCTTATTAATTTGTAATTATTACTTGACACTATCGTGTTAATTAACGCAGAAGCGCCATTATTTACCAGGGACGTTATGACTCCCTGGCACATTGAATTTGAATTTAAAACTTGACTGTCGTTGACAATGACAATAATGATATCCAGTACAACTATATTGCTAGGCTCAATAGTTACTGTATGTTGCAATTAAATTTTTTACATTATAATAATGAAAAAAAAATATGTAAAGGCTCCTTAATTTATATGCTGTCATAGAAATCTCTTCTCGGTTCACATCAGTTACGAACAAAACTCAGCCACCGTACAATAATATACTACATATTTTAATAAATCGCGTACATTTGTGTTCATTTGTTAAACAATACATAAATATTTTAAAGTTTTAACTAATTTTTATGTTGCATAGCTTCTAATTTCCTAAATCGGTTCTGTCGCATTGACAATAGGAGAATTCTATTAAGAGAGACCATATAGAATAAAGAAGAAGGAATTGGCTCTGACAGTATAGCCTGATAGACACGCGAGTCACTATAATAATAAACCAGTTTGTATATTATGTTAATGAAAGCGAACATAAATGATTTTTTTTAAAAAGATAAACTTTGAAAACAATTTTACTATCAAAGCCTTTTATATGAATTTCACTTTGATGTTTTTATTAAATTAAAACAATATCACTGAAATGCGTGGGAAAACTTATCTGTAACTCATTTGCAGTTGAAACTCTGCAAAATAAATACAGATTGCAAGATCATATTTAATGCTATCAAAAATGAAGTATCGTAAAAGCTCATAAAAAAAAGATGCAAGTAATTTTGTTGATCGTGAATAGACCCAGTCCAAACTTTTAACTATCCAATCATAATAATATACATTTTATAGCCATTGTATGTGCTCTAAACATAAACCATCCGGTATAAGTAATGCCTGCAATTACTGCCCAAGCATCAAACTAGCCTATAATAACATAAGAAAAAAAACAAGCCGTTAGAGATTGAAGATGATATCGCCTCATAACTATGTGTACTTGTGTAAATATCAATAAAGGAACGTTATAATTTGTGATAAGATCTCAATCACAATATTTGGGCTCAAGTATCGGAACGATCTGAGAAACAATGTCTAACGCAACGATGCCCACGCGTGAGCTCCGCCCCACTACGATCTCACATATTGCGAGCTCCATGTAGGTATCCCATCATCGATAACTCGAGAAATACTTCCGAAGATCTCAATCGTTTTGTGAGACAGACGTAAGACTTTGATTTTGACATTTGCTTATTATAACAGTATTTTAAATATTTACCGTTGACGTTGAGTTTATGTCAATTGTTTAATTAATTTGTATAAAATGTAGCAGCTAAATTTCCCTATGTTAGGAAAATTGCAGATTTTTAATTCTGTTCGAAAGAGAAGTCGCGATGATTAATTAAAATAATTGTATTAATTATACAATAATAATAATAGTAATCCAAAAATTATATGTACATATACAAAAATATATATAAATTTGATACACAACTTTAAAATTTTATTAGTTAGTAGTAGTAATAATTAGTTTTAAAATATTATGATTACTAGACTATAGGCTCCTTCTCTACTCAGGAGAAGTCTGGGTAGGTACCACCCTCTTTCCCATTTTTGTCCCCAAACAGTAGTATAACTACTGTTGTGTTTCGGTTTGAAAGCTATAGAGAGCGGCTATAAAGGCTATAAATATGGGCTGTGAGGCATTCTATCTTAGGGTTCAGGAGTGCCAAGGTCTTTTTTTCTTATTTTTTTTTTTTAATAAACTTTACCTTCCGCTGTAGGAATTTCTCCAGTGTCAGTGTCAGTGAGGCAGTTTACATACATGAATTTTACATGGACAAACACCCAGACCGGGAACTATTATTTGTAGTCCATACAAATACTAGTCCCGTGCGGGAATCGAAACCGCAACCCACAGCGCCGCAGCTCAACGCTTAGCCACTACGCCACCGAGCCGTCACGAGGGTATATGAAATCATCGTCAATTGTAGTTGTTTGCAGGTGGGCTGTTCATTGGGTTGTTTTATGGGCTTACCATCAAAATGTTTGCTTTGTTTTTCACCCTAAACCAATGAAAAAAAAAATATATCGGTAAAAATTGATATCATGTGTGTAGCGGTGTGATACCTACTTAGGCAGCTCCTAGGCGGTGCCTCATCTTGTATTGAATTTATTAAGTTATAGAGATAAAACGAAAAGGGTAGCCAGTGTAGTGTACTTAATTTTGTTTTTTTTATAATTGTAGTAACAACTTTTAAGTTTCAAACTATAACAAAACGTATAAAAATTGCCAACCTTTAAAAGCTGAATCATTTTGATGGATGTTCTGTATTCAAGTCTTGAACAAAAAGGGATCCCAATTATGCGTAAAAGCATTGGCTACTTAAATTTGTGTTTTCTTCATCCCTTTATCCTTAAAAATAAAACGAATGTAAAAATAATTAAAGGAAAAAACATTAACAGACTCATGAGAAAATCGTAAAAGCCTATTGACATTGTCTGGAGGATGGTTGCTGATAAAAACAAAGCAATTATTGCTAAACTGAATGACAACATTTTGGACTTTATTACGATCGATTTAAAGATTGTTCAGATTTTAACATTCGCGTGCAGTGGTATGTGAAACAGTGAATTTGATATTTCTATATCCGTGTACGTTACTAACATCAAATAAAACTTGTTTCATATGTCATTGTGTCAGACGAGCTCGATGCATAATGCATTGTTTCCATTACACTACGAAATTTAACATAAACCCGATGTTAACGTTTGCACCATGAATAAAATAATTTTTTTTTGTCGGCGAACGTCTTGTATTGAAGCTTATACGAGCAAAGACGGCTTTTTGTATTGTAAAATTTTGCAACGAACAGCTTTAGTAATAATATAATAATGGACACAGGAGCCAGTATGCAATAAAAAGATTCTGCGCAAAATTTTCTTCGATGTTTTGGATGAGTCAGGCAGCGTAAGAGTTATGAGGTGTTCTGTAATAAATGTAATCATTAATAGAGAAAATATCTGATATATTCTGATACATCCTCCATAAACCTTTAATTACTCAATTGAAGCCTCTGTCATTAATTTAGCGCTGTAATTAGAGCCAACATTGTACTTTAATTATCATTATGGTAATAATAATTTCTCTCGTGTACCGACGGTAATAAATTGTAGCGCCTCACATAATTCAACTTTATTCTCGCAGGTTTTATGATAGTTTACACATAGGAAAAATTAATACAACAGTACACTTTGCTGCTGTTTAGTTTTGCACTCAGTTATAAAAGGTATATAAATTACAAAAAAATAAATAAAAGAAAAGTTATTTAAGCAATAAATGTGTCACATTTGCGCACATGCCTCCTTTTGTCGTATTCAACTTAATAGACAGTCAGTCTCTGAGTGAGTTTTTAGACGTCCACGATGTTTTACTTCGCCACAAAATTGATGGAAAACTAAAAATGCAATTATTTTAGCTCCGGCAAAGGATGAAGCTCAAAGTGCTTGGTTATTATTAAATTTAAGATGTAGGTAGGTGCTTTTGTGCGATGACGGATATTTAGCTTTGATAAATTATTAAAATATATTTTAATTTTAAAATGCTGTCACATTTACAGTTAGTATAATTATCATATTACTATTATTTTATATTTTTTGTGTTATGTATATTGTATTATCTCTTACTGATACCTATATCACTTCGCAACAGATATTGTAAAAAATGTAAGTCCATAGTTTATAAAACATATCATTTATAAATTAATAAACTCATACGTTTAGAGAATAAGTAATGCGCGCCGAGTCATATTTTTATACATTTTTCAACAACATGTCTTAAGAATGTCACTTCAATACGGTATATCAAAAGCGAATCCAGACACGACAAAGTCAATTTCGTATTCCAACCAGCACTAATGGTTTGAGTGTATCGTCAAAAACGAAACGTGGAATAGAAAAGTAAACATGAAAAAATACAGTTAAATCTGTTATCGACATTCCTCCGTCATTGACAGCTAACTGTACCTATCGAACATTTCACTGCTCTGTTTACAAAATATAAACCCGACTCAAAGTACGCTTCTTAAACAAATATACTGCGATTTGCTATTCCGTCCCGTTGCTTGTTCGCGTCTAATATTTATGTTTGTCGCCTAAGACAAACCGTGAATGGCTCGTGTCTTGTTTTAGCCTTATCGCATAATTACGTTAGTCACATTATGTATTTTACTAAAAAAAAAGACTACAACACAATGTTATGCAATTAATCAATACAGGAATGAAGAATAATGTCTGATATTTTAAAATTAACGTAGTTTAGAAGCATCGTCCTATTCTACTAAAGTTAAAAGGTTATAGATTTACTTATAGTCTAAAGTTCATGTTAACCGTGTTTGTTTTAAAGTCGGTAAGACTCAAAATTACTTTTGACCATAGCAAATTTTGATCGCAGTAAAGTCTAAGTCGATTAAATGTCGAGCAACATTTTCCGCTCGATTACATACGTCACACAAGAAAACAGAAAGTAAAAGCCAGTCAGACCTCCAACGCTGCAGGGCACAGCGTTTAAGCGAACGTAACATAATAATTACCGTCGACCCGTTATTGTCGAATGCATCTAAACAAGCAAGATTGTCCCTCTTCATCATAAATTACATCATTCATATATAATTCGACATTTCAATTTGACGATTCTCATTGGTTTATCACGTTATGATTATTGATCGTTTTAGTATTTGATATCGTGGCGATCTCCAGTATAAACAACCATTCGGTATAAATAACCATTCGCACCGGTCGTTGGGTTACCCTCGACTATTGTCAAAGGAAGTGCATCGGTTATTGTTCCCGACGCTTTGCGTTTTATCTGCGTTATTCGATCGTTTCGACCACACCGTGGACTGCAATTTACTCTTTAGATCATCTATGTGGCTTACTCAAAGATCGTCAATAAAATTTAGTTATTCAATCGACTAATCTGTTGGTTTTGTTTCCTTTGCAAAGAACAGTGTTTTACAATTACTTTTGCTGCTGGCAGTATCTTGAATTTATGCATTGTAATTGTATAAATTTTTTTTAATCATATGCCGCTTTAAATAGTCCCAAATATTAACACACGACCTGAAATAATTATAATTCACTGCGTATCTTGGCACATTATTGCGTATTAGTTCCAGTCTTGTACCTTAATTGTAAGAAGCATTTTCACATTCTATTAATGCGACATCACAAGTAAGTACCGTTTGATAAAAATCTATACGACGATATCTTGCTCATGAATCCGTTGCAATCGATTGTGTGCACGTCAGATCGACTGACGAGCGATCAACATAATCGGTTTACAACCTTCCCGTCCCTATTGTTATTGTAATACTCTTTGTACTACCAGTTATTAATGTCTCACGTGGGACATGAGACGTCACGGATAATTTATTTATATGACATCTAATGTAAGAAAATTTAATAACGGTGACTAGTGGTCTCCCGCCAACAATTCGACGGAAAGTTTCGACATTAATTAAGATTTCCATTTCGTACTGTGCTTGTAAGTAAAATACCAAGTTCGGCAGTTTGCATGTCTTGAGGCAAATCAGTGTCGAGTCACGTAGAGCAAAACACGTGAATTTACTTTAACTGTGTGAAAGTGAAGAGAACACCTTACACACTTTGTTAAGACAAATATTTCTTAAAAAGTTCCTAGTACGTTTTATAAGCGTTGAATGACAGCTTCTAAAGTTTAGCGTTAATTTGTCGTGATGAACCCATTTTATAAATAAGCACGTCTTGAATTAACTATGTACGAGTATGTTACTTTACTACTTTTATTAAGAATATTTTTGTAACCAAAACTGTATTTTTTTTATTATTGGATTGGGGTAAAAACCAAGCTAACAATCCACCTGATGGTACTACTGCAGCGTATGGACACCTAAAAACTTCATTCGAAGAAGGTCACAGATGCGTTGTCACCCTCGAGGTCTAAGATGGAATGCCTCATAGTCCGTAATTATACTGGCTCTCAGTATCTTACATGCTGGAACACAACAGTTGTTACTACTGTTTGGCTGTAAGAATAGGTAAGAGTGTGGCACCTACCCAGATTATCTCTAGGCAAAGATAGAGTCTACCGCCTGTTGGTGGTCAGAGGTCTAGACAATTTATTCTTTCAACTCACTGTTCACCAAAAGCCTATTTGTGACAACGTGTCAGATGGTGAGCCTGTCGCGATCTCAGTGTCCATGCCTACGATAGTAGACGTACATAAGTTTCGAAAAAACTCGATTGGTACGATTGAACTTTCGATTCGAATATAAATCCCCTATCCACTCTGCTAAAATGGTTATGATATTTGGATAATGTTTATAAATTATTTTGTAAATTGTTGAAAATAAACTTAATAAAATATGTGCGTTCCTTTTACTGTATTTTAAATTATCCCCTATATTACTACAATTCGAAATTATCTTTTGCGATTATGTTATATTTGATTACTTACTAACGGCACTTGAAATAATAATGTTTGGTGTTTTCTCATGCACCGCGCCATTTATTTTACATTTTTAAGACCTTTAATCTCTGCTATCGAGCATATTCGTTTTTATTAAAGTATTGAATGAGTGTCAAGGGATGGTTGTAGTAAAGCACCCCTATTTGACATGTGATTTACAACTGTTTCTAAGATTATCTACGCACCGAAAACCGATTATTCATCATGATTTATGTACACGCTAAAACTTTTTACAATCATTTCTGATAATATATAGATGGCATTTTTTTTAACACTTTTAGGTTAATGAGCAACAAACAAATTGGCCAGGCTTGTGCTCACTGCAATCTTGAATATCTTCATTTAGGAATGGAAGTCAATACAGTTGAAGTGGCGCAAGACACGCGATTCTCAATTGCAGATTTCGCAGATTACTTCTGCATGAGGTCCCATTGGGAGGCCTGTTTAGCCGCAGCAAGCTATCATTAACCGATTGTTGGCGGATTTATTTTGACGTCGTCACGGACGGTTCCCGTACGCAATTATCCAAGCTGCGATCTCCCCATTGTTGTCGAAATTTAAAACAAATTTCCTGTACAAGGGGGTCGCGTTTTTCCTGTTCTGCCAAATTGGATAAGCATTGTAATTACTCGATTAATTTCAGAGCGTCCGACGGTTGCTTTGTGGATATTTTGAATCGTCGAGTATGTGTATTTTTTCAAGTTTAAAAGGTGGAAAGTTTTTAAATTTTAACCAATACCAGATGTAGGATAAGACGCTAAATTTGTTTCTATCTTTTTCTTTTTATGTGTTAAGTTCACACAAAATATTTTAGGGTGCTTTTATGCCCAGAACTGCTTAGTTTTAAGTCTGTAACTACAGTAAATAATAAGATTTAGTCTATGTGAATTTTATGTCTCCATGGCGCAGTAGAAATTCTTACCATTAGCGTTTTCATTTATAAAGGTAAAGGAAACGAAAGAAATTCTTGTCCCAATATTTAGTGTGATGGAACTTCGACTTGCTAAAGTTTCCTGTACTTTATGTTTTTATGATCGAGGAAGCTCAAGTCATGTGAGATTTCCCCAGAGGTGAAGAAAGATTCATTGTTCACAATAAGCGTGTGTTCGTAAGTAAACAATTTTGTTAGAACCAAAGTTTGTAGTTAAAAAAACAATCTAATGATGATAGATATTCTTAACCATAAAATGTAAACAACATTTGTCATAAGAATTTGTTTTTGTTCTTACTTAAATTTTGTTGAAATCACTGTGTCAATACTGGGCATAAAAATGTTGTCATAAGTGCAGTTTTAAATAAATATCTATACATTACAATGAAAATAGATTATTATACATATATATTTTATCATGGCCTCGCTTGTGGATATCTGACTCCGAATCAGGAGACTATCCCCTATGTGACTCGAACCGATGACTTTTTGGAAACTTACGAGTATGTAAGATTTGTACTGATAACCTGGACCCTAAGACGGTATGCATGGAACGCCTCACGGACGTTATATTATATATATTATACCAATATTTAAATATGAAAAAACATAATTCTGGACCGAGATAAAGTAAAAATAAGTAATGTCTCACATATGGACAAAGGAGAAGCCTCTGCCATGCTGCTTCAGAGCGAATTAACTTTACATTCCTTGAAATAATATTTTTTATAGATTTTCTTGGACATGCAGGTATCCTATGATGAATCTTTCAAAATGTAATTAACGATTTTATGTCGCCGGCTCCGAGGTTCAAATCCATGCCACTTGCGTACAGTCAACTAAAGTGCGTGCCCTGATCACTAACCCTCAATGCTCTAGACTAGACAGATAGACTCTTCCAAAATTAAATAAAAATTAAAAAGAACGGAGAAGTTTTGCGGCAGCTACAGCAATTATTTTAAGTCACGTGGATTAATCAAAGGATTCTGTGAACTGATAATGGTAGGAATTTATATTTATTTCTTCCTGCTTTAGTTAAGAAATCTAAGAAGCAGATAGTATTGAAAGCATTGAGATAAGTACGGCAAGTAGCAAGCCGTGTTCGGGAGCCAATGTGACGCGCTATGACCGATGAGGTTGCCGTTACACGATGAAATATAGCTGAATTACGCCGAGATAAGAGCAAATAGATTGCTTGCATGATACGACATCTTAATACTCGGAATAAGTACCGATATAAATATTGAAATGATACATCTTCATTTAGTACTCTGATTATTATTAAGCCAATATTAATAAAACAACAGAGATTATCTATGATTTTTATTTAAATGATCATAATTTAAAACATTAAAAAATCCTACATTCAACACAAAAATATGGTAGATTAAATCGTTCCGAGGCATTGAAAAATTAAGTCATTTTGGTTATACGAATATAAAATAAAAGGAGAACTTAATTTCTTCATTCATAAGAAGACGCCTCAGGATAATTCCATAAGATCGCTGTATTGATGTGATGGCCTAATGTCAAAATTAATGAAAGGTAGATGGTAAATACATTTTGAATGATGAATAAGATATGTAGAAATATTTTTTTGTATCGGCTAAATACATACTTTAATTTTGTTATATTTGTACTAATATGATACAAACTGCTAGTACAAAGGTAAACTGTGTGAAAACGGATTTTAATAAGATTACTCGAATTTGGATTAAGAATCAAATATCTCTGCTGCGCGTATTTTTACTGACAAGCGTTAATTGCATTCTTGCGTGTAGAAATACAACTTGTTCCGGGTAATGGGTTTTAGTTCATGTACAATTTATAATTTTATACTACCTCTACGACACAGGAGAAACTCTTAGTTTAAAAAACCAATAGTAATGAAAACATGACCACATATACATATAAATGTAATAATATATCATTTCGTCATAAAAAATAGAAATTTACGCTTGTCAAATGAGAATTTATTTTACACCAAGAAACAGACGAAAGAGGATACCTGCGGAGTTTCTTCATTTATTGTTTTTTAATTTTTTTTAAATAACGGATTAAGAAACAGCCTGGTAGCGATCAATTTATTCCCAGGGGGTTATTATCATCCATGAATCTCTTAATATTATGTAAACAATCTTTGTTTAATAGACTTTTTTAATCTGCTGGAGAAAGACTTACGGCTTGCACCACAACTCTCTAAACACAATTAGTGCTAATCATGTTTAAAACATCTTTGTCTCTCTCAGCTTCAAGCAATTGTCAGAAAGAGAATGACGTTTTAATTATGTTTAGCGCTAATTATACTCAGAGAGGCTAGTTGCAAGCCTCTATTAGTATAATTACATGGATTTTGTTGTAGAAACGTTATCATTGCCACATGAATGAGTTACTAACTCTATCGAGGTGAGTATTTATAATATATATTTTTACTCCTTGTATTGCAATTATATTTATCACTTTTCTTAGGAAGTATTATTTTTAGAATAATTATTATTTTAAAATTATCAGAATTTGTTCATAAACCTCATAACGAATAGTATCTGTCAACATCTCGCAAAAGGTAATGCAATTATAAGTGAACGTCAAGATTCAAGTATTTCTTTTAGATGTTTATCATAACACCCTACGTTCACATTTGACAGATGAGACGTCAGTAGAAAATTGGATTTCGCAAAATAAACATGTCGCACTTCTGCGTGGTGCACTCACTTTACTGTAAAGTATACCTTATTGGGAACAAAATGAAGTTGCAATTTATTGATTAACAACAGCGGTTGCACTCGTGGCCGGTGTTTCTCTTGTGAAGGTTCCGGTCAAAAGATTGGCCTTGCTGCAGATGTTGTTCGAATAAGGAAATGAATTCTTTATTTGCTCAGGCCGACGCTGCATTTAATGTGAAAAGAAGTTATGTAATGACGAGCTTCATCGAAAGTTGATAAGTTTATTAAATTAAAAGATGTTAACGAATAATGAAATGTATTTGGAAGTTGTGATAAAATAAAAAATAAAAACATTTTTCAAGTAAGATTGCAGGTTCCATGCCCAGAAATCATGCATGTCGTCAATTTACAGTGAAGCTTGCACTTTGTAAGTATAAATGACTGATAGGGGTTCAACATAGCCCCTCAACACAGGAAATTTTCTCCTTGCTCTTGCAACGTAACCTCCGTTTATCGTATCGAAACCTTGTATGTTTATTAGCCACCGGCTAAGTTTGTAACATTGAAGTTACTTACTAGCTCACAGGTTTCATCGGACGTACGTATCGAAAAGCTGTCGCTACATCGGCGGTGTAGATAGTTTAGGTCTGTATATTTGAAATAGTTATTTCGCAATCGCCTTAGATCTGTCTGCCATATCGCCAAGGCCGACTTTTACCACACCCACGGGATGAGATGGAGTAGCTATTTTCTTATCATGTCATTGAATTAAATGTTTTTAATGTTAAAACACTAATTCCAGTAAATATTTATCTGTGCAGGATTTCTGTTGATTATCAACATTAAATAACAATAATCCACATGTGTAAGCATTGAATTCCTCACCCTGCCATGACGTATACGGACGTCAACATCGCACAATTGACGTGTGACCGGCCGCGTCACGTCAGATGTGACTGACGCGTGAATGTAATATAACTGACGGCCACTGCTCTGTTTACAATACAGGCGTGCACACGAAATTTGCTTTTAGGTGCATTGCCACTTTTCAAGATATATAAAAAATATTATGTTCTAGTTTAGAAATAATAAAGTGAGATATGTATAAGTGTTTCATTAACAGTCAATTTAAGATCATATACTACAAAGGAGTTAGTATATAGTATAAAACGATAATATTAAAATTAAAAGAAAAAATAAATATACTTAATATAAACTAATTATATAGTATTTAAATTTATTAATGATAAATAAATATGTTAATAAATAATAAATTATATAAATGTTTAATAAATCCCTGACAATGTATTAAAGCAAAGAAATTCAAATTTGCATTTAAGGCTTCACCTGCCGCTTGATTTCTTATCCCCATTATGTATGCAAATAAACATTAAGTGATTATTGATAGCGATCAATGTCCTATATCCGAAAATTATAATTGCCACTTAAATAATAATTAGTATTGGATACAAATGGTGTCGTTATGCGTGAGGTATGTAATATCGAATAATATAATCTCGCATTAATATTAAATCGGTTAGAAGCCGGGCGTCCTGCTGAGAACACAATCAATTTATAGCGCTCGCGGAGACAAATTGCGTCGCTCCAGATGTTTGTCGCTTTCCCACACGACGATAGAGATAGCCATCCCTTTATTAGCGTCGAAGTTGATATTAGTATATAATGGAGGAACGTTTGTTCTGTTATTTCGCAGTAGTATAAAGTCAAAGCATTTTATGCACAGTCATATCTTTCGTTATACAAAACGGATAGCTTTAACTACATAGCTGTATATATGCATCTTAGATTCCATAAATACTTTGGGTTATTTGTATGTTAAGCATGTATGAATCAAACCAACCTAAAAAATTAAAGGTCAGCAGCGCATCCGTAGCTCCTCTGGTGTTGTGGATGTTCGTGGGCGTCGGTGATCACTTACCATCAGGTGAGCCGCACGCTCGTTTGCCCCCTTTTTCTATTAAAAAAAAAACAATGTTACTCAGCTCGCACTAATATAATACAAATATATAAGAAGTATAAATACCTATATAACGCCTTTAAAAGACTAGCATTTGAAAGTAAATTTTAATTTATACGGAAAAACCCGAGAAGAGATTGGACTGACGGTGAAAACCACACATTTGACTAGTAATAAAACAAATAACTTTAACTTAAATTATTGTAGTCACAAAATAAAGCAACAAGACCTAAATAAAGAAATAAAGAAACAAAGCAAAGAAAGTCTAGCGGTTTAGCCTTTTGGCGGTGAAGGAAAACGAAAACCTGTATGTTTGAGTAAAAATAAAAAATATTATTTAGAGGACGTGTAAAATTCGCCCTGGAGCAACGAGGCGGATTCTTTCCGGCTCCAATCTGTCTCAAAAAAATATTTGTCAGGAGGCCGTCAGGAAACATTTTGTAGTATTTAGATAGAAGCACTGCTTCTATCTAAATAAAAAATAAAAAAAAACACCCGGCATAAAAAATAAAAAAAAAAAGTTTAGTAATCAATAAAAAAAAATATATTTTCCAATTTTCGTTATAAACTGTATAGGTTTATGAATATAATAAATATAAACGTATACTTATCAAATTTCATGTCTTTATCTTATTCTCATTAATCTTTGTCGAAAACAATATATAAACCTTTAGTGTATTTTACAGCAGGATCATACAGCAAAATGAAAATAAAAGCAAAGTTATTGTTAAAAAAATTTTGAGTGAAATTTTTTTAACAATAACTTTGAAACAATTTTTTTTTAAACACTTGTTAATATTTTTTCGCCTTTCCGTCATCCATCGCATGAGTTCAGTAGTACACAAAGTTCAAATCTTGCATACATTTGTCTAAATCCATTAAGTGGAAGAAGCATTGTGACAGGTTATTAAATGTCACATATGTATACTATGAAATGAAATATTTCCGTTTGTTCGCTCGATTGGCGTATTGGCAATGAAATTACCAC
This sequence comes from Bhutanitis thaidina, assembly GCA_029286595.1. Classification (NCBI taxonomy): domain Eukaryota; kingdom Metazoa; phylum Arthropoda; class Insecta; order Lepidoptera; family Papilionidae; genus Bhutanitis; species Bhutanitis thaidina. The sequence continues at coordinate 11,065,311 of JAGSMS010000006.1, read as the reverse complement.
TGATAACCGATGGCTCGATTCCCACACGGAGCCAGTCTTTGTACGATTTCCAAATAAAATATTCCGGGTCTGAGTGTTCATATGCAATTTATATCTATAAAATGCCTCTATGATACAACAGAAAATCTTGAGTATTATTTTAAACCAAGAAATGAGATCTTTATGTAGCTTAAGTTTTATTTATATATTGTAGCATAAAATATTAAACCTAAAAATGGCTCGGCGATCCCCTAAAATATTTGTAGACGCGAATGTCATAATTGAATTTTCATTAAAATTCCGTATACCCTTTTGTCTGCGTAAGCGTTTCATTCAATTAAACCTGCTCATATCTATTAGAGGACAGTCGAGCGATTTTGGGTGCGTTCAATAAAAGAGAGTTTTATGAAAGGGTATCAGCCAATTGGTTCCGAGCCCGCTTTTATGCGTGTTTATGTCTATGATCTTATCTGTGGTCTGTCTATCCGACATACGGGCGCATGCCCTTTTATTAAACTTCCATGTAGAAACATTGAACAGCGGAAACTGTAGAGAAATCAAATGTAGTGTTGATAATTTATACTTTTAAATCTTAAAAATAAAATAAATTACTGAGTAATTACAACTGATAAGAAACTCGATTGAATGCAATACGATTTACAGTAAAAGGGAAGTTGTTATATGGAAAAGATCAATAGAAAACCTTATTTTCAACGGTATATAATAATATTATGTAACGAAAATATATTCCCAACAGGAAAGGCGTGGGGGTTATTTTCTCTCACAAAACATTTTGATACAAATTTGTGGGACGTTTATAGGCTGTACAAAAAATACATTAAGTATATTATTTTATACTTAATGTATTTTTTGTTCAGACTTAGCGTGCTATTTATTTAGTACGTAACGTAACAACTAGTTGAACTTCGATTTATATCTGTCGACGCTATTTATACACCGATTCAAAAACCCCTTACTTTTTATGTGTTACATATATTATCTTTGATCAGGATTTAAACCCACACATCTAATACCCTATTTTGTTTCAACTTGCGACTGCAAAATCACACGTGTCTATATCATCATTATTGTTCCATAATATCATTATAACCAAATTTTTAAAACATGTAAATGCGGACAGGTTTATAAATATTGCTACTTAGTTATTTTTCGAATGTAATACATAGAAAATAAATTAAAGTCTAAATATATGTACAATAATAATCTATTCCTAGTTTAAAATGACAAGATAAGGGATGCCTATTAAATAAAATTGAGACGTTATTGCGTCGCATAGATCACCGGAATATTTAAAAATATTTTGTTGAAAGTTCAACCTAAAACGATTATTTTGTGGATATTAATCCTGGTAAGTTAATTAATAGTAAACATTATTTACATATTCTGCAATAAAGTTAAAAAGTTTATAAGTTTGTTTGTTTATAGAAGATACACTCAGAAATTACTGAACCGATTTCAAAAGTTATTTTATTACCAAACAGTTATAAACCTGCATTATTCACATGCATACAATGTTCACAGGCTAATGTTTTGATTTAAATAATTATTCCAGAATTTATGAATCTACATATGCGAAGACAGGGTGGTTCACTTGTATTTGAATAAAAGCCAAATACCACTCAGTGACTGCTGATTGATCACAAAATGTTTAGAAATAAAAAACCCTAGAGACTTCAACTTGGGTTAAGTAAAGAGTTTTCTAAAATTTAAGCTTAGAAATGGATTATCACTTAAATGTTTAATTGTAATTTATATTTATAAATTTACCAAGTATTCGGCAGTGAAGGAAAACATTTTAAGGATACCTGCATGACTGAGAAATAACAAAAAAAATATTATTTAGCAGTTATATGAAGTCCGCCAACCCGCGTGACGAACGCTTCGAGGTTTCAAAATCCGTTCAAATATTGAGATATCATTCACTTTACTTTAAATAGTCAGTACAGAAAAATAGACTATTCATCTGTATCACTATTAACAACGTTTCTATTAAAGTGCAAAATGTAGTTAAGTTTTATACTTATTTAACTGACAATTTTGACAAAAATATTTCTTTATCCCTGAAACCATTCATGTAAATATGAATGAAATTTAAACTTACAGACAATCTAAAATGCATCTAATTAAGAAGATTTCTATTACCAAGGACGCTAAAGGAATGCAAAGTAGTATCATCAAAATCCATTCCCACTGATGAGGTCATCGTACTACGAACCCGCGCCGGTAATGACTGGTCACGTCACTCTGCTGTCGCTGTCCCGTCACTACAGAGAGGAGTTAATATTCTCCTTTAATTATTTAATAAAAATAGCCTCAAATCCCCTTATCAGCTTCAGACCTCCGAGAGGTTATGTGCCCGTCCTAAAAAAACATTATATCTTTTCTTGGAATAGACATAATAAAATTTGTGGCTACGAAAGAGTTTCGTATAGAAATGGAGCTGACCACATCCGGTATTTTCGTACAAAAAGGTAATTATTAATACTCTGCAAGTGCGTTTTAGGTTGTGATCAATAGCACTGGATAGGTATATTTATAGTCATCCATCATTATTTCATATGTTAACAGTATATTTAAAAAAAACCTGATAATTTCGCACCCTCAGGTAGTAAACCAATGGAAAGGATCTTAGGTCCGGTCGGAGACGGAAAGCTGGTTCTAAGGTGCAAGACTGGCATACGACCACCAACTCGAGATAGGTTCGTGACTAGCAAATCATCGTTTGTAGGCTGATAAAAAGCTCTGCTGTTACTATTACTAAACCTGTTTAATTTTTATTATGTCTCTATCCACGTTTCAAACACCAGCTCCAGGTGCCGTTACATTAACCTTATATCTGAAGACAGCTACGAAAACCTGTTTAGATGCAAATATGGCAGAATCATGGAGCTTGGTGTCAGAGCACTCGCTTTAATTTCATGCTACGCTAGGGACCGTGGTTCTAATCTCGGTGAAGCGGTGAAGTATGACATTGTAAAGAAAATTGCACTTCAGAGAACTGTACGGTGGACTCGATCAGGCTCTCAAACATGAGAGGTGGTCTTTGCCACATCAAACATGAGAGCAGTAGTGCTTGCTGTTTTACTTTTTGTTTATGGGAATATAGGATATACATTTTAGTTTAAAGTTATTTGCAGAGTATAAAATTGCACAAACTACTTTGACGAGTGAAAATTCCAATAAGGTTATCTGTCCAACATTTGATGGACTGGGGAGAGATGAGAAAGGGGGCAAACCAGTAAGCGGCACACCTGATGGTAAGTGATTCCGTCCATCCGTCGCCCACGAACATCTGCAACACATGGTGCGTTGTCGGCCTTTAAAACCTAACCGTAACGTAAACGTAAACTGTAAATGACATGTACATATATACATATTCATATGCTAATAGCAATTTTAAATGCTGTATTTACCACGAGCTCAACGGTGAAGGAAAACATTGTGAGGAAACCTGCATGTTTGAGAAATAATAAAAAAATATTATTTCGAGGATATGTGAAGCCTGCCAATCGGCTTCGCGGCTCCAAAGACTTCTCATATATTTGACAAGGGGGCCTTTACCCTAACGGAAGCACATAGTGGCTGTCACTTTACTTTTTTTAACTATAATGGTCATACACAATCGCTAGAGCCTTCTCCATGTTTGTCAGCCAACAATGTAGACCACGTGCATGTAAGGTTGACATCTAAAGAAAAATGTTATCTATTTTTTTTCCCATAGACCCATCCAAATGTTTAAAATCTGCAACGATTTGAAATAAAAAATGGCGCGTAACTCCTGCAGCAAACGGCAAAGGATGGAAAGGATTAAATGTTTAAAGTATTACATATAGTGCAAACTAGCTGTGAAGTCGGATGAAGCTAGTGTCCCGGGCCTTGGCAATATTAAAATTCTCCGCTTGAGCAAACGCCGCTGGCCCTAAAGCACAATGCACATTGTCAACGCATATAAAGATACACTGTTGCTTTTATAGCACCATTGTGCAGCACCCTTAGCAGTTTCTTTAGTGTTTCACGGCGTATTCTACTATTTTATTATTTATGTAACAACTGCCTTTTGCGCATCTCGCGTAATATTAATAATTGAAGACTTCCGCGACAAGGCATGTAGGCGGGTAACCTAGTACGAGATGATATATAATTTACTAACTTTTTACGTCTTTTTATGCACTTATCTTTTGAATGAATACTAAAAAGAAAAGAAGTTCGTTTTTAAAACTCAGTGCTTTATTTTTCTCGAATATTTGTGTTATAGCATATTAATGGAAATATAGGTAACTGAAACACTATGATTTTGAATATCATAATATTTTATTTCGTCGTATAGAAGCCATGATGGTCAGTGAGTGCTTTTCTCTCCAACAAGACGGCGATGATGATGATGATGATGAAAGTGGTATTACAGTATTGGATATACAGGCGAGGGATCCTATAATTAAATAAAAAATACATCAATAGTTAGAATTGACTTTTACTTTATGTAAGAGTAAAAGTAAAGTAAAGAAGCAGCCTGTAAGTGCTTACTGCTGGGCAAAGGCCTCCTTCTCAAATACTAGTATCAAAGCGGTCTGATACCCTTACACTACAGTAGTTTCATAGTGTAAGGGTACCAGAGAAAAACTATGGAATAAAATATTACGAAAATAAAACTATGAAAGCCTTCTTGGAAACAATATTGGTAAGTCTGTTTGCCAATATTGTTTTAACTAAATTCCACTGTTCAAAATGTATTTATAGATTAAGATATTTTTATTAAATCGTGCGCAAAATAAAGTAATACTACACCAAGGCTTTGAGTTGCATATTATTGAATATAAAAAGGTCCGTTTCATCGCTTCGGTATTGTATTATGCGTTGATATGAAAGCTTGTTTATGGTGCATTGTTCTCAGTCAATATTACACTTAGCACTGCATTTAAACATTACCGTCGAGTAACATTTCTTTTGATAAAATTGAAGACAAAAGTGTACAAGTATGAATATGATTAAATTACAGTCAGTGCAAGCAAAAATATTTATACCAAAAAAACGCAGTGACCTGGGTTCGATCCCCGGTGCCGGCACCTGTAAAATTGTTAATAGCAATTTTAAAAGTGCTGTATTTACCACGTGCTCGGCGGTGAAGAAGATATTTGAAGTCCGCCAACCCGCACTGGAGTAGCATGACGGGTCCTTACCGAATACCGAGAGGGTTTTGGTCTTCTCAAATGAGAAGGAGGCCTTTTCCTAGCAATTGGCAGTTACAGGCTTACTTTCCTTTTTATGTAGGTACTAACCTATTACATTCGGTTTTGCAAAAATAAATAATCATAAGCTGAGTGAATTATTTTAATTAATTACTTTATAGTTTATTATTTTAATGTATACTTTTCGACGGCCACTGAATGGACGCACTGTAACTAACTGTAAAATGCAATAGAGTCGACAATATCCTGATCCTTGTTTTTAATATATTAGAAAAAGTGCGTTTAAAGTCTCGGCGACATTGTTCTATTTAATTGATCTATTTGCACGTGGCTCACAGTATGTTCGAAATGTTGGCTTGACTGTGTAGTGTCGGTGTAAGATAATCTCAATCACTTGTAGGTCTGTTCAAAATTAATTGCAACAAATAACAATCTCAAAAATGCAGGTCTAAATAATCCAGAACAGGTACAGAACAGAACACGTTTTGTACATGGTAGAGACAAGCGGCGACTTTTGCTGCTGTTCGAATGGGCCAGCTCGAACGGGGTAGTACTACGGCCTCCTGCATAAAGAATCTCATCATATCTCCTCCATGAAGCAGAGGCATCTTGTGCTTTTGCGTTTTTTCGGCAAGTGAGTCCCCTCGATCGGTGAACAAGGTAACCGGAGGTCCACTCCTTCCTTCCCTTTCCTCTCTTCCTAAATATCCTTAAAGGCCAGCAACGGACCTGTATCATCAGATGAGCTAATTTACCCCCTTTCTGCTAGGCTATTTCTAGTTAATAATTATTGTTTAATGTAAAATGCGCAGTAGTAGATAACTGGCCTCAACATTTACAGTAGTTTACCATTTTTTTCTGATTTCTGTCAGGCATTTTTGAGATCGACTTATTACAACCTGAGCATATTATAAAATATATTCAACAGTGAAACATACATTAGCCGTGTGGTGACAGCGTAAGGATTTTTCTTCCCCTTTTTCTTCCCACGAGTGTCAACTATCGTAATTTCATGCAATCTTCGGAAACAAACCCGGCGACGAGATCTCTTGGAAAAGTTCTTCCATAAAAGAAAAAGAAAAACTCCCGTAGGTGCATATAAATAAACAGTACCTGGGCGACTAAGTTTCACTCGCCGTCTATCAGTTTACCGTGAGAGTGTTATAACTTCTCGCGGTTGGCAAAGTTACTTATATTCATTTCCAATAATAATGCCATTTGTTGTTGTAGTTAACATACTAGTACCGTACAATATTCTATAAGATGACATAAGAAACAAAAATAATTTATAATGATTTCTTGTAATAACTCGAACTCCACAGCGCGTTTGAATTTTTTTTTTCATTGTTTCTATTTAGATAAATTTGGAAAGTAAACATTATCTAAATATAAAATTTTATCAAATTCGTTAGAGCCGTTTCCGTGAAATTATATACTTATCATGTACCCCATTACATATGAAATCCAATAATTGCTTTCTTAAGCTATAGTATACAATACCTATACGAAATCAACAAAAACTATAAATATATTGAACAATAATAAACATACAATTTGCCGTTGTCGCAGTTCGTTCCACGGCATTCCATGCCTTATGTTCTCGTACAATAAAATCTGTATGTAAGGTGAGATGGCCTGGTTTCATTTTTTAAGACTTTATTAATTAAAAATACATCAGCCGTTAATAAATCTTCTAACCTGTCTTTAAATAATTGTTGCGAAAATCTCGTCTACTAGTTTAAACTATTTTTAATGAAGTAAGTCTAAACCTGCTCATTGACAGAACCTTATCTTAAACCAATTCATTCTTTATCTTCATTTATTGGCATTTACGATTATTCTGTAGATAGTTCCACTAATGAAGCTGTTAATATAAAATTCTTCCTCCGTATATACATACGAGTACAATCTGTTATTTTAAATAATGGACTCAACTATGATTCAAGGGTAGGTTTCAATATATAAAGCCTCAGTCACATTAAATTTAAATTGCAAATATGGCGTTAATTGAGTGTTAAATGGTCCATTATTTCTTATCTTTCAGATTTATCTCGATAGATTTTTGCATTAATGGTTTCTCTCGCAAGTAGCATCACACGTTATAGTCTTTGTGAGATGTGCCTGTTATGTGGATAAATTATTGACTTGTTTTGTCGTTGACATTAATTTTATACTGAATGGGCAGGCCGCTGTTGAGCATCAGGATAAAACTAAAACTATATGGATCTAAAAAAAATGTAATAATATATCTCTGACTCTGATCAATGTTGTATTTATTTATGAGAGTATAGTGAATAATTTTTTTTGGCACTAGGTATTTAAAGTAAATTATACACAGTAACCTTTATACATTCCAATTAATTTCTTAAATTTGAAGATACTGTGTATTAATGAGAATACCTGTCTTTTTATTCATTTGTGAAGAATCAAGCCTCATTTATGTTTAACAAATAAATGTGATTAATGATTTGTGGGCGTGGTAGTATAGAGGCGAGGATGCATGCTTTAAATCTATATAATCAGTTAAAAAGACCGCATTTCTTTCGCCTGTTTCTTCGCCCTCAGAGTAACTTCATTACAAAAAGGTAGTAAAAATTTGTAATTGTTATAAATTACAATTAACAAAGGAAATTTGAACTTCATACGTCAATTAACGAACATTCATGTTACTTAATTTCATAATTTATTTAAACTTAAAAAAGTATTACAATGGACGAGGCGTGGAGAGATATTGTAAGGGTGAAAAACATTAAAGTTTTAAGAAAGATAACTAAAATACATGAATAACTTAACTAAAGACAGTGTCTACTGGCTTTTCGTGGTTGCCTATAAGTAAGGTGGCACATGCCTTTTTTTTAAAAAAAAACTTTTTTATATAAAAAAGAATTTATTGTGTGAACCTTGTTGGTAATCCTAAATAAATAAATGAATAAATAAATAAATAAACTAAAAACTAAAGGTATTTTATGTCCTAAACATATGAATTTATATAACACGTACTACTGAATTTACAATTAGGTACATACTAACACAATAAATACATGTATGCATGTATATATATATGTTTATAACAAAAATTCATGTACATTAGTTATGTATATATATACATACATACAGCATACAAAATATTATTATAATTGCAATGACTGATGATATCAATTTTACTAAGTGGGAACGGATGCCTTGAAGAGGTGTTCACTTACCAGTCTCTTGAACGATAACTTACCGGACACTTTCCTAATTTCTTCAGGCAAGGAATTCTAGAGTAGTGCAGCCTGGACAGTAAAGGAGTTTCCAAAAAAACGGTGAAGTGTTGCGGAATGCTAATCATATGATTAGATGAAGAGCCAAGGACCCGGTCATGAGTCATGATAATGATATGTTTTTAATTTTTTATGACTGTGTTTGTAAAGTGTTCGCCAACCATACCTAGTTAGTTATCAGATGCCGGTATACGTCACTGGACAATCTGACATTTGTCAAAAGAGCTCGCATCCTTCGCTCCGGCTATCAAATCCGTGAAAGTCGCGGGCACAGCTAGTCAAACTTTAAACATAGCATTTGCTATATTTAACAGAACTAGACGAATTTAACAAGGAAACTTTACACACTAAAACTTTGACTGCAACCAAACAAACATAATGTAAAGTTGAAATTAAAGTTTACAACGCAATAAGAGCACTAAGATTGTATAAACATATCTAGAACTTAGTGGAAACTTGTCACCATTGTGTCCGGCGCGTTACATCGGTTTGCACTCAGTAGAGCGTGCGGCTGTGATCTCCTGTCGCTGCACTTGCAGTGTTCTAGCTGCCTACAAATCTGCAGGATTGCGCTGGTTGTTCAAGGAAATATTGTGTTATCTGTTTATACGTTTTTGTATGTGAAATGTTCGTGGATGCGTTTACTCGTTCATATGAGGTATACTATTTTAAATTTTATTTATACTTTTTTTTAAGAAAGTCACTTATTTTATTAGTTTAATGAATTTTTTTTATTGAAATGAAATCTTAGTCACATCTTTAACAACAACATAGTACGGGGGTAAACGAGCTAGCGGCTCATCGGATAGTAAGTGATTACCGTGACCCACGTACATCTGCAACACCAGAGGAGCTGCATATGCGTTGTGGACCTTTAAGGATATTTTGGGGAAGGGAGGGATAATGGCAAGAGAGGTTGACGGAGAAGGGAGTGGGCCTCCGAACTCACCGAACGAAACGAAGAAGCACAAGACGCCTATACTTCCCGCCAGTGTTCTGAATATTACTGTTAGTAATATTATTTATTTTATCACCATCCAGTTACCAAGGGCCTTTCCCAACTAGGAGGTCCCGTCATACAGATGACGTATCTAACCGTTCGACGTATTATTTGAATAATTTAGGGATATTTATATAAAATAATAGTGTGGTGAGTTATATACAAATTATTATTACGTGGGGTTATTTAGATATATGCTCGTCTGCTTGGGAGATATAAATAAATATATATACATACATATTATTGGCTTCTCCAATTGGAAAGATTTGCTTTATACTCGGAAAGTGGTTTGGCAACCGCAGTACTTAGCACATTAGACGATGAGGTCCATCACCGTTCTGCGTATTTTAGGTGTGTCATTTTCGGCCTGGTTATTCCGCCATTTATCGAATACTATATGATTTTACCGGCATTTCTCTTAGACGATTTTCCAACAATGAATGAGATACCAATGAATCAAAATAACAAAAATGTTGTCTTGAAATGATTTCATAAAACGTGTCCTATACTATATTTATTAGTGATTTTTACGTCTACGCTTGTAACAAACAAAGACGTATATTGCCTACTCTCTTGTTCATAATTGTCTTTAATTATATTACGAAACCTATTAATTCACAAATTGGGTAACGAACATTTAAGGGTGACAGGCTTAGTTAGCCGTTCAAAGCATATTACTGCATAGATCGAGCTCTGTTGAGACCATTGGACCCCACGGTAAATGCACAATTAATTACTATGCAAATGCCGGGCTTAACTCACCTTTGCAACCTTGAGTGTGGATATTTGCATGTCAGATGCTATTAATGGGCTAGTCTCCATCTTAGTATAGGGAATTGTCAAGGAGAAAGCGGACCGCTACTCTTGTTAATTGCAAATGTTATGTGCAGCCTTTAATAGACAACATGCATTATACAATCTATAATTTCTCTGCAACTACGTACCAATAGTTCTATTAAGTTAAATAATTGTATGGAAGTTGCAATTAATACGATCGTCGATATCAGTAAATATTTTTGTATGCTGTTGGTATAAAATATATTTGATGATCAATGAATTTCTCAAAAGATAAGAATTACAATAACCGCTTAAGAACTTTCAATCGTAACTGTATAATGATACTAGGTATATTTTCGTCTCAAGCAAAATGTCTACAACTAAATAGGTTTATGAATATGATCATTTCAAAGTTTATTGATTTTTTTTATACATGTGCTGCAAACGTGCAATATGCTCTTGTTGACGCTCTATTACAATTTTTTTTATATAATAACCAAGGCCCACATTTGTTATAATTATCTTATTAATTTCGCATAATTCGCATATAATTAAATTTTCCATCCCGAGTATCGGCGTAAGGAAGTTTTTTTTATAGAAGATAGAGGCAAACGGGCATGCGGCAACACCTAAGGACGTGAACTCTAAACAAGCGCTGCCGGCAGTAAGAGGCGACTAAGGGAAAAGCCTTGAAAATCGTAATAGCTACAGACATATAGCGGTGTCGGGATCACAATCTCGAAAAATACCAGACATAAATTAAGCAGATTGATAATGGGCAACAGCGTCTAAGGTGCAAAGTGTTTGGTACTGCGATCCCCAATCCGCATGCCAAGTGTGGCGATTTTGGCAAATTCTCCTGTAGGAAAGGCGTATGTCCTGCAGTGGTCCATTTATAGGCTGTTATGGGAAGGTTAATAAATTTTTCTATGGTTTTTAAAAAACTTAATATATTTTTTGAGCACATTTTTAAACTGAGCGTTAAATTGCTATGTAATTTAACTGGAATTCCATTAAAAACAGGTACTTGTTCTTTTGATAACTGTTAAAAGTATTGGCGAAGTAAAACAAAATGATTCCACTTTGCGAAATGGAATGTCAATAGGTTTATCAGGCTACATACATTTGCTAAGAGCTTCACACACATCACTTGTAAATGTTAAGTAGATGTATAAATATCTATAAAGTAACATTGATAAATCGAATAAAAATATATTTTAAATCGCTTTGTTTCAACACGCAATAAGATCTGTTAACAAATTATATAAGAACAATAAGAGCACAAAAAATGTATATTGTAGTAAGATAGATTTAAGAGAAGGACTTATTCTTTTGGTTGGTACTACGGGGCAGTAAATATTTACATTTCGTTCCTATGGCGCTGTTTGCCATAAATTTTTTTAGGGCTCTGTGCGTCGTTTTTATTACTAAATTAACGCCTTTAAAAAGCTGAATCTTTTGAAAAGAAAAAGTATAAGGTACTGTACAAGTGTTTTTACGAAAAAAAGTTTTTTGCATTATCGTAAAAACGGTAACACATGGAAGCATTAAACTTGTTGTGATGATAGTGCAAACTCTTAAGTAAAACAACAAATAATAAAAATCGGCTAAGTGTGAATCGGGCTCGCGCTAAGGATCCCGAAGAGAATGAAACAGAACACATTTTTTTTTGGAAAATACCTAAAACAACTTATAGTCTTACTTTTCTCGTGACGTGTATTACTTACAGTATCTCTTGAATATAAAGGTAGTAAAAGTAACGTATAGTTATTACTTATCACACCGTCTACCAGTACCTACACAGGTCTACAGCTACTATAATCAATACTAAAATTATGCATCTGTACATAGGCAGCAGAGAAATGTCATCATCAAAATAATTTATTTGCTAATATTCTGTCTAAATTTATCTAAAGGCCCAATTAATAATGAAATGTGATATTTTTACGACGTATTTATTTCATGTAGGCATTAGTCGATCGAAGTTGTAATTGCATCTTACAAAGACACTGAAAAACATCGTTTTCATGGCGATATGTCAGTTATGTATAATATTTTTATTGATTTTTGATGGTGGTGGATTCGTTCATTGCCTAGAGTTAGGTTCCACACTCTTACCAAATTCTGCCACCAATAACAGTGCAATGACTGTTGTTATGAGCTTCGAGGAGGCATAGACAGCATTTATGATTACGGACTGCGAGGCATTCCATCTTAGTCTTCTGGGGTGTCCAGGCATCTGTAACCTTCTTCGATAGAAGTTGTTTGCTCTCTATCTATGCTTTATTTGCTACAGAAGCCACTCTACCATCACACCACCAGTAACAGCCCAGTCATTTTTCTCTATAATCCAATAAAAAATATGTATAAAAGTACTCACGTCTGTCACACGTAGCGGTGGGTAGACATTATGAATTTCCATTTGGTACAACATAGCATTACCATCGGGATTCCACAATTTACTTTTCGTCTCTCCGGCAGATAAAACGCGACGAATGGCGAGCTTTGTAGTCGTTTGCTCCCGATGTTTGCCATGAGGTTTTCAATGCCTTTTCCTTTGTTGTTTTCTCTTATGACGACAGAAAGAAAAGGAGTAACCTATTCTTAAGCAACTCCCAGATAGTCTACTATTGAAACACTATCCAATCCATAATTAATTACAATCAATAAATATATAAAAACTATTAAGAACGTCTAGTTTATGAAAAACAGAACATATTATCTTTTAAATTAACCATAACTACGGATACAAAAAACAACGGCATGGAGTGTTTGTATTTATTACCATATTTATCTTTTATCAATGGAGCTTTCTAAATGTTCTCGATAGTGCTGCGTATTCATAATCAGACCACACGCGTTTAAATAATAAGGGGAGAAGAATTTAAATTCCACAGTTTCGTGGAAAAAATTCATGTCGTCCTCGTGGCAATACTTTCTACGTTTCGCTTTGCGAAAAAATGTCTTTGAACGGCATGCGCTGGTGTATTCTCGGAAGAGTTCCTTGCAGGCGAGGGCAAGCGAAAGCAACTATAGCAATTCGCGACGTGTTACGTCAAATTCACGTTCCTAAATCGCAACTACTTGGGTGGCCCAGTTAGATAACCATTAGGTTTTTGTCTGGGCTTAATGATTACTTTTAAACACGTGTAAAAGCATTGTTCTTTCTTGTTTGTTGTTTCGTCGTTGAGCCGAATGTCTCGAATCGTCAAATAGGTACTAAATTTATATCGTTACACATACATCCCATTTTTCATTGACCTGGTATTTGTTCACATTAAATTAATTAGAGGATTAGAACAAGATAACATGAGTGATATTATCTTGCTTAATCGAATGTTTGTGTTACGGAAAATAATAATTGGTTTATGTTCTGTTCATCTTTAACATTGGCCTCTCCCATGAGTGGATTTCCCATAATCACCACGCGTGCCAGGCGGATTGGCGGAAATGTAGACAGTTACTAGCTCAAGCTCCATTTAGTGGAATGGCATATTAAAATTGTATTTTCCAGTACGAGATTGCAACTCGAGACCATTACTCTCTATTTTTTAATTAATCAAAGATCCAAGTCATTATAATAATAGTTTTATGCATTGTAGAGTCTAGCATTGACAGGTGAAGTACCATATTCTTACAGACTACCAGAATAATTACTGCGTTTTCGTATGATGAGGCGAAAACTAAAAGTACAATTACTGGTGCTAACAAAGCTCCTCCGTAATCTAAATCTACGAGGATAAATTTGAGTTGTTGTGTTGTGTTGTGTGTGTCTAAGCGCCTGTCACCATAAAAGAAATTGAAAAAAGTATGGTATTACGATAATTAAATGTAATGATTTCTAGTATTTATGCACTACACATTTGAAGTGATTCTATTATTTTCGGATTTTATCGCGTTTAATTTGTTTTAATGCCGCGATCACGGCTGCTATTTATCGCGACCGTTTCAGTGCTTTAGCATTCAAAACGTCGCGAATATAAAAACAATATTAAACGAAATAAAATCCGTAACGAATAATACTCAATGTAATTTTTAAACGATGGTAATAATGAAATTACTTGATGCGAATGGAAAAACATTTTGCGAACCGTATCCTAAACCATGCAATTAGTTCTTTAGCAATATTAATTAATCATGGAGTCTCGCTTTTAAACGATAAGTAGCAATTACGTTGCGTTTCGCCTTCAGTATTAAGATACTTTATTTATTCTACATTTACTATCTCGAGTCTCGAAACTCGATCCGGTCTCAAAGCTTCTAGTAAGTAATACGGTACTGTTTCCACATGCCAAACTGTCACAAAGCATATTAGTTCTCCATCTAGGGTGCACTCAGACTCAGAAGAAAGTAGAGATGGATATTGTTTAAACATTGGTTACACGTTTAAGAATGCTTTGTATAACTTTTGATAAAAATAAGTAACTCATATTGGAGAATTAATATTCTTCTTCATCAGTCTATTTAAGTTCACTCCTGAGCATAGGTCTCCTATGCAGGAGAGTAAACTAAATTGAAGGAAGATCCAAGTCGGCATATATTTCTTGAAGGTTTAGCCCATACTCTCTATGTTGGGTGCTGAGTGCAATATCGACACTGTACGTGCAGCTGAGGTTGGATCCCTCAAGTCAAAAGAATATTACTAATTTAATAAATATGAATTTATCTATAACAATCGAGAGTTACCCTTTTTATTTGAATTACATTACTATGGCTAGGCGTTTATGCAGTCAGATATGTTGATGTCTTGAAAGCTTTTTAAATATAATCAAAAGTCCCGAATGTTTCGAACCCATAATTAATTTACTTTGCTCCAAAATAGCTAAATGCATCCTTGAATTTCGAATTCGTGTCAAACAATTGCTTAAAAGAACAGAGTTGAAGATATTGTTTGAAAATAGTAAAGATCAAGTTAATTAGAGATATCATAAGATACTTGTCAATTGAAGTAAAGAATATAATTTAGTTTTAATATAAATTCTCTTACGCACAAAAACGGCTATAAAATACTGTAACCGACAGCTCTACATGCAACTTCACTTACCTGCGCAAGAGTGTGCCGTCGACAAGCAACAATTCAAGCTATTCAGTTCTCTAACCTAATATTTCGCTCGAAAATATTTATCGCTTTTAGAATTCATCTCAGAAAACATTAATTTGAAATGAAATCAATCAATGCTTGAAATAAAAAGTTTTTATTAAAGAAATAA
This sequence comes from Bhutanitis thaidina, assembly GCA_029286595.1. Taxonomy (NCBI): domain Eukaryota; kingdom Metazoa; phylum Arthropoda; class Insecta; order Lepidoptera; family Papilionidae; genus Bhutanitis; species Bhutanitis thaidina. The sequence goes on along the minus strand of JAGSMS010000006.1, from coordinate 11,049,875 downwards.
TCACATCTGATATTAACAAATTTACTAGAAATTACTACTAATTATTATAAAATTACTACTAAGCATACTTCCACCAACTGTATAACTGATAAGTTCAGTAAGAAAATGCGCAAATTCGTCGCTGCATTGGAATATGTTTTTAAGCTGCTGAACGAAAAGAACATTAACATCAATGACGAATACATCAACCATCTTCAATTTGCCTACGAAATAGTTCTTGTGGCAACATTCCTGGAGCTTACCGCTATTCTGCATGGTATTAATAGTATCTGATAGTAATAGGTTGATTTTAAGATTAATATAGACAAGATGAATACCAGTTGTTGAGTGTAACAAGCAATAGCCTGTCATAGTACAGCTGTAGGGCAAAGGCCTCATCTTATATTTTTGTGGGTTTTGGAGCCGGAAAAGGTAAGCCACTCTTATCTAGTGCGGGTCGGTGAACGTCACATTCCTGCGAACATATTTATTGTTATGCATTTTTAGAGGGGTCGGCAACTGCCATCAAAAATTTAGGCCTCTCGCTCACAATAAAATTAAAACGAGCGCCGTGATCCCTCAGCTTCTATGGCTATGCATTGAAATAGTCATAAGTAATCTAATGTAAAATGAGTGATATAAGAATACAGACTAGAGTTGGAAGCATTGGTGCGAGGTCATCGGCACTGCTCTTACCAAGCCGCCCAGCGCGGTGTGTGGGTAAATGTTCTAGTCATCGAATAGCGAGTTTATTTGGTGCTTTCGTGGTAAAGCCTATGTCCACCGTTGAACTTTTATAGGCCGATAAAGTAACTAAAAGATAAAGACATGTTGCAATTCGCATCATCGTAGAAGGGTTAACATAACTTATTATTATTCACTTTTTAAATGAGTTTAGTATTGCTTTAATTACACTACGCGTACTTGCTTTTTCTGGGCCACATGACAAAATCCGTATACAAGGAGCATTTGGCAAAGTGCTACAGCGTCGCTCCCGACTCCCTGCAGTCGCGCCATTTTGTCCGTCACTAAACAGCATTTTGCACTTCGTGATCTGGCCACGCTCGGCTTCGCAATGTGGTCGATGTAAAATGGAAAAGCGTTAAAGCGTCATGGTTTATTTACTCTAAGAAAAATTCTCTAAGCTTCATCTAAGTTTATAGTAAATTAGAGATGCGTGTGTAGCTAATCCATTTTTGATTTCGAACCGACAATTCACTTCCAAGGCGAGATACCTAACGGTTTTTTTTTCTATGGGAAAGGCGACGGTAAGAGATTACCGTCGCCCACATACATCTGCGACACCAGAAGAGCTGCAGGTGCGTTGCCGGCCTTTAAGGATATTTGGGAGATGGGAGGGAGGATGGGGAGGGGGATGGGGAGGGGGATGAGGAGGGGGAGTGGGCCGCCGGTTACCTCACTCACCAAACGAAACGCAGAAGCACAAGACTGTCTCTACTCCTTGCCTGTATACTGCGAGGCCGTGGTACCAATCCGGTCGAGCTGGCCCATTCGAGCAACAGCAAAAGCCGCCGCTTCGCTCTACCACGTTAACCACGCTTTTCTCATCTTTGTATACAACTTGTCGTTTCACGCTGAATATTTTTGTAAGGGTACTTACAACTTATTTAATTTAATATTTTTTTTATTAGTTTTTGTTCTAAGCCTATATACATTATCTAAGTATTTAAAAGTATTACGACTTCATGTGAAATCTGGCCACACGCACTGAAGCAATGCACACACGTATTGGATGAAGTTAGATCTGTTAGCTGTTTTTGGTTTTTACTGCTTCATCAGTTTTTCGTCTAAAATATTGAGAAGAGGCCTGTGCCAAGCATTATTAACTTATTAATTAATTAAGAAGACTGCATATTGATTTCCTAAATTTGTAAAATCTTTAGTGACTTTATTTTACTATTACCAAAAATTTCGTCATCTTTTTTGGTCTGTGTTAAATTTTTTCGTCAATGTGGTTTTCGTATACGGTTGGGTTATTAAAGCTTATCCAATTATTCTCCTATTGTCAGTCCCGAGTTATCTCGTTTAATATACAACGATAAAAAAAAAATGTATTCTGTCTCGACTCAGTAATAAATCATCATTCGTTATGTTTGTAAATATAATGAGAAAGTTGAGTAATTGGTATTATTATTTATATAATTTGACTTAGTTAATAGAAACTTACGCTTCGCATTCTCAATTACGTATCTAAAATGTAATGGTTTTTAGATCAAATTGGAAAGGACAGCGTCGAAGCATTTACAGCGAATTGATATAAATCGCCGGGGCTCTATCTATCTTCTTTAAGTCAACCGGGTGTACGTGGGTAATGGCCGAATGACATATATCTTTACCCGGTACTAAATAACAAATATTTGATTTCAATTACATTTCAGTGTTACATGTATACATGATTTTATTGAAACAATTACAAAAATAATTTAGGGTTTATTGAAAGCGGTTTGATGTTTTAGTTATTGTAAATATTTTTTTTTTATATAATTATATAATAACGTTCATTATGTTAACCTAAATTAAAAGTCGAATTATTCAATAGCGGTCTAAACGTCTAAATATTTTCCTTTGACTTTATTGTTCTGGTTAATTAAGCGAATGAATTGAGAATGATTCCAATCAAGCAGGTTAATAATTTCATTTCGATAACCAATCTAATGCACCCGGGCACCGCAAAGGACCCGGACTGGGTCCGTATCTAAAGAAATAAAGCACATAAAATAAGCTGTAAGATGCATAAAGAGTATAAACTGGGCATTAAGCGAACCCAATTATTGATTTTAATAGTATTCATGTCATTCCTTTCTTGATAGCCGATATAATTTAAGGAGTAATAATAATATTAAAAAACGTCTATGCATACGTACCACTGCAATGCTGAAATCTGCACGATGTGTTAGCCGAGATTTAAATATGAATATTTTTTTCTTGTATGTGTCTTATTTGCAATGTTATAAATATCACATGTAATCGTAAACAATTACATGTATACCATTTGTCTAAAGTTTTTGCTTCGAATGACATCGAAATACAGTTCGTAAATTAATAAAAACTGTACCAGTAGAGCTAAAACCTTTAACAAAACGAATTAACACAGAACGTTCTTAAATCATCGCGATAAATTTAAAACGGTAAATGAAAACAAAAGTGAATCATCAACTTACTTTTAAAAAATACGTAAATTTCAATAACTTCTCTTTTTTTCTTTTAAGATAAAGCGTAACCCACAGCAGTAATTTTTCCTGTGTCGCAGAGATAATTTACTTTTATAAATTGCACAATGTTCCCAGACACGGAACAATTATTTATATTTCATAAAAATACACACGACCTGCACCGCCGCAGCGATACTCTTAGCCACCACCGAACCGTTAAACTATTACGATTGGTAACCCCGTAATAGATTACGGACTGAAGATATATCTGAGGAGAAGGATCTGGTAAACTGCTCGCCGGGTTTGACTTAAACGTCATCTACCGATGGTGCAAATTATTCTTTAGTGTAAGGATAGTTATGTGAACGCTTACTTTTAAAAAAAAAACAATATTTACGTGAACACTACTATTTATTTATATTTATAATGTGTACACACTGCACTACCAGTTTTGTGGACCACAACTCACTTGTACGAAGTCTTCACACTGAAAGTCAACTACCAGGCAGAAACCGGATCCATAGTTGGGCAGCGATTCAACAGACTGAAGAATATCGATTTTAATACCGAGTTTAAATAGTAACTATTGCTTATTCCGAACTTTATATTTGGAGATGCCTGCAATAAGATTCTTGTAAAATTTTGTATCAATCAGGGCTGTAACAGTACGTTTTAGCGCAAACACAGAAAACACATATTCGTTTTCCTTCACCTTTCTTATATTTCATGTAACACTTATTCGATAAGAGATTCCTTATTCGATAAGGATAAGAAAGAAGAGAGGTTCGATACAATGTACATTACACTATACAATCAGATGTTAGAACGAATTGTAACGGCTACCCGACAGATGGCGAATAATCAAACCTCAGTGCGTGATGTCTGGTACTGCGATCCCCGATCCGTTTGCTGAGCGTGGCGATTTTCAGGCACTCACTCATCTTCACGTTTCTAAATATGACGTAACACTTTTCCGATAAGATGTTAGGTAGGGACGTAACACAATGCAACCAAATCCAAAAAACAATAATTTATGTTTTGGCTTCTGTTGAAATTATTTCCCGGACCCATAGCTCAATAGTTAAATCAAAATGAAAATGTTCATTCTTCGACATAGGAACATAGATTTCACTTGACGAAAGTCATTATTTTTGACCTGACCTCTTTTTTTTTAATGATACTGTATTTTATTATATTATTAGGTAGGTATGCTAACCCCGTCGAACACGCGGTTATCAATTTATTATCAATCGTATCAGACCAATTCCAATAGCCTTTGGTATTATGAATATTAATGTGATAATATTAAAAAGTTTGATTATCAAAAAGGATTAAACCGCTCCTCGCTTTACTACAAAAATTTAATATCAAAGTAAACTAGTATTTGATCGTACTTACCATAAACTCGATGCTCTGAACTTTAGTTAAACAAACTACTTTACCGGATTATCTAGGTGGCGTCAAACTTTTCCTTTCCGTGCTTTTACAGATAAGAAAGGTCTGCTCGGATTCCATTACATATTTAGTTTAGTAAATCCTGTGTTACAATTTACTTTCGTATATGTAGTAAATCGATTTTTTTTTAATGATACTGTATTTGAGAAGGAGGGCTTTGCCCAGCTGTGAGCACTTACAGGCTGCTACTTTACTTTATTTTACTAAATATGTAACATGTAATTTTTAATCGATACTTACATAGGCTACTAGTTTTATTGTTAACTAACAATAATTATAGGCTTTTTAGCTCGAAATAAAATGTATTATTAAAAAGGCCTTCATCTTTTTAAATATTTATTTCACATAGTTAGGTTTCTAATAATAATAATTATTATTAGGAAATAACAAGATTTATTGAATTAAAATTACACTAAAAATACTCACCTTAGACGCTTCTGCGTTTTCGTTGCTGTAGTAATGGAATAATGAATGTCATTGCTGCTGACTTCACTTTTGTTATATTGGATAAATATAGTTAATTAAATATGTAACATGTAATTTTTAATCGATACTTACATAGGCTACTAGTTTTATTGTTAACTAACAATAATTATAGGCTTTTTAGCTCGAAATAAAATGTATTATTAAAAAGGCCTTCATCTTTTTAAATATTTATTTCACATAGTTAGGTTTCTAATAATAATAATTATTATTATTAGGAAATAACAAGATTTATTGAATTAAAATTACACTAAAAATACTCACCTTAGACGCTTCTGCGTTTTCGTTGCTGTAGTAATGGAATAATGAATGTCATTGCTGCTGACTTCACTTTTGTTATATTGATAAATATAGTTAATTAAATATGTAACATGTAATTTTTAATCGATACTTACATAGGCTACTAGTTTTATTGTTAACTAACAATAATTATAGGCTTTTTAGCTCGAAATAAAATGTATTATTAAAAAGGCCTTCATCTTTTTAAATATTTATTTCACATAGTTAGGTTTCTAATAATAATTATTATTATTAGGGAAATAACAAGATTTATTGAATTAAAATTACACTAAAAAATACTCACCTTAGACGCTTCTGCGTTTTCGTTGCTGTAGTAATGGAATAATGAATGTCATTGCTGCTGACTTCACTTTTTTGTTATATTGGATAAATATAGTTAATTAAATATGTAACCGTGAGAGAGCCGTGATAGCCTAGTGGTCAGGGCGCTCACTTTAGTTTCATTGAGCGTTCAATCCCCGGTGCCAGCACCACTAAAATTGTTAATAGCTGTAGCTGTTAGTAGCTTTAAGTGCTGTATTTACCACGTGCTCAGCAGCGAAGGAAAATATCGTGAGGAAACCTGCATGTCTGAGAAATAATAAAAATATTATTTCGAGGATATGTGAAGCCTGCTAACCCGCACTGGAGCAGCGTGGCGGGCCCTTCCCGGCTCTTAAACCAGAGGGTTTATCAAATACGAGTATCATCTCTGATACTCGTATTTGAGAAGGAGGGCTTTGCCCAGCTGTGAGCACTTACAGGCTGCTACTTTACTTTATTTTACTAAATATGTAACATGTAATTTTTAATCGATACTTACATAGGCTACTAGTTTTATTGTTAACTAACAATAATTATAGGCTTTTTAGCTCGAAATAAAAATGTATTATTAAAAAAGGCCTTCATCTTTTTAAATATTTATTTCACATAGTTAGGTTTCTAATAATACTACCATAAATATATGTACTTTCTGATTTTCTACTACAAATACACATATTAAGTTGTTACTGGCTATCTGTTCGTAACGTATGATTAAATTTTAAATTGCTCAGCCCACACAGGCCGTAGTCAGTCGCCTATCGCATCGTGATGCGCTTCGGGCTTTAGTAATCTACTATTTTCCGTAAAAATATGCTCAACCAGTTTGCTCCAGTTATAGGGAGAAAAATAAGCGACTTTGACAAAGACCAATTATGGCTGAACGTTTTTAAAATATTATCAATAAAGTAGCTTTCAATTAAGTACAAAGAAGAAACGTGTAGTAAGTTTCTTCTTTGTAGTAAATATGAGGATTATAATTGCAAAAAGAAAAGCTTACAAGATGCACCTTGATTGGAACCGGGTTGCAACCTGCTACCTTTGCACTTGGACAAACACCTAGACCTGGAACGATTATTTGTAGTCTATTCAAATACACAGGGTATGAAAACATCATGAGAATATCTGCTTGTCAGAAAAATAATAGAAGAAACATTTCGAGGACATGTGATGCAGCATTGAAGCAGCGTTGCGTTATAATTCATCTCGGCTCCGAAACCCTCTTGGAAAATGATCCTCCATCTTGCCCTACAGTGACTTTTAGACTATTACTTTTGCGCAAAAAAAAACACACGGTGTTCGGTTTTTCTCATATTGCATATTTTGTATACTGATCTAACACCAATTGCGAAACTTTCAATTGCACATATATTCTTTTTTAGTTATTGCAAGGCAATAATGAAGAACCGTCGAAGCATGCTAATAAATTACTTGTACGTTAAACTAGCTGCAATCATTTTAATATGCTACATAACTCGACTATCGACATTGCTGTGTTAAATTATAAATATGCACGAGACTGAAGCTAATAGTAACGATTGAAATTTTAATATTTGGACTCAAACGCTGTAAACGCACCGAAGTGGACAACGTAGTTATTAAATTGCAATAACAAATCAACAACGATAGGAATCCAATCACAGTGTGATTATACTCGATAATTATGCAAATTAGAACTCCGATTGCATGTAGAACCAATTTCGCACATTTACACAGATACCAACTTCGATTCAATTTGTCCTTCCCGATCGTCCATTAAATTTGGACAATTTCTAATGGTAGACACGTAAGAATACATGGGAGACGCGAGTTTCATTATTAACTTTATAATATCAATGAGTGATACTTTACTTTGTACTTCATTTAAAAATAGTCGAACTTATTTATTTTTCGCTGCATTATTGATACGGCGCGAATTAGTAAACTCCATTATTAAAATCGACTTTTGTTCTTCTTCTTACTCCAAAAACTCTCGAGTGTAAAGTTCGCAACTACCACTCACACATACGCAGCATGTGCTGTCCAAGCGAATACCTCCGCCGACCACTGTCACCAGCGCGCCGGACTATAACATTGTGGTATATTTGTTTACATGGGAGTCCCTTGCGCCAAAGTTGTAAAAAGACCGCCTGGCAAATAGCGTATCTCTAATCCGTGTGGGTTTAAGTCAATCCGGCACTCATTGCTAATCCCGTCATAACCGGTCACTGCCTTCAGTAGCAGGTAGGCATTAACACCTTTCTCCAGCGTGATACAAAAATAATTTGTGCTTGTCCTTCAGTCCCTTCCGACGCCTAACAGCGCGTCGCGTAAACAACACACTACACAGTATACACCCGTATACCACGGCGGTTCTCACCGCCCAGAGAGATCAACACTACTCGACCGCCCGAGACGAGGTCCAAACATCTTAAACGGTCCATAGTAAGCTTATTGGATAAAGATGAGCAGTGGTACACCTAGAAAAGCCGTAATGGTATCATAATATGAGAGCCTTAAGAGCGTTTTCCTTGCAAAGAACGAATAGTCTGCTATAATAAGCTCTTTGAAATATTTTTTAAAAGGGAAACGCGACAAATGAGCAAACGGCTCACCTGATGGTAAGTGATCACCGTCGCCCACGTACATCTGCAATTCACCTGCAGCACCTCTGGAGTTGCCAGGTGCTGCAGGTGCATTGCCGGCCTTTGAAGATATTTGGGAGATAGGAGGAAGGATGATGAGGGTGATGGGGAGGGGGAGTGGGCCTCCGGTTACCTCACTCATCGAACGAAACGCAGAAGCACAAGTTTTCTTCTACTTCACGCCGGTATTCTGTGAGGCTGTGGTACCAACCCAGTCGAGCCGGGCCATTCGAGTAGCAGCAAAACCCGCCAATTGGCTCTACCACAAAAAAAAATAACCGTGACATTTAAAATAATATAAATATATTTCTACAGGGAATTTTTTTTCTGTATTTGTGATTGTAAATTATAAAAATGCTTGTGGATACAGTTCAGTTACTATACTATTCTAGGGAAACGGTATTATCAAATTACATTTTTTTTATTAAAATACTACAAAGAATAATGTTTGATATCGATATGGATTAAAGTACAAATTTAGATTCCTGTAATAGAGTAAAGCAGTTAATAAGACCCAATAAGAAAGTTATATCTTGTGTCAAGTACAATAAGTCAATTTAGATTTTATTGGCTTCTAAGATGGTTGACTTTCAAATGAAAGGGTTTTCGCATTATAAAGAACTGCAATACCACCACCCACGTGCAACAGTCGGCAGTCACGGACTATTTGTCAGTTGTCACCGTCCACTGGCACGCGTCTCTGAGTAATTGATGTTATAAATCGACTCACGCTAAATGTAATAAAGGCTTTATCGTGGCGTTGAAATTGTAAAATGCTTTATTCAAAAAGAGATTTTTTTAAATTTTGTTACAAGTTACTTATTACAATGTCAAATTATAAACACATAGTTCCAGGGCTAGCAGCCGTGGCAGTTCAGGACCGGGCGACCGATGTTCGTTTTATATTTCGCAATTGACCTGAATTTGATTCCTGGTGTCGGTCGGTGTATATATATACTTAATTTTGCATTTTGAATTTGTCATGTATGTTGGAACAGTGCAATTTAAAGTTCTGTGCTTACCATTTTCGATTTTGTTCGGTTTTGTTATATACCATATCTAACACCAGAAGGGATGAAGATATATATATAGCTATAAAATAAGGATTCAGTCCTTACTTTATAGCGATTCTAGATTTACTATTTGTGCAAGTTTCATCCATACAGCCACATTTACCAACAGATAGACGGATTTGTTAAATGTTAAATGTTAAATATTTGAAATGTAAAGATTAAATTAAAATTTGCTTTATTTGTATGATTGATATGCGAACAAAATTGACAAAGAAGACAAATCTAATATGATAATGTTATATGACTACATTATCCGACAGAAATATTTTTGTAATAACTTTGGAGAAAAGATTTCTTTTCCCCTTCAATCCTAAACTACAATATCAATGAATATGATAATTTCAAACAAACACGTGAATCACACGAATCGTTATCAATATACATCAGTAATTCTATACGCAACAAACTCATTATCACTAGCCTTACACATGGTTATCATCATAACGTGATACAGGAATCCAATAGCAGTCTAGACGAAGTCTTGGCTGAACCGGATTAATTTCGACATTGAAGCGAGCACTCGGCGATAGATGACGAAGCTCACAAAGGCACGTGAAATTAGTATGTGTTGTTCATTAATATACTTATGTATAACGCGTAGGTGAGGTTAAATTAGTTCCAAAGATTAAAGCAACGTTTAGGTGAAGCCACGAAACTCATACCATAAAATTTCTAGAGAAACGGATAAACTTTATATATTTTTTAATGTAAACCACGTTTTAGAAGCATATATTTAAAATAACTGCAATGAACACTAACAGAAATAAACCTAGATATAAGTCTAATTCTAAAGCAAAGTAAAGTTTTTTTTTTAAAAAAAGCAAATATATACATATATATATATATATTAAGTATGAATACAGATGTATACTATACAAAGAGGCCATAATCAAACTGCAATCAAATTATATTTGCGTTCATTAGCTCCGTCGTTCTGCAAATGGATTTTTAAAAATCATTAATTATATAATGTGCAAATCTACAAAGAGCGGCAAAACCACAAAGTACGCACGTAATCGAAAATTAATAAGTTTAATAACAGCGCGACCTTTAATTTGCAATACTGAACAATACTCAATTCGATATTCAACAAAAATATGATAAAATTACAGGTGAAATCAAAAAAATCAAACAAATCTGGTTTGAAAAGATAACTGACATTTTTTTTTTCTTACAATTAATATCACAGTATCGTTGATAAACTACATGTCGATTCTAACATGTTTTTATATTAAAACCAATTCTAGTTTAATCTTTAGTTAGTTTATATAATCTTTAGTTTATTCAGTTGATTCTTTAGAAGTATTAAAATGAAAAGCATATTAAATCTAAAGAAATGTGCGTTTCAGGGATTCGTTTTAGTAGAAACCATTAAATCATTCGTAAGGAAATCTTCATGCACCGAAATGCCAGACTGACTTGCAAAAGTATTGGTGAGCGTCACAAAGCCAATGGACAGGAATTTTGAATCGGTAGCGTATGAAAATACTTTTATACAAACAAAACACTTCTTTTTAAGTAAAAACTCTGCTTTTTAACAGGTCTAATCATCACCTTAAAGTAAACATCAATTAATATTATTATAACATCCAACGATTTTTATCAAACGATGGAACCCGTGTTTGCAGCTTTCCAACCTATTATGAAAGATAAAAATACAATTTAATGAATGTTTTGAAATACTGTGTTCAACAGTAATGCATTTTACAATCAGAGATTGAGTATTTCTGATAACCAATTAGCGTACCCAAAACTGTTTTGCCCAAAATTTTAAATTTGAACACTAATTCGGAAAACCAAAGTTAAAGCAAGTCCCAAAAGAGTGTTAACAATATTTGAACAAAAATACCGAAAACTATGTAGTTTATGCTACACTGAATTCCGATAATATAATCTATGATATCAATGCTGCATGAATAATCCAATTAAGCGTTAATTTCCTAATCTATGCTTGTGAGATCGTTTCACCTGTGTGGATCGGGGAATGCTCGCAATATGGCTTTAAGACATTATTGTTAAATTATAATATGTAAAATCAACAGTAAATGTGGATAACGATAACAATTTTTTTTTCTGTCCGAATGTGTAACTTTTTTGATTTGGTGACCTAGCACAGAGACGAGACCATAAACTAAATATCGTAGTACGACGAGATTAACGGAGTAAGGTTCCTGGTGCCAGCTTCTCTAAAATGTTTATTAAGTTAAACCTGTAACTTCGACCGCGTTTTTCAAACTATCGCGCAGAAAACTTAAATATTTGTAGGAAAAAGAAGCGGGGTCTTTGGGCACGCAGACACTTTTATATGTACGAATGATTTAAGTGCTGATTAACCACGCCGTTTCAGTTTAAAAGTTATACGTGTTTGATACAGACATAATCATTTGATACAGACGTAAAAAAATTTAAAACTGATCTGATAATCGTCTATAATATTCTTGATTATTTAGACTCCGACGTACAATTTAAACAAATATAAGAGGTGGAAGGGGGAATAAATAATCTTTTTGCCTCAAAAGTAAACCTCACCTACAGGCGGTGCCGAAGGGTTAGAATACATTCGAATTTCGACTGACGTAGAATATGCCGGACATAAATCTCACAGACTAGTAATGGGGACTAGTACCATCTCTAGTGAGAGAGTACCGGCACTCCGCTCTTTAACCCGGCTGCATTTTTTTTTGTTTACATGGGGAAATGGCTAACACATACCAGCCGTACCAGTTATGTCGGCCTTGCACCGATTACAACCCCACGGTGTTCAACCTTTGCCGTGTCTCGGGCACGGGAACGCTTCCGCACACATCCGCAAACCCACCGGCGCTGGCCTCTGGTGTATGTTCCTCTGATGTAGGTTCCTCTTGGTTTACCGTGTGTGCCTACGTGTGTGTAGGCCATGAATGGTTGCAAACAACTTCAATCGAAGAAGTTCACAGATGCGTTGTCACTCCCTGAGCATAAGATGGTATACTTGCAATTATACTGGCTTTCAATCCGAAACATAACACAACCACCTTGTAAGTTTGATTAAAAAATACATTTGTAAATTTGTTGGGCTAACAAATGTACTAACTCGCTCACAGCAATTCACTTAGTGGTCAGCGTACCTTTCATCAGATTCGAAAGTCTTGGGTTCGAATCATTCCGAAATCAATATTTGTACAACATACAAATTATAGATTTTCGGGTTTGAATGCATTGTGCTGTCCAATGTCTCGGAACATTCCTATAATCTTATCGCATAAGTGTTACATCGGATACAGGAAAGTACAGTCGAGCGACTGTTTGCAGTAAATGGTTGCATGTACATTAGTTCTCTAATAAATCCTTCGGAGTTAACCACCACTGTAAGTATTTGAATGTTGTCATCATGGCCAAGATGGCCAAGGTGTAAAATTTATTGCTAATGCTTTTTAATATTAATTTGCTTATAAATAATTGTCATAAAAATGGTTTACAAAAATCAAAAAAAAAAAATTAGAATACAAATTCTTCATTGTTCTTAAGTATGGACTATACAAATTAAAAGTCGATGCCTTACATTATCTAAATTAAATTCATTTACTAGATTTCGAATAAGCCTCGTGTGATTATGGCCCTACACAACTAGAGAATTATTATTTAAATCACATAAAAAGTAATAGCGTGTAATAAAAATTGTCTGTTCAACGATTTGTTCATTAAAATAGAGGTTACTTTAAGGTGAACGATAAGCCTTTATCCCTTCACACGTCACATCGGCTAAGTCACAGAAGTTGGAAATTCCAGTTTACTCGCGCTTACAATTCAAATGAACTCTTATCTTTGTTCGGAGCCACTCATCAAGGAGAAAATATTTACCAAACAGAAATTACGGGCACCTTAGTAGACATTCGTTGAGATAACACTCAAGATTAACTATAATTAACTGGCACTACATAGAGGGTGATTAAATTAGGAACTATTTAAATGAAATGCGTGTGAAGGAAAATTATAATATAAATAAAAACAATTGTAATTTAAGTAATTGTTTTTGACGTATTTGATAAGGTAATTTGTCATTCGAAAATAACATGAGTCTAGTTTGAAAATATAACTTTGTATGTACCATGTTAAAGACAAAACTGGTCGGTAACTTACATAAATAAAAAAAAATATGAAACGTAAGTGTGAATTTTAACAAAATAGTGTGTGATAATTGTAAACGGGCCAAAAGTTAAAACCAAATACTCGTAATTCTCTGTTTTTTATATATCAAGTGTTCTGTTACACACGATATCGTTCACGTGATCTTCAGTTTAATGCGAGAATATAGCACTCATACACCGAAAACACAAAAACTGCCGCTAAATTAAGTAAAATACACTTAATTGTTGTAACGACTCGCGCACCAGCTGTTGTACGTTGATGGTAATATGTCAGAAATTTTTACACAAGTGCCAATAAAAACTATGCAAATCTTTAACTATATCGGCTGCATGGTGCACAAACGCATAGAATCCAACGAAAAAGCATAGATTTTTATGCATAGCATTATCATTATTCTTCATCAACCTATTTAATTTTAATGCAGAATCACTGGCTTACAGAAGCCGGCATGCATTTCTTGTAAAGTTAGCCCATATTCACCAGTTGGAGAAAGATATGTTACATGCCTCCTTACCCGCAATTTCCTCTACACCTCAACTATATCTAAATTGATTGGATATATTTGTATATTCCTTTTGCGTTATTATTCTGTCCATTCCATGCTAGGCACTTGAGGAAATAATTTGCTAATGTCTGCAACCAATGCTTTGTAATTATGCATACTAAGCTACTAGCTACTGATCTATTAAAGACAATAATGCACTGAAAACCATCAGCTGGGCAATCCGACGCAGAGCTACGAAAACTTTTAAAATATTCAGCCAATCTTTCTGTCTTTTTACACGCTTTTCATTAGCTTGACCTGTACGTATATTTTGTATCCGAATAATTTGAAATTTTGCACAAGAATTAAAAACCAATGTCAATACAATAACATGATACCATGGAGGTGATCTGATGATGGAGCTGGATAGTGGGATACGGAACCCCTGAATCACCCCTAGTAAACCCATCGAGATTGGGCTCATTAGATTTGTTTTAAGGAATCATATTCATTACACCTGATGATTAGAACCCGATGAAAGAGGAAAAAGAAAAGCGTCTACATTAGTTTTTTAAAGTATATTTGATATTCCAGGAACATAGTGAAAGTCGATGCTTCATTAATTTGGGGGTAACGATTTTTTAATTCAATAATATTTATTTATATTGTATGTATGTATGCACCAATCATTTGTATTGTGTTGTGTTGTGTAGTGTTTTGTTGTTGCACAAGTATTGACTCCGCCTGGGATTCGAACCCTGGACCAGGGACGGCAGTAAATTTTTTTTAGTTTCTTTCAGTTTACCATTAAGCCTCCACCAGTCACGGTATGCGTTTGTTCAAAATGTAATCTTAGGGTTACATTGTTAATGGAGTATAAGCCAGGATACAAAGTAGAATAATTGTCTTAATGTAAGGACAAATTATGGGAGTGTTCAACTTAATGAAAGGTATTCTTCATTATAGCGTAAATAAGTGCTCATGAATCTTCGTGTAAGTTGGCAAATAATTTATGACATCAACAAAGTAGTGGTTAAAATAAACGTAATAAATTACTTTGTACTTTCGAGTTAAATTGTCATATGGTATTTATAAAACACCAGCTTTCACCAGCGGTTTTCCTACAACAAAGTTAAGATTAGCTTATGGTCATACCTTGAAGGCCGGAAAAGGCTTCAATAAATCTTCATACATAATTTTACTAAATTGGTTCAGCGGCACGATTGAAAGACAAACATCCAAACAAACAACACAAACAAAAGGATTTTTTACTTTAAGAGGCTTAGGCTCTACAATTGGCTATAGAACAGGTTTGACGATCTGGTTTCTTTGCCACTCTTTCCTCAGTCTTGGCCTAGTAAGTCTTGAGTCCTGGTTTCTAAACTCAGCTGGAGTTATTATTTGAGCAACTTACAAATTATTGATTTTCGGTCGGTTTGTCCTGTGTATCTGATACTGCATTTGAAGTTATTAGCAAGAGCGTTAATTTTTGATCATGAACTGCCAAGCGAACTACACCTGATGGTACTGAAGCCCAAGGGCACTTGCGAACAAATTCAATCGAAGGAGGCTATACATGCGTTGTCACCCTTGTCGTCTAACGTGGATTATCTCGCAGCCTGTGCTAGCCTAATTATATTGGATCAGTATAACTTTCACAATCGAAACTCAACATTGGTTTCATTGACGGCAGAAATAGTTAAGATAGTGGTACCATACCATTGCTAGACTGGAAAGAGAGAACAAGCGTTAGTGCGTATACTTGCAGCACTGTAATATGTCTATGTTTACAACTTCCAATATTTTTCAGAATTTGTGGCATGGTCGTAATCGGTTAGGAGGACTTCATCATCATAATCTGACTGCTATTTTCTGGTTGCATAGATATTGCGCCTTCGGAGACATCTTCTGGTAGTGCACAGGAGACTCCTGGTAAACAATGCTGGAGTACACCATCATTACTTTTTTCTTTTAGGCTTAAATCTGAAAACCTCATAGTAAGTTATGTTGCCATCCAACATGTTCTATCTCTCCTCTGGGAGTTTTAGCTGTTCACGTTTATATCTCTAATTAGAAAGTGAATTGCTGAAGCCCGTAGGCTACTGCAGAAGGTCAAATGGACATTAATAATCTCTAGGGGTGGGCCCCTATGAGTGGGATTATTATTCAATGTAGTTAATTATCATTGTTAATAAATTCTTTATTGCTTCAAACACTTGAGCAACTCCTTGTTATTAATGTTAAACAATGTTCAATATATATGTTTTTATGTAACCAATATTTTACATACATTCGAAATTGAAGAATGAAAGATGTCATATAACTTACTTCAATTTAAGCAAATTAGTTTTGAAGCCAGTGAGTCCCGAAGATCACAGAGCGAATCTGTGCTCGCTTACAGGCGACTCTTTTAACAAAAGCCAATTCCCGAGAACAAACTAACGAAGCCAGTTAGCATAACAATATTCGTGTCTCGGTCGTGTTGTTGGCACACGAATATGTACACCGGATTGTTCTTAAATAACTTCGTGGCTTTTATGTAAATAGCCCTTTCCTGCCGCGGGGCGCGCGCTGATATTAAAAACCTTTGTTGCGAATTTGCGGACCTTGGACAATCTTGCTTCGTACATGAAAGTTTTTGTGATTACACTGATATGCCTGTATTCTTAAATTTTTTTCAACAAATTGGATCCAAAATTTAGGTCACCTTTGTAGTTTTTCCCATTTGTTAGTAAAGCAACAAATACACACTGACCTCCTAATGATAGTCCATGATGGTCACTTCTTTGGGCTAAGTACTCTTCATTATCTGTACTTTGATCACTTATGGTGAGCCATACGAAACACAGCAGTATTATTCTGTAACTTTACGCAGAAATTCTTTCGTAAAAGCCTATTCTATACTGGCATACTACACACCTTCACACTCTCACACATACACATAAAGTATGTAAATGTGAACACATTCTATTATAAAATGAAACAGGGATCGGTAACATCATCGCTGCATAGTTTTGTATTTTAGAGCCTCTCTACGTTAATCCAATGACTCGAAGAGACAATATTGACAAAATACTTGCTCAGTGTGCAGTTAAATGCAAAATAAGACAGAACCGACAAGCGATTCTAACTTGTGTGGGCTGCAAAAGAAACTAAACAGACAGCCAGGTCTAAGCAAGATATTGGAATTACTCGGTTTGCTGTCCATTAAAGGTGCATTAGTTGGGTTTTGTTAATTGCAAGCAAAATCTATCCAGTCGTAATGATTTATAGCAAACCATAAAATTGCTCAACAGGAAAACTTTGTTTACGTATGGCCATTATCAGCTGCTCTTTTGTTAGAGGAGGAGAAAGAGTGATTTAAGGCAATTTGTTTACAGATGCTAATTTTAAAATTAACTTCGAGAAGTACAACAAACGTGCTTGGCGCTCGGACCACCGTAGTAGAGTTAGTTAATGCCGGCGGTGTATGCGTGCTTTATTCACACGAGTTATTTATAGTCGAGATATATAACGTTGTGATCAAATTCGGATTCAGTTTTACTTTCCTGTAAATTCCCTTTTGAACCACGCTGACTTATATGTTAGGTCGTGTTTAAAATAATGGTGTAGTTTTTGTAATATTTTTTGCCGTCTGATCCGTTGTAAGAATCCTTCGCCTACTTTCTTGTTGTGGATATTGTAAAAGGCGACTAAGGTAAATGCCTCACAAATCATATAGTAATCGCTTGAGGGATGCGGATGCCCGTTTTACTACACTGAGCCAAATGAAAATCCACAACCTCTGCCTGCATCTGTAGGAGAAGGTGTATTTTTGTTATTTAATGGTGATTATCTTTTAGTTCCAGTCTCTTTTACTTCTATTACGTGCTGTAAGGTTTAAAATGTTTAGAAAAGATTAAAGAGCAGAAAATAATTTTAAATTTCAGTTTTATTATGCCCAATTTGAGATTTGTATTTAAATGTCCGGAAGAAGGCGTTAATATCTCATATTACATCTAAATTGAAATTATTTCATTTTTTGTTTGTTAGTATGGTTATACCATACCTACTTTTATAAACATCATTTTAAACTATGCGTGTTGTGAAGTTTTTCTTGAAAACTGTTGGAAATTATTTACTTGAAATGTTAATGCAAACAAAAATATCAAATTAGTAAACATGAACCTATTCATATTTAAATTAAAACGCTACTCCGTCTCGATTACTCATGAAGAGCTCATACGTCGCACATAGATACTCACCGCGTCTAATGTCATACTAAAGACAGCTATTAAGTTATATTTCCAGTCGCAGACGACATTTCTGAGTGTTCCTAGTCTTAACTTTCCATACTATTTACTTGAGGATATTGCAGGGTACACCTCCATAGCCGGACCGGCTCATAGAACATCAACTCTCAGTATACGGAAGCTCAATTTAATTATAGCCAACCGTTATAACGACAACGCACTGTAGTTCATCGTCTCTAGTATTAATCATTGACTCGGCTGATTTATGTGATAATTCCATGGGATGCGATCTATTCTCTTGTTATTAAGATATTTCTTGCGAGACATTCCCACTTGCGTATATTTCCACTTTAAACAAGCGAATGAGGGATGTAACAAAAAATCAAGTTTAACACTGATCGATATTTATGTGTACTTATCTTTATTGCTAGGCCATTTTCAAAATTAAATTAAAAAAAATTGTAATCTATCAAATGTCATACGTGGTTGGGCTGGCTCAACGATGACGACCGACTGTTGCTGGAAAATTCACCGCAAGCCCATAAAGCTTTACGAAACGAAGAGATTAAATAGTTCATTATTGTATATTTTTAATAAATCCGTGTAGCCTTCCGAAACTACTCGAATCTTGCGTGCCTGTTCATCCAATATTCGCTCATTCCAATATATTCAATGACGGGCGTTTGGTATGTCGGACTTGTGGACTCAAATACTTACACATATACATACAGACTAACACAGAAATCTCTAATAAAATTAATATAAATAAAAAAATATATATGTCTTCTTGTTCTTGATCAGCCTATTTAAGATCACTGCTGAATAAAAACCTTTCGTAGAAACTCGCCATCTATCCGGAAAACATTTTTCTTAAGATTTTCTCATATGTTGTTTGGCAGAAGAGTTGATGATGGCAGTACCAGTTCATTCGCAATCGTGATGTTTCTCCCTGTCACTATTAAAGTTTCAGCCATCAGTTGGTATCCCGAGGTTCTTTTCGCCGTACTACATACATGTGAGGGCGGCATTGGTCTTATTTTTCTTACGCTAATACCACACGGAAGAAGTGGCTTCCAATGCATTGCCTAATTTTTATGTAAATAATAAATTACAAAGATTGAAGTGTTTGGAATATAGTTTTCTACTAAATATATTTTTCGAAGACGTTTTTTAATTAAAGCGTTTTGTTATTTTAATGTTAAACTTAATAGCTGTCCCACGTATCGCCGTCGCCGTTAATATTTATTGATAATAATATCGTGAGCAATTTTACCGCCTGAGAAATATGCATAGAAATTGCTAACACTATTATAATTTAAAACTAAAGTAAGTTTTTTATTACGTCTAAAGTCATAATGCAATTCAAATTTAAAAGAGTAAATAGTAATATATATTTTAATCATAATAAAGGAACGACAGATTGAATACTTATTTGTCATATTTTTACTAATGATTTTAAGTTATCTATCTATATATAAAACGTCATCGATTATACAACATGTTATTGGTTGAAATCAATAAAGCGGATCGCATTGAGCATGCTTCTCGTCTATAACCGGTTTTTAATTGCTAAATATTAACAATAAGCGTAGAATTTAAAAATACCGGCTCAAAGTAAAACGCTGCGACCTCTGGGCGGATAACTTGTTATCATAATGAGTGCCTCAGTGAACAAAATTACAGTCGATGTGTTTGTTTTGTTTGTCGATATGTTGCTTCAGAAAACGGGGATTTAGTCGAAAAGCAAGGTAACGCAAACAGATGTTAAGGTCATAAGTACTTGAAGACGCGTGACCTCCGGCCTTTTTACTGAATTTGAACAACTAAAGTTTTAGGCACACGAACGTGATTAAATAAGAAGAAACTTCGGGGATTATTTTTTACTAATAGCAATTAATCAAAATGACGAATCGATATATAATCATCGGCATCCGTAAACAGTGGTTAACGGTTCATAATGTGCCGTGTCTCCATACCGAATGGTAAAAACGATGATGTGCGTCTAAGTGATAGGTGTCCGGTATCCATCAGCCATCCCACCTGCCACGCGTGGTGATTAAGGCGAATTCTCACATTGGAAGAAATAGTAGTAGACTATTAAAAGGCAGATGAAGAGACACACGGATTCATAATCTTCAGATGTGTTTTGATATTTATACATGGTTATTCATCGATGTGTACTACTAGGTACTTACTTTACCTTTGATACTACATTCCGTCCCCGATCAGGTTTTTGGATTTGACATATTTCAGAAGAAAAAGTTATTTAGCCTTCTGCGCGGACCGTGTCAATTAATAAAATAAGTAAAAATTTTTTTTTTTTATAGAATTAACGGCAAACGAGCACGCGGTTCACCTGATGGAAAGTGATTACCGTCGCCCACATGCATCTGCAACACCATAGATGCTGCAGGTGCGTTGCCGGTCTTTAAGGATATTTGGGAGATGGGAGGGATGAGGAGGGAAATAGGGAGGGGGAGTGGGCCTCCGGTTACCTCACTCACCGAACGAAACGCAGAAGCACAAGATGCTCTACTTCACGTCGGTATTCTGCGAGGCCGTTGTACCAACCCGGTCGAGCCAGACCATTCGAGCAGCAGCAAAAGCCGCCGCTTAGCTCTAGCACGCTTAACTGAACATTAAAAATTCACACAAATTTAAGTATATATTAGTAGTTTTTTTACATATAAGAAGGGGCAAACGAGCCTGCGGTACATATAAATAGTACATGTAATTACCGACGTCCACCAACATCCATAACTCCAAAAGATTTTGCAGGTGCATTGAAGAATCAAATTGGCTCTTTTCTTGAAGGTCTCTAAGTCTTAACTGTTCGGAAATACTGCTGGCAGATTCCACAAATTTGTAGTATGTGACCAGTAATTGGATAAAAAATGTACATTGGTGCATTGCCAATCGTTTAGATGAAATCGTTGGAGTTTAGTATTCTCTCGCGATGTACAATATAACTATTGAGGTAAACATAGCTCGGTTAATGTGTGGTTGGCGTCTCCTGAGTCCAAACATCAAATATAATATAATAAAGCTAATATTTCTGCAACTCTAGTTTGATTGTGGTTTTCGGATACGAATGCAACTATCCTACCTACCTTTGATATAATACTCGAACTTTCTGTGATAAAACGACTGAAGGTATATCGTAAGAAAGGAGGAACCGATAGTTATATTTATGTTTATGCTGTCTCACATGCACATTATTATCGCGAAGAAACATATTATAACCTCATTACCAGCATTTAGTAGTCCACTGCAAAACATAGTTCTCTTTCAGTGTTTGATTTAAATTCTAAGAGGCTCCGGCCGCGGCCGAGTATTTAAGGTCTAGGATACAAGGCATAAACTGTTCAATTGACGTGGATCGGGCAGAAAATACATCCAAATATACCGAAACCAAATCACAGAAACTAGTGATTCGTAACGGACTCTCCAGTGTGAAGATTCTGACGCTGCGCTTACCAAACCGTTTGTCTTGGTGACTATGGGCAAATCTTCACTGCACATTGCATACCAGTTTCTTTTCGGAAAGTCTATTTCCTCACAGGCTGTTAAAAAATATGAGAGCCTGGACAATTTTCTGGTATTTCTTTCGGTTGTACTTTATGAGATGAGATGTGGTTGTGTATTTTTATACATCGACCTCTCCTAGCAACCCGCATCATAATGTATCAGAAAGAAAAGAAATAACTAAATCTTATTAATATTTTGATTAATAACCATAATTATCTAAAACTTGTTTTTAAAAGTAATGATAAGTGACTCTTTGACACTATATCAAGTCTTTAATTATAAAAAATAATTAAAATTCTCAGTGACATAAAGATTATCGTTTATAGCGGTAAATTAGCAGCCTAACAAGGAACTTCACTTTCTATTGTAATAGATTCGTTAAGGTACTATTCATCAGATGATTGCCGTTTTCTGTTATGATAGTCAATTGAAGCGACAGTGCGATAGCTACCGGCGTAATTGCAAGTCAATTATGTTTTTGTTAGACAAATAACGGTTCAAGATACTCGGACTCTACGCTTCAACTGTTGACTTCAATGACTGGCAGGAATGCAGTTTATGATTTATCTCTTCGATGCTGTGTCGCGCAAAAATAAAAACAAAATTTTTATAATTGGAATTATTAAACGCAATGCAGTGACAACTCGTTTTAATATTCGAATATATTGTCGAATTAATTTGTTTTTTAAACGTATTTAATTTTTAGTATGTATTGATTACTTTTTGTATCAGAACTGTAGCGATAGATATTGGTGACTGTTCTCTAGTACATTCGCTACAATCGAGGTGGGTAAGTAAGTAGGACAGTAGGTTTTTTACTATCAGTGATAACTAAACAAGGATATAACGCGAATGTCTCTCTAGAAGTAGTTAGTATAGAAGTTGTATATTTACATTATTTACTATGAAGGAGCTTTGTCCATGAGTTATGTTCCTAAAAAAGTTCGCCTATGTTAAATCGGGTACTAAATTTTTTTTTGTTGTTTAGAATATTTTTTAGAGAAGAAATTTTAAAGGAATTTAGTGAGAAATTGAGTGGAAGAAAAAGAAGCAATAGCCGGGGTAAAGTAGCAAAGTAAAGTTAAACACATTGTTAATGTACATATAATAAAGTAAAGTAGCCTGTAAATCTATTACTGTTGGGCAAAGGCGTTCCCTCAATATCCGAGAGAGTTTCATGGTATTCGTTTTTAATGAATGCTTACCGGTTTATAATATTAAGCGTACTCTAACATATTAATAATAAACAAAAAACAAGTGTTATGCTCAAAATGAATGTTTAATGGAATTGGGAAAAGTTGATAGCGTACTCAAGATATTACTTTAATATATTTATTTGGAAACAAAAGTAAAGCTGTCGTAAATCGTTAAATTGAATACTTTGGCGATGCAGTGTGCGGTCGGACCTTCTATAGTCAGACCATCCTCTTTATATCGACTACTATCATAAAAGTGTCACAGGGATGCTGCAAACGAGAATTTACGACCAAATCGTGCAAATGAGAGACCGATGCCTTAAATCCTTAGCGGATCGGTTAGTTGACAAGATAACGCCGATAATTCATGATCTGCGCTAGTTATTTCTTTTCGTTGGTTTGTTATTAATATTATTTGGAATACATATTTTTACAATGTAGTTACTAAGTAGAATAATTTAGCTTTACCTTCATAGGATTGTACTAAAGGTAGGTATTATTATAATCTGTTATATACTATGTTATCTACTTTCTTACTTACTTTAGAAAATTGACGTGAGATTTAATCTAGAGTATTGTAGTTTAATTGTTTGATCAAGATTACAACAATACAGGAACATTTATTTGTAGTCAATACATATTTTTGTCCCGAGTGGGAATCTAATCCGCGACTCGTAGTGCTTGATTGGCCCCTTCATCATTTCTCAAATGGCAACTTTCGGTATGCGCAGTATAGCATGACCTCCACAAAGACGAGTGACGACCTGGACAATGTTGCGGGAAGTCTATACATTCAGGTCATTCAAAGCCGTGCTTAGAGGCATTCTTTGATTAAGGCCTATTTTCAGCAGTGGGCTTGTGGCGGTTATCATCTTGTATGATCCATCTACCCCTTCTTATCTTAAGGATACTTTTCAGTATCTCTCTTCTGCCCACGAAAAGGTTCATTGTTCCTCTATTTATCATAAGATTAGCATAGACACTTTACCGATTCCGTTGGTAACTTTTTGACAAGAATGCGTGCTGCAATAACTGATTTCAACGAATAAAACTCTCGTACTTTTCCGTTGGAAGTACATTCACTTCTATATGAGAGATATCTGCAAAATGCTTCTAAGAGGAGAAATAAAGTAATGTAAGAAGAGAAATGACCGGCGGAAATGTGTCTTTTTTAAAGAACTATTTTTTTTTTATAGAAGGGGGCAAACGAGCGTGCGGCTCACCTGATGGTAAGTGATCACCGACGCCCACGAACATCCACAACACCAGAGGAGCTACAGATGCGCTGCCGGCCTTTAAGGAATAACTAACACTGCACTTTGGTGTGAATCCAAGAAGAGTTACGAAAAATTTTGATTTTTTGAATAGTCTTAAAGTTTGAGTGTCTTTCAGTTGTTTTTGCATTTATTATAAAAAAAATTAATTGCCGGCTTTCCACATGTATCTAATTAACGAATTACATTGTATCGTCCTGCCTTCCTCACTTTGTTGCTAATAATGTAGGAAACATAAAATGATTTACGAAGAAGTTTTTACAATTAGTACTTTTATTAACAACTAACGATCCGCTCCGTCTTCACACGGGTTTTAGATCTTTATCTAGTGGAATCATGCAACCTTGGATCCTATGTACAGCTCAAATAATACGAGTACGTGTGTACAATGGAGTTTTTTTTAAATTTTAAGCTTCGTTGTTTCCATTGAACAAATTTATAATTATATAAATAGATCCCTATTAAATATTAAATAGATAGTTTGTACAAAGGGCTGAAAATCTCTACTAATATTTTTATTAGTTTTAAATAAGATCGAATTGTTTACGTTGTATCGAACTTGTTTACGATATTTGAGTGTTCAAGATTCGATTAGAAAAGATCCTGTCTTCTGAGTATACCCATATTTATAATTTACTTACTGAAATTAAAAAATATCAATAAAACAATATCTAGAACACAGAATTATCAAAATATGCAAAGTGAACACTATTGAGTAATACGATTTGTTTAAAAATTCGACGGCTCAATAGCCTGGTTGGTAGTGACCCAGCCTTCGAAACTGAGAATCCAAGGTTCGCTCATCACGCTAGGGGCAAACATTTGAATGATGATAATAAATGTACAAACATTAGTTAGGGATTTTTATTTAATATATGGTATTACTTATGATTCTTATTCTTGAAGGTATAAAACATGTATATCTATCTTATCAATATCCAATTACCAAGACTAATGGAATCCCAGTTTAGAACTAGATCTGACCTGATCTGATCTTCTCATGGGTGTCGTAAGAGGTGACTAAAAGAAAAACATTTAAAATTTCAATGGCTACTGATAGACGGCGAAAGAACCATCTCGTAAAATAGAAGACCAAAATTGAGCAGACCGATGACGGGCAGTCAGGGGTGCGAGGTCTGCTACAGCGGTCGACAATTGAATTGCCAATCCTCGTTATGGGGGAGGCCTGATCTTGCAGGGGGACTATTTACAGATTGTTAATATAAATTAAGATAAAGACGTGTGAGAGATAAACGTTATACATTTTTTTAATTAATTGATAATTACCTAATTGTATAAGTCTGGCCTTTTACCTACAAAACCTTCAACACAGGCCTCTTCGGATGCCTGTGTTGTACGAGGCAAACGAGACAGGCGGCGGAGGGTTTGATTTGACACCGGAGGTTGGCATAAAGCATTTTCTTCAGACGGACATTTGACGAGCTAACCACATTCACAAAAAAAGGTTTTTGTTTACTAAAATTTTACCCGCGTAGAAGTTACTTCTCTTGAGTTCATTAAAGCTGGAAATAATTACGCGTCATTAGATTTTTACAGCTTATTTAATTTTTATTTAGACAATACTGAACTGTTACGGAATATTTTACATATCTCACATATATGCCAGAAATAGCATTAAAATTAATGCACACATTCGTCACAGTCTACTGTTTAGATAACACATACAAGATAGGCACATTGAAAACAAAATTAGACGGTACATATTTTGTTTTCGACTCACAGATTATAGGGAATTTACACTGCTTTGTGACTCGAGACGTTTGGGCTATATAATTTTGAAAATTACGTGCAGTGTTTCTCATTCCTCAATCGAATTTTAACCGTTAGGAGGGAGGTCAAGACAGTACAAGTGATTTGGGTCCAAAGCCTTGCCTCGCATACCCTTGTTAATTTAATTTAAACATACCATCTGTTAAGCTAGCAGCTGTCTCAAAGAGGCTATTCAATTGCTTATACGAGCGAAATCTATTCGTCGAGTTGAATTGTGTATGAAGTTATTTTTGAGCTTATGTATTTCTAAAGGATTTGTGTAGAAAATATGTATCAATTATCATCTTACACAATATATAAGTGAATTTTTAATAGGACATTAAATATGAACGGAATGTTGCGATAAATTTGTTATTCTATAATATTAATAAATAATTCATTTATTATTTAAATTAAAGAGCCATTTATTTTCGTGAGTAAACTAATGGAGCAATTAAATCACTATAAATAAATTTGAAATGAAACTATTATTTCCGGATCTTATCGCGTGGTACCGGGGACCGCGGCTGCTGTAAAGCACTCGAAACGTCGGGAATATAAAAATAAATTTAAACGCGATAAAATCCGGAAATAATAGTTTCATTTGAAATGTGTAGAAATGTTCGCGGTAATACAAGAAATCACTAAAATAAATTTACAGTTTATTTCCAAGGAAAAGTATGTGTACTAGATCACTGAACGGATCCTTAGGTTCGAATCGTGTCATAAAGTTGGTTTCTGTTTCTAACATTTTATTCTTGTTGAGAATACAAAACTTTTATTGGTTTTGCGGCATTTTATGAATTTAAAATAGATGTTCGATTAAATAGTTGAGAAACACTGATTTTTGCGGACGCCCTTAAACACACATCGGGAAATCAATTTTTCTCTCTCAAGACAGAATAATTGCGCTGGCGTCCGTCGTTCAGTCGCAAATTACGACCAATTGCACCTGTCCACATGGCATCGGCGTGGGTTGAACGTCAGTCCATCTGTGGGAAACAAACTTAAGAGAATGAAAAGTATAAAATATTTTGGAGTATGTAGCATCTTTCGAAACAAGTAAAAAAAATATATTATGCACTCGTAGGTAACTGATAAGCATTGGAAGCTAATACGAAAACAAGTAATTGAAAAACATAAGCAAAGTGCGTAATGTTTTAATGTAATGAAGAAGCTACCAGAAATAGTTTGCAACTAAAATTATTTGTTGTTTCTGTGTCATTACTTCTTCACTCCACACTCAGCTTATGCCTACCTTTCATTCAGTTGTCGATTTTCCTTAGATGGGATAGAGGTAATAATTGCTTGTGTATTTCAATAGACAAATTTACTGAGTTGACATACGTATAATCTTCCTGCGGTGTTTCTTGTTTAGTGGGTCCGTCATCTTGCGGTCACTGAACATTATCTCGGCACACCACATAACCGCTCCGACATCTCGTTAGCGGAGACAATTTACTCGTTGTATTTATTTCCTGATTTTTTCTTTGAAATATTCTGTTTTAATTTCACGTGATGATTGATGGTCGAGTAGAATTTTTAAAGGTAAGGTAACAATAATACATTTTTTTGAAATATTTTAAAAAGATTTATTAAAAACAAATCAAATAACCCTAGACTCGGATGTGTTTAATATTAACCATATTGGTGGTGAAAGAGACCTTGCTACCCCATCTTAACCCGTCGGTGTGGTAAAAGTTTGAAAAAGAATAGGCCAGAAAATGTCATGGCTTCCGATAGATAGCGAAGTAAACATCTCAAATATGTCAGCCTAGTGACGGGCAGGAGTGTTTTAGGTGCTAAGTGATAGGTACTTCGATCGTCATCTCGCCTACCAAGCGTGTAAATAACGGCAATTGTTTTCGGTGGGAGAGGGCTATCTCCAACAGTGAACTAGTAACAGATTAAATAAGGGACGTGGAAGATAACAAGTTTGATTTCAATTCATAGCTTAGATTATTTGCCAACCCTATAGAACTCGCAGTATTTTTCTTCATGGACCTACATACTCAACATAGATTTCTCCAAAAATACACCAGCAAAAACCGGCATGAACTTCTTGAAAGGTTTTCCCATATTCCCCAAGGGGGGTCAGCGGGTTGGTAAGCGCAGTGCCGTTACTGCTAGTAATGTTGATTTTCCATCACCAGTCTGTGAGATTTGGGTTCGGCTAATTCGTATGGATTTCCTGTCATCACTCGATTGTCAGAGCCTCTTTTAGGTTGTGCACGTGGATTTAATATTTATATCCTTCACTGATTTTCTTAGGTGATAAAGCTTCAATACAAGTGTTTGACTTGGTAGATCCAGCTATTCTGCTCTGCAAATACAATATTCTCGATTTATACCAATATTCTGGTAACTGCAAATATTGTCTGGTAAGCCGGATCAGTATGCTGTCGTAGGAATAATCGCTAAGTAGTATTAAAAGCAGAAACACCTATTAGCCTCCAACTTTTCTGTGTTAGACAGAGATTAACCCCAGGAGCCATGCATTTTCTAAACAACGGTTTTATACGGATTGTGAAAATATAATTGTAAAGAGGGTTTTATACATTTATTCATCTAGAGCATCATATCGATTTAATGACTTAATAACATTGCTTTGTTTGTAAACTGGATATGAGCTAGGGTGGTTAATTCTCAGTTATTCTTCCACCCACTTAGCGAAACGGCCGTCGGCATAGTAACAAGTTACTAAACTGAAGTTTTATTCATACTGAAAACTATTTTAGTATTCAATAAATATTAATATTATTAACACATATTTGCAGAAATTAGGTTTGTAATTGTATAATGACGTAAGTACTTACTTGTGGTTTAAAACATATTTCTGGTTAAGCCATTATATGCATTGAATACTTGTATTAACTTAAAAAGAATAATATAGATGTATTTATACAAGTTTAGTAGTGCATAGAGTTCAAGCGCAGAGGGAAATTACGTCCAATTGCGTTAAATCATAATACATCATATAGCATATTAAAACACTACAGATTAATAGGTACGCAAGGTTTAATAAGTCGAAACAAACTACACTTTCTTCAAGTACACTGCATAAGTGATTACCTATTAAAAACTAATATAATCAATATATAAACTTCACTTCCTCATAAATAAATGTTACTTTCATTGTGACTATGTCAAAAATTCTTATTCTTCTTCTATTCAGCAGCCTTTATATAATCCACTACTGGGCACAGGACAAGAGGAGGATTTATCGTAATCGTCAGACTTGGGTGCAATCACAGAACCAGACACGTCGTACCGGGGACGCTGCTGTCCATCACCGGTCTGAAAAATTTAGATCTGGCATACTTGAGATGGCTTTTCAACATTGTGTTAGAGGTGACTAGACTTTTCTAGTTTTTCCCTTAGTCGAGTTTTCGACACCAACGGGACGATGGGATGCCTGATTCTCTTACGTTGTCACTTCACCGCACAAATCCATAAAAAAAAAATGTATCTATAAAAAAGTTCCTAATGAAATATGATCTTCTAGCTACAATATGTTATTTCCAATATTCCATTCGGCTGGATCCAAATTCCCGCTTCGCTGTCACAAGTCTGTACCAACAATATTCATAAGCAGCGTCATCAAAGAGCTACGTTACGTTCTCTGACTCTGAAATATTGCCGTTGGAATCGCCGCGACAGTCTGCCCGTCGGTTTATTTATAACGTGCGAATGTTTCGTTTGATGGGGCGAATTAAAGTACCGTATCAGAATGTCGTGTAACAAATGGGCTTATCGATTTAACCGTCAATGTGTATTGTTTTAAAGGCTAGTGGAAAACGGAGCGTGAACAGTGTGTTTTGGTATGTGAGATCATTCTATTAACGATACAAATATATCGTAACGTATGTATTATCACGGATTACTGTTTAAAAAGTAGTTTTATAGATATAACTTCTTTTCTAGAATTTAAATGTTTTCGTACGTTACATTCATAAGTCGAGGAAATGATGAAAGTTTGCGCTTGGGCAAATATGTACTCGTATCTTTTACTTAACACTAACACTAGTATTGAGGACGGTTGTTTTCGTACCTGATGGTAAGTAGCTACTGCAACTCATAGACTTTTGCAAAAAAGTTCCAACGGAGAAGGTTATAGATGCGTTGTCTCTCCTAATGACTAA
The DNA here is from genome assembly GCA_029286595.1 of Bhutanitis thaidina. Lineage (NCBI taxonomy): Eukaryota > Metazoa > Arthropoda > Insecta > Lepidoptera > Papilionidae > Bhutanitis > Bhutanitis thaidina. Next base: position 11,019,734 of record JAGSMS010000006.1, on the reverse strand, counting down.
GAAGGTATGGCACACAACCTGTCATTGCAGAGTGGTAACTAACCAGACGGCTCCTAGGTCTTAGACTAATCTAGTCTTACCAATGAAACCAATTATGACTATATTTTTTTAAATAAGAGAATTTACCATGTTACCATCCAGTTTCCAAGTTGTTAGACATTATTTCATCTCAATCCTAGAGTGAGATGGTATAATATCTATCAGTATCTGGTATTTTTTATACTGGGGATATTTCTACAGTTTGCTCGTCCGCTCTGCCTTTTTTAAAGACAAATAGATAATAACTATATTATTATTAGAAGTTCTGTCCTTGCTCATATAGCTGTGACCTATTTATTCTCCGATTAAATACTAATTAAGAATCTGAAAACGCCCCTTCAGTTGAGGTAATTAATCAATCAATCAAGACTAGAGCATTGTTCAAGAGGTTTTTGTTCGGAATCACAAAGGATTCGTTACAATGCTCCCGGTCTTTGGGAACAAAAGACGTTGAACTTTCACCTTATACTCATTTCACTCCTTTTACATGCATTTTCTGTAAAGCATGTAAAAGGAATATTTGCCAAGAGTGAAAATCTGCCGTTTTCTCTTATTTCAAGTGTAGGTATATTATTTTATTGTGAAAATGTTATAAATAAAAAAAACATAAACTCTCACGTACCCATACATGGGTGGTCAGAGGTCAAGACATTTTTAGTCCGTTCAACCTATATTTCATCAGAGCTTATTTGGGACAACGTAACAGGTGGTGAACCTATCGCCGTCCTAATGGTCAAGCCAACGATACTAATCGTACATAAGTTTCGAATAACTCATTGGTTCGAGCCGTCCATATAGAAGAACGAACTTTTCAATTGTTTTAATTAAGACTTATTTCAATAGAGAATGTTTTAACTTATTTCTTAGTAGCACCTCTTAGACTGTAGTTTGTTAATTTAAAAAAAAAAACCTTGCACTGTGCGGTAATAATATAGGGGTTCGAATTTTTATAATATCGAGTTACAATTTATTTAATTATTAACGTACACAAATTCTTTAAATAACGAAAAAATCTTTAATCTTATCACGTCTAGTGTGTGTCGTAAGAGGCGTTTTAAAGACTCATGCTATGATTGGTAAATCGCCAGCCATATTCTTGGTTTCTTAAATGGTACAACAACGCTGCGGCTGTATTATAGCTCCAGTACGAATGGGTTGGTTCGACCGTAGAAGAACCATACTCTCTCGGAATACAAGCGTAAAATACCAGTATGATACTGATATGATCTATAAAGAGTGATTCAATCGGTGTCCCATTTATGGGTAATGATGCATACTTCTAATTCTCTTCTTAGTCCTCAGGAATGATAACTAATCTGCATTTTGGTCCATAATCGAGGATAGATGTAGATGTCTATGAGCTGAAGTGAACACTTTCCATCAAGCAAATGTCACACACACATCACAAGTTCAGATTTGGGTTCATCAGTCGGTGTAAAAATGTCAATAACGATAGTAATGACATATTATGTTATTTACATTCGAGGCCACACCCACGCATATTACACTACTTCACAAACGCTTCAACCCTGGTCGCCTGCGAACGTGACGTTCCAGATTCATAGCTGTCACGAGATGTAATCCCATAAGTCGCACCGACGACCTGTATCTTCTTTAGAGGGTGGGGACCATGAGTGGCTGCGAACCTCCTGCGCCATATTATTAGAGTTTGTTCGTCAACAGGGGTCAGAACGCAGCGCAGCGCAGCTGCAGGCAGCTTCTCGACGCCTAGTATCAAGTCAGCGCCAGCAGCGTCGTTGTTGATTTTTATTTCGTACACTCGTAGGCCTTCTATACGCGTATCGCTTTCGTCGTAGCTGTTAAGGCCATCCAAACGAATCGTGTCTATGGTTATTATACACGATTTGAAAATTAGGGTAGTTTCTAAGTTTTGTATGAGTGCTATCTGAATATGGTGATGGCAATGTTTTTAAATATTGGATTGATTTTCTTTAATTGCTTAGTCTCTTGTGTTTAAATAACACAGAAATCTTAGGTTACAAATACCAGCAACTATATATGTATATATAATATACAGAATGGATAATATGTATATATATTGATCTCTCATGAACGATAAGGCGAATCTCTTTCACTGATGGCGGATGATGAGGCGTCTATAATTAGGAGGATTTATTATAATCGCCACCTTGATCGGCGATCACAATACAAACACACCTCTCAATCCATTCAAATTAGACACTGCTGCTCGTCTGATATGAATTATTTAGGTCTGGCATTTTCCTTAAACGACTTTTACAACACCCACGTGATAAGGAGGTGTCTGATCACATGGTTCAGCCCCGTGGTACCGGTTTTGCTATGTGGTAGTGATCGATTTACTAACTTAACAACCAACCTTGATCAGTCGCATACTAAATAGAAAACTCGTATTTGCGTACCCAAAGGTCATGGAAACCAAACCGTAGAAAGAATAAATTGAATTTTTTTCTTCTTATTGTTTTGTTTTTTTCCAAATAAACTGTCTGATAATTATCAGTCATGTCTGTTTTTTATATGAGATTAAATTTATTGTAGTTATTGGTTTAAGATTTCTCAAGTTTTAAGATTAAGAACTCATTCCAAATTTCTCAAGTTACAAAAGTTCCAAGTGCAGCGCCCCAGCAAAATTGTCTGTCACAATTAATTACCACATCTAACATGCATGACAATCTAATAGCGGAGATCTAGCCGCGACCCGCTTTCCGCTTTCTCTCGCACGAAGTCTACTCCTTATCTGGCTATGCTGGGCCATGAAATTGTAGTCGATTTAATTTTTTTTTTTTACCTGTACCTTTTTTAGGGTAGGTACCCTGAAGATGCCTTAAGGCGAAACTGGTCGGTTACGTATAATAAAAAAAGGTGTTGTGAAAAGAAATAATAATAATTGTCGATATAATATTTATTTAAAAAGATTAAATTTAGAACTCACCAAGCTGCTGTAATGCGGATTTTCAGTCCTCACATATTCTCATAATATATTTTCGTTATTTATCAGGCGTGCAGGCCGAGCACATGGCAAAATCAGCCATTATAATTGCAATTAACAGTTTTGTTGGTGTCTGTAACAGAAATCGAACACAGGACAGTCACATACTATGTGGAAATACGCCAAAGCGACTTTCTGTATAATATATCAATTCATTCCACACCACCGCGGGTATTGTGTCGTATTGTATTCACCTTGCTAGTCGGATAACGTAAAGAGGCGCCACCTCTTGACCATACTCCGCAACAGCGTGGATTTGAATGAAAGTATGCGCGCGACGGTAATGCTCGCTTTTCTGTTGGTCGTATTGCTCGTTTTGGATACAACGCGTGTTAAAAAAAAAGAATTCAAGAAATTCCGGGACAATTTTTGCACCGGGCGCGCCCGTGAATTATTAAACACGCCGTCAGGCATATTTGTGATTTCGCTTCATAAGGGTATACAATTTTGACATCAATGCGGTGAGATGGGATGGAAGACTTTCCTAAAACACTGCACATGTGCAGTATATTAGTTACGTCACTGCGATTGCCGAGAGGTTAAATGATTTGCCTCCTAATCAGGAGACCGGAGTTCGATCCCCTCTGTGGAGTGCTCGTACCAATTAATTTTTCAAAACTTATAAACTTTACAGTTTCATACACTAAGACGACTGTGGGGTCTCCACCTGTCACTTAGTTCCAAATAAGCTCAGATGAAGTAAGGTTTGAAACAACATAAATAAATATTTATGACCTTTGATTTCTCCATTATCAAGCAAACGGTTGTGAGAGCTTATATTTATATTATATTGGTTCTATGTTGATCATGATATTTATATTTAGACGTGTTTATGTTTACTTGTTTAATTCTATAGAATACAAAAAAAGAGCATATTAAAATTTCGATTGAGGAAAATATGCGAATCTGTAATATTTGGTTAGTAAATTTGCTTGTAAATCTGAAATATAAGCTGTGTGATAAAATAATATAACTATCAAGTAACCGAAGAAGAAATATGATAATTTTATTATCAAATACTGATTATTGTGATAATCACAGTTTCAGTCTTCAACAGTTCGTCTAAGTTCTAGACAAAGATTTTTTCTGTAAAAGTCAGGCTAACGACTTTAGGTAGGTCTTTTTGTGACAAACAGCAGGATGCACTTCATTCAAACAAGCTTAGTGTTAGGACCAAATGTCGGTACATATAAAATTCCCTTTTACAGCCATCGTGATAGCAGTACATATAGCCAATAGAAAAATTACACAAGATAACAGATTAGTAAACCACTACTCGTTGTTTTCCGAGCCACACCGAGAGGTCGTGAGTCGAACTTAATTGGACCCCGGCCGGGTGACATGGAAAGGAGATGCATCGCTCGACTCTATGGAACACATAAATTTTTAGACCAGCATTGAACCCTGTGGAACAATTTGTTATGTAGACATATACCGTATCGTTTGGCGGTATTTTAAAAATCCTTCAGTTAATATTAATCCTGGTATATAGTGTGATGGCGGCGTAAGAAACTATGGCTTCCCGTCTAATCTCGTGATTGTCGTATGAGTCAATTAACGGAAATGGCTGAAAAATGTCAGACAGGTGACAAGGACTTGCCTACACCCACTTGGCATCTGAAATGCTAGGCGTCTGGTACGAAGATCGCCAATCCACTTGCCAAGTGAGGTGATTCTGGCAAATTCGTTACACGACAGAGGCCTGTAAAGAGTACTTAACTGTTGAACAATGGATCCTCTAGGTTCAAATTGCAGCTGAAACCAATATTTGCGCAACACAGAAATTGTTGGTTTTCGGGTTTGAATGTATTTTTTGTGTGCCAATGACACCTCGTCTGACCCTTCCTCCACACATAAGCGTTATCGCATCGGATACTGGTATGCTAAGACATGGTCCTATGTTAGCACCTTACGCACCTGCGTAGTTGACAATAGTCGACAATATTCAGTAGTTCTTACCGTTTGTCGAAATCAGCCAGAATGATCATGATCAAGTTTTTTTTATTAAATCAAGAATACCTTGTCTGCGATATAAACCTGCTAGTCTACATTACCCATTTAAAATTACAAAGGACGTATACAGGCTATGCTAAAGTTGAACAATACCTAACACAAGTTCATGATTGACACACAAAGAAGGTAAAAAGCTTGCAATATACCGATGGTAGCCGAGTGTACAGAGGGAGCCGTTGACACATGAAGATAATGTGCCCATGTTAGTTTGCCAATGTATGGTGTAAAGAACAATATGAGATCAATATAACTACAAGAGATTTAAAATATTAATTAATGATAAATTGTTACTATAGAGACCGGTGTAAAATACTCGTACAGGCAAACACCTCACAAGAAAGAGAGAAACGACCTGTACAATGTTGCGGGAAGGCGATGGGTACAGGTGGTTCAGGATCGTCTTCTGTAGCAACCTTTGGAGGAGACATAGGTCGTAGATTTTCAATCAAATAGTTTAGCATTATGTTATGAATCTAGTAGTAGTACTGCATGTTTCTATACGTTTTAATACTAGATATGTAGTATTAAAATACTTAGAAATATGAAGTCTTTTAATAGATCATTACAACTACGTCGTGTAAAAAAATTTCCCAGTTCCTTTGAAATTACCGACTCTGTTGTAAGTTTTACAGTGTTGATGTTCGGTAAACTTTTAAAATTTTTTATCGGCGTCGCTGTCGCTTATAACTTAATATTTGTCCAATGGTCTCATGAATACGGAGCGAACGCGGGCGCCACGTAACGAATGCACATTTACATTTCATCTGCTACAAATGACGCGACGAACCACGGGTTGAGGTGATACGGTATACGCGGTTAGTTTATGATCATGACACGATCGACTTCGTAACTTGTCTTGTTTCCCTTCCACTTTCTGAAGTCAATCTGAATAAACGAAGGGTTTTGCTTGGAGACACATCTGTTTGTGAGCTTCATCAATTTGTTGATTTTCGGCTGTTGGTGTTGCATACCGTATTATTTTATTTTGTAAATATCTTATGTTATATCTTTTGATATTTATTTATTTATATTTACGTTAAATTTATGAACTTTTATATCGCCTATAAATGATTGTAATTTATTATGTGACTGTGCTGTGTGGTAGCGCTGTAAAGGAATCCTTTACTATCTATAGACCAAGAATACGAATAAACATTTTTTGTAGTTTTAAAGTAGTAAAGTCATCCTGCTATATTTTTTTTTTGAAAAGGAGGCAAACGAGCAAGCTTCTCACCTGATGATAGTGATCACGAACGCTACAGGTGTGTTGCCGACTTATAAGAAGGAATAGGCTCTTTACTTAAAAGTCCCTAAGTCGGAATTATGCTGGCGTCTGTTGATTCCACAAATTCGAAGTATGTGGCAGAAAATACCGTCGGTAACGCACTGTGGTAGATTGGCAACCGTCTCGATGTTATCGGTGAAACTAAGTATTCTATCGTGATGTATGATGCTGAAACGGAACATTACCCGTGGTCAATACGGTAAGAGAAGCAACATCTCTTCGCTAGGCCAAAGGATCAAACCGATCAGAGAGAACCTGGTCGCCGATGATTCGAGCTGCTCTACGTTGGATCCGGTCAAATGAAAGGAGATGGTACTATGGTGTCCTAAGTCAGAGATGAGAATAGTAGTCCATGTAGAGGCCAATTTAGACTTCCCCTCCTGGTGACCGTGGAACTAAAAGTTATACTATCTTCTCTATCTACTGAAGTATACTATTACAGTAGTCAGTATACTATTAAGGTGTCCTTGTGCCGACTGCCGCAAAGTAAGTACAAGCCCACTTCCTACGGTATTTATGTAAATTAAGTACTTGGGATGCTTTCGAGATGCATTGCTATTACAAAAAGTGTCATTGTTCACTAAATTGTTCCAGGGCTATGAATACCGAGGGTTGAAATTAATATATTAAATATCCTTACTTAAATTACTTACATGTATTAAAAAAGGATGTAGGAACCTGAATAAGGTAGCGAATATATATATTTTTTTATTCATATCCTATTTAAATCAGTCTTATATATTGTCGGCTATAATTTCTAGAAGCAATTGGCAGTGCCTTAAAGTAGGGTTGAATCTGTCTCTAAAATATGTTTTTATAAATTAACGGCTAACTTAATTTCCATAAGGACCTACTTAAGAAACAGAAAGTAAGTAAATTAGTAGTAAAGACTCTTTCTGAAGTCTAAATTTAATGCAATTAATTGTGACTTAATTTTATAAAATTTTTGGATACACAACTTAAATTATTTATGTTAAACAGAAGTTCACCCAAACTACATTTAATAACATGTTACGTTACAACGTTTCTGGTGGCAAAAGTTAGTTTGTAGGAGGAACTACTAATTAATTGCAAAAGTGATTGCTTTATAACAGTGACAGTAACAAGACAAAGTAAATTTGTTTAATATATACACTGTTACGCAAACCTCGTAACTATAAAAATAAGTTAGCGACACTAATTAATTTTAACTGTAACTAATATTATAAATATAAATATTACATTTATCTGTTCTGTGCCAGAAACATGTCAGATTCTTATTGACGTGTTAATGTTAAATACGATTTATTTATATTATAGTTATTCTAAGTACTACTTGCGTGGTAGTGACTTCAAGGGTGGTAAACAAGGGTGGACCCCAACAAACCGGAAAAAAAGTATATCTTTTTCTTAAACAGTCTATTTATAGTACACTGCTAAACATAGGTTTCTCCCACAGGCCATATTGAGGATTTTCTCTAATCAGTAACTGAACCTAAAATAGTACCTGGCAACTTAGACGCTGCTGCAAGTCACTGATTCCGCTAACTTAAGTCTAGCATATTTAGAGGGGAAAGACGATAACTGCCAACATGTACGTACGTAGGGTACAGGTTTGAATCTAACAAACGTCGCTCTGGGCACCGAACGATGGCGGAAAATCTATTCGAATGTACCGTAGTCAAGTTTCACAGATTAGTGACACTACCGGCACTTCAACTCCCGTCCAGCAGTGAGCCTAAACAGGGTGATAAAGAAAAAGAAAAGATATTTAGGACGTTATTCTGCCATTAGTCCAATGCCGAAATCACACCATTTACATAAAATGTAATGTAGACGTCTCTTTTCATAAAGTTTATGTGTAATTTACACTTTCTTTTCATTTACTATGTATGGAAGACGGTTTCATTGAAACGATAAGCGATAAGTTTATTTAGAAAAAGGTCGCAATTTAACAACATCAAATTTCCGATACTGGTGCGAGTTAAAAATTAAGTATAGGACTTCAAACATCAATAAATAATGTTATTTAAGAGAGGTCATATACCAAAGAAAGTAATAAATAATTTTTAAATTTTCACTTATACTGAAAATAATTTATCGCCAATTTGTTTTTTTTCTTTTTAAGAGTTGATAACTTTCGATAATAATATGAATATCAAGCTGTCGACTTGATCGCAGTCAAGACCAGGAGATTGTATTACTTTTAATAAAATAATTACAAAAATTGTTACCAATTTTTTCGTGAATCATGCGAGACCGCCGTAAGCTTAATTCCAGTAAATGCACTAACAAACATTTGTTATGAATATGTATATAAATTTCTTATAATCGCTGTCTACTGTAGTAAAAGCCACCGGCTAACCGGTGTTCTGGCTTAAGCATGGAACTGCCCACGAAGCTGATTACAATGCCTCGTCCCCTACAACACTATGACAGGCTAATCATGTTGCGTCAGGGGACTGATTTTATTCCGCCTCCGTAGTGATACGCGTTTCCACTTTATGTTAATTCTTCACTGTAATTGCGTTGAGACTTACTATTAAAGAACAAAAGGAAATGAAGAATGCTATTTGTTTTTTACTGGGTGTGGAGAAATCAAAGGATGAACGTTGAAATAAATATAATAAAAATAAAATGAAATGTATCAAGCAGTAACATGTAATGCATGTTTCACGAATTTTTATGTTTAAGTGTGTAATTAGTGTATATATATTTTTTTATGAGAAATGTGGCAAACGAGCGAGCCGTTTGACCTGATGATAAGTGATTATCGTCGCCCACGTATATCTGCAACACCAGAGGTGCTGCGGGTGCCGACCTAATAATTATATTTGGAGAGGGGAGAAGTGAGCCTCCGGTTACCTCACTCACCGAACGATGCCTCTATTTCGTGCCAGTATTCTGCGAGGCCGTGATACCCGATCCTATAGTGCAGCAGCAAAAGCCGCCGTTGGCTCTGCCACGTATTAAAAAATCGTACTCTTAGAAATTGTCGTATTATTGGTATATTTGAGAGGCCGCGATAGTACAGATACCAGGCACTCGCTTTGAATATCTTAGTATGTCCTGTATATGACTATCGGTTTCACCGCCATTCAAATTTGTCAATTTTAATTTCTTTTCATTTACTATGTATGGAAGACGGTTACATTGAAACGATAAGCGATAAGTTTATTTAGAAAAAGGTCGCAATTTAACAACATCAAATTTCCGATACTGGTGCGAGTTAAAAATTAAGTATAGGACTTCAAACATCAATAAATAATGTTATTTAAGAGAGGTCATATACCAAAGAAAGTAATAAATAATTTTTAAATTTTCACTTATACTGAAAATAATTTATCGCCAATTTGTTTTTTTTCTTTTTAAGAGTTGATAACTTTCGATAATAATATGAATATCAAGCTGTCGACTTGATCGCAGTCAAGACCAGGAGATTGTATTACTTTTAATAAAATAATTACAAAAATTGTTACCAATTTTTTCGTGAATCATGCGAGACCGCCGTAAGCTTAATTCCAGTAAATGCACTAACAAACATTTGTTATGAATATGTATATAAATTTCTTATAATCGCTGTCTACTGTAGTAAAAGCCACCGGCTAACCGGTGTTCTGGCTTAAGCATGGAACTGCCCACGAAGCTGATTACAATGCCTCGTCCCCTACAACACTATGACAGGCTAATCATGTTGCGTCAGGGGACTGATTTTATTCCGCCTCCGTAGTGATACGCGTTTCCACTTTATGTTAATTCTTCACTGTAATTGCGTTGAGACTTACTATTAAAGAACAAAAGGAAATGAAGAATGCTATTTGTTTTTTACTGGGTGTGGAGAAATCAAAGGATGAACGTTGAAATAAATATAATAAAAATAAAATGAAATGTATCAAGCAGTAACATGTAATGCATGTTTCACGAATTTTTATGTTTAAGTGTGTAATTAGTGTATATATATTTTTTATGAGAAATGTGGCAAACGAGCGAGCCGTTTGACCTGATGATAAGTGATTATCGTCGCCCACGTATATTTGCAACACCAGAGGAGCTGCAGGTGCCGACCTAATAATTATATTTGGAGAGGGGGAGAAGTGAGCCTCCGGTTACCTCACTCACCGAACGATGCCTCTATTTCGTGCCAGTATTCTGCGAGGCCGTGATACCCGATCCTATAGTGCAGCAGCAAAAGCCGCCGTTGGCTCTGCCACGTATTAAAAAATCGTACTCTTAGAAATTGTCGTATTATTGGTATATTTGAGAGGCCGCGATAGTACAGATACCAGGCACTCGCTTTGAATATCTTAGTATGTCCTGTATATGACTATCGGTTTCACCGCCATTCAAATTTGTCAATTTTAGTTTCTTGAAGCTATGAATGCATAAAAATATAGATATAAAAATCGTCAACCCACACTAGAGTAGCGTGGAGTATTATTTTCGACTCCTTCACAGAACTCTATTACCCTCTCAGAAATAAAAGGCTTTTTCACAGCCGTGGGATATTTGTACACTGCTAATTTGCTATACTTTTTTAATTTTCATTTAACATTCAATACTATCTTCCTTAATTTACTTAAATAAATTAAGATTCAAGACATAATGAGAAAACACTCTAACTATACCTGCATACTGTATCACCCTATTACTCCGGAGCTTTGTTCTGCGACAGACCCAAATTAACGGGACCTAGGGATTACTAGAACAGATTTCAGAAATACTCTCGCTGCAACCACGAAGGATTAAACATGGACGAGTTCAAGGAGAATTTACTCGACGTAATCTAGAGATAACACAAGCAATTTTGATAGATGTGTAAGTATTATTAATATACTATGAGAAGATTAACGTTTTAATTCTGGAACTATAATTTTGGACCAGTTACTACGTACTCGTAATCCATACTATTCGTTTAAAATATTTTTAACATCACCAACCATAATTGTAAGTTATAGGCCCATAAAAAAAATTCTTTTTATTTCTAAGGTACTTGCCATTTTGTAATGAAGATTTAATTGAATAGATAAATAAAGTAACGTAAAAAACAATTTTTACTAAAATACGGAAAAATATTATAGTTTTTTGGTACCTACCTACAACGACCACAAAGTTTAAACTTGCGTTGGACTATAATGAATGTAATAATGAAGATATAAATATATTTGTAAATAAAAAATGATTACAAAATCCTGCTCTATCTTAATTTGCAATAATCAATAAATGAAAACATCCACGTAACGAGGCGTTCGATTGTACTTTTTCAATCGTCAATTAGTGCCATTGCATTCTCGTCTCTTGTACTTGTCGACGCGATTCACCGCAAAACACGATATTCGTTAATGTGATTGAATCGATACATATTAATGTCGATGGGACGAGTTCTGTTCGGAGATATGTCGCGAATTGCAAAAATAGCGGTCTGACGATTCTCTTGTAGCGGGTATTCCTGAGACACCCGATAATATCAATGTGGTTGACGCGAAGTGCCGGCACCTAATTACTATCTAAAAATAAAATAAAATTTATACCTATACATGACATGAACAATTCGTACAATTTTTTTTTATATAAATTTATGTACACAGAAAAAGGCATGAAAACATTAAAACATAGCATAAGGTACACATTGTAAAAGGGAACTACTTATTCCATAAACTGAAATTTCTTCCAGCAGGAAAATTTATTGAAACCCTAACAGGAAAATTTATTGAAATGGAAAACTTAGTGCTTACATTTCTAATACACATTATGTATACAAATAAATAAATAAGATTACATATAATTAAATAATACATTCGTAAATATACAGTTATTCATGAATTCAGATAATGTTTACATTAATTCTTAAAAAAATATTTTTTTATTGTAGAAACGTTTACTTTAGCTACTTACCATGACCTCTCAGAATACCTGCATAAAGTAGCAGAATAATGGTGGTATATTTCTCATAGTTAATGTTTTAATTTCTTTTCTTCTTAGTAGTAATCTCTACAGATGGGTGTGTGGTCGCAGTACCAAACACCTCACCGTAGACGCTGTTGCCCGTCAACGGTGTGTTTGTTTACGATCTGGCTCTACTGTGGTGGTTACTATGATAATATATGATCGGTCCGACCTTTACGACTACCAAGGTGAGATTGTGTGGCAGGTTTTCTTACGTCACCACAAGGCCTAATGTTTATGAACAATACCAAATACCTTTAGTAAATTCCAAATTTATCACGAGTCTTAGGCGAGACAAGTGGTGATAACTTGCTGTGCGCACTGAGAACAAATTGTCATTTGTTAAACACATAAATGCTTTAGGAGAAAATTTAGCAGAAAAACTCTGAAACGAATGGAAGCTAGGCGCAAGATGAAGCTGCAGTCTTCAACTGAAGCGTCAGCATATCGGTAACTGAAACGACATATCCCTAAATCTGTGAGACAAGACATATGAAATTTTAATAGCCTGTTTTGAAAATGCGATAGAGCGGAACCAAGGCGTCAGAATTTTCGGAAGAGATCTGTTTATCGAAAAGAGACAATTGACCAAGTTGAAGACCTAAAGTGGCGCAGTTATTTCATCTAGAACTGACATTTTAAGCGTGATAACGAGATCTTACGGTTAGCTGTACACTATCGTCGTTGATACCACCTCATTTATCACCAATAAAAAAATTACGTTTTCGGGTCTAGTTGTATTATGACGAGTAAGTGCTTCTCCGCTTTGTGCGCTACAGTGCTACATGTACATACAAGTACATGTAGCACTAGAACTGTCCAGCATATATGACAATTGCCGATATTGTTCAGTTGTTCGACAGTTGTCGTCGTAATAAACTGCTGCCAGTCAGAAGGAGAAGATTCAAATGAAAAAACAAAAACAGAACCGGTTCAAAAATGTCCAGGTTCGTTATTTTTTAAATTTGGTAAAACATCCTCGAGTCAATTTAAATTGTTGGGTATTGATTAAAACAGCTACTACTGACAATGTTTTTGGTTAAAGATACAAACTTGTTTGGTTATATTTAAATTATCAGGCTTCATATCTATCAGTACTGGATTTAAACGACTTGATCGCAATTAAAGGCAATATAAAGATATTAAAACAAGATAATCATCGTTTGATGAATAAAGACATAACATTTAGGTTACAAGATTCGGAATCAATTTAACAAGTTCTCCATTAAGTACTTATCAACAACTATTTATGAATAGGTATGTAGAGAATATCGGTATTTTAAACAATATCATAAATATTCTTACGTTAAGCTTATTAATCAGGTGTAACGTTTCATTGGAAATTGATATATTTAAATTTACTCCTATGTGATTTATTTGCTTTTTAAGTAAAAAAAAAGTTAATTTTTACCATTTTAATCTTAAACAAAAGTAGTAAATACTTATTAATATTAAATGTAATAGATAAATTAACAAAATAGACAGTGTTCTTAACAACAACAAAAATAGTAGTTAATAAAATTTTTAGTCATATTAAATAAGTGTTACTTTTCCATGGCGCCATCTCTCACTGCGTTTGTACTTTTTAATTTCACTTACCCTCAACAGATGTCGCTTGACGTACTACACTAATACTACAACTACATTTATCTAATAATTATTATACTGGATGTGTTTTCATTTAATATGTATGTATTTGTATATTTTTTATCCGTTGGTTCATTTTTTGTTGAATGATATTACTGGACCAATTAGATTACTTTTTTATACAGACCGTACAGCCCTATCCGGGCTGTACGGTCTGTATGGGATACTTTATATCCAGCAATAGAGAAGTTCGAAGATAAAGAGAAAACAGTTGATTTAGCATCTGCTTACATTAGCTGTTCAAAACATAGGCTTAATAGTTCCGCTGGATGATATGAATACTGTCATGTCACAACTGAGTGAACTAATATACTTAACTTATTTTATATTTTAAATGTGTATGTGTGTATGTATAGATATTTGTCATTAAAACACACCACAGGACTAAAGTAATTTATGTGTCATTGGCAGAGTAATCGATTAAGTACGTCATGGAATAATAACAAGAATATATTTAATATTTGACTCAGTTTACATTTAAGCAAATTTTTTTTTGCGTGCTAGTCCCCGGGCTGTATCAAAAATAAATGAATAACGACTGTTTCATCAATATCAGCAATTATTATATAAAATTTAAATCACAGAAAGATGTGAGTGTGTTTGTTTATTTAGTTTCACGCGAAAACTGTATCACCAATCTTCATGAAATATGGTATGAAGAGAGAATAGAAGTGATGTATTATAAATAATAACGGTATTTGTATCTGGGCCTTATCATTCCACTTTTTACGGGTTATACACGTGCAGGTGCGTCACTAGAAACAATATAAATTTTAATTACAGTGAAAAGGATAAAAGAAAAGAAAACTTTTAATCCCTAACAAAAAAATGGGTTCTCCATTTTGGCCGTAAAAATCTAATAGCAAACTCCGGGAATCAAAAAATGAGGCGCGTCACCCATTACTTTCTGTATCCCGAAGAGGGTAAAGATACCCACCTCACCTCCGCCCCACCTCAGTCGCATCAGAGGTGCGGCCCCTGTGAAAGTCAGAAAAGACACCTCGGCTGCGGAGGGCAAGGAAATCACAACCCCGATAGTGTACCAGCTCGCCAAGTATGTTCGGAGTGACTACATCGGGCCAGCCATCCTCGATATGTAAGGCCCGTAGGTTCCTTTTGGTTCTCCGTGGGAGACCAAGCCACACCTACCTTGTGATAGAAATAAATTTTAAGAAGTAATAGCTGCCCATTCGAAAACCAAAATAATGTAACATTAGCAGGTACAGTAAGTGAGAGTAGAAATTAGCAATTGCAATTGCAGCAGTGGGGTTAATTAGACTGAAGGCAGGAAAAGTAATCAGTAATGTTAAAAAATTATTCAAAAATATGTGTGTTAAATATTATTCATTACAAGTCCTACGTATAGAATTAAATAATTTTATAGATTCTAACGCTGCTTTCGTACGGGAAAATAGAATATACGAGAATTGCACTTTTTTCCTCTAAGCAATATAGGCGTTTCTGAAACCCTAGTCATAATATCGCGGTCTCAGTACATATAATTTAATGTATAGTAGTAGTAATAAACTAACTTTCCCGGCCACAAACTGCTGAGACGACCGCTCATAATGACTAGTAGATCATTGTTTAGAACTTTGGTATTTACTCTCAACATAAGGCAGTTTCTTAGGAAATTTAGGAGGTTGAAGATTTTCCCATATGTTTCCATTATGCAGAGTAAAAATATTGATGATGTCCATAAGCTTCTTCCAAGAAGCGCTTTTCATGGTTGTGTTCTAGTAGGATTTCCCCTTAACCGTCATGCTGGTAAAGAGGGTTAGTGATCGAGGTGTCAGATACCATGTGTCACCGCGTGTCAGATAATCTTTAATTATGCAAAACTTTAAAGTAAGTCCTCGTGGTTAATATAGTAAAAAACGTAAATGAGCAAGTAAGTGAATAAATCTTAATCACAAATTATTAATATGAAATCGAAAGTTATAAAGAGGAAGTTGAAATATTTATTGCTCAAAAATTTACTTACCAGATTGCACTAGAGAAACAGAAAAATATTAAAATGACTTAAGATTAGCTTTTAAAAAGGCATTGTGATTAATTGAAACGGCATTGACAAAACAAAACGACGTGTAAGGTTTACATCACAGAATATAAAGTGCAACGGCAAAAAAATTATGTTTTTCGTCCTTTTGTCCATTGTAAAAGGGCATCACTCAAAACGCCATGAAGAAACGTCATCAAAAATAGCCCTTAAAAATGAAGTTAGTAACGAGCTATTATAAATCGGGCAATTAACGTTCTTAAAACGCAGTAACGTGGACTTATGTCCCGTTTCCTCGCCCTTTAAATTAGACGCCTTTAAAGTGAGCTCTAAAAGAGTGCCCAAGGAGTGTTTTAGGAACGGGCGAGACGGTGGATGTCATTTGAATTAATTATCTTAAACGAAGTAACTCTCCCGGATGGTAAGAACTTTATAATAAGTTTTTATTCCTTTGAGATTATATTTTTGGAATCTGTTTGAAGGATAAAAAAATGAATATGAAAAATAACAAATATTTTGCAACTAAAACTAAAGGTACTTGTATAATATTGTTTTATTATTTAAATTGCATATTACGCTAGTCTTAAAAAGGTGTGTAGACCAAATTTAATTCAAAAATATTAATTTAAATAATGCCTTTCTGTCCGTGGATGTCTTAAGAGCCGACTAAGGGAAAGGCCTTAAAAAACGCAATGACTACCGACAGATAGTGGGATATCCATCTCGAAAAATACCAAACCATACAGATTTTAATTGTACTATTTTGTTATTGTTGTGCGAACGTATTATGTGCGCCCGGCAGATTTCTACACCGCGTTCAGATTCTTTTATTTTTATGCTGGTATAAGTTTAGAACAATACCGCAAGAGCAGTACATGGAGGTGCTTTACCCATCGCGATATTGCAACAGACATCGGCCAAAGTTTACCAAGAGACTGTCTTGGATCATGTAAGTTAAGTTTTTCAGTTACCCAATTTTCAAAGATGTACCATGGAGTTTCTATAAAGACTGTCCTGAAAACCTGTCTTGAGAACAATGTTCCGAAGATCACAAGGGCTGTGGACTGGCCCTCGTCTAGTCCAGATCTGAACCCGTTGGACAACAAATTATGGTAGTACTAGAGGACATGGTATGCTCAAAACGCTCCAAAATTGAGTTTCTCAAGAAATCTTTACGGCTAGCCGTGGCTAAATTTTTCATGAAGACAGTGCATAAATCCACAGATTCTTAACCGGAGAGATTAGGCCCGTATTAAAGCCATAGGCCGCCACTTTGAATTAAGTGTTTTTAATTAATAGCTTAGACTTCGATAATTATGTTCCTACACATAAGTTTTATTATAACTATTTTTAAGTTTAAGTTTCCTTAAAGATAGATATGCATTTTAATGTGCAACAGAACTTATGGCCATGCTAGGTATATAATATTGAAAATCGTCGTATGTTAATTTTATGTATATTTTGTAGATAAACGTACGTGTTAGCTAAATTCATCATTGTACTTTAACGATAAATTGAGCGTACATCACTTTAATCCATTTAATGGTTCTGTTTCTGTATTATTTTACATATTTTACCATGTATAAACCTTATAGAGAGTAATGACGCCGCGTAATTTTAATGAAACGTCCGATGTGAATTGGGTGGTTCATGTTATGTCGACAGATAGTATCCGTTACAAATAAATTCGAGGCCATAAAATATATCACACCTTTATTTGTCCTCTTCCACAGACTGGAAGATATACGACGGCGTTTCCTTGCTTTCAAAATAAAATTCTTGTTTCATTGTTATGTCTTTGTTTCAAAGCTGTCTGAGGCAAGGCGTAGGTATGTATTTTTTTTCACAATCTTTGATCAAAGTATTATTAGAGCGATTTATTTTAACGAGTTGTTCGGTGATTATCAATTTTGTTAACGAGTTGTCAACTATAATAAGGAATAAATGAATTTAGATTTATTGCAAGTTTGAATGTTTTTGATGTGAAAATCTACCTTCTTAAACCCATTGAGTACTGTAAAAGTTGTCTAAGGAAACGATTGAAAAATTTAGTAGCTCCTCACAGATGTCAGAACAATCGTTTAAAAATGCCGCATAAAAATACATAGATCGGTGAACAACAGAAACGCCTATTATCCATTCACCGGTCACAAATAGTTAGTAGAGAAGTATTTGTAAAAGTCTTGTCCATACACCGGTCACAAATAGTTAGTAGAGAAGTATTTGTAAAAGTCTTGTCCATTCACCGGGCACAAGTGGTTAATAGAGGAGTGTTTGTAAAAGTCCTGTCCATTCACCGGTCACAAATAGTTAGGTAGAGGAGTATTTGTAAAAGTCTTGTCCATTCACCGGTCACCATTGAATAGTAGAGGAGTATTTGTAAAAGTCTTGTCAATTCTCCGATTAGAGTCTTTAGTAGAGGAGCATTTTTAGAAGTCTCAACTCCAGCAATTAGCAATTAAATAGTCTTCACAGTTGGGTGATGATAACCATTTAACTTTCGTCACATATATATCATATATCAAACTTTAACGCCAGAATTATATACAATATTGAAATAAATATTAAAGTAAGAACACGTTGTATCATATGCATTTTTATGCAAGCTAAAACAGTTACTGACACAGGCCTTGAAAAAAAAAACATAATAAATGTAATATTTCCTCACAAGCTATTTTGATTACTTTATTTGATAGACAGACATTTTTAGATGATTGTATCATCTTTCAATACAAAATAAGTCACACAGTGTTTTTGAAGTAAAAAACTATATTGATAACTAAATAAATCCTTTTAAGCATAAGACTAAGTTGTAAAACATATCGGTCCCTATCGTCTATCTACCCATAGAGGAAGATGTCTGCTACTTCACTGTATGCCAATGTACTACTATAGAAGTATGAAGCATAATAATTTAACACATTAAAAGTATGAATCAGAATAAATATTATTTTTATTCAAAATAATTACTATACCGGAAACGTGGAAAGAAACAAAAATAAATTAATTATTTTCTGACTTCGTATACTTTCAACTTGAGATTGTCATTTTCTGACTTCGTATAATTTCTTCTGCCTAATTAGCCGAAAATAATAAAATTTTATTCTTTTCTTTGCCAAACTTTAATATTTTTTATTTGTGTGGTCTTCAAAAAGTATCCATATCTTCTAAGAGATCATTCTTCTCTTGGATAGACACCGGTAAGGTAATTAATAAACAGCATTGACAAATTGGGCTGTAAGATCATTTCTTTCTTCAAATGCCAACCTTACATGCACGGAATGCACCCTGCTAGTAAACAAACGAGACTGGCGATCATTTGATGGTGGAATATCCATCTGAATTTCCCGAACCGTAGCTCTACAGACTAAAGATGTGTAGTAGCATCACTAGGGCGGGATATTAGCACTGCGCTCACCTTTGCCCAGCGTGGCTATGTACTGTCATACCTTCCAAGAAATATATGTACATATTGATGGAATTTCTGATTGTAAAAAAAAACCAAATAGCTTTTTTATAGGCTGATATACAGTAGAAAAGGAGTGGTAGTATTGCCAAACATTTAAATATGAAAATCTTGTGTACGTCCGTGTTGCTTTTGAACGACTTGATCGATTGAAGTCAAGTTCCTCATATATATTTGGACTGTCGAGACGATGGTTCATAGAGTACGACCTATAATGTCTTACGCAAGCGTAGTATTTACCCACGTCACGAAACAGCGACTGAAACCACTCCAAGTGAGTCAGAACCGCTTCATGCGCCGAGCAACCGGCGCACCTTACTACATGCGGAATGCAGACCTGCACCGCGACTTAAATCTGCCCACTCTGGCGGCCCTCTTTAAAGAAATATCCACAAGATATTTCGCAAAATTGAAGGATCACCCTAATCCGTTAGTAGCAGCGCTAAGAAATTACACTCCTGCGCTTAACGACCCGCCTGACAAAAGACACCCCAAGAACGTCCTCATAGACCTTATCACAAGAATGCGTTCGCGGACACAACACCCGTTCACATTATCACACGACAGCTCACATGTCTCACACACACCGCGCTGTTCCCCGTAGAACGCGCGATCACAGATTCACGCCGTACACGAGGATTACTCGTGTGCAAAGGCGTTCTTAACATCAAAGCTCAAATTCGATTGCAACCCAAGCCGAGGTTTTACCTCCCTAAGAGGGGCCCTTGGGTTCTTTCTTTCGTTAACAGGGGTCCGAGCGCGACACAGCATCAGCAATGTCGTTGTTCCTTTTTTTGTTTATTTAACTTGCGGGCCTCCTGCTCGCGAGTCTTACCGATGTAGCTGTAAAGGCTTCTGGGCCAACAGCAGATCTACCGTGGGGGTTTTAGTCGGTCAGGCATCTTCAATGCTGATCCCGACATAACCAGTCACCGGAGACGGTGACGGATAGGTGCGAGCACCTTTCCCCTACGTTAAACTAAAAAAAAAAAATGGTTCATAGCTATACTAGAACCCGATAGATGCGCTTTGGTTTATTATCTTTGTGAACGTGAACAAAATTCTAAAACGATCTTATTAGGTTAATAGTCAAAAACAGTAACAAATGAGTCGTGGGAAATTTGTCTCGCAAACTCAGTCATAATGGTGTTGCGTATTTCAGATATGTGTATTCAGTATACACATACTAACTGGAGCTTCAAATCAAAGCGAGACCCATGCATTCAAAATTGGTATTTATTTCAATTACTTTTAGGGCCTCATTTCGCTTAACTAATATTTACGCTTTACTAATTAGTGAACCGACATACATCGACTGTTATCAGAGAAGTAATTGTATCTATATAACAGAGCAATACGGGAACGTTTTGTGTGACAGTATTCGAGCAAACGTACCTTGTTTATTATTTTGCTTTTATGCAAGTTAATTTGCCACGTTCTTATTTGATAGCACATTTTTTAAATTCCGATATACAGGTAATTTTGTGCAGTAGTTTTGATAAAGTTGTGGAAGTCAACATAAGCTCTTCTGATTAATAACGTTTACTAAACCAAGAATGAAATTTTAACCACATCTTTATTCTTAATATGAACAGGTATTATACAATGTTCGTTAGAGAAAAATATCATTTGATGGCTTTAGAAATTTCAAGTTTTCTACGTCGCTTTATTTCCGAAATATCGACTGTGACTGACAGAAATATAAGTTCACATAAACCTATTATTTTAGAAATAGGTTTATCTATCTCTTCGTGAGTGATCTTATAAGATTTGGATTATGATTTCGATATGTACCGAAAAAGTATCAAATGGTAGTTTATGTATGTATGGAACATACATGAATTGACTTCCGTTTGACACGATCGTATTCAATATTCAAATAGTACTTTAATAATATAATTAACTTTAACTTTAATAACTTAATTACTAAAAAGTATTCAAATAGTACTTTAATTACATAATTGGGTAAGCACTAATTATGAAGGAATGAATACAACTCTGCTCAACCTAATGGTAGACTGGTAGAAAATGTCTCTTGGTATTAAGTACGCCTTTTCTTCTTTTATAAACTTTAAATAAATAAATAGAAAGTCCTTATTGACCTTAAATATCGTTATCGATCATTATGACTTTGATGCGTTAAATATAGTGCCGTGGTCACACATACAACGAGGCACTCACTTTTTAACTTCCAGTGCCTGCCATAACTTGTATACAATAAGATCAGAAGTATGTTCAGGTGGAGAGTTAGAGAAGCGACATAACGTCATAACGCAAACAGACATGAAAATCAATAACTTGTGGCGACGGTCGGGATTTGAACCCAGAACTCATAGTTCAACATCAGTTACCAGTAAGCTACGTCGTCGTTTATTTTATTTAGTAATCATAATTTTTTGAATGGAAAAGACGGCAAACGAGCAAGCGGTTCACCTGATGGTAAGTGATTACCGTCGCCCACATGCATCTGCAACACCATAGATGCTGCAGGTGCGTTGCCGGTCTTTAAGGATATTTGGGAGATGGGAGGGAAGAGGAGGGGAATAGGGAGGGGATGTGGGCCTCCGGTCACAAGCACAAGATGCCTCTACTTCACGCCGGTATTTTGCAAGGCCGTGGTACCAATCCAGTCGAGCCGGCCCATTCGAGCAGCAGCTAAAGCCGCCGCTTGGCTCTACCACGTAGAAAAAATCATGTTTCCTGGGCTAGTATTTCGGTTGCTATCACAAATTGTGAACTGCATGCTATGTTGTCATGCTTTATACGCGTTTATCTTATTAAACCCAATATAGAAGCGGGTATCATTAATTCCTGGAACCTCCTCGTGGTAGCCTTCCGAGGACAACGAAAGCATAGTTCTGACTTCAAGATAATTACATTAATAGCCATCTTTTTTTAGTGCATTTATTCTCCTTTTACTTCTGGTCCACTGGTAGACAAAGGTTTCTACAATTTTGCAGCATTATTTAGTTTTGCAGTAATCACCACTTATGGAAATCGCACTACCAATCACCATAGAGTCTGCTCCACGGCACCTGGATGTCTAATTTAGATCTGGTTTATTTCGAGATGGCATTTAGCTTATTCAACTCTTACTACGCTAATACTTATTATAACCAATCATAGGCAGATTACGTGTTATTAATTAATGTTCGTAGTTCGTGTTGTTATGAATATAAATCAGATCGTGTAAATAAATACTCGTCTCTAGTTTTCATATGCTTAGACATTGCAGACATTACTCATAAAAAAACCCTACTGAAATCGTGTAAAAGAATGTACAACAAAAGAAGCTACTATCGAACCAAAGCTCGCAAATCCTTAGTAATTAACTTGTGTTAAATGTCAAAATTCGAAGCGACAAATTAATAGAGTGCTCTACCACAACTCGACGTTAACTACCGAGCATCATATTAGTACTAGTAATTTATGTGCGAATCATGTGCATAAGCGAAACTAGTTGAGATAAATATAAATCGTTGAATCCAATACTTGTTTTTAACAATTTATTTAAATATTACCATCAATACAATAGACATATGCAATAACGATTTATACAAAATCCTAACGGAAATTCGAAGATAAACGAACATCTAAAAACATCTTATATAATATCTTTGCCATTTATTATTTGGTATCAACAACACGTTGCTAGTATATTTTGTAGTTATTAAAAACAGAATATTTTACAAATTTATAATAAAAAATTTAGGCCCAAAGAGCTTAATTGAGACTAAAAGTATTCTGTATTCCTATTTCTTGACATAATCAACATTTCTGTAATTTTTTGCCATAAACGTTCAGTCCACTAAGCGTTGTCTTTCAAACGAACATACAAATTTTCATATAACTTAGCATTTTTGGAAATATAAGCAAAATTTTAAAAAAGGTCTATAAAAATCTATGAAATCGCTTTTAATTTAAATCCCTTTAAACTTTCAAAGAATTTTGTATATAAGTATTGAAATATTAAGTTTAGAGTAAGGTTAAGAGTTATAATCCATACATGAGTGTTGTCTGGCGACCTATAAACAAGAAAAATAACATAGTCCTGATCCAAGAATTCTCATCTAGTAACATTAAAGGAAACAGACCGCGAAGGATTATGATGCAAATCGCCATTACGGGCTCTATTACAATGCGACTAAGCTCCCATCTTGTATTTAAGTGCACAATAAGAAAAGTGTCTGACTATTCAAATGAGGACACTACATGGAGTAATTATTCGAATAGCTCGAATTACAGCTGCATTAACTCGCTAACCTAGCAATTTCTGTACACAAATCTTACAACCACTTCGTGACAGTATTATCTCTTAGCATTAAGTTCGTAGCTGCTACTGCGATTTACGTTGTATTGCTAGCACGCTTTATGGACACGGCTTCTTTATGAGATTCTACCACCTACACTAGTGCGCATAAAGACGGCGAGCTGGTATTAAAAAGATTGTTGATGTGAGCATCAAGAAAGAAAGTAGTAGAAAAATAATTCGCTAAAATCTGATGCGTAATGTTAATTTTTCATTTAATTAGTTTTGTTTCGAGTCTGAAATTTCAAATGTGACATTCTTAACTGTCTAATGAACTATTTAATTAGATTTACGTACATCTGTGATGAAATTTGTTTACCATAAAAATTTCAAAATTAGTAAAACAGTATAAGACCACGTGAATTTGATAGCAACTGAAATAGATATAAAGAACTTTTCTTGAATGCACGCACTTAAATGAAGTTTTAAGATTCCTTTCCATGTCTTTGGTTAACTTTGATTGATGACAGTAATTGGGGGCGGCGGAGTAAGGAATGCACGATTTTATGAACCTTAATTAGATGTTTGTCTGCATCAAATAAAGAATTATATATACGTGACTGTTCCCAGAGGAGAACAATAATGGATTAATGGCTTTTAACAGCACGAGAACCAACGTAAAACACAGCAGCTTCCGGTTTTGTGACTTGTTTTGTATGCCATGTTAATCAATATGAGTGTTAAAATTAATAAAATTGACGTTTCCTTTCAATCTGTTGATTTTCATGATTGACTGCTGGGTTATAAGTCCTTGATTTGTCTTCCAGCTAAATGCAAAATTTATGCATCACATATTACAAACTATTAGTCGGAAAGGTTAGGACGAGCGCGTACACCAACGTTTGCATATATACTTGCGACGCTTTCAAATCGCCAGTGCTGTTGACCGTTTCCATAAGTTATCTTAATTTATTGCCGTGGTATAAAAACAACCTTCCAATCGTATCTGCACACACTCACAAACGAGCCTAGTTGTTTGGAATTAAGTGTTACTTCTATCCGACATCAGTTACAAAATGTGAGTTTTTAAAATATCAAATCATCTTTATATCGTGTGGTGTCAGATCAACGGTGCTCTGACTGTCAACAAATAATTTGAAATGTAATCGATTATAAATGTAAAATTGTAAAATGATGTTTTTCTAATTTGTAGAACCACAGTTCACACACACTATGCACTATTAGGTAAAAAATGTTTGCTTTATGTAGTTAGAAAAGCATTTATATCTTCCTTCAACTACTCGAATATGCGTTATCTTCCAATCAGTAGCTTCCAAGAGCTAATAGTAATTATATGGTAAGAGTAATTATATTGCTATCCACAAGTACTTGACATGAACCCGTATCAGATGGAAAAGGTTAGGAGGAATAAAGGAATAAACAAAGAAAAGAGGAAAAATTGTTTGTATTGTAAGAGTACAAAACCTAATAATTTGGGTGTATTACAACATAAAATGTTGTCCCAAAATCCGAATTATATATTCAACTAAATAGTATAGTATATTGTCTATAATGATTTTCTGTTGCACAACATTCATGTACTAAGGTTAAAATGAACAGCGTCGCAGGTCATAGCATCGTCACATAAACGTTTATCGGGACGTAGAATGCAATTCGAAACGATTCCGCGGGATAATGGCTAGTTTACTCATGAGCTAAACGAACTACCAGAGTTTGTCTCAAAAGTTACGGCGTTGCAGTAAGAATTTTTACTATTATTGTAAACAATGTTCTGACAATGGATTTTTATTGGAACATATCTCTTATTTGTATTCATAGGTGCATTTACACATGTTACTCGTACTTTGAAATATTGTTTAGGTTGTTCTGTTTTAACGTTACTTAGCGGAAATCCATTACGTTTAAGATAGGAATATGACCCTTATTGGGTAAGATAGGTATGTATTGCTTACATAGAATAGAAAAAGCCATCACTCTTCTTCTTACAAGAGTCAATATCACAACAATCAAACGCTCAACATTTACCTCGACTTCACCTTACACTAGGTGGTACCACTGACGTCGACGAACGTGACACGTGCTTTGCCTTGCACTTCATCGGGGCATTAACAAGCGACGTTATTCTAGCATCCGGGTGGATATTCTTATTATTATTAATTATAATATTAATATTTAATAAATATTTCCTTAAAAGCGTATAAATTCAAACTCTCTGACTTTAAATCATTAGAGTGGAATGTAGCTTCTAAGCAATAGTGCTTTATTAATACGGGTCATGTGATATGGGAGCCAATTTGGGCTGTATCCAAGTGGGCTCTCCATCGAAATTGGCAAGTTATCGAATGGCAGCAGCTGTCATGCACATAAATGCACATACGAACATGCCTACCTTAAAACTTTTGTAGATGCTAGCCAATATTTGGTAAACGATGAAAGATATATGAAAATTCTACGTTGAAAGATGGAAGTTCACTTGAAACGGATGTTGAAATTTGACATTACAAAATAAATATAATACGTATATTGAAACTATGATGAACATTTTAATAAGTCTTATGTATTTTATCTAGTGCAGGCAGATTGAGATACTTTGAGACAACACCAACAAGATGAAGTTACGACCTGTAGCCTGTTGAGGAAAGTTAACGGATGAAGATGGCTCAGGACCGTACTCTATAGCAAACATAACGGAAAGATTATGTACATCACTCGTGACAGTCCATAATGGCTCGACGAAGTTAAAACTGTATTTTGTTTATGGGTTATTAAAAAAAAATTGGATGAATAACATTTTGCATTTGTGGAAAAAGCGTTATTTTCTTTATTTATATATATATTATATTATATATTTTTGTAAATTTTCTTTATTGAGATTTAATTTTGAGCCATTTTACTATAATTGTAACTAAGAACTAGCAGCACGTGGACCAATTGTATCTTACTTTAGTTACCATTACACTGTGTTGTTTGTTATTATCACACTCATTGTGCAATAGGTAGATGTTCCTTATGATTAGAGTATTAAATTACAACAAAATTGGAATATGATACCACTTCTCTCTAAATATTCTGTTATAATTTTGTAGATTAAATTTCCACTAAACTTCATTTATAGTAATCAAAAGATAATTTCAGATAAACGCGCAATTGGGAGAAATTTATTAAATACGCAGAACAAATAAGATCTCATTACGAGCATGCGAGACGTGGGTACATAAATATTTACTTCTTAAGTAAAGTTCGCCATCTCATGTCGTAAAGAACATTATGTAATCTGCATAAAAAGTTTGAATGGGCAAGGATGAAAGCCCCGAGCCGCGTCTGGCATGCGAATTGCTTTTTATATTACGCTAATATTGACTCTTTTACTCACAACGCCAAAAGGACCTCTTTCGTCTTTAAGACTTCTGACGTTCGCTCACGTACAATGTGTAAAGTAAGCCTTATAAATTTCGCTTTGATAACTGTTTTGGACGTATGTTTGATTTTTTAATAGAGTTTGTGATCGAATTTTAAATCATTTATTTAAGATTGTTGGGTTGAAAATGTAAATTTCACTTTTAAATTTCACCAAAAAGCTTTTGGGTGTACATGAACTGTCTCTAAAGTGCTTAACCTTTAGTTCTAGTGCAAGGAATATAATTTTCATTCAAATTATCGTAACAGTGTTCGCATTTTCGTTATAATCTATAAAAATGAATTTTACTGTATTTGTTTCTTAGAGTCTGACAATGTCTTTAGATACTCTTTAACTTTAATCAAAATGTATGGTAGTAGATGTATTAGAATCTACCCTTTTGCATCCATTGGTTGCTTTAAATGTTCAAAAGTTTAAATCCCGGAAATCTTAATGCTACGTCATCATTACATCATCTGATGGAATAACCTCCACAATTATGCCAGATCTGAATTACCCAGATCGATGATGCAGCAGTAGCGTTCAAGTTGCGAGATACCTGATACTGAGATCGGCATTGCTACTTTTATTTAAATATTAACTGCTTAGGTTTCTGATCCTCGGATAATATAAAGATTTGGGTGTATTTTAAATAATAATTATTAATTCGTTTGAAATTCAATGTAACTATAACGAGGTCCTATTTGGATGGATAAATATTAAACATAATAATGTTTCTGTGAAGTTAAATCAGAATCAAGATAAGAATTCAATTTATATTTCCGGAATAAACCCCTCATTGCCATTTCTGTTGTAAATCAAAACCACCCTAAGTATTAGAAACCCTATCATTGATCGTAAAGATATAACTATTGTTCGCTCACATTTATCAAAGGCTTTCATTATAGTCTGTCTAAACAAACAAATTTTATTATCCTTGTCAAGAATTTTACTCTCGTTAATCATTACTCGACTCAACAGATTCTATAACACATTTATAGGGTAATGCATAGGTTTCTATAACAAAATTCCAGAAAGTCTACAAAGTCTTCCAATCAACAGGTTTAAAAAATTGGATGATGACAAAAAGATGAAACTCCCGGCGTTTCTATCATCTGTTTCTTCTTCGTTAAAGGGACTTCATTACAATTTACAAATAAATTGTAAAAAGTAACGATTGAAAAATGAAATTTGTGTTTCTTATGACGAAATACAATATAAAGGATTTGATTCAATTTGAGAATATATTTCAAAAGAAGATCAAATTTGTCAATCATTTGTGTTAGTGTTATCCATAACATAGAAAGTGGCTTTTTTTTATAAATAAATAGAACCACTGTATAATTTACACAGGTTCGATTGAAACAATCATGGTGACAATCGTACAATCGAACCTGAGTTTATTCTTCAACGCTAACGTTAAAGGTAATCGGTGAGCCACTGCGTCGACCGTGGCATAGAAATACCGTACTCAATACGATTTTACCCAGAAGGCTCTCGTCACAATCATAGTTCCCTTAGTTGTAAGTAGTAAGTTGCATATTTTTTAAATTTTTGCGAAACTGATATTTTAAGGCATTGAGCTTTATAAATTTTGGCACAGTAATGTAGTAAATATTAGCCTATGTAGGCTTTTATTTCCCTTTTAACTTTTGCATAATATGTGGGAGAATATTATTTAAAAAAATCATATAAGAATTAAATGGAAACCGAATTAGGGTCTATATGTTTCGAATTGGATTCCGAAATAATTTGAATCTGTTTATACATAATGTTATATAATTTAAATATACATGCCATATTTTATTTTACATTATTACTTTTATAATTGACATTTTTAATTAAAAAAGATCCTGTCCACTTTTTTACTTCCGAAATTTTCTTTGTTCAATCACTCATTTATTTTTATGGCACCTATTGTATAACCTTATTGTGACTTACGTCTTAACGTCGTTTTTAGTATAATATTTCAATTATGTTTTACTTTGATTCCTTCGTTTCCTCGCCAGGCCTTGATTCACGCCCTACACGGGATATACGTGTAACGTTTTAAAATTCGACCCATTTCCTCCCTTATCGACAGTAACCCCATCTTAGGTGTCGTTCCTCCTCAAGAACCCTTCGGCAGCAGCGAGCTCCACTCTAGTGTTTGTCGGAAGCGCGACACAGCAGCAGACAGCAGCGTCGTTGCTCCTTAAGTTATTTGTACGCTCGCGAGTTTTTTTTGCCGAAGCTGTTCAGACCACCGGGCCAACAGTGCTAATTCCGTGGGGGATCTGAGGGGAGTTTAGTCTGTTTGGCACTCATTGCATCCCGATATAATCGGGATCGGGATCACCTTTCCCTTACGAGATACAAAAAACAAAAAAAAATACTAATTAGATTGCAGGCCTACTCGTATATCCCGCAATGGACTATTTACAGGCTTTTAAGGAAAGGTTAGGTTTTCTTTCAATTGATACTGAATACAAAATTGTTTATTAATTATGTCTATTCCATGGCAATAGCTAATAGGTGAAAGTGGAAAAGTTAGAAAGTTATAATGTTTTGTATACGAGTTGACAGTTTGTGTTTGACAGTGATCAAGAATTTTTCCTATAACTGTTATACTAACGTATATCGCACTAAATGTTCTATATATTATGTGTTACCGTTGTTTTAGGTCAGGCCACTATTTAACATGCCACGTTCGGTATTAAACATGCAGGAGAATTATTAAAGGAATACTTAGCGTGCTTCGTGTGGTATAGTTTCGTGCAAATATTTGCTGAATTGTGCAAGTTGGATAGGCTATAGAAACTCCCACACGGCTCTTCACTGACAGTTACTTTCAAAACAATTACGCTTCGAGTCCTTTGTATGTGATATATTGTCGTTTTATTTAGCGAACCTCGCAATTAAGAAGCCCGCATGATTGTGTTCACTATATTTTACTATAATTACATTCTTAAATTTTATTCTTTCCTTTTTTTTTTAAGTGAATGAAGTATACTCTATACTACAGTCAATTAAAAATAAAACGGTTTAAATTTTATGTTTAGTTTATTAAAATAACAAGTCTTTTCGAAAAAATCTTTCATTTACTTTATTTAACTTGGTGAAGTTGTGTACAGATTAGAGACTTCATCATTTATTATAGGCCTTTCATATAATTTTTTTACTATGGGAAAGTGGCAAACGAGCAAGCGGCTCACCTGATGATAAGCAATTACCAATGCCCACGTACATCTGCAGCATCAACGGAGTTGCAGGTGCGTTGCCCGCCTTTAAGGATATTCGGAGAGATGGAGAGAGGAGAGGAAGCGGTTACCTCACTCGTCGAACAAAACGCAGAAGCACAAGATGAGCCACTTGGCTATACCACGTACAATTGAGTGATGAAACAGATTTTTTTCTAAATGCAAACTTCACCTGCAAGTGGTGCATAATGCAAATTGAAAAAGACTCTTAAGGGACCGACTGTTGACGGAAAATTTGAATACCCCGAGGACTAATCCCACACATAAGTAAAAGAGAGCATCATTGATGTCTTCCAGGCCGATTTCAACCACGGCGAAAACTTCCGAATACGATCGGCAGTTGTAAACTGCGCAGGAGATATTATAATGCTGTAAATGTACGCGCCAAACACAAAGACACTCACTCGTCTTTTCCATAGCCGATGTAATTTTGGTCGGATAAGATCGAAGAAAGGACGGATATAAAACAACCAAACCCAAAATCCAATAATTTGTATCTTTGCACAAACACTGGCTTTGGCTGGGATTCGAACCCATGACCCATGGCTCAGCAATCATGTGCGCTATTCACTAAGCCGCTCCGTCGCCAACGGGAATCGGGAAGAATATTACTGGTATGATGGTGCCGACGCTCAGCTAACCAACGCAGCTCTGCGATTTGAAAACTAATAATTCGTCTGCTGCGTTAATATCGGCTCCGGCTGGGGTTCAAACGCGGGGCTCTTGGTTCAAGAGTCTGATACGTAGTAGCTTAGTGGTTAGTAAGCACGCGGAGGTCTACCTATGTAGCCAGGCTGTAACACCTTTTTTGTGTAAAGAATGTGCCTATATTATATATATCCCATTACAGGGCAAATGTCTCGTGTCATTCCGAGGGTTTTATATAAAACTAAAATTTTTATCATGCAATTTAAAAATAATGAAAAATCAAACAATATGTAAGTGAAAGCACAACTGTTGTAAAACAACGTTTGATAAGTTCAAACATAACGTAGAAGTAATAAATATTTACCACTTCGCTTTAATCCTAGAGCCTGCAGGTCATTTGGGATACAATATCTAATACTAGTAACATAATCCTAACCTAGCAGGGCCTTTTGATCCCGTCATAGACTTCAAAGGCACGAATGCAGTACATTGTGGAGGATTTCGAGACTGTTTAGCACGGGCTCGCTTGTAAGCTGGGATTTGCCCGACGTGTCATGTAGCCACTGCACTGTTTAGGAGCTAATTGGAGTTGTCCGAGTAATGTACGATGTATGCGATGTGTACATGGAACGAAACTTACTAGGATTATGTAATATAGTTGGCTAACAACCGCAGAACTTTGTGGTTATAATTTTAGTGAGTAATTTCTAATTTGTTTAGTATCTTCTAATATAATGCTCTTCTAATAAAGAACAAGATGAATAAATATTACTTTAGATTTACAAGAACGTTAAACCAATAGTTATGTTCCACACCATGGTTCTCTTTAGTCCAAAAAGTTGTCTTACAAAAATATCAACTTAACATTAAATTATAATTAAAGCTCCGAGTTGAAACCTTTTTATTTTATTAAATACTAATCCCTGCCGTGTGGTATACCGGTGTAACAAGCTGCCACCCCCTTCCACCCTCGAAGAGCAAAAACGAAAACGAAGAAAAGCCTCGAAGATAGCTATGGCTAATGTAGATTAAAATGAAGCAAACCGATGATAGGCAGCAGCGTTTAAGGTGCGGTGTATGGTACTGCGATATTCTTTATGGGATGGGACTATGTCCTGTAATGGTTTGTTTCTAGACCTATAACGTTTAGGTCGTTTATTGATTAATTTACAATAATGTACATACTCGTATATCGAATTTGGTACTTTTACAATCTTTTTTATAATGCAATGCAGCAGCCGGTAAATTTTTGGAATCAATCTATAGAAAAACATTTCGAGAACATATGAAACATTGTTTTTATTTTTTCTCAGACACGGAAGTTTCACGGAAAACATAGTAAATGTTTGCCTTCATCGTTGAGCATGTGGTAAGTGCTACGATTGAAACTTAGCTTAAAAAGTTTGTAATACGAGCACCGAGATTCAAACCTGGGACACTCTCATACTATGCAATTAAAGGGAGCGCCCTAACTTCGCTTCTTAAAAAATATTTTACTGTAATATGTGACAGTATTTATTGTGTTTTTTTAGTTATAATAATAATATTTAAAGCTTGTTACGTATTCATAATGCCGTTTGTGTTTACGTTAACATAGGAAGCTTATCACCTTCCCGTATCCTATATAATCTTGTGCTAGCAGAGGCAAGGTTAGGTTCCGTGTTAGAAATAAGCGATGGCAAAAGATCGATCATTTACGTTCTACAAATATCTACTCCTGCTAGGATTCGAACCATGATCCTAGGTCTCAGCCTCAGCCGGACAACCAAATAACTACGCGACCATCAAAGTATATAAGAAAAGAATACATTTTAAATATCGAAACTTTAAATTAAAACTTTATCAGTTTCGGTTCTACATCGATGCCAGCATTAGATTCCCTAATTCGCGCGCTAATGATTGAAGGGCCGAGTGTTGCCCGTTCATTGTCTGCGGCATACGGGCTGTCGGGTGAGCCGACTGGCCGGTGCCATTTGTCAGGCGTGATCGTTTGTCGTGCGCTGGGCGGTACATAACTAATTGCGGCTGTAAATCGTCGCATGCGACGCGTACGTCGCCGCTCGCACGAATGTGAATCGATGAATGTACGGACGCACTACCAAAGAGATGTTTGTTGTTTTATACAGGCCCATGTTTGTACCCGGTAATGAAAACAACACCACTAAAAAGCTGATGAGTCAGAATGTAAAGAAAAATTGCGACTAACATACAGTTTCAGTATAACGGGCTGTCATGTTTTCACTGTACAAGGTTTCACTGTGCGTTTCTGATAGCCAACTACAGGTACCTACCATCCTCTAACATACCCTTTCCGGTTATAGTAATATCGAGTGTTAGAATAATTACAGGCTGTGAGTCATACTATTCTAGACTCCTCCTCTGGGATGACAACGCATCTGTAAACTCATCTGATTGAAATTGTTTAAAGAAGATATTTACAATTAGGTAATGTTAGCTCGTTTGTTCCATTACTCCAGTAAAAAAGGACGTTTAGACCTTTGTTCCGACAGTAAACTTGCGCTAACTTATCCGCTCAATTATTTTATTCTTTTATTACGGATCATAAGCTACTGCTTGATTAAAATCCCACCTGGTGTTAAGTGATGGTGAAGGATTAGGCGGTTATTGTTAACGGTTCGTTGCCAGAAATAGGCCTCTTCTACGAGGAGTATTGACCGTAATTTGTACAGCGATCGCAGTACCATACTTTTCGCACCTTAGACTATGCATTTTGTATAAATGATATCAAGAGAATGTCAAGAGCATTTATGTTGTTTTTTGCTGATGTTCGAATGGGCTGGCTCGATCGGGGTAGTACATGGCGTGAATGGGATGAAATACCGCTGATGTCTATGTTTATTCGTTTTTTAGGAAAATAGATTATTAAATAATAAACATTGAAAATTTGAAAAAAAAAAAACAAAAACATTTCACGCCATATTGTTTTAAAAAGCAAAGTCAGATCGCGCCTTACGCACGGATCATGATAAATGAGACGTGCTCACATTCGCGGAAGATTGACACGAAATCGCTTACCACGATGACAGCTCCTGATCTGATAATGGACAGCATAAGGGATTCTGTGACGATGACGCAATTCTAAAGTATTCGTAACAAAATAAGGGCTTAAGAGATGCTTCTATACTACAGTTCGTTAGGTCCTTTTACGGATGTCGCGTATAATAATATTGTAGTAGTGTGTAATAGTTGTAGAACACGTCGTTGAGTTCCTATGCTTATTTATTCTTCAATGATATAAGTATATAAGATAACCAAGGGTATATAGGGGGATATAACATGTTTTTGCCCTAAGGTGAACCTCACCTGCCAGAGCAAGAGTACCGGCACTTCGCACACAAATCCGTCTGCTAAAAAAAAAGTGTGTATACGCAAATGTTTCATGCATGTTATGCCAGCTTATATTGGTGCTTTCATTCAGGCCTTTGTCCAGCAGCAGTAAGTCCATAGGGGCATCCGGTTACCTCACTCAATGAACTAAACGCAAAAGCACAAGAGGCCTCTACTTTACATTAGTATTTAAACTGGATAATTATAGACCGCTGCTTGGATATAGAATTTGCGATCACGGTACCAGCCTTAATCCCATTATACCTCCCATCTTCCAAATATCGCTAAAGGCCGTTAACGCACCTGCAGCTCCTCTGGTGTTGTAGATGTACGTGGGCGACGTTAATTACTTACCAACAAGTGAGCCACTAGTTTGTTTGCCGCCTTTCTCATAAAAAAAACCTTAGACGCCGCTAATCGGCACCAGTCTTCATGATTTAGTTCAGTGATATTTGTGACAACTCTTTCCGCTATGTGTTGTTGACAATGAATTACTCAAATTGATTATTATGGTACTATTATATATCCGGTGCAGATAAGATTTCTGGATATAAAGAAGAAAAAGTCACCATGATTGCAATCGGTCAGATCAACATTTTTATATCCAATAAGATTAGTATTGGATATAAAAACCAAACTGCTAATAATAAAGTCCACTTTAAAAGTTTGAATTAGATTTCGGAGAAATTTCTAATGATTATTTCATCAAGGCGTTGAACAGGCGGCGCCGCGCTTCACAAGCTGAAATGTCGTTTAATTAATGGAAGCTTCACCAATATAATTTGCTTCTACGGTCTACCTTATAACAACGAATTAAAGATCACTTTTAAATAAATATTTAGATCAAATGGTGATACGAGAAATGCATAATGCTTAGAGTAAAACGCTGTATTGCAAATGGTTCGTGACGACTGGGCTTGCAATCAACATTCCCATATGTCTGCCACTTTCAAGGATTTAATACCAAAATCTGTATGACGCGTAGATTGATTAAGTGACGTATACACGAGTATACTTTGATTGATTAAGTGACGTATATACGAATATGAGTATTGTAACACTTTTGTTCCTAAGATGTGACTAAAGTAGACAATCATCATCATCATCATCATTTCAGCCTATCACAATTTCACTGCTGAACATAGGCCTCTCCCAAAGATTGCCACGAAGCTCGGTCCTGAGCCACCTGCATCCATCGACTTCCCGCAACACTGCGCAAGTCGTCACTCCAACTTGTGGGGGGTCGTCCTACACTGCGCCTGTACGTGGCTGCCACTCGAGAAACTTTTTTCCCCAATGGTTGTCAGTTCTGCGAGCTATGTGGCCGGCCCATTGCCACTTCAGCTTGCTGATCCTTACGGCAATATCGGTTACCTTAGTTCTGCAGCCGATATCATCGTTGGAAACTCTATCACGCAGAGAAACACCGAGCATAGCCCTTTCCATAGCGCGCTGAGCAACTTTGAGCTTCCTCATACGGCCTGCAGTAAAGGACCAAGTCTCAGTTCCGTATGTTATCACTGGCAACACGCAAAGTAGACAATATATAAAAAATAATATTTGAGAGCCCATTGAGAGATAGAAGACAAATTAAAAGATAGGTACAATTTAATAGCAAACAGTTTCCCACATGATTACTGAACGAAACCCTAAAAAACTTTTCTGTCAGCTGATTTGATAACATTTGCTTAAAAATTGTTCTTCTTTAGCTCGATGTTTTGCTTTCACTTTTGAATATAACAGTTTTCACTAATTATTCATAAATAGAGTATATTCATTTATATTTTATATTTGACATATTCAACTGAAAAATCTCAAGTCTAACTACTTCCATTTGGTTAAGTGGAGTAAAGTAGCGGGAGCCAGCAAAAGTTGCTCCAATGCGCACTTCACAATATGTATTCGAAATAACTTCTCCGATGTTTAGGAATTCATAATGCTATATTTTTCTTCACCATCGAGAATATCACATGTAGTAGTTGTTGAAGAAACATAATATAAACTCAGTAATGGGGTTCGAACCCAAGTCATACGCGTACTATTAATGCGAGCACCGTGACTCCAGAACTTGATTCGAATCAGTGGTAGAATTTTCACCGGCTTTTTAGTTACATAATACTTTACTCAATATTTTACCGATTTATACAGATATGAAATAAAATAAAAACGTAAAAGAACATCCGTGAAATATCATATTAAAACGCAATCAATCTTTATGTTATGTTAAAGAATATTGTGCCAGTACTATTAAATTTTAATTATTTTGTATTTAATTATGTATGTGGGCATCCTTACATCATACTATCTTGTCAAAACCAATGAATGTCATAATTTTAATTTGTGTACTGCTAGATATTTTTTTATCAATGGGATCTTAAAATACTTCGTAAGCACGAAAAACACAAAGTAATACCATACGTCCACTTAATTAATTGTGATTTTAAAACATAGGACGAATTGTACATATCGATAGGAAAAGCAGGACAAAATTTTGTATCATATTTCCGTAAATGGGTCTATCATTTCAATATAATTTTCACGCGCGTTCTGTGCGATTATTTTTACTATGTCTTCAATGTATGAGCGGACTAAGTACAATTATTCTTAATCAGTATTGTTGAAATTAAAATTATCAGACTCGTATTCACATGTTGCGTCACAAAACTGCGTGTTGTAACATCAATGCGGATTTTAGTAACCGTGCCCAATGAGTGTCTTTTTTAACTTAGATGTTCTGTATGGTAGACACGTTTCAAAGTAACGCAGGAATCATTCTGTTAGATAGAGCGTGATATGAGTTAGGTATGATTGCTTCGACGGAATGAACTGTTTGGATGGAACGAATGGATCAAAATGAAACTGTGAGTCATAAATCAGACGGTCGTAACGCGGGGCTTAATGGAGCAGGAATTTGTTATACCATACAAAAATATTTATGTTACCCTTGTAAAATATGTTACGATTTTCGGTTGATATTCTGTTTTCATTTTTAGAATTAGCCTTCATTTACATGTTTTAAGTATAGTTTTGGAACCGTTATGTACTTCTTATCAAGCTGTTTAGCCGCAATTTACAGAATTAGATTTTTCCAAAAAAGCTTCAACAAAGCACATATTTGTTATTTAATTTCGCTGGCAGACGAATTGGTGAGAAGTGACTATTGCATTAGTATTAAGTAGCAGCCTATAAATTCCCACTGCAGGGCATAGGCCTCCTCAAAGCCTCCTCTGGAATAGTTGGGAGAGTTTTATTACGATGTTTTTTCTTCACCGCCAAGCATAGTGATTAATTCAGCATTTAAAATTCCTCTTGACTATTTCGGCACCGGGGATCAAAATCTGGTCACTGGCGTACTGTGAAATAAAGACGATTGCCTTGACCACTAGGCTACCAGGACTCTAGCATTAGCGATGGACTAAAGTTTTGTATTTTTTTCTAGATTTTTGCCACCATTCGGTCGCTAGAGTCTCGTTGGTTAGCCCACAAGGAGCACCGCATATAGGCGAGGTTAACATGTGAAAGAAAATGTATATTGTATTCTCGCTTACAAATTTGGTTTACTAGACTAATCACTTTGACATTTTATAATATGAATAACAACATTATACAAACTCAAATTATATAAAAAAATATAGGTCATATCTCCTGTGTACTTAACACAAAAATGATCTAAGCTGGATTTCTGAGTTTCAGGGAATATGCGATATTTTTCTCCTAACACCAATATCACCTGGACTAGAT
Organism: Bhutanitis thaidina; assembly: GCA_029286595.1. Lineage (NCBI taxonomy): Eukaryota > Metazoa > Arthropoda > Insecta > Lepidoptera > Papilionidae > Bhutanitis > Bhutanitis thaidina. Next base: position 10,981,731 of record JAGSMS010000006.1, on the reverse strand, counting down.
GCACCCTGCAGTAAACCAACGAGGCTCGCGCGACCGTATGAAGGTGGAAAACCAGTAGAACTCAAATCTCACAGACTAGTGACGAGAAACAGCATTAATGAAAATAGATACTGAAAAAGTAATGCAAAACAATTGGATAAATATAGTTAACAAGAAAAAAACTAAAAAACGTGACGAGGTTTTTGATCAGATACCAAATATCAACTGTCGCAAACGGTTGAGGGTTAACTGTATCGTAAAATTTCACGATAGACAATATCGTAAGCTCTCTCTCTCTATATGGTGCTCGTATAAAAATCTTAAGTCGTAAAACTTATACACCCTTTGTCATACAACTTAAGTATTGCTACAAATTTAGCACCTACCTAACAAAAATTATCAGCATTTAATTTTTATTATTAATATTTTTTAGGTTTTATGTGCAATGTTTAGCAAATACCTGATATAATTTTCTACATAAACATTTTATTTAAAATGTAGTAGGTAAATAAAAATTTAGTTACAGTAAGTTTTAAAGTTGTATAATATGTTTAACCTATTTATGATATTTGTATTATTTATTGTACATTAAGTTATTATGAGCAGAGTTACTAGTGGAACTCCAACATCAATAAAATGTTGTTCTTTGAAATTCTTTTGGAAACTTTAGGGTGTTCTAATGAGGAATGCTGATGACATTTATATTAACCATTCAAATAAAAGCCATGATAGTTTAGTGGTCAAGGCACTCGCTTTAGTGCGAGTGACCTGGGTTCGATCCCCGGTGCCTGCACCAATAAAATTGTAAATATCAATTTTAAGTTATGAATTTACCACATGTTCAACGATGAAGGAAAATCGCAAGGGCAATTAAAATGTTTTATATGAAGGAAGTCGCTTACTTACACTTTGATTATAATGAGTCTATAGTTGATGATGAGTTTGATATTGAAATATAATTTTGAAAAATTAAAATTCTATTGCCTTTTGTCTTTTTACCAGGACCTTTGAGACTAAAATGGTTGTTAAACATTTACAACTTATATCTTGTATAAATAACTCAAAGTATTAACACTAGCTTCTTTATAGCTTCCTGCGATCCTTGCCAACTTGCACATGTAAGGACTGTAAACAATTAAAATGTTATGAACCATATACCTAGTTAATATATCTTTAAGATTGGTAACATTAATATGTATACAATTCTATACAATTAGCCCATAACATATTATACTTGTGGTCTGCATGTACTAGGTACTGCATGCCTAAGAAATATTGTTAAAAATGTTATAAACCCGCACTGGAGCAACCTGGCCCTTCCCTGCTCCAAAATCCTCACACATATTCGAGAAAGAGGCCTTTGCTCAGCAGTGGGGATTTAGAGGTGGCTAATTTACTTTTACTTTTCATACACATAGATCTAATACAAAAGTGTCTGTCGGAGATATTCCAATTTATAAGATTTGAATCGTTAAATTTGGTCAAGATTTTAATAGTTTTTTTTACTGCGAAATAAAGACCTTTCATTAATCAATCCTTTTCATAAAAAATCGATTTTTCTATGATGTGTAGGTTCAGTAATGCAATGTTTATGTGCATTCAAAGTATTAGAATATGATAGCATATTACTTGTAAATTTATTACTTATTTTGAACATTAAAATCTATTTAAAATATTAAAAGGTTTCCTCGTGAGGTTTTCATTGTATTGATCAATTTTAGTGATACCAGCACCGGTATCCTACCCAGGTCAAGTGAGTACATATCATGAAATGAAAGCAAATCTTAGCAAGTCTTAGCAAGTGTAGTTAGAGCTAATCTTTGGGGGAGACCCATGTGTTCACCAGTGGACTTGTGGTAAGCTGAAATTATGATGATGATTAAAGCGTCGTTTTTCTTATGGGAAAGGCGGCAAACGAGCAATCGGTTTACCTGATAGTAAGTAATTAGCATCCCCTATATACATCTGCAACACCAGAGGAGCTGCAGGTTACAGGCCTTTAAGGATATTTGGGAGATGGGAAGGAGGATGAGGAGGGGATGGGGTGGGGGAGTGGGCCTGCGGTTACCTCGCTCTCCGAACGAAACGCATAAGTACAAGATGGCTCTACAGCGCGACGGTATACTGTGAGATCCTTGTATTAACCCTTGTATCCTTGATCCTTGTATTAGGTAAAATGGGCCCATTCGAGCAGCAGCTCAAGCCGCCACTTGGCTCTACCACGTTATGTCGTATCTCCTGAGCTACTGTGGCTCATTTAATAGTTTTCATTTAAACATAAATGTTCGATGACTTATTAACAAGCACCCATAACATTAATTCACTGATGATAGCACATTACTTATAGACCATACAAATATTTGTTCAGCAGCTATCGACCCAGCGACGTACAATGCCGTAGCCAATGTGCCATCAAGCCGAGATGGGATTACATTTCAAAAGCTAATTAAATTTACAGGGATAGAAGTATCTATTTATTATCTTCCTAGAAAGATATTTAGGATGTAGTGACTTTCGTCTAGTCCGTGGCGACAAATTCCCATCAAGCAATGTCTATATGTATGCGTAAATGAAATTTTCATATAGCTAATATTGTTTATATTTTTGTGATTCAATTCATCTTCCAAAATGGTTTGATTAGAAATAAAACACGCACTGTAGAGCATTCGTGTAATGTCCTCTGTGAAATTGGGACTTTCATGTTAATAGAGAGAGTTGGCGCAACTCGCTTCTGACGCTATGCGAATAAGTTATAAAAGGAATGAACATGATGATATTACGAATATTTCCCTATGTACCAAAAGATAACGACATTTCTGTGTACATCTCGAATAATTGTACAAGGGTCGTATTTGTTTGGTATGAGAGATTGAATGTCTTTTCTTTCATCAACCCTTACGTTTTTATTGAATAGGCTTTGTTTATATAAATGGCATACGGAGAGTTGTAAATAGTTTTATCTTACGACTATTACAAGGATATACATTCTTTTATTCCTTATTTGGCAAGGGGTGCCCTAGGCAGATGTACATATCGCCTAAATTAGCGATATATGAAGTAGGCCTAATTTAAGAAAATTTTAAACCGACCGAATAATCTATTTAAGAAAACGCACTGGTTTATCTTCCTCAAAGAGGCCAAAAACCCGATACATCAACGTTATGTCTTCTTAACTACATAATAATAATAGTAAGTACAATAAACTGATTATGTGTCACCTTTTCAAGTCCATAACGGGAGACAAGTGTAAATTTATGAAATAAAATTTACTGAACTGTGTCGTGTTAATTTTTCAAGTCCATTGTGACCTGCCTACAATGAACGCTAACGAGGTACTTTCTCAATCAACGTCTCATTTAAACACTAACACTAGAGAAATTTTCTACTAAAGATTACCGACGTATTTAAAAACCACAGAGAGCCTTAGAATTTTATTACTTTCGGATTGCAGATGATATTAACGTCGTGCTGACCTATTTTGCCGAGATTTTCTAGTTTCTTTTAATAAGATAGTAGTGACAAAGGAACGGTAGACCAACTGGTGATAAAAAGACTCTGTGAGACCACAGCATCTTACATTTAATTTCATTAAGACACACAATGAGTATAATGAAATGCTTGGTTGGGATTGGGTTTAATCATATGAATTATTCTATATTGTTATTTTATTAAATTAAAGGCTAAGGATATCCCGAGTTAACTATGCCATCTGGGCGTCTAACACCTCAGTCCCCCCGTGACCACGGCTGCTGTAAAGCAACCCAAACGTCGGGAATATAATAAAAAAATTAAACGCTATAAAATCTGTAAATAATAGTTTCATTTAAAATGTGTAATGTTCGCGTAAATACAAGAAATCTATATTGTTATTGTTTGGCCATCGGTTCTCATCTCGAACTATATGCAACGCAGTAACATTGTGCTAAGAGGGCTCAAACTATCAGATAATCTCACATAGTCAACCAACAACAACCAACCAACATTACTTAATGCCAACCTCACCCTGCTAGCATAAGCGAGGCCCCGGCGACCGAATGCTGGTAGAATATCCATCTGAATTTGCCGAACCCAATTACCCAATTACACAAACTAGTGATGGGAAACAGCATCAATAGTGGGTAGGTACCAGCACTACGGTCTACAACGCTTTCGGCCAACGTGCTGAGTATAGGCAAATCTTTCAAGAATACACGGCTTTTGCAGGCTCTTCCTTGGAGAGGTTTAGTGAATTTAAAATGGGCATGCCATAATAGCATAACATAGTCCATGATAAGAAATGATTCACTTCAACGAGCTAATAGTTCACCAGACGGTAAGTGGCTGCTGCGGACCCATGGACACCTGCAAACAACAAACATCAATCGAATAAGGTTACGGGTGCGTTGTCACCCCTGAGGAATTAGATGGGATAGCTTACAGCCCGTAATTATACAGGCTGTCTATACCTTTTAAAACGGAACAACAACAGTAGTAACACAGCTGTTTGTCAGCAGAAAGGGGTAAGAGTTTTGTATTTACCTAGTCGACTCCAAGGCAGAGAAGGGATCTACCATCTAGTAAACATCAATATACGATGTTTAAAGGCTGCAGCAGTGAACAAATTTTATGCAAACTGATAAGTGTGATGATGATTAATATTCAAAATAAAAACAATGAATACTTAAGACATAATAAAAATAATAATATAATCAAGCCCGCGTTAATGATTTCGACGTTCATGTTAGCAAGGATCAAATAATGTCACAGTGAATACTCCGTAAAAACTATCGCATATTACCTAAGTAAATAATTCTTAATTACCTACCTGTTGTTAATTTTTTTTCTAGTCAATTTCATACTCTTACGAATGAGTGTAAGTGCATATCACTTTAAAGTAATAGCACTGCTTAGAAAAATTGAACCCTAGCTGTAACTGACGATATAATTTTTAGTTAATACTAACATAATAGATAATAGAGAATTTTCTGCTATGATATGATGATTCTGGAGATTTAGCCTAAATTTCAGAGAAGATAAAAATGTCTTAAATTCCTATTTTAATATACTTACGTCTTAGGTTATTTATAAATATTAATAGCTTTACTGAGAACTAGTAGTAGAATCTTTTGAACAGCGTCATAAGGCCTTTGACGACAAAATGCACTCGGGACTACAATCGATAGACATTGAATTGTTTGGCTTTTGTACGCGGAACGTAAAGCGCTCTTAAGAGTATCTTTAAAAGTTCTTTGAGATCGTCTCTTACTCACTGAAATGCATTGTATTGCATATATAGTTTTGTCTTACGATGGAGTTAAGACATGCTCCTAAAGTATTTTTATTCCGCATTTGTTAAATGTTTAAGATACTAAGTCGTGTGTACTTTATAACTGAAACTTTAAAAAGTTATTTTAGTTATTTGCGTGTTTCATATGAGGTTTGGTAAAAAAGGAACAGAAAATTATAATTATAGATTTTTGTTAAATTTTCAAAATCCATCCAATTATATATCTTTTAATGTTTCTTAAAGTACATTTTGTTTTTATAAATTAAAATTTTTCACTTAATTTGGTACATAAGTACGTTCATACTATTTTGTAGTTGCAAGTCAATAAATCCAATTTGTTAATTAATTTATACACGGTCTTGAATTGTGCCAGTGAATAAATCATTTTCTGTTTTTCTTCTTATAGTAATAATATTTATATTTATGTCTACAGGCGATCAAAACTAGTCAAAATAATGATTAGAGTAAGGTAGGCTAAAAAGTGTGTTTTTAAAATTACAGTCGGTAGATATATTAAGTTATGCCCTCCTTAAATTGTAATAAGCCAACTGAGCATAAACCCACATAATCAAACAACGATCCAGTCTCCCTCAACTCTCTGTCAATAAGTCGTGTCTCAGGAGAAATAGAATAGCCTCATTTGCGACACCAATGCAATCCGTTTAATTCGTTACGCGGCAACCCCCTACTGATTAGGTAAAAGCGCTTGGGATTAAAAGAAAATTAAAAGCCCCCGAACTGATGTCAGCCCAACAGATTTGAGATAAATTCGAAAATTTTTGCGGTGTATTTCACTCTTATTTCTAGGCATATACGTGCTAAAATGCATCAATGCTATATTCTAAACATTTTGGTAAGTTATCACCACAGACAATGTGGGATAGATGTCTACCCTTCAAGAATTTATTCCCTGTTTGGGGCGTTTCTTTAGAAACGATTGCTGATTGTGCTGCTTAATTAAACTGCATTTTACTGAATCGACGTCATTTCAAAAATCTGGCCGGAGATTTGAGAGCTGTATCGCGATAATAAGTTCTATTTAGAGCAGAGTAATTAAAAATAAATGTAATTTTTCTATGTTACTTTGTAATTTTATATGAAACTATTTGATTATAATAGTACAAAATGTATATTTAAAAAAAAACAAATTTTAAGAAACCTAACTATTAAGCTTAAAACAAACAAAGTTTTAAGTTTTCTTTAATATCACAAAATGTTGTCTCAAATACGCACGAATATTGTTCGATATGATTGATAATTAGTAAAACATATGAGTATCGATTTCTCTGCACATCAGCGTTTAAATAAAAACTGAATAACGGCACGGGTCCGACACCTTAGTGTGATTGTCAACATCTGTAATGACTCGACAAATATTTGACTTTAAATATGTTTAAATATGATTTTGTAATTAACTATATTTGAAAAAACTGAAAACCGATTCCGTTCGATTTACGACTTAAATCTAGTATAAACAAATACTGATTTAGATTGTTACCACACAGATACTACTTTAGTCTAGCCTATTTAGATTGTTACCACTTATTCTAACATCAATAACATTGTAACAAATTGTCAATATACGTAGACTACTTAAATGTCTTAACAAATTTAAGTCACGTAGTGAAATAAATGAACTCACTTTATTGAAAATACATCCACTGGTACAATATGTTTCGATAACTAACATGTTAGAACAAACAATTTCAATTTATTTCACATTACTACAATATAATATACCATAATCTGTGTATGTACAAAAATTATTTACGGATGTAATCGCGTTTAATTCTGTTTTTATATTCCTGACGTTTCGAGTGCTTTACAGCAGCCGTGGTCACGAGGAATTGAGGTGTTCGAAGTCCAGATGTCATATTTACATCGGGGTACCTTCAGCTTTTATTTATTAATTATGGTCCGATTTCTTAGGACAATTAAAAAAAACCATTATCCATATATATAGCATATATCGAATAATATACTCGTATCTCGTTTACTTCAGAACCACGATGGCCAAGTGGTTGGGGGATTTGCCTCCAAATCAGCACACTCAAGTTCGATTCCTTATTGTATCGAAAAGTTTAGCGAAAATCAAGTACGAATTGTATTGTTGACCTCAATACCATCCTAGGTTGGAGTACACAGTCATCAGAGATTTTTGATACATAATTCTAGAGATATTTTTTACAAAAGCAGCAATATGTCACTTTATATCAGTATTAACATTTTTATAGGTTAGGTGCGGATTGTGAGGAATTTCGGTATTATCTCCTCGGAAACATGATTGGCGTAACCCTCTTCAACGGTTCTCGAAACTGTTATAAAAGACGGATGAGACTGCAAGTTTGCGATATTGATATAAAACTCCACTAAACTATGATTGATAATGCTGCTGAAAAGAGCATTATCTTCCTGAATCTTCCACTCCTTGCTTTTATATGGTGAGGCTTATAAACGATTTGCGGTTATAACAGAAATATTTTTATTTGTAGACGTACTAGTCTTTTTTAACTTTTTTTTCTCTTTATAAATACTTTCATTTTAATTAATGAAAGTAGCAGGGTTATAGTTTAAAAGCCCCATAGCTGAATAAAGGTATACTCATTTCTTAAAGGTTTTGGGAGCTATGACGCTGCTCTTGTGAAGGTTGGCTAATTATTTATTGTGTATACAAATATTTTTTTAATACCTTCTGACGTTAACGTGACGAAAAAAAAATAACCTTTATATGGCTTCATCATGGCTTACGAGATCTAAATTTGCATAGACCCAAGCTATTTTATAATAATCGTTTTAAAATATCTATGTCAGTAAAAAAACTCCCAATCCTTTGACCTACTATTTACATATTATAAAATAAATTTCAAATTAGGTAACTATATTTATAAATGGCCAACATTATCCCCTCTTGACATTTACTATACAAAAATGTCAAAATAGTCTTGGGAGATATTTTAAGCCGAGACTAAAATTTATACAACGAGTATTATGTACAAGAGGAATATATTTAAGTTATTTCATATCACGTTTGTTTTGTTAACTGTATAACTTCATACCAATGTTATTAACATCTTCAAATGTTGTAACATTACTACTTGTTTCGTTATTTCAAAGAAATAAACAAACAATGATGTAGACAAATTGTTGAGTAGTGCTGTTGGAGTAGTCTTTAAAGTCGACACGAGAACTGTATAAGTTGTTGGCTGACTACCTCCTACGCTTTGCATTTGCAAATACTCATTTCCTTTCGAAATCTTATCTATATTTGTAGATATTTTATATATTATACGTAACCTCATTAAATATATCTTATCAAAATGTGATCTATTAAAATAAAAAAAAACTTTTTTAAATTTATTCATCAAATACTGCCTTTGTATAATCAACAAATACGATCGTAAATTTTGTGGCATTTAGGTATATGTACGTACGTGTTGAAACAATTGAAAATCTATTAATATGACAAGAATTCCCGGAAACATATTAAGCTTCAAATTCCTTACTATAATAGTAAAATTCTTTGCTGTTAATAAGATCAAAAGAATATTAAGTAACTCACGGACTGATATTCATAGGAAGGGGTTATCTTTATCACGCTTTAAGTAAATTGACATATCTGTTATATAAAATTTATAAAATAAAATATCCCGTCTCTTGCTGTTTTCTTCCAGGATAATGCAAGTTAAAATAAGTTTTAGAAGTAAACTATGTTCAATAAGTTTTAGATTTATAATTGATAAAATATCCTATATTGCCTTCATACTAGGTGGCAACTATAATAATTACTCTTCATCTATATCTTGCAGAATTGTCAGAAAAAGACTGTTGACATCCTGTACCTATTGCTAATGAAAATAATTTTGACAGTTGTCATTATTTTAATTATGTATGGATTTGGTTAGGTTAATGTAAAGGAACAAGTCATTGGTGATTACAACAATACGCCATAAAGGAAAAGAAGAATAATGTAAAGGGAACGGTTTGACTAAATCTTTATAGTAATAAAATATTATAATGTTTGTGTCACAAAGTAATAAAAAATAATAACTTGATTTTCCTACATTTTATTTGTAAAGCTTAAGAATAGATAACAAGTATGTTAAGTAATAAGCCGTGGTAGCCTCGTGGTCAGGGCGCTCAATTTAGTTTGAAAGAGCGCGAGTGACTTGGGCTCGATTCCCGGTGGCTGTTAATAGCAATTTTATATGCTGCATTTACTACGCAATCGGCGGTTAAGGAAAACATCGAGAGGAAACCTGCATATCTGAGAAATATTATTTCGAAGATAAGTGAAGCTCGTCAACCCGCACTGGCAGAAGCTTGTCAGGGCCTTCCCGGCTCCAAATCCGTCTCAGATATTTGAGAACGAGGCCCCTGCCTAGTAGTGGGCAATTACAGGCTGCTACTTTTAAGTTAAGTAATCGACTTTTAAATATTAGGCTTAACTAGGTGCAGAAAGTCAATGCGCATTGGAAAGATAAAGTGTAGGTTCTAAAAATAAAACTGTTCCCTATATCTAATAAAGATTTGACCCAGATATCCAGCCACAATAACATCATTAACGTGCACTACTAGAATTTGATTATAAATCAAGCGTGGAACGTCATTAAGATAACCATTTCGGACGGAACACGAAACTGTGACGGCATATTCATAGGCACTACTGAATGTGGGTGAATTAGCAGTAATCTCGTTTTATCTCATCACAGATACCTTTCTGTCTAGTGTCTCGTTTGGTAAATATTTCGTCTCCTTACAAAGCGTCGTGATAGCAGATATCTTAATGACGTCGTAATATGCTTAACAATCTTGTTGTAGATTTTATAATATCTTTTACGTCAACCAAAACACTCCTTTTATGGTTTTTTGACTGAACTTACCGTTTTTATAGCAGCATTATGTTTGAGAGGTCATTAACTGTAATCCTTATGTTCAAAGCTTACTGTTGTTAGATTTGTGGAGATAAAGCCAAGAGTTGTCGTTAAATGTCGTCTCTATTTGGCAATTTTTTCCAAGATATTTGGAAAACTAAGAATTTTATGCAAGATTGTATTTTGATATGCACAGTTGCTATGTGCTATTTACTCAAAATACCAATATTACCAGCACGCGCTGCACCGTGCTAGAAAATGAACGAGAATCTCGTGATCAAATGATGGCGGAATATGCCGAACCCAAATTCAATCTAGTGATGGGGAGCAGCATCCCTAGTGCAAAAGTACCAGTACTGCGCTCACTAATCCGCTTGCCTAGTAATGCCAACCAATACATCAGTATTGATATACCACAAATCCTCGCAAAATATAACAGATCTAAAACCAAATATACCACTATACAGATACTCTGAGAAAGTTCTGCGTAGATCTGACCAAAATTAATAATTAAAAGCTATAGGTAGCCCGAGTTAAGTATGATGTCAGTCACGACTAACACCGCATTCCCGTGACCACGGGTGCTTTAAGGCACTCAAAATTTCGTAAACAAATAAAATCCGCTAATTATTGTTTAAGGATTTTATCGCAAATGTCATTTCAAATGTGTAGTGTACGCGTAAACACAAGAAACCATTACATTTAAAATATTAATATAATAAAACACTTAAAGGACGCTTTATAGCAGAACCAAGTGATCGCAAGTGATCGTAAAACTTGTCACTTTGGTGGCGATAATTTTCTCATTGACTTTTCATCCACGCGCTTCGCTATAAACATCGATTGAGATTAAGAAGATATTGAGATGGCACGGTTCAATAACTGCCTATAGATTCCTCGCTATTAATTTTTAGTTATTAGTGGCTCCGTTGTCTAAGTTCCGTCATTTTAAATTTTATTTAAAGGCTGTGGATTAGGGCCTGTGGTCCTAAAAACAACTACATGTATTATGTAACAATCTAGTAAATCGATAACACATGTATCTCTTTACAAAGGTAAATAATCTATAAGTGATCGTGTTACTTCTACGTACATACTCACTACCAAAATGACAATTCACGAGGACTGTCTGAGGTTGAATTGTGAAATTATTAAATTATATTTTACAGCGATAAAAAAACGATTGTTAATTTTAAAACAAAATGGTTAATTTATTTAGTGCATACATGTGCTAAAACGTAACGTATTAAAATATAAATACATTATACTTTTATCGTAATTTGACCCTCGTTATTGTCAACTGTGATGTTTAGTCTGCTACTATATTGATTAAGTAATTAAGAGATCAAACTCATCGCGACACCTACCAGAAAGGGCAGAACAACGAATGCCGAGCCAGCTGGTATATTTATTACATAGTTTTAGGAAGATATAACGAATATCTACCTTGCACTACTCAGCATATTCAAATGTGACAGAAAGCAAACCTTGACGCCGGGCTTAAGATTATTTTGGAATAGGAGAGGGAGAGGGGAGGGAGTATCCTCCGGTGACCTCACTCACCGAAAGAAACGCAGTTGCACATACTTTTCACCGGTATACTGCGAGGCTATGGCACTACCCCGGTCAAAATATATTATACCACTACATATTATATTATACCACGTACAAAAACCTAATAGATTATAAATAGACACTGGCTGCGATTTGAACCTGAACTTGTGACTCAAACAAATACGTTAACCGTCTACTATACAACAATAACTGGCGCGTTTAAGATGAAACACCAAATTCTAAGAATCGCTCATAATGTGAATATGTCAGTTGAGGTGTCGCGATAAAGAGATTGGCCCAATGATAGCATGACCGCAAAAATGTGTATATCACGCCTCCTTAGTCACGGTTCTCGCTAATTTAATGTTTGTATTGCGGCGAGAACAAACGGCCGCAGGTTTTGCATTAACACTATTTGACCACAAATTTCCAAGTAAACAAATGTGTAAGCAGTAAAAGAGTTGGGTCTTGTATTTGATATGTATGATAATCTCTTTTCAGTATTTTTTATTGATTTAGATAGATAAAAGGAACCAAGCTAGCTGTGAAATATAACTATCTTGATTGGTTGGGTTCTTTATTGAATTTTAATAAACTATTGTTATTTGAAGAAATATAGAATCAGTATTAAAGAAGTGACTTTAGTCATAATGAATCACTACAAACTTTAGCTTAATTCAATCATTAGCAATAGTCCTTTCTAATAAATTAGGTGTCAATGGATGCTCTAATCTAAAGATATGATCAAACAGCAATAAACATTATTTTTAATTATTTAGTAGAAATATAGTGCATTGGAGGTTATCGCATAAACCAAAAAAAAATTGAACTTGGACAAACACCTAGTACAGTATCAACAACTTGTATGTTATATTTGCAGCTTGGCACGCATGGCAGACGGGTTTATGAGCGCAGTGCTGGTTAAACCTTCGCACAAGACATGCTGCGCCCCATCACTGGTTTGTGGAATTGGGTTTCGCATATTCGGAAGGATTTTCCACTCAAACATCTGTTAGTCAACAAGGAGTGTGATTGACCTGTGGAGAATAATCAATACTTATGTTCTCCCTAGGTCATTATTTTGAATTTATTTCTGATAGAGTAAGAGAGAACGAACACAAATCTAATTAAGTTAATGTATTCATGAATTGTACTACTGATATTTACTCTCTATGGACATATACAGTTTCGGTGGCCCATTGTGTTTACTTACGCCTTTATTTTACAATTCCGCGAGATTTTAATTTATGTTACAAAAGGCCTGCGTAGAATTAAACCGAATAGATTTTTTATTTTAACAAACGCCTCTGTCTGAAACGGGTTCGTTTAAAATATGGATATTTATATTAGGGCCTGCGCACCAGTTGTATTTATTTTTATATAACTATATGATGTATTCCGTCTATTAGATATTATCCTATGTGTCTTTTGTAACCGTTTACTATGGCAGCGACCGCAGAATCTGCCACACCTTTTCCCCGTGGATGTTATAAGGGGTGGTTAAGGGAAAAGATTTGAAAATGTTATGAAGCAAACCCCACGGCAAGATGTGTAGTGGGTTGCGGAGGCCCATTTGAATACGCTTAATCTTGCCAAATGGAAATCCGAAATCAAAAGTGAAAGTGCTTAGATATATATATATATATATATACACTGGCTGGCTCGGCAGAGGTTGTTCTGTACTTTCCTGTAGGTGGCGCGACGAATGTGATTTCATAATTACTATATAACTGAACCATAGTGCCTCCTATCGGGTTCAGACTTTATGATTTCTTTTTTTGGTATTATACTAACATATAATGTAAATATGAGTAATTTTACCTCAAAGATATAGGAAGTATTATAATTTAACACACCACCTATCAAAACCTAGGCTCCAGCTATAGCATAGCTGTGAACCACTATATTTTGTGAATATGTTCTCAATCGGTCAAGCCGTTCAGAAGTTAACAGACCCACCAAAATATAAAAATGAATTGTGGTTGCGAATGTACACATTGTTATAATCAGCTAATCATATTTCATTCCTGATAGGTAAATATTTAACTTGTATCACATATACACGTTCAGATTCGTTCGTAGATCGTGTTTTCGAATGAAAATCACTAATCACAATCATCAATCACAAAAAATCACAATGAAATATCACTAGACTTATAAATCTGTATTTCTCTTCACATCATACATGAAATTCTTAAAAAAATTAAATATGTTAAAAAGAAAATCTAACAGACCTGGTGTAATAGCATAAAACGAATAATAATGTGAATGTTTTACAAAATATTCTCCATAATAATTGTGAGCATCAATAAATAACATTTAAATTAATCTAAACATGCCCCATGTCCTAATATGTTTCAATTATGGACCACAAATATTAATATACTACCGTGAACTTTTTGCAAGTGAACGGTAAAACAAAGCGAAAGGGCCTCGACACAGCATTATAAATGTTTCCATGTAAATTTATCGCATTTGTTTCGTAATAAAGTATTATCAGGGCTTGTTAGCATGATGTGTTATCCAGGGAACTATAGAAATAATTACATGGAATAAAAATTTCTGCCCGCGAGACCACCCGCCGTCCAAAGTTTGCTGAATTTATTTAACCTTTTGTAATGAATATGTTTCGAGTTAGTTTAGAGTTGAAAATTATTTATGTTACAAACTACATACATGATTCGAATGTTAATTTTGGTGAAAATTGTGTGTATTTATAATGTTAAAAACTATAAAAGTGAAAACAAAACTTTTCTGTTTCGTACGTTTTTACAATTTAAATATAATTACTATTTTGTTTAAATAAAAACTTAAGAAGCCTGTTACACTGATTACTTTTCTTCTGTAACAGTAAACCGTTAGTTAGTATGGTATTATAAGGTGAATATGCCAATAGGAATTTACTTTAACTGAAATTAAATCAGAACTAATACGATCTGTTATGTTCGATTAGGAACCATATTGTTTTAAAAATCTGCAACAAACCACCACTGCTGCCTCGGGATGTGTTATGGAACTGTTTTTTTTTAGTGAGGTCTCAAAAATCTCAGTTATGAAAAATAATTGAAATAATTACCAATTAAAACTTAACGTAAGATGAAGACTACTTTGAAAATCCATGAATAACTACAAAACAGTACAGTAAGAGTCTATCTATCATTAAGAAATAATTCGTTTAACTCCACGAGAAATTTTATATAATAAAAATTACTCTAGAACGATAAATAGTACTCGTTCACAGAGATTTGAGTTCATAGCATAATATCGTAATGCGAATGATATAAATAGGCTTTACTATTTAGAGTAAAGAAGTTCAACACTAACCTACATTATTTTAAACCAAACAGCGGCTTTATCTGCTTCTCGAATGGGCCGGTTCGACCTGGTTGGTACCACGGCCACGCGGTACGCCGTGAAATAGACCTATCTTGTGCCTCTGTGTTTCGTTCGGTAGGACCGGAGGCATCCTCCCCCTCCCCATCTGCTTCCTCATCCTCCCTCCCATCTTCCAAATATCCTTAAAGGCCGGCAACGCACCTGCAGCACCTCTGGTGTTGCAGATGTACGTGGGCAACGGTAGTCACTTACCATCAGGTGAGCCGCTTGCTCATTTGCCGCCGTTCTCATAAAAAAAATTACCTTCAACAATTAAACCATAACTAAGAGACTTAAATAAGAGTTTATAGTCGACGGAGACGACAATACAAATACATGAGAAGTAAGCGAAGTTAGGATTAAATTACCTTAAATAGCACCGAAGTGACCCGAAGAATAATTTACCGAGGGTTCTCATCTGCTAATGAAGAATAGTGCCCTCTAGACAGCTGTTTGCACTAAACTTATGCCATTAAGATATTACAACCTTGAGTTTCGCTCACAATGCTCGGAAACTTGTACAGTCCTCGCAACTTTTACGAGGAAACGAAACAAAAGTAACAGATATGCAACGTTCAGTATAGTTTGTTTTTAAATTATATTTTTATTTAAAATTTCGTTCACTACGGTTCTCTTTGGTACGCTACCTGGTAAATTGACTCCATCACTCTATTTTTAATCAAAGGTACCAACTGAACGGACTTATTAAAGTGCCATGATCGGGTTCGAGCAGTAAGGAGAATAGTGCTGAATCAGCCTCACATTTTTTAAGCTGTATAGTTGTCGAGGGAAGATTAATAGAATATAGTTTCAGAGATGAAATAGGAACAAAAATACGTCCAATTCTAGAAAAATAGAGGGAGAGGAAAAAAAGTTAAGATAATTCTAAATTTTGTCGGCAATATACGCATTTGTCACTTGTATTTTACATTACTTGCACATAAGCTCCGCAGATTGGAAATATTTTGCAAGTAAAAAGCAATTCCTAATTTTAGAAATCCATAGAACAAAAGTCTTATTGTAAATCCGAAAAGGTGCCGGCACAACAAGAACATTTATGACGAACAAATTATTTGTTTATATCTGTTACAAATTCTTATTTTGCGATAAATAATAACAAGTTTACAGTGTAGTGATTCACTATTACAATGTGTCTATATATTTCGTGCTCGATTAAAACGTCCTAACAAACAATTTAAATCGGTTATCATAACAAACATCGTAAATTTTGTGCTCTATCTCTATTTTAGGAGACCATGCCGACTTAGTCAATAAATCAACGGTTATCTATTCTGATACAAAATAATTAGAAGTTGCTTAATTATTTCAGCTCTATACAATCATATTATTTTAACCTACTGATAAAGATGAAGTTCAAAGCCACCGATGCGTGTGAAATGATATAATTATAGGGAGTAATCTCTACATTAGAGTGGAATCGATGACATTTTGATTCATAGACTATTAATAACATATCGAAAAATCGCATTAGTCTTGCAGTCCTTTATAATATGGTTCCCTTTGTCTTGGTAACTAGGTGATAAGATACATAAAGATACAACATCCATGATTCGGATACATATATTTATATTCATCACCCGAAAGCTCGCTACTAGCGGGATTCGAACCTACAACCTTCAGCTCCGTAGGCGTGTCACCACCAACTAGGCTATGGGGCCGTTGAGTATAGATCGTGCACATAGATTGAGTATTTTAAATTATTTATAAATTATAAATCTTTCGATAAATAAATCGTTATTAGACCTTTAAATAAATTATTTACTCGGTTATTCAGCGTTTTCAATTGCGAACTTTTGTATTCTTTTCTATTAATCCATTATTGGAATAAAATCTCAATATTTTTACCGAACACCTGGCTTATTGGATAACAAACCAGATTTCTGTACTATGGGTTTGAATCCCAGCCGAAGGCAATAGTTGTGTAATACACAAATTTTTGGGTTCGGTATTCTTGTGCCATCAGACCCTTTAGACCCTTCGATCTTAACGTTAACATAGCTGCAATTTCTCAACTGTTCCACGCTGTACCCATCTCCGTAACCCTCTCAGATATTTGAGAAAGACGCCATTGCCCAACTGTGGACATATGCACTTTACTCTCTATTATAATTATTACTGTCATTAATATGTAATACTTTAATAATTGCGGAAGCCAATTTAGCTACGCTGTAATCGAGTACAATAGAAATCACTAATCTATATCTACCTCTACAGATAGGCTTGTATGCTTATACATAAATATGGGAAACAGTTTTTTACATAGTACGTAACTATTCTAAAAATTCTTAACTGGAAACAAATAATCTTCCAAGGAAGGCAATTTTGTACGAACCCGATCTTATTATCTCGTTTCCGCAATCCTCAACGCCTTTCAAGATCCATCCGACAAGAAGCTTAGAGCTCTAATTTAATCTACACATTGAATTCGCTCGGCTCCCCAGTGTCCACTTGATCATTCTCAAATTTGTCAGAGTCCTGTTTCAAAGGCAAGGATTCTCTTAAAGTAGTCACCCGATATATAGGGGTACGAAATTCTTGTCCATTCATATTACTAATTTCTTTGATTGCACATCAGCTTTACATTATTGTCTGTGTTATGAGTATGTTTTCTTGTCAATAAATTTAACTCTTGCCATGAAATTTTTATTGAAAACCTATAGTCCTATAGGCAACCGAAAACGTGCTCCACAAATATCAAGCAATTTCTCGACACGCAAAAAATCAAGATATTCAACTCTTGCACACTCATCACACTCCTACTCAGGATGAACAGTATGAACAAGCAGCTTTTGTTCCCTTAGTACGAGTATGACCAAAAACCATCAATATTCCCGCAGAGATGTCCTAAATTTGTTTTGACGTAAATATATTAACAAAAAACAAATAACAAAGTGTCAGTTAATAATATTGTTATAAGAATTTTATAAAACCTTAACGTGAAACGGAAAAACATTGTCCGCACGCACCGCTACACATTAGTAGCTGTAACTATTAGTCCTATGTACTTTTAATTACAATAGGGTTGTCCATCAAATGGGTCGGCAGTCCAAACAACCGCGCACAGCCCTCAATCACGGCACGACTAATCGCGTTAATTAATGCCGAACGCCGTTTCAGCCACATTGTTTCACTGACACGGACGCGGCGTGTAGCTCTTCCCATGTACATGATGTGGATAGTGGAGCTAAATGTTGTAGTTCTAATTTAAATATAAAAACTACATTATTAATCTATTCTCAACTTGTTAACCACTTCGATGGAATTCCGACGAAAAACAATATATTTTTAAATTATACAGCTTTTATCTTTCCGATAACGTTGAAATGAAACTATTATTTACGGATTTTATCGCGTTAATTTTTAATTATTTTTTCCCAACCGCAAAAAAAGCGTAATATTAAACGCTGTAACATTTGTAAGTAATAGTTTAAATTCAATATCTAGTAATCGTGTAAATACAATAAATATTTCGTTAACGTAGTATTTATATATTTAGAATCTCCGTATAGAATTTGGATGTTAGTTGATTTACATACCAAAATTGTCTGATATTTCGTGTTTTTTCAATTATGAATTCCAAATATTCGTTATATAAATACTGTGATTAGTTTATACAGCAACGACAAATATATCGCAGTCAACAGTTTTACGAAAGCAAACAACAGCGGAGTTTTAATGACAGTGCGGCTGCACGAATGAATTTTATATTTGTGGTAGAGTTACAATAAATACGAAGCCAATATATACCGATTGTTGCATGTGCGAAATAAAATATTATTTGTGTATATTGTTTCACTTTAAAGATTTACGAGCTTTCCGGTTACTTTGATTCCACAGTAGCGTAAGTTCGCGTTTAAATAAAGCGTTACAATGGAAATTAAATTGAATACTTCGAAGTTGCCGTAACCGGTAGGTTTTTCATATAAATATGTACATTTAAATATGATATTAGCGTTAATTATAATCCATTGTGATGAAGTTTCACCAAGTGACAACAATCGCAACTATAAATTATGAGGCGTTACAGTTACGCTTTACAAAAGAATGATATTTAAAATTAAATATTATATTGTAATAGTAATGTCAAATATATAACGAATTCATAATGGTTTTTTTTAAATTATTTTCTTAATGATTGGTATTCGAAAGAACGACGATCACAGTAGAAAGTAAAAATAATTTCTTACTGCTTTATGTTCCCTACAAGTTAAGTTAAATAAATAAATGGATGCATAGCTCTAGTGCTTATGTGTTATGATACAGATGCTATCAAAATAAAAAGTTAACATTGAGACAGTAATTGAATTTTATCTAGATTTAAATTGAACTGGTAAATAATTTTCTCAGATGTTGTCAGGAAACATATATCCTATTTCCACTCACAGTCACCGGGCTAACTTATCACGCTCTAAATAAATACAAACACAGCTAACGAAGTGCTGAAAGAAAGTTAAAAGCGTCTAACAGAAAAGGATCGTGTCTACTACTAAGGAATTTTTATACATTGATAATATAATTCAAAAAAAAGTTGAAAGTAATGAAATAACAATTTTATATAATAATTAAATCCACACCATACAGAATTTAATTAAAAAGAATCAAAACCCATGAACGCATACTACTATCGCAAATAAATCATAATAAGTAACAAAGAAAATGTTTATGTTTTGAACAGTTGTAGGGGATTTACAAAAATAAACAACACATCGTTACTCTAATCAATCAATAACGAAGCAGTAAAAAGCTTAAACAAAATATAATTTATTGAAATTGATGTATCGCATCATATACATAAATGGTATGCAAAAGAGCTAAATATACATTTTACTCAATTTTTAATATTTCTTCTTTTAATGTTAAAGAATTTAATTGTCATAAAGTCCTGTTCTTATTAAATAAATAAATGATAGAAGTGCCAAAAAAATGTGGTACATTTTGCTCGACCTTATTAGTTGATCCTTTAGGATTAATTAAGGGATTTAAAGACCAGCTCTGCATTCCATTTGTTTCCTCCTATTTTGTCTACCTGTTTGGGACCTTTTAGAGTAGTTCCAGTCAACATAGAGTAATTAAATGCAAAGTCTGAAAAGATGAAAACTTTAAATAAGTTATAATTCTAGGTATATAGATCGCGGTGGAATTTTGTTTAGTAAGATAATCTATGATAAATAATAATGAAGAGGTACGAACCCTTCAGACGGGAGTAGGGCTCACGCTTGACCATCTTCTTTATTTGAACTATGATTCATGACTCATGGGCCCGGTCTAGAGCATCGTTTAACTATTCATACGGATTAATAGAGAAAAATTTAACACAAGGGCAGATTGATGAATACATTGATCGTAATTTTCGCTAGTAGTTATAATTAGGTACTGGCGAAAATTAAAACACCTGATTATAATTTTAAATACCCATTAATCTTGTAGTTTTTAAGACAATTTGTATGCATGATTTATAATAATAATAATAATCTTTATTGTCATAAGAATATGGACCACAAAGTATGAATTCCCTGACATCCGTGCTAGGTTAAGAACCTGTATTACAGAGGTCAGTGTCTTCTCCCAAGTTGATTAACAATAATAATTTCTTAAAACAACAGCTAAAATAGTCGAGATATTAGTACAAAATTACAAGAAAAAATAAAAAAAAATCAAAAAAAGTTCAATAAATTTATACGTCGTTTACTGGTACGTACAGCTGTAAAAAGAAAAAAAACTAAAAGAAAACACGGATGTCTTCATTCTCATTATTCTACAAATAAAGACAAAATACCTATTTAGTTTAAAATATCTCTCGAGCTCGGTTCACGTGGCAGTGTGATGCGCTGCGTTCAAGGGAGAGCTTCAAAATAATTAGTCTTGTCCCGGGTATTAATGACACTTTTACTTTTTTGACAGGTCACTTGATGACATGTTTGGAACGGTTTAATTAAAGTTTTTTTAAGAAAGGTTCAGCCTTTCTTAAAAAAACTTAGGAAAAATACTGTTTTTAATCAATGTTATTTGTAGCTTAAAAAATTAAAATCATTAGTACTTTAACGTTAGATGGGACCAAACATAAGTTGGTCCAGCCCATCCTAAAATATTACAGGAGTAATTTTAGCTTCTGTAGTTGTTAGTATTTCTCAATTGAGTAGAGAACCACAAATGATGGATTAATTTTCGTAAAAGAAATCGATCTACCTTGATCTCATAGATGGGAATAGTTGTATAAGATTTAAGAGATCTGCACCAAAAGGTTAATGAATTGTAGTGACAAGACTTCGGTATACATAAGTGACAACACAATACAAGTACCTAGTTGTCACAACACAGAACCTAGTTGACGTTATTAAAACTTAATTTGTATGAGGCAAATTTAGAATTCGAATCTTTGGTCATGTAATTCACTAATTTTTATATTTGATTATGGGAAAAGCACCATCTAGCAAGCGTCTCACCTAAAGGTTTAGTGTTTAGCCTAATAAACCGATTTATTAAACTTATACGTATTACTTTAGAGCCGTGATAGCCCAGTGGTCAGGGTGTTCGCTTTAGTTTAAAGAGCGCAAGTGACTGGGTTCTCGATTCTCGTCGAAACACTAAAATTGTTTAAAGCAAATTTAAGTGCAAAGCCATGTGTTCGGCGGTGCAGGAAACCATGCATAAAATAATTCGGGGACAGTCCGCCAAATCGTACTGCAGCAGTATGGTGGACCCTTCCCGACTCCAAAACTATCTCAGATATTTGAGAAGGCAGTGGACATTCAAAGGCTGTTTTTACTTAATACACATTACAGAAAAAGTAAACTGCGAAATGAGAAAATACAAGAATATATAAGAAACAAGATAAATAGCTAACAGAAAATAAACAGTTGAAATATTTATTGTTATTGTATATCAGCCATTTGATGGGATATGTAAGAGTTTTAAAAATAAATACTGCAATAACTACATTTAAAATATCATAATATCAAAAGTAATAATATTACTATGCTCAAGAGAAATCAAAATAATAAGTAGGTGGTACTCGAATAACCTCAAATGACTTTATAGAAGCGTGATGTAATCATACAAAATCGGGAGCAGGTTGGATGTCATTTTCATTACGACCAATAAGTCTTCGCACGCTGATTGTGGTTAAGAATCTCTAGGTCAATTGATTTAACTTCTCTTCGTTTACACTGTTGAAACGCTTTATTCAACAGTCGTAAATCTCTCTTCAACGACGCTTAAATAGAATTTAAGATTGCTGATTGGGTTCACTTATGCAATTTTTTTAATAGATTTATTGTGGGTTAAACGCTAAAATGGTTGTTTACATAAAAATATTGAAATTTTTACTGGGAACAAGTTTTTTATGTAACCTTATGTACGTAATATATGGGTAAGTTAAGTTTATAGAGAAAAATGATTATTATTATGTTACTTTCATGTGAGTTTCCGGTACATTACAAATGTAAAAGCTATGTTACGATTTCAGAGACCCTATCTCTATAGAATATACAGCAGTATTTAGTTTAATAAATTAGTTTATTAGGGGTGCCAACCCACCTTTCAAAGAAGAAGACTTTTATAGAGTTTATGTAGCAGTATGCAGGTCCTGCGTTTCATGCAGTGATTGACGAACATCAGATCGAATCATTACTAACGCTACATTACATTCTGGATTCTTTATGACGAATGTGGTCTTCTCTTGCCCACATTAATCATAATAGACCATCAAGAGGACTGTGCGAATAACTCTTACTTATCATCATGATCGTTAACATTACCTTAATTGTCCACAGCGCTGGGCATAATTATCATACAATGAAGAGGGATATAATAGCCATTTATTTCAAACGGAAAAACGTTCGTAGTACTAGAAACCTCACACCTCAAACGCTACTGTTAGGTTGGTTGGTTATTTCGCCATATGTGTCCATCTGGGTAAACTACCTTAAAATGTTAATATGAAATTTAAACTCACAAATATTATAACAAAGAATCTTATTATTTTTTAAATCTTGAGAAATGTGTCACCATACCCGTAAACGTATTCTTAATTTTTACAATGCTGCTAACAATTTTAAACTGCTGGGCTTGATACACGCATTACCTAATAAATTTATAAAATGAGTAGTTGTAACTAGAAGTAAAGTGTTGTTATCATACTTTTAATTATAGTGGAATTTTACAAAGTGACAACAATTTGCACATGCGATAGGGTACATAGGGCACCATCCTAACCACCCCAGGGATGTTCAGAAGTTTAAAAATTTTAGTCTTTTCAACCTAATTTTCACTAGACCTTATTTGGGATACCTTGGTGAGCCTGCAGTTATCTTAATGTCCAGGCTAAAGATACAACTCATACATAATTTTCGAAAACTAATTGGGACTACTCTAATGGGTAAATATGTAATAATATTTCATTATTAAATGTCTACTCTGTATGCCACTTGTATGAAGCGACCTTCATTTTAAATTTTCAAATGTTATTTTAACAATTCCTATTGTTATTCAGCCTTGGCCCGATTGGGAACGCGTAACAAAACACACTGCATGTCGGATTTTATCAATTCTATTTATTTACATTGGAATTAGGCGATGATATTGTGTAAACAGTCCTAACATTCGACACTTTGGCATCTCTCACAATATATTCTTTTAAGCTGACTTCATGTGCGTCACTACCCGATCTTCAATGGTCCGTCTTATTTCAAAACATTTGCTTTAATATTGTAGATTACTGAAAGCCGTGATTTATAAAACCTTGGCACAGTTAGGAATTTAAAGCTGAAGATACAATAGCATCGTTAGCCCCTTTTGTTAAAATAGAATGAGTAAAATATGTGATCGAAAATAGATCAACGTATGATCGAACAGTTATCTGGAATAAAGTATGAAGACCTTACAATAATACAAAGCTTATCAGTATTGCTTTAAGAAGTCTAATGTAAGATCATGGACCGTAATCTTTACCTGATGATCAGTAACTATAAAACTACAAAATACTTTAACGACATCATATTATACGTTTTATTTAACTATCCACTATCAACATCTTTCTTTATATTCATGTTTTACAGCTTTATTAATAAAGATTAATTGTGTCGGAACTGCAGACAAACGAATTTTTTGAGTTGTTATCTATACGGAACCGATATAACATAAAAATAATCATAGCGGCAATAAATGTAATGGTCTCATTTATAAGTAATAAAACCAACTATAAAATTTCAATGCGGTATCTCACGCACGGTTTCGATTCAATAGGAGCACAAATCGACTGCAATTGGGCATCGGACTCTGACTGGACCGTGATGAATCGGTCAAATCGATACTAAAATCAAGGCGTATTTAAAACTTTAACAATTACGTATGCTTTTGATTAAGTTGTTCTTTTTAAAGAATTATGTTTTATTACGATCATACTGGTTAGTTTTCACTTTCAAAATATTCTATTACACATTACATTGCCAAAAAATATTGTGGGTATATTCTCCCTTAGCAGGTACAGAATTGATAACAAGACCACTATGGTGTTTTAAGTTAACCTGTGTTTAGAGAATTAACCGCAAATTGGTGAGTATGGGTGAACGTTTCTAGAAATGCATGTTGGTGTTAGCTAGCGCCTTCTTGGAGATGCCTATATTCAGCAGTGAACCTTAACAGGCCGATCAAGAAGACACGGATGCACGAATCAAATACCTAATTAATTATATAAACAAGAATTACATTATTAGATAAATCTTCTAAATACGAAACCCTCGACTGCCTGACTGAAATATAATAATTTCAATTATGTTAATTGTTTTGTAGTCTGTAATAAAAAGTAAAACATTGTTTTGTCATAAAAGCTTCAAAGTCTTAGCATGTTATATATAATTGTAATTACATACTAAGTTGAAATTGTTTAGTATTATGATGTTCTCTCGGAACTGTGTGAGAAATTTTACCTGAAAACATCGCAACTACATTTTTTTTATAAAATAAGCAAGTTGTTGAAGGTACCTTTTAAAATATATTACTAAAGCTATAATTTTGGAAATATTAATTCTCGTAAAATGAGGATTGTGCGTTAACTACCTTCGTTTTAAATAATCGCGAATCTGTTATTACACAGCACTTTCAACTTTTATTAAATTTTGGTATTAAAAGAACAATTATAAATAAACTTCGCCACTTTATAACGAGACTAAACAAAGCTCATTCAGAAGCGTCAAAGGCAAGGCCCGCAGCGCGTGGCTCCAAACCGCGGGCCGCGACGCTCGCAGCCGACCACAGAATTACTCGGTTGGGCGCCTAGCAATGAGAAGTTGTGTACACATCTATACGTAAGTGAGACTGTCCTATGAAATCGCATCTGAAATTGGGATTAATGAATTGAATTTACTCTGGTCATCATCAAAAAGTTCTTCGTGATTGCGTTGTATGTACATGTTGCTCGATGTAAGTTCCCTTCCTCGTGTTATATTCACGCCTTTCCGGAGAGCAATTGTAATCTAAAGAAAATTAAAGATCTTATGTATTTTATTTCACGGTTCACCTGATAGTAAGTGATTACCGTTGCCTTTACGGATATTTGGGAGATGGGAGGGAGGATGAGAAGGAGGATGGGGAAGGGGAGTGGGCCTCCGGTAACCTCGCTCACCGAACGAAACGCAGAAGTACAAGATGCCTTTCCTTCAAGCCAGTATTCTACTAGACCATGGTACCGTCCCGGTCGAGCCGGCCCTTTTGAGCAGCAGCAAAAGCCGGCGCTTGGCTGTACCACGTTTGAAACATTTACATTAATAGTACATAAAAGTTAATAAAATTGTTGCGGCTGTGTATTACCCTTTTTATGATATGTAAAAATATTGATTATTTAATTTTTTTTATTAATATTAAAAGTTTATTTACGGATTGTAAGTAATACTTTTAAATGAACTATGAACTTAGTAACATTGGCTTAAAACTGAAAATACTAATTCAACCCGTGTTCGAACAAAACAAATTACTTAGAAATAACACGCGAGGGGTGCTGTTGTATCAGGAAGTTTTGGTTACTCAGGACCACCTTACTTTTCATATTATTCGACCAACTTAAGTTCAAAGATTAGTGTGTTAAAAAGTAATTTGCTAATTGCATTTTTAAATGTTAATTTAATACTTGTGAGGCGGTGAAATACATTCTAGAAGACACTCCATATCTGGGAACTAAAATAAACATTTGTTGAGTCCAGCTAATCCACATTAGAGCAGCGTAGCGAACATTGTTAGGTCGCTATCTGTGCTATTTAAAATACCCAAATATTATTTTCTAACCTTTTAAAGAACTAATTTTGTGAATTAGTTCTTATTTTAATGTAAAAAACCTCTAGCGTTTAATAGTAAGAAATAATTAAAATATGAAACTTATATAAGTTGAATTATTAATTTTATATACTAAAAAAGAATATCCATCATTATGAATATCCTTGGATACATTAACATTTAGGAGCAGTAAAACGGCACAGATCAAAAACACAGACCGCAAATGAGTTTCGGAATCAGCTCCGAAAGATTTCTTTGTAAATGATTACGACAAATTGCCGCTAACGGTAGCCTACAATTTGTTTTTGCGTGAACACCCATCGTTGGCATTACGATTGCCATTCCGTTATTTGTCCATTAAATAAAAAACAGTTCATTGTACCGGCGTTTTAACTTTGAATTGCTGTTTTTCATTTTTATGTCATGTCAATATTTTTATTATTATTAGTCGATCAGGGCGAGATAAGCATTATGTGTTCAAGGTTTTTTAAAATATATACTCTAACGATGTTTTAACCAATTATGGGATGATCATAGGTTTTATTTTGGTTGTTTAAACCCATGTGGCATTAGAGCTCATTTTAAGATTTTTTAATGTTATTTATTAAATAGTTCGTATGTTATTCGCTTATAATTTCTAAAATTCTTAGGGCATCACAATGCGAAATTTCACCGTAACTTAGAACAAGTGTCCAAGCTGACGATACAAAGCGTACATAAGTTTCGAAAAACTCATTGTTACGAGGCTTCCTCATAGGGGATCGAACTCAAGTCTCGAAGGCAGATCCTCTAACCGATCGGTTCATATCATAGCTAGGTTTAAACATTCAAATTCAACTTGCCCACTCCAATAAAATTGCTCATTGTGCTCTTGTACATTTGAAATTGCACTCAAGACGTCTTTCAATGAGATAAGTTCGACTTGATGCTGTTTGCATTTTTTACACATCCATGTTAAAAATGTTATGGAAACTATAGATTAGTTAGATATTTTCTTCTTTTTTTTCTTAAGTAGTCTACAGACTCATAATTTTTATTTATATTAATATGCTAATGTTTAATATTAGTAGGTGGTTATAAAAAGCGTCAATGTCTTATCCAAACTCACAGTAACGTAGCACTGATACTGCATACAATTAGTAAAGATGGTTTATTATTTATCTTTACATAAGCTACTAACAATGTTACATAGTCTTTCAAATTAACACAAAAGCTAAAAACAAGTACATTGCTTCTGCTACGTTAATTACACGCAGCATACACAATTATGCGCTTATAAACAAAGAAAATATTAAAACTATTCAATGAATATTTGAAACATTTATTAGTGAACAAATAACAATAATATGATAATCCAAGTTAAAAGTTAAAATGAAAAATAAATATCATTCAGTAAAATAAATCTGGCGAAGAGAAAATCATTTAAAAAGTTAAAAAAGTGGTTTGTGCAAGCATGGTCCCTGTCTGCCCGCGCCGACCCATGTATTCGTAAGTGACACAACCACCTTTAGTAGTAATAAGAGACTTTTAAGCCAACAAGGGTTGCTTAGCAGTCTGTAGTAGTAACAAAGGTTTTAATAGTTTTTTTTTAAATATGCCAAGCCTTTAAAGCAAACTTTTTTAACCTTCATTAATAATATTTCTTAATTTCCAACGTGGTATGGTGACTTAGAAAAATTAACCACCCCTTTCTACCTGAGGGACGAAGAGGAAAATAATAAATAATTAAAGATGGCGGATAAAAAATCTTAAAAACTACCAAGGCGAATATACACTATAGTGCTTGCTAAATCGCGATTATGGAAAATACTCTCATTTGGAGATACACTAGCCTATAAAACTAAATAGGAAGAATCAAGAATTTGATACTTTGTTCATGCCATACCTAGTTATGAATCTGGAATATATTTGTAATATTCATGTTAGTTGTTAAATTACTTTAAGAATGTTCTAAGCAATTTTTACTTCATAACATATGAAATATGTCAGTTCCCTCGAGTCAACGACACGTTCAGTCTATTGAGTATGAAATCTGATACTTGACTAAGATCGGGTGACCTGCGTAAACGGTAGCAGATGGTATCAGGTGACGGTGGCGCCCCCCGGTGAGATGCTTAACTTTATTGGATTTTAAAACTTCATCCCATCGAGAAACATTGGATATTATATGCAGTTAACAGACAATAACATTGTAACCTGTAAAAATCTAGTCTGATTTTTTTACTACTTTCTACTTTACTAATTCTTATCATGCACTATTATTTAAGAGAAGAAGTAACTTATAAAATTTGATCTCATTCGTAATTAGTTAAAAGTAGCAGCCTGCAAGTGCCCACTGCTGGGCAAAGGCCTCCTTCTGAAATACGAGTATCAGAGAGGGTTTAGGAGCCGGGAAGGGCCCGCCACGCTGCTCCAGTGCGGGTTGGGCGTAATTAGTAATTATTGACATTCATAGCTTTATTTACTGATTTATTTACAACAATTATTTTGTTGGAAATGAAGTGTGACTTAATTATACTAGCTGTTGATGCCGATTGTTATCCAATACCTATACCAATACAGCATACAGGCGACTTGTTTGGGTGAGGCCTATGTTCAGCAGTGGACTTCTAATAGGCTGAAATGATGATGATGATACAGGCGACTTTGTGATTCTGCTAGTCATAAAAGTTTGAGACATTCAGGTTCGACGTTAACATAGATTCTAGTCGATCATCAGCGCTTTATACGCATTCATCGTGGACCGTGAATAAATTAAGATGAAATGTAAATCATAAGTAGGCTTAATCTCCCTTAAAAAAATTTACAGAAATTAAATTAAAATTGGATGTAGTATCATTTGTAATACTACGAATATAAACTGCAGTGTTTTTGTACCATCAGTCTAGAATTACCAATGAAATAACTGGAAACAACTCTTAAGTACTACATAATTAGATAAATAGAGTTACGTGAAGTTTTTCGTTCTAAAGTTGCGTTTCATTTAGATACCAGGCCGGTGACGGACAATATATATAAGGACGATTGCAAGGGATTTGTTAGTATGATTGTAAACCCGTTTGTTAAGATGAATGATTACAGAAACTTATTTCAACTACGGAGAGACCTATTTCCAGTTCTATGTTCACTGCAAAGAGATAGAAAATGATGATCATGAAAAAAAAATATAACAATTGGTCAATTAATCATCATCATCATTTAAGCCCATCACAAGTCCACTGCTGAACATAAACCTCCCCCAAAGATTGCGACAAAGCTCGGTCCTGAGCCACCTGCATCGATCGACTTCCCGCGACACTGCGCCGAACGTCACTTAATCTTGTGACCCACACTGCGTTTGCCTGTACGTCGCTGCCACACGAGAAACTTTTTCCACAACGGTTGTCGGTTCTGTGAGCTATCTGGCCAACCCATTGTCACTTCAGCTTAATGATCCTTGCGACTATGTCGTTACTCTAGTTCTACCGCGGATATCATCGTTGCAGACTCTATCGCGCAGAGAAACACCGAGCATAGCCCTTTCCATAGCGCGGTGAGCAACTTAGAGTTTCCTCATACGGCCTGCAGTGAAGGACCATATCTCAGTTCCGTAAAACGTCACAGGCAACAGGCACTGGTTGTAAACTTTGCTAGATATGATATGAAGTAGTTTCCCGAACGCAATAAATACTATCTTAATATTATTAAACATACCTAAGGATTGAAGTAAGTAACAACATTGTTTTATTGTAGTTTTTAACAAGTAACTAGTATGAAATATACATACAAAACATTTAGGAGCAACATTCATAGGTAGTAAAAATCCTATTTACTAGTGACTACCCTCAGGGGATTAACAAGGAGTATAACGCTCGGCGGAACACAAGTAAAAGCCACCAAGTCGTAATCTTCGTAATCAACAGTTTATAATAGAGGCCGACCGCAGGAACTGTTTGCCTACGCTTCCTCCAGTTAATGACGTCGTAAAAAATAAAACCCACCGCTTAGATCCCTCGTTAGACAGAAAAACTGAACGTTATTCTCCTTACGCCGCGCGCTGACGTAGAAAATTACAATTCTCTGTTCATTTCGCACGAAAAATGCACTTTATTGTCGTTGTCGTATAGAGTAAACGTCAAAATTTGCAAAACTTTACAATCGACAGTGAGCATGACCTTATGGCTTTGTAACGAATTATTCCAGCTTGATTTAAATTAATGCTAAAAAAACATTTGTGACATTAAATAAGTATCACGGATCTTGTTAGTATTATGTCTTAATCGAATATTAAATAATCGAATGTGACGATTGTTAATCATACTATTTACATAGTATACGAAAATTTTAAATTGTGTGTATAACAAAACCTTCGTAACATCATAGGACATGGACAGTAAAGACAAATGGAGACAAAAAGATGAAAATGAATTATAAATAGTTATGACAAAATGTAGGTAGTCTTAATAACTCTTTTAGTGCCATACGACATTATATGACCAATAACAATAGGATTCAAATTGTATCAAACTTATAACACTTGAATATATTTAAATGTAGTTATATACCACCCACATTTTTGCTTTACTTTGTTGTGTTAGAGAGTCATAGGAACCGGTTCCGAAAGCGTTTTTTTACACTGTAAGTTAATTCATTGTTCAAACCTCCGTTTAGATAAGGTGAGTCCAATCTCACAATAGTTGTGCTAATTAATGTACTTCAAAAAGGGTTAAAATAACATTATAGAACATCATCATCATTTCAACCTATGATCCACAGCTGAACATAGGCCTCCCCCAAAGAACATAGTAATAATCTTATTTTAAACATGCTTCTATATTAATTGTAACCACGAATTGAATCTTACAACCGTAAACTGAAAGACCATGGTACGCGTTTACAAAGAGTTGTTTTATTGGATTTTCATTATTCCAAGGAAGTACGATTTTTAAATTATTTAAATAAGTCTACTTCCTTGGTGCCTTATTGTAATAACTATAATGTTCAAATTCGGGAATGACGATTACAAAATATTTGACTCGCGACCATAAGAAGACACTAATCAGAATTTACGGCATACTGAACAGGAGAATACAGTGAAACAAAAATCGTATCTATGAGCTTTCCAAGAAAATAATATCCGTATAAATTAACACGAAATGAGCATAAGGTGATTTTTATTGCTTTGGCCTTCGTTGACACCTCGAGAATTACTTTCTAGTAAGACACATAGTTTAAATTTGTATCTAATCAGACGATATATATCGAAACGCTCATATCATTTTCAAAAACTTATTAACTTAATCATAATCTATATTATAGTTAAACACTGCACTATAATAATTCTCTGAGAGGGCTATTTCTGTACATTGAATATTTTTTTAATACTAATTGAGTTTATAATATATGCGATAAAGACACGATAACAACTATGTTTGGCAAAGTAGTCTGTTTGAAAGCGCAGGATGTATTTGGATGGGACTTTCAGTAGTGTTACTTAGGGTACCGTTATAGTAAATATTTCTTATCACGCTATCTGTTATAGGAAATAGGCAGTAGTCGTAAACGTAACTTACGACAAACTAAGACGGAGCTATCAACTTACTCAGGAGTCTAGCCGGTAAATATCATCACGCGATTCATAAACAGCATATTTCATAATCATAATATGATGATATAACCAATAGACGTAAATTGATAGGACTTTCATGACAGGGTGTCTAGGCGTCGAGTGGAAAAATATTTACCTTTATCGAACGTACTCTTAAGCTACAAAGGAGTCTCAGTAAAATGATATAGGGAATAAGTTTTATTTCGTATTTTATATACACTACTATTTATTCAAGATATTTTTTACCTCGACAATAATATGTATTTTGTAGGTAGTGACATAATTTCGTTAGTGTAGAAATTTTGAAACTTCTGATCAAAAAACTGAGAAAAGTCGTTTAGGCAGTCCTCTCTTGGTGTTAACCTAACACTACCTAAATAATTTTGAAGAGACCGAATCAGGTGAAAATCTGAGGTGGCAAGGTCAGGTGGATGCATTAACACTTCCTAACTTCCTAACCAAGCTCTGTCAAAATTTGCTGAGTGGCTAAATGTCTGGGATTATCATGAAGACCACACCCATTCTGTTTATCAATTCCGGCCGTTTTTCTCTATTTCTTACTTGAGACTCAGCAGCAGTTGGCTGTAGAGATCCGAATCAAATCAATTGTACCATACAATTTTATAATATTCAAATTACAATATAGATTTTGAGTAAGTTTGTATAATTCCGTTACACTATTTTTGTAAATATCTAAGTTTTTATTTTACTGTTTGTGTTCACCCACTTCATTCACTTCATTAAATTCATTTCATAAATTTTTTTAATTTCTTTCATTTCGTTTCTTACGTTAATTTCGTACATTTCGTTCATTTTGTTTATTTCATTCATTTCTTTTCGTATAAAAATCATCGACTCATACAAAAATATAGATGTTTGCCCATAGCGGGATTCGAACTAGACCGACTAGACTACCAGCCGAGATCTATCTTTTGGATTAGTATAGTTTAGATTTTTTATAAGGGTTTATTAAATTAACTACGTTGCAGAGGTTATTATTGATTGCAAGAAATTACTGATCTATCAGTGTCATATATTTCCTTTTTTTTTCACTGACAAATAAATAGAACATATTTGATTCGTACCTCCTAGTAACAGGGCCATGAAAAGGGACTTGATGTTGATATTAAACTAGATTATAGATAAAAGGTGTATACTATATTAACCCTTGTCATCATAACAAGTAAGTTTAATTTTATTTGCAGTAGTTTGCTTAGTGCTTTAGTTTTAAAAGCTACAAGAGTCTACAACTTGATGAAGGAATAATTTTTAAAACTGACGAAGGTTGTCGTATCCCGGCCCAAACATTAGTTATAATTTAACAAAATGTAGATATTTTGTTCATAAGCGCAGTTTTTGTTCATTTATCTGGTCTATCGTACACCACGCCGCCCCACGTCAAGACAATTAGTTCCATCCAAGCACCCGATGTCAAGTCCGAGCCCCACATTTAAAAACTGTCTTGTTTTGTTAAAAATATTAATTAAATATTTTTCAGTATTTTGGAAGTCCTAAGGTACATAAATTTTCTTAATATGTTATATTTGCTATTCTAACTGATTTCTAACGCTCTATACGACATTTGGCTCAGTGTACCTTGGCTTTTAGAGGTTTACCGGATATTCAGCCTATAGTACTACATTTAAACTCTGGCCAAATTCGATAGTTACTGTCTAACATTAATAAGAAATATGTGATAATAATGAACTCCCTTTCCACTTAAATTTGCTATTACTGAAGGAGTTACAGTTAATGTATCCATTGTGCTGAATTTAATATTAGCACAATTAAATATTTCTGTTACTTGAATAGGCATAAGTACTTTGATATAAGATCAAAAGTTGTTGTGAATATTAAAAAGCAAATGTTTTTGGGTAATTAAATAATATTCAAAGATGCTGCAAGAATCCAATTAAGGCGCTGTCGTTTTATTCTGTCGCTTATTTATTTTCAGCAATGAGACCTCTGATGTCCGGAACAGGGGACGGACCCACAAGACGGGAGACACCAAGCGTATAGCAATTCGATTAGGGTGCAATACAAGGGAGAAGCTGACGGTGCAACTGCGAGTCGCAAGGCCAAGATAATTTGGCGTCGATCAACGACCTTAACAGTCTTTAAAACGAGAGTGATAAGTTCTATAATTGGATGAAGAACAATTTTACATAAGCGTATTTTTTTTACATCATTCCATTTCATACACAACACTCGCAAAATAGATCGGTGACGAGTGCTCTGGAGCGCGGGTGCGTATGCCATTTCACAAATATGAAATTGCTATATATTAGGGTGCAATTTCATCTTTTTATTTTATGAGATTTCTTGATGTTGCTTCTATTTCGTTAAGTGGTAACATAATGAAGGAACGTAAATTAATTCCCTAAATTTTAATTTCCCTCCGAAAAAATAACAAGTTAAAAATATTCTTATAGCAAACTGGGAACATTACTTATATATGTAAAAAAAAACCTGTTTCTTAATCAAGTTTTTCAATCAAATAAATTTGCTTTGTCAGTTCGATCATAAGAGCTTAGTATTTTTTAATAAAATTCAATTTAATAAAATTATTGGGAATGTAGGCGTACTATTCAAAAATTTCCATTTATTCACGCTTAATACCAACTAAAAATATAAACAGTGACATGGATACTTTTAGTAAGATCCAATAATGCAGAAAATTCTTAAGGATATAAGTCGACTTATGTCTTCTGAAATTTTAGTTAAGTTTATGGTTTTATATGAAACGTTATTACTTTTTCTAGGAATACTTATAAGATTAGTTAGGCGCAATTTTCTCACACGCAGTCTCGACTGTCCTAGAAACAGAAGTCCGTTCAAAATAAACAAAACAAATTCTCTTAAGAAAAAGAAAGTAAAGACAATACATTGTAATTGGTCGTCGACAATTTAATAGACATGCCGTAGAATGAGGCTAATGATGCCAATTAGTGATGTTTACAAGCTATTAGTACTACACATGGACATTGGACACTCTGACGGATCCTGATTTTGACAATCGCACTGTCGTGAGATAGCGCTACGGATTATAGTGAGATCGTCACGATTCTTACCTGTACACGACATAGTTTTTGAGCATTTTTTCCAAAAGAGCAATGGGCATTTTTTACTTTTACTATGTCTAAGATTTTGTTATTAAAATAAAAATAAAAATTTGAGACCGAACTAAATCTGCAATAAGAAAACTGGTATGAGTTGATAGATATCGATTCTAAATGGAAATTATAAGTAATTAAATATGAAATCTAGTAAGATATAATATAACCACCTAGAACCATCACAGAGATAACCTAAATAATTAACGTAACTAATAAAACTACTAATACTAATAAAAGTATTTTTGAAAATATCTTAGACGATATCTGAGTATTGCAACAGATTTTTTCAAAACGTTAAATACTACATAAAAACTACATAAGGGCACTGGTTGACTTTTTTTCAGGGCACTCGCTTTAACTTCAAAGTAAGCGAGAAATCTGGGTTCAATCCCCGGTGCCGGCACCACTGAAATTGTTAAAAGCAATTTTAAGTAATGTATTCATCAAGTGCTCGGTGATGTAGAAAGACACCGTGAGGAAAAAGGAATGATTGTCTGAGAAAAATATAAAAAAAATATATATCTCGAAGACATTAATTGACTGTTAATTTACTTTTCTTTAATGTGTACTTTACACCCTTTAAAGGGTAATTTACCATTTTTTTTTTCTGAAAATAGTCATCCTCCCATTACACGTGGTGCATCTTGCTAACCAGCAAACGCGACTGACGACCGATTGATGGAGGAATCCAACCGAATTTGCACTACGCTTAACAACCCGATATGGGCAAACCTTCCTAGAAATATATGCTGGGTTTTGCTGGAAGACTTATTTTCAGTAGTGCATTAAAATAGGCTAAAGTACTAGAATTAGTAATCTACATATAATTACGAATTCTTTAACATGGAGCAAGCTGTGCTCCCGTTTTAGTAATAATATATCCAGAGTAAGAATGAAAAGGGTTCACAGCACAATCGAAATTAAATGTTTTATTTAAATAATAATTCTGAAATAGAAAGTTATAAAAGGGTGCACCGTGGTAGCATATAATAGATTATCGTTTTATCAGCAACATTCATCTCTAGTTTCCAGTGCTACGAAAAAATGAATTCGTTTGCTGGCAATTGAATTGAAATGAAATGAACAGGGGCTCCTATACCCAAAATACAGAAGGGAGATCGGCAGGAAAATAAAGATGGGTGTTTCTTATCTAGATGTAGAAGCGTATGATTGTGGATGGTAATGAGGGGAAGGGTGAACGCGATAGGGATACGCTCCGAGCCGGCTCACTTGAAAGTAATTGAAATTAAATTTGTTCATTTAAATTGAACAAGGCCTGCTATATGTATTATGATATTGTGTTAGGGGACTCTTTTGTTCTGGGCGTCTTATGGACGGCGGCCGTGTACTACAATTGCGAGCGTGTGGATTAGTGGTTAGCGATTTTCGAAAGATTCGAATCCCAATACAAGTCAATACTTTTGTGCAAAACACAAATTATTGGTTTTTGTGTTCGCGGGTTCACTTACGGCACAATAATATCTCCTGTATACACGTAGTTGACAACTGCAGTTAATATGCGGAAGTTGTCGCCGCTGTCGAAATCGACCAGGAAAACATCATAATTATCATCGTCATTATTTGGGCGGTGATATCAACATGCATATTCTACTGATTATTTCAATAGATTATACACGACATCACATATAGTTTTGTGTCTAGAATATTAAGATAAAAAACGAGTTAACAGACCACCTGACTGTAAGTAATTACTTCAGCCCATAGACACTTTCAACCAACTTCAAACAATAATGAATGAGGTGCTTCGTTCACTTCTGAGAACTAAAATGGAAGGCCTCACAGCCTGTAACTTTCCAGTCTGTAAGCCAGTAGGTTTTCCATACAATTTAAAGTGGTCCACAATAGATGTAAAGAAATGAAAATCTATCAAGCCTCTATAAATCTACTATCAAACGTCCACTGAGAAGAACTGTCGAATAATTTCTGACAAAGTAATTTTTGTTGTAAAAACACATAGTGAACTGATATTAAGATAACTTTAAGTAATATGGAGTGATCGTATTCCACACAAGATCTTAAGCCAGTTCTCGGGGAGCTGGTTATAATTCCTCGACGCCAATGTTCTCTACAACACTCTCGCCCTTTCTGTATGTATTCGAAACCATCCAAAAAGCAAAAAAAGAAAGGAATAAGGTAAATAATTCGAAGTGATAAAAATTTATTAAAAATAAATTTCTATACCCTTCGTCTTCTTCTTCAATATATTTTTTATTATGTATATTTTAATTCAAATAA
Source organism: Bhutanitis thaidina (assembly GCA_029286595.1). Taxonomy (NCBI): domain Eukaryota; kingdom Metazoa; phylum Arthropoda; class Insecta; order Lepidoptera; family Papilionidae; genus Bhutanitis; species Bhutanitis thaidina. Next base: position 10,944,441 of record JAGSMS010000006.1, on the reverse strand, counting down.
CTTCATAATATAAAGTATGAGTCATCGGATATAGTATCGCCAATTTGGATATAGAGCGCAGAAATTACAGTAATTAGTTTTTACTTGATACACATATTTCTGCAATTTGGATGCCCTTATTTTTTTTCCACAATAATGCATTCAATATTAATAAATGTTTTAAGGATTTTATCCTGAATCGTAGAGGTGATTTAATAATTATTTGTAGGACGACCTAGTCGGTAGCTTAAGAGCACACCTCCTTACAACTGCTTTAAAACGACATACACTGAATGTGAGTTTTTAACTACCAACAAAACAGTTGTATGTGTATGTGTGTAAAAAATGAGGCAGTTTCTTTAACTATCTGCTTTTTCGTTTTCTTATAAGCACAGTAAACGTTAACTCTGTAGTAACAGCTAATAACACAGACTCAAAATAATCTCGAAGATCTTTGACTTGTAAAGTCTTGTATATGGCACTGCACTCATTACACTAATGCACTTTTTTATACTTGGGGAAAATGACTCACGTACTCTCGAAATCAAAACTAAAACCCCTCGGTGTTCCACCTTAGACGCATATTGGCAGAATGCTGGCTCTCTCTCTCCTGACTAGGTGACCCCGATTCAGTCACCCGAATGCCATGTGGTTCACGAAGGCAAGCCCAATATCAGTACCATCTCTGAGTGTGCTCTCCCGGCACATCGCTGCAGACCTGGTCCACAGCTCCGCCACCGTCCACAATTCGGCCCCCGAGACGAGAAAACGGCTAATCGCAATACCAACACATCTTTGCCCCACCTTAGCTGCATCATCTAACATCCCAGAGGATAGGGACAGTAATCTAACGCAGTATCAAAACCGCCAAGTACACTCGGATCGGCCGTCACCGGTCAGCCCACTATGGCAGTTCGGGCATGTAGGTTTCTCTTCGCTTCACTGCGGTGAACCAAGCTACGGTTACTAAACCTACCCACCTATCGTTCTTACCTAGGCAGTAGTTTCACTAGTTACTGAACCCTAGAAATTGAAGCAGTAATTAAAAGCTTAAAAGATTTACTGGCCTTATTAATCGAAGATTATTTAGTCATTAGTTTCATGTAAGTAAGTATGCAATTTTAGGGTATTTTTTTAAAAAAACCATGTATTATCGTATATCCTAGCATTTTAAATAAAACTCGATATTGGTTAACAATTTCAAAAATTTGCCAATAAATTCAGTAACGCATTTAAAATTCATGACTGAATTTAGAATATCTACATGGAGACAATCTGAATAGTAGACAAAAGCTGCGTGTTCCTGCAATTGGACGACCGTAATTACCCGCAAAACGTGTTAAACCGTACTTCGTCCATTATGTACTGTTTCAATTGTCCAGCGCACGTTCAATTTCGAATTAATAGGGACCAGCGCAGATTAGGGTTTGAAGATGGGTTAAGTGTTAAGTTAATCACCACTCGAATTACGCACGTTCGAAATTTGAACAATCTAAATTCGCAACAATTCGAATTCGAATTTTCAAATTACAAGCCAGTATACCATGTTAAAAAAGTAAAACTTTCTCATTCATTTCATGATGGCAGAGATTGTCTCATTTTAGGTTCCCACGAATAAAGCTAAGTGTAGTCAGACCGTTGTTATAGTAGAAAGTTCCACAAAGTCACGTCTGCCTTAGTTTGCATCTCAGCTCCCAGGCTTCGTAACATCTGTCGCGAGGTTACCTGACACGGGATTGTGCAAAACAAGGTCATTGCCGACGTTCTCGACGAATGTAGCACAATGAAATGTTAGAGACACGTGAGCATTCAATTATAAATATTTTTTGCAATTTCATAAGGATTGCCCACACGTGCGGGCGTGGGAAATACATTCACAGTAAAGTTGCCAAAAGAGCAGTACCCATGTCGGAACAATATCCGCAGGTATAAAACTCTTGTAAAGAGTGAAAGTCTCGGCACAAGATAAAATTTAGATTAAATCACAACACATTAATCACTGAATATTGAATTTCATTTTAAATGAAACTATTATTTACGGATTTTGTCGTGTTTAATTTTGTTTTTATATTTCCGACGTTTCGCTTCACAGCAGCCGTGGTCACTCACGGGGGTACTGAGGTGTCAGACGTCCTAGATGTCATAGTTAACGCGGGCTACCTTAAGCTTTTATTTATTAATTTTTAGTCCGATCTATGCAGAATGTGCTCACAGTTTCTTGAGATCGTGGGTGTTTAACATAGCAGACGGGATACATTGACGCTCTCGGGAGTCTGCAGTCTCATCAGATTTGATAGACCACAAATCCTCGCAATTAATCACATAAGAGAATTAATCATATAAGATTAAATAACTTTATTTTAAACTTCATTAAAACTTATTTACCATAGAATATTACCTAACTACAGTTGTAGTCTGTGAATGTCCCAGTGCTGGCCAAAAGACAAACTGATATTTTGAGCCGAGAAATATAATTTTTATTATTAATCAGACATGCCTTGGAATCCTTCCTTACGATGTTTTCATTTGCCGACTATCGAACCCAAGTCGTATACTATAAAATGAAAGCCAGCGCCATGACCACTAACCACGCCGCATGCTACCTCGGCTCTAATTACATAATTATTATGAGCCGCACATTGCCTAAGTAATTAAACGAAACAAATATTTGATGATCGGTAGCAGCGTCTAATAATGTACGTGACCTATGTTCTGCATTAAAGTATTTATGGGATACTAAGGAAAGGTAAGGTACATATTTAATTTGCCAGCGAGCATTGTGCACCAGGTCCAGGTGAGGTGGACATTTTGGGAAAAAGATGGTATATTCCCCGTTATACCCCTAGCTGTTAACTGGCGCCAGGCTCTGGCGATCGAATGATGGCGGACAATCCATACGAATTTGCCGTACCTAAATCTCATAGACAAATAATGTTGAGTTTTCTATCAATGGGTTTTTGCTCCCACTATAATGAAAAGTCATATAGTGGAGTTATAAAGAGCGATAAAAAAAAGAAGATGACAAAGTAACTAAAATAAATATAATGTGTTTGATTCATTTTCAGGATCGTTAGTTCCTTTGTCAGAGCGTCAGAGCAAAAAAAATACGAATACCCCTATAATATTTTTTTTTTTGGAGAAGTTATTGCACATGATTAAATTTATCGATTAATTTTCATTGAGTCAAATTTTTGTAAAATGATCGGTGCTCGATTTAAAGCCTAACAAGCTAGAAAAAAACTCGGACCAGATAAGTCAGGTGTAATATGGCAGCATGTCTCTAAAACAGGTGACTGTTTGGATTTAAAAACATCGATGGCCAGATGATATGCCAGCGCGGCAATAACAGGGCAACACCTGTCAAGTAGGTTACATTTGTGATGCTGTCGCATATGGTAATTAACTTATTAACTTAGTAATTTTTTAACAACTTTGTAAATAAATATGTAAAAATAGTAAAGTAAAGTAACAGCCTGTAAGTGCCCACGGCTGGGCAAAGGCCTCCTTCTCAAATAATAATATCAGAGAGGGTTTAGGAGCCGGGAAGGGCCCGCCACGTTGCTCCAGTGCGGGTTTGGCGAGCTTCACATATACTCGAAATAATATTTTTATTATTTCTCAGACATGCAGGTTTCCTCACGATGTTTTCGTTCACCATTGAGGACGTCGTAAATACAGCACTTAAAATTGTTAATAACAATTTTAGTGGTCTCGGCGCCGGGGATCGAACCCAGGTCACTCGCGCTATATGAACTAAAGTGAGCGCCCTGACCACTAGGCTACCACGGCACGGCTAAAATGTATGTTATGTTGAAAAGATGAATTGTGTCTAAACCATGGAATGGTTAGAGGTTTTGTGTATACGGTCGTGAGTGTTTATTCTTGTTTTTTTTAATAAAAAATTATTCACGCCAGTTAACTATAGAGCAAAGGTAGCTCAGATACCGGGTCCCACGTAAATATATACACGGCATTAAAAATGTGAATCAGCTATATTGAGTGCTGGTATACTTCATGCTCTGTGGTAAATGTAGTCTGCCAGCCAACGACTGGAACAACACAGTGGTAATGTTACACCATCAAATTATCATATTTATAAGAATGTTTCATTAGAAAAAAAAACTATTTATTATATTTTTAATTATGACAACGTCCACAGAATGGTTGTTTAATTTATGTAAAAATCATTTTTTTTAACGCGTTAAAGACAAAATGACCCGGAGCGACAATCCCTTAATGGTTTCGCTCATACATAAATTTCGAACGCCATGACCGACCTAAAACAAACTGCTGGGCTCGTAATAATTAATGATCATTCACATCTATTTTACGGTCATTTTCTCGAACAAAAAACGTTATTAACAAATCCGGGCGATATCCCGAGTCCCTTTAAGCACCTGCTATTATTAAAGTATACTTTTTGTTTGTTTTAAACCAAAATTCGTTTTCGGGTCGTAATATTACAGGGCTTGATTGTGTACCTTTTTTTTTTAATAAGATTACAATAGATTGCAAAGAAGAAGCTGGCTATTTATTTTGCGTCAGTTTAAATTGTGATTTAGCGGACCATCATAGTTTTTTCTTTTAGATATGCTCTTACACATTTTTGTAATGGCTCTAATACAAAGTCTTGCGAAATACGTAAATAATAGTTTAATTTCAATGTGTAATAATCGTATACATTCTAGAAGTCATTACGAACGTACAATTTTTACAATCATACCCACGGATGGATATTACTTCAAATTTGCATGTACTTAAGCTAGCATGCCATGCATGGAATATTTACCCATGCTCACCATGCTAGGCAGGCGGGTGAGCGCAGTGCTGGAACCCTATGTAATTTTTCTGTTCGGAATATTCGGATGGTTATACAATCGTAGGGGTGTAGGGCGAAAATACATCTTTTTCACCAAATGCCCGCCTTGCCAGTCTGCCAACATCAAATGGGACTCTGGCAGCCATAGGATCCAGATATATTTGCTCAACCCAATTAAACAGAGTAGTGAAGGAATTTTTTGGAGAGGATTATTTTAACAGTGTACTATAATAAGCCGATTAAGATTCCGTCATCAGGTCGCTAACTAGAGCCTCGTTCGTTAATTAGGAGGATGACGGTGCGTTCTGCTAATTGTTGGGAGGTACATCCCTTAAAACTTTTTAAAATAGTGATAATATAAAAATCGTTCCAAATAAAAAAATAATATATTATATTTAAATCGCTAGTATAACTTTTCGGGTCTGAGTCTTATATGGCATAACAGGGAATACGCAACGTATTTTTTCAAGACGTTTATAAGAGCTTTAAGCAAGCCTAAATAGAAATGAAACTAATTAAAAGCTGACTGTAGCCTGAGTTAACTTTGATATCAAGACGTCTAACACCTCAGTGACCGCCCCTGACCCACCCCATGGCCACGATACGTAGTGAAATAAAAAAAGTTTAAAATTTAAATGCGATGAATTTTGTAAAATTTGTTTAATTTCAATGTTCGTATAAGAGTTAATCAAAAGAATAGTTAAGCTTAAATTGAATAAAAAAAATCTTTTTACTCTGACTTTGACTTATCTGTCGATAATTATTGTAGAAAGAGATAAATGGCCAATACCCATTCTTAAAAAAGCAGCAGCACATAAATGTCCAACAGCTGGTAAAAGGTTCAATATATGAGAGGTTCTGCCATGCTGCGCTTTGGGTGACTTCATATGTCCCCGATATAAATATTTTTTATTTTATACCTCACGAACTTTTCCTTCACCACCAAGTACGTATTCAATTCAGCACATAAAGTTGCAATTAACAATTTTATTGGCGCCTCTACTGGGATTTAAATCAAGTTCATTCGCTTATTATGTAATTTACTATTATAAATAAAATATTAGATATAAATAATTGTGTTGTGGATTTTTTATGTCCTTAATACTCCATTCAAAGCTTCTTCCAATCAATATACTTTGGTTTTTTGACCAAAAATGTTTACTCTGATGGCTTGGATTTGAAAAAGAAAGTGAGAGCATAGAGTATTTGAAAAACAAAGTAAGTATATTTATACAATTATTATAACTTGATGACAAAAAAATGTACATGATTTTTTTAAAGAAATTCTCAGGAACTATTTATTAATTACATTTATATACTCATCTACTTCATAACATATATAAGCTACTAAGCTATGGTTAAGCTAAGCTATAGTTTTGCAGAAGCCTAGACTGATTATGTTTTCCTTAGCTTTATCTAATTTTTATACAAGCTCTGTTTGATCTACGGATGCTCGGAATATCAAAGTGAGCCCAAAGGCGGTACTTGAGTTAATCTGATGAAGCCATTTTTAAAATTATTTTAAAAGCAGAGCGTAAAAGGACTTTTCTGGCGTTAAGGAAATATTCTTTATGACGTTACGTACAATGTTTATTTTGTACAACGTTTTTACGTATAATGTTTGTTTTGTACAATGTATATGCGCAAATAGCATTATAAACAATCTACATCTCCAAACGGATGTTTTTGTTTAGAGACGTACATACAGCTATCTTCTGCAGGGAGGATTCAACATATATATGGCAAAAGGCGCATACACCACCATTGTATTTACTATTAATGCCTCAACAGAATCAATGGATCCCTAGAGGAAGCCCTGTCTCCTTTATTATGAGACTATAATATGTATGAGGGTCATTTTATTACTGTCCTATCTTGAAGGATATACTTCCGTGGTGTTGTAAGAAATTTATGAAAAGGGTTTTAGTTTTAGTTTTTTATTATTTTGTTTATATTTATTATTTTGTTTTTTATACGTCCACTTGTAAATTTGTTATAGGGTATTCATTTTTTCGGTATAGTAGAATTAAGATATACTAGTTGTTACTTTGGCAGGTCAGTAGAGATTATAAATTATTTAATTTTAACTGTCATTATACGGTGTTCCCAATGACGTTGTACATACGCTTTGGTTTAATCCCTTTTAGAGATGGCATTTGTTTGATATTAATTGTCAAAGAAGAACATTATATCGAATGTTTTTGCGAATAATACAAGAAAAAATCTTCATTGGTTTGAAAACTTTTGTAGCCTCGGATCTTCGGCTTGCCTGCCAAGACTCTACACTTCATCGCAAGGCTAGTTGCAGTCTTTAAGTCATTTATGGATAAACCAATCATATCCTATCGCGCTGCTTCAGTGCAAGTTAGTTGACTTAAAATATCATAAAAATCTTTCGTACCATTTCTCTGAGATGGGGATTTCGTCTCGCTCTAAAATTGCAACTAATAGTTTCAGTATTTCCGACACTAGGAATTAAACTCAAGTGACTTGCCCAATTTGAAGTTTGTAACGAGAGCTGGTCTCTGAACTACCACGGTAAGCGTTATCTAATAATATTTATAGACATGTACACAGGCACATACAAAACCATTAAACCTGAACATACAATAAATGTTTCTGTAAAGTTAAACGTCTCGATGCAATGTACTTGTAAGTCAAACAGCATAACGGTTCTAGGATGTGGTAAGTACAACAGCAAACAACATCAATATACTCTTAGTAGAGTAGGATGGAGTGTACCACCTAGTGCGTCCCCGATTTATCGAGCTACTACAAACAGTCAGGTTTGAATTGTTATACAAAAAATGTTTATGGACTGAACATAAACTAGTTTTATGACGTATATTTTTGGAATCAGAGGATGGCATCCGGTTGGCAACATTAGCCCGTGAGCTGTCCACAGCTAAACGTGAGCTAAGTGAAATAAGTAAAGTAGCAGCCTATACATGCCCACTGCTAGACTCCCAAATATTTGAGAGGGTTTTAAAACTGGGAAGGGTCCACCTCGCTACTTAAGTGCGGGTTGGCCAATTTCATGTGTTCTCGAAATAATATTTCTTTATTAATTCTCAGACATGCTAGCTTTCTCACGACGGTAGATTCAGCAAATTTTTAGTGGTTTCGTCACCGGGGATCACACTTAGGGTAACTTGTAGTAATAGCGTACTATAAAATTAAAGCAAGCACTCGATCTACTTATTTGAAATGTCTGCACTACTTTTGCAAAAATCGAAGAGAAAGAGCTTGGAGAATTAAGTAAAAAAATAATTCTACTAGATATTAAATTCAATTACATTAAAAATTTTAGTGAAAAGTATTTTTTTAATCTACGCTTTTTGATGATTATCCTCTGTTGGAGAAATAACAGGCGAATTAAATATTTTTCTTATTGTTTATCCACTTCACAACCACCTTATAAAGTTTAGACGTAGAATATAAAATTTAATTACAAAATAGTAAAGAAAATATAATGAAACAATAAATAAATAATAAGGCCCTCTGGCAACTGAAGTGGGCTGTTTTTCGTTGAAAAGTTAAACAACAAAATAAAGTCTGTAGAAGCGAATTGTATATTAAATAACTACAAAGAGGAAAGGCATTAAGCACCTCTGTCTTTTGTCTATTTTAGTCCAATACTGAACACAACGCCTCTCCAAGAAAGTACTAGCAAAAGACAGAATACAATTTTTGGGATGCCCATACACACCCACTGGGAAAAGGGGTTGGTGAGCGCAATGCCGGTACCCTCGCACAAGCGATACTGGTCTGTTGGATTTAGGTTCAAAAAATTCGGATGGATATTCCGCCATCGCTCCTCGTTTGTTTGCTGGCAGGGTCCTCCATGTTATTTTAGGTATGGCTGTATAATATTTGAAGATACCATCAAAACTTGTTTCGCGTGGTAAGTATGGGCAAATCTTCTAGAAGCTAATCATGTTAATGCTGGTAAAGATTGTTTGAGATAGTTACGAGCTTTATACAATTTTTTTTTAATATTTTATCAGGATTTAATACGGTAAATATTTAATTTGATGCAAATTTGTCAATTAATGTTTGCAATAATTGATTTAATGCAGAACGATATTAACGGTTAACAGTACATCACTTATGTAGGTCAGGCGTCATTATTCAACAAAGTCATTGGTAAGCACATTACCACCGACACATATATTAGTCAATACAATCATTAATCAGTCAAGCACTTGGCACTGAAGACTGTGTTTTCCGAGGAAGTGTCCCTTAGACTATAACCCTTACGACTCGGGGCGTTTGCCAACTATTAAATCCATTCATTCAGTTGGCAGGGAACGTTAACGCGCTGGTCATAATTGCTGGGTAATTTATCTTATTTTTCCACTTGTAATACGTGTCGTCATGCATTCGTAATTAAACGGACGTCGGGAATTGCACATATAATTATAATAAAGCCGTTCTACGCTTCGAGTGCAGAATAGTTCTGAGGTCTACATCTGAGTCCCGCTTTACATTTCAATGAGGTTACATACCGTTGACAGGTGGATTTTGTACTGAAGTATTTCACTTATTATACATGGTATAGGTATGAATTATGGAATCAACTTTCTCTTTACATATTCATTTTTAAATTCGATGATGCTTTAGCAAGCAGGAAAAATATTAAAACAAATTTATGTACAGCAGTATAACATTTAAGTAAATATTAATTAAGATACGAAGAAAACTTATTATACGACGTATATTATACAATTGTTTATGAATTGTTTTTTTTTATGACATTCTTGATGTCTATACGTAAAGAGTTCTAAAACAGTGATGAATGTTTTCCGAATAAATTCTGAATATTATTGACAATTGTCTATAGTGACACTTGTGTTTGCCTTCCCGTATCCCATGCAACGCTTATGCTATAAAGTCAAAAAAGGATCAGATGCTGTAACAGCAACGCAACCAGACCCGAAAACCAATAATTTCAGAAGAAGCAAAAGTACTCAATAGATTAGTATCTAAGTATTTTAAGAGATGATTATTATAAGTTAGTTAGTAACGGTAACCACTAAGCCACCATATATCAGTGATATGCACTACTCTAATGCACACTAATAGTTAATAAAAAGGTCATGACCTATTTTCAACTTATCCACCACAGTCTTCAAATGGCAACCTGCACATCCAGCTAGCCGATAAACGAGGCTCTCAATAATCGAATAATGGTGGAATATCCATCCGAATTTGCTGAAACCAAAACCCACAGATGAGTGATGTAGTATCACTATTGCGTGAGTATTGGCACTGGTCTCACTAACCTGTTTGCCCCGCAAGGTGAGTATGGGCAAACCTTCTAAAAAATATATGGCGGTTTTTGCTAGCGCTTTCTTGGGAAGGTCAATGTTAAGCAATAGACGAAAATAGGCTGATGTTGTAGTAATATTTATAAAATCTTCCTACTTTCTCCTTGTTGTTCCCATAGCGTATCCGAAAGGTGTATTTTAATAAATGATTTTGATTTCTATTTAATCTCTTTCATATATTAATGCATTTCACAGCCATCTTTCGCGTTGCATAAAATAAAAAATCTGGACCACCGTCGTCACAATAGAAATTTATGAACTACTTTATAAAAAAGTTTATAAATATCTTAGCCGCCTTTGATAACACCCACGTGAACATACGGGTTGGCTCTGATTTAAAAGCCCTCATTCTATAGATAAAGGAGATTATGTTCTTAATACCAGTACATGGTGAACTTATAAAGATGAAGAATAAGCTATTTCTTTCTATATTAATATGCCTATTTTTAAAGTAGTTCTCAGAAAATATAATCCAACTTTGTTTCGAATAAATTAACAACTAATTAGACAATATTCATAATTTCTAATATTTAATAAATGTGTAAAAGTACGTCCAGAGAAATACCAAGAAAGAACCTACCATATCATTTTCATACGTCTTCATCTAGGTTCATCAATTCTACTGTATTTTTGTATGTATGTTTATTACTAGATTTCTTCGACAATTGTGACCCGATTTTATTGATTATTTTTTATTCGATTGATTATATAATGATATAACAAAATGGAAAGACCCTTCGCATAGAGCAAGTGCAAGTTGTGAGCTTGAGTATTCAGTGCTGGCTGATTTTACTGCACTGCGTAGCCCATATACATACCGTATAAGGCTGATAGTGTCCGGTCATCGGCCTGATCCGAATTTTACATAAAAATTAAAAAAATGAACGCTTTATCATTGAAATATAAAAGTATGTAGTGTGCATTAGTAACAAACGAGCCTACACAGTTAAGTTAGACATCATACTGTAAAATTATGGAAAAACGGAAGTGAATTGGTGAAGGAACACACAATCTAAAAGATCTCATAACAATACGGTTTAAGCATTTGGGCAGTTAGATAAGGATAAGTATAGTTTTACATTTATATATAATGTGAGCAGGTTTTGTATAAAATTACAATTTTTTTATAAAAGTGGAAAACTTCTACAAGTTTTGATCTTGTGTATATTGGCATTATTTAGAAAAGGAGTTACGTATGAGCGTGGTAAAATGTCAAAACAATATCTAGCCCCAACCATTTTGGATACGCTGAATTAACTTTTTACTACTTTACAATAGGCAAGAGCCAATAAAGGAATTAATAATGTCAATACGTAGCCCACTTTTCACTACATACACAATTCTGAACTACATTTTGAACGTGTCTTTCAAACTGAAGTTAGTCGCAAAATAAAACTCTTTAGTTATGGTACTCTAGTACTCTCTGTATTACTTCTTCTTTTATACTCGTAGATATGTGGGGATTGCCTTTACTGATATTTTCAACCTGATTTGTGGTACCAATTTATAATTCACGGCCTATAAAGTAATATACTCTAAATCAGTATTTAAGTATTTCAATTGCAGTTTGAACATTATTTGATTTTAATGTGGTATATATTTGTGTATGATCAGCATATACACGATACTTTTAGTTTCTAATAAATTAAGTCAACACTGAAAAAAATTAAAAGCACAGGTCCTAAAATCGATCCTTGCAGAACACCCCTTTCAAATTGCTTGTTTTCAAAACAATAGTCGTCCTATCCATATTTTGAATTTCAATGAACTGCTTTGGACTGATACGATAACTATGCAACCATCACAAACCATATTGTATCTATTCGAAAACAATGTAATTACATTTTTAATAACTATTATGGAATATTAAAGGCTCTTGAAAAATCCAAAAATACCACAACAGTTCCTTCTCCATTAACTTATGCGGTTAATATGTTATCAACAACAGTAGTAAAGGTGAGGTTATATTTCCTAAAACTGGGCTGAAACACAGGCAGCATTAGATTCCAATATTCAGACTTTTGCATATAATTTTTTCCAAAACCATATATAATACATATATCTAAGGTTTTCGAAAAAGTTGTATATCTTATATCTATTTTGTCAATATCCAGTAATCAAGGGCAAAAAAGGGAATGAATAAATAATAAAATAGTTTAGGACTTGCTGACTAATGCGATTTTTCGACATATTAAAAAAAACTATGTTATTACTTAAATGGCTCCGGTTTTAGTCAAACAAATGAATGTATCTATATATATATGTGTACTTACGTTTATTACCCATAGTGGCTACGGACTTCCACTCAGCACAACTCAGCGAAGCCAAACGGGCTTTCGGGACCCATTTCCCCCCACTGGGAAATAGTACGTGAGAAGGGCAAGCCAAGTCACCGTAAAATCGTCGTTGCCTTTCTATCCGTGGGTGTTGTAAAAGGCGAAAAGAAAACGTCTTGAAAGACTCATATTAACCTTCAAGAGCAGCCACTTAATATTATTTTTATTTTATATTTATATAATTATTATAATATTTTTATATAATTATTTTTAAATATCATTGAATAGCAAACAGGAAATTCATAACACAAAACCAATAATGGTGAAACATAAACAAATTGTAAAGTTTTCTCCTCTTGACCAACCCTTGGAAATGTTTGAGAAGAAAATTAAAAAAGTTAGTTCAAACAAGGGTGCATTTTATATCTATTGAACTTAAGCTTTGTTTTGTGTGAAATATTATTAAAATAATAATATTTGGAGTCTTCCACAGATGGCGAAATCATCACCTCAAGTAGGCCAAATCTAAATTATCCAGATTGGAGACGGACACTAGCGTCCATAGCACAATATATACTCCAATTGCTAAGCCAATGATTAATCCTGTGGATAACAGTAACTCCTCCAATTGTAAGAAGCCTTTGTCCAACAGTGGTCTACTAAGAGACTGCTAGAGAAGATAGAAGAAGATATAACTTGGAGACGCTATAGATCAGTGCTGGATAAGGCTAAGATAAATTAAATTCTTCTTAGGCTAAGCCCGTAGTATAGCGTTATTATTGGACCAGATCTGGGATTCTAGGCACAATTAAGACAGCAGTTACGGTGAACTTTGAAGTACGCAACTATCATTCAAAAATATCAGACAAATACAGAGAAATATTAATAATTATTTAAAATAAATTCAAATGTTTTCTTGTATATATATAATATATAGTACATTTAATGCCTCTGGTTCTATTACTGTAACTTAAGTATACATATGAATGAAAATTTGTGCACGAATCTTATGGTTATAAGTGTATATTATAAGCCCCTATAATGTGTTAAAAAAGCTAGAACTAAAAACGTATGCTGGTGATATTTTAAACTGTTAATAGAAAGTTTTTATTAAAATTTTAGCATACAGTATTACTCACTTTATACCGTTTTTACTAGTTTCACAAATAATCTATTAAATAAATGTGGTAAATAATTTTCCATAATGATGAAGTTTCACCTAGTGTGGTTGACACATCGCAAGTATAAATTATACTATTTCTTTATGTGTACTTTCTAATAATTTTATTTTCAAATATACTTTATATTGACTTTCCGTAACACCATTATAATCATACAGGCAACGATGCAATAGACGAAGTGACGGTAGTTGATTTTAGAATATATTGACTTAGGGTCCGGATAATACTACAACAGCGGAAAAAAAAATTTATACCTTCTCCCCTCCCTATCATACATATTTTTACATAAAAATTTCCATTTGATAAGTAAATTTACTAATTTGTGTACTATTATTTAGATTTTCATTTAATTATTTAAAAATTACTCGAACAATTATTTTTCACTTGTCTCTTACTCTCTGTCCCGCCGAAGCTGTTAAGGTTGTCGGGCCAACAGCGTATCTCTTCAGAGAGTCTTTAGTCAGCCCAATACTTAATGCTGATCCCAACATAACCTGTTACTGCCTCCAGTGACAGGTAGGTGAAAATCGCATTTACCCCACTCTGAAAAAAAGGAAATATTTTTTTTTATTTAAAATCCTTAATTAAGAATATAAGCTATTTCAAAAGTCGTTGTTATATTGAATATAACCTAACAATTTATCGACAAAAGTAAATTCATTTTGAAATTTTGACCGCTAATGTGAATAAAACGACAATTACTGACACGCCCAAAGGAAAAAGACTTCTTATTTTGACATTAAACGATATACGCAATAACACGGTATTACAAAAAGGCAAATGAAATAACAATCAATTATAGTCCTAACTCCTTTGCGTTAGGAATCATTACACTAGGAGTAATAGAAAGCGTTTGTATTCATAATATCTGCGTGAAATGTTAGAACAAGTATTAGAGGGCAATAATGTATCATTATATTATTAACTTATCTTCTCACCCTTGACAACAACAATAGCTGTTGAAATATTTGATAGCATTATTCGTGACCAAAAGATCTTTTGTGTTTTACTGCTATTTGACATGCAACGTTTTAATTCAATTCCAACGACAACAGGTGGGGTGGCAGGTCAAGAGTTGATATTTTAAACAAGGGAATTATGTGATTTAGTAACGTCTGTCTCGTAAAATCGTGACTAGGATTTTATCTTTATAACATGCTGCGATGTACGTGGGTATCTAATTTTTTCATGTTTCGTTATATCACGTCTAAGTTTTACTAAAATGATCAAGTGAAATAATAACATAACTTTTAATAACTAGCAAACGTACTTGAATGTAATAGTATCTCTTCGTTAATGACGTTTATAATTGTGGTCTACATTATGTTTGAAACATAAACCTTGAAAATATCATATCTGCTTGTTGTATAAAAATATCTTTGGTATAAAAACATAATCGTTAGTTTTGGTCCGGCTCAGTTTTAAGATAGCTCTGTGCTAAACGAATTTACTTTTGCGCATTATGTGCGGTAAAAAAGTAAATTGGGTTTCTGTACTGTAAGTTCGGTGTAAATTAGTACAATTTTAGTTCGATCGCCTATGTGAAGAGCTCGGACCAATGAGTTTTTCGAAACTTATGTACAATTCAAATCTTTGATTTGGATACCAACACGTCGCCAGGCTTAATAATCTCATTATCCCAAATAAGCACTGGCGAAAAGTGGGTTGAAAGGACTAAAATGTCCAGACCTCTGACCACCCCAGTATTGGGTATAGTATCGACAGAGCTTTTCTTTTCTTTTACTTTTTTTTTATTTGTAATATGAAGATAGATAAATAAATTGATTTGACAAGACATGAAAACATATTTTGGTGGGAACGCAGATTCCTTTTGTCTACGAATAAATTATGAGTTTGATTATTAAGTAACTATTAATAACTTGAGTTATTATGGGGCGCTTGTTTGCGATCGTTGACCACAGGGCTATCTATCTAGTCCAGACTTAGTGATTTACTTTTTTGCCACTAAACCTATGTTGGTTTAGTCTTATTGTCAAAACGACTAATTTTATGAACATTGAATTTATGCCAAATGCGAATATGAATGTGCCCAACTCATTAGACATAGAGAGATGACATATCGACCTTAATTTGAATACTATTTTATGTATATTTTTATGTATACGTATAGTGCACACTTATTTATTTTAAATATAAGTTAAGTGTGTTAGTAAGTGTATTACATTTCTCAGCTATAATTGCTCCTGCCTATATTATTCTGTATCTCTCTGGATTGACTCGCCAATAATGCTACAAGGAATTCAGTCCCACCATTGTAGCCCTTAGATTAAGGTGTTTACAATGAAGTGTAATAAATATATAATTTTTAATAACTTGACAAGAGTGTTACCTATCCGATCCTATCATAGCTAGGAACAATAGTCTCAACAAAATACTATAATAACCTGAATCGGTCTATTCCCTCAGAATTTCCTCGATCACTAACATATAACATTTATGTAATATATAATTTTCGAAAAAAGCCTATCTTCTAAAAATGTAATTATTATACATTATCTTAGGTAGTAGGAATTAGCGTATCTACGCAATTACCTACTTCTGGTATAGTACCGCAAAGACAAAGCATCTATATCTTTCTTCAATTTAAGTTGGTTACAGGTTTCTATATATCATATATATAAATCCATGTGTTGTCATCAGCCTTACAAAATCTGCATCGCAATAAAACTAATTATTTTACTTATCTCAATTCTTATCACAATTTTATAGTTATTATTCTTGGCAAAACTATAGAAACTATAAAAAGAGAGTGTCTATCGCCGGTGCGTGTATTTATAAATGGAATTTGTCAAGATAGTTATACCGCTATTTACAATTAAACTATCTTAAAAAAAGTTATGAATTTACGTTAAAGCCGTACTTAAAATTCAAAAATACTAATAATAGTTGAATATCTTTAATGGTGGTATAATGGTCTTTAAAACAAAACACACGGTGCTATCCTATTACTCTCTTGAAAAACGTTTGCAAAGACGTTAATTGAAGTCTGCTGACAAGATACGAAGATAACGTAAAAGCGCACGTGTTTTTTCAGTAACCCGGCCAATTGGAAAAGGTAATGTGACCACATATTCTTTTTATCATGCCACGTCTACGAAAGTCGTAAATCGTCGTTACATTCGATTATTTTCTAGTAACTTATATTTTTTCGAATTATCTTACCGCGGATTATCGTACGTAGTATATCAAATGCACTTTATGGCAAGTGGGCAGTTATGAAAAATTTAATACATCCACTTTGAAGAGTTTCAAAGGAGCTCGTGAAATAAACCTCTTAGTGAATAGTTGGAGATATGACGAGATTTGCATAAGAAGGCAGAACGGCCAAGTCTCAGAGCAGAAGATCGTGTCTCGCATCTAAATAACGTCTTATATTTGCAAATATTGTCTCTGGCCCGCACCCTTTCAAAGGGTTTCGATCCTTATTTTCTTTAGATAGTTTAGTATGTACTAAGACGCTTAAAGTGGGTTTTTTTGGTTCTAAATTTTTCAGGTTTTACGATTATAATAATCAGCTACCAAATACCTTACCTAAGTGCTCCCCCAAAGATTCTCACTTGAACTATAATTAATTTGACGACATTTGACATGGCTTCGCGGTTAGCATGCCTTACTTTCGAGTCGTAGGTCCTGAGTTCGAATCCCATGAATAGCCATTATATGTGCAACACAATTCTTTTGATTTCCGAGTCTAGTTTATGTTGTATGCATGTGTGCTGACCATTCTTCCGATTTTATCATATAAGCGTTACATCGGAAATAGTAAAGTAGAGACGAGTGAGTGCTTCCATGTTTGCGCGCTATAATATGTAGTTCACTTCCATCACTATAATCTCTCCTACACAATCGACAACTATCGCTATTTATTGAAATTGGCAATCCACAAATGGCGAAAAGTATATCGCGGAAACCCTCATAATTCCGTCATCTCTGCTCACACAATATGATAATGCTATGATTATAGTTTAATAATAAGACAATTATAGATAATATTGAAAATGTAATTGGTAAGAATGGAACATGTGTTGAATGGATCTAAATAAAAATTTTATCGTGTAAACCAAAGCGAGATTACAGTGCCCATATGTAAATCGTTTCCAAAATCGTACCAGCCGTGCAGCTGCGATCGAAAATTGGCGAAAGTCTTTCATTACATCTTCATGGACAATATCGACCCCGGGCAAAACGTGACAGTCTTTGGCCAATTCCTTCAAAAAAGAATTCAATTATGTAAAATTCATGTTATAAAAAGCAATGAAACAACTGCCCACGAAAATTTTGAAAACAATATCCTTATCATATGGGTTGTTGTAATTATTCTAATAATAAATTATGATAATGAAACATTTATAAATATACTTTACCTTAAGAATAAAAAGTCAAATTCAAGTCTTGTACTCTGTTCGCTAACTGCATAATTTTGTAAATCTCTTTATCGTCATGATTATTCTGTTAAATAGATTGATGACGGTTATGGATTAAGATTATGCCAAACTCCCCACGCTTGGCACGTTGGTTGGCGATCCCAGAACCAAACGCCTAACATCTTAGAGGTATCCATTTTCTAAATATTATAAGGATATAAGAACATCGTGGTAGGGCCAAGTGGCAGTTTTTGCTGCTACTCGAACGGGGTTATACCATGAACTCGCCGAAAACCGGCATGAAGTAGAGGTATCTTGTGCTTCTGCGTTTCCTTCGGTGAGTGATGTAACCGAAGGCCTACTTCTCCTCTCCTCATCCTCCCTACCATCCTCCAAAATGTTTAAAGGCCGGCAACGCTCCTGCTCTGCTGGTATTGCAGATGTGCAAGGGTGATGGTCACTTACCATCAGGTAAGCCACTTGCTCGTTTATCCCCTTTCCCAAAAAATACTTCATTTGCGTGTTAGAGATAATTTTCGGAATATAAATTACTTTCTTTCTGAGTCTGTAGAAAACTTGGGAGATTTTCATAAGTAAAATATTTTAAGGTGCTATGATTCAACAATTCTACATTAATTTTACAACCATGCAGCTTAGTTGATGCCCTACCTGACTGTTGAGCTATGGCTTCTGCCGAATGGTTCGAGCCCCAGCCAACAATACGTCAATATTTGTTTAACACACAAATTATTGATTTTCGGGAAAGTAAATACGGGGGAGTGCACCCGTGCACGGCATCCGCAAGTGTACGGGCATGTACACTTGCGGTCCAGTGTCCGATAGTATCCGAAATATGTCACCATGATTGAAATCTGCTAGGATATGGAGCTTCTCTAAAATTCGTATTGCTTTCCTAGTAAGAATATTCTCAGATTTACATTAGAAGTACTCTGATATCGGTTTCATCGGTAACACTTTTATGTTTTGTAATATGTGAAAACTTTCTTGAAATGCAAATGCATTAAAGATTATAGAATGACTAAAACATGAATACCTTATCCTGTCGCGAATCAACTTTTACACGGGATGACCCAGCTTACTTCATATTCAAGTCTTGTAATATTTTGCAAATCATATGTTGTGAGTCACGTGCGCTTTGTTTCTAAAGCCAGGTGGGTGACTTGCTTCAATGAAGTCAAAACGATGGTAAAAGCTTTTAAGATTTTATCTGGACATGATTGCCCCAATGTTCTGCGCTTCATAAAGTGATTGAAGTTTTCAAACCTCATGTGGACTTGTAAGGTGGGTTTTAGTTGAACATAGGTCTGCTCTATACGTATAGATTATTAATGATATAATATTTATGATACTGGTACTAGGTCGGTATAACGGAGTATTTACCGTGCTCTATGAGAGCATGGTACATACTCCATTTGTAATCGTTATCCTGCTGCTTTACACTCGTTTGTGTCGTGCTTTACACGAACGAGTGTAACATGACGAGGCACGTTGTAGTACGGAGGGGACTATGGCCATCGACAAATATAGGCGATAGTTCACTTACTGTGAACACTTCTCATTTTCATTCTGTCTTTTAGAGCCAAGCTGAACCCGGTAAACATGCGTAAGGAACTCCGGAAGTATTCTCCCTTTTGTAATGTTTTTTCAATTATTTTTTTTATTTTTAATACAACATTATCATTAAATTTTTAGAAACAGCTGCAATGAGCGAACAATACATTCCGAGAGGTTGTTATCAAGCATGATTTTTTTTACATTATAATAACTTTTTTTTTTTCCCATAAAGTATAAAGTGTAATAAACTTTTAAACCAAGGCACGACTCTACCTCATTTATAGGCAGATTGGTACCTAAATGTCCAACATTAGGTATAGGGTGTTATACATTTATATATTTTGCCCTTTATAATAGAAGTAATTACCTAATAGAATAATAGATCATTGACAATATTCGGCTTATCTATTTTAGATTTGTATTATATATTTATTTATGTATCCTTTTATATACTTGTATACGTATTTGTGTATTTTATGTTATAAATATTTATTTAATTATATAGTTTATTTATATGTACTAATCAAGTAATTTTTATTGGAGTTTTTTATTTTTTATTTTAATTTTTTTTATTCTTTGTTTTATACCTGCCAACTACCTTTCACCATAACAAGGGTTGACTGGTAGAGAATGCCACTTGGCATTAAGTCCGCCCATTGTAACCTTAAGCTTAAGGCAATAAAGAATAAATAAATAAATAAAAAGTAAATTATTAACCTAGAACATTATTCACCTTGTCGTGTGTAAGGAGTCGTTTTATTTTAAAAATAATTAATGTTTACACACTAAATAAGGTAAATCAATAATCTTTATTATCTAACAAATATATAATTAAGATTTGTAATATTAATTATATTCGGTAACAAAAAATAAATAGGTAGTTAGAAAAAAAATGGCCCTGCGGAACGCTAATTGAGACCGTTGACACGGAAGAATTCCCTACATTGATTACAACTTTTTGAATCCTATTACTAAATACAAGATAATAAGTTAAAGCGCTGTGCTACTTAACGAATACATCTATTAAATATCAGCCCAACATTGTTGAGATTGAATCTTGATATTCAATAAAAGAACAGAAATGACTAGTCGTCGTATGAAGTAAAATTGCCTTGACGTGGCCTAGACGTGGGCAGTGGGTAGCTACCACAGTGTAATTTAAGGATGCTTCATTCAATTCTTCGGCTACGTGACGATATATCAACCAATCTTTTGTCTTAGAGACGGCGTCCTTGAGCCGATGAAGAGTAACGGTGACTATCTTACATCACCGCCCAATTTTTATGTAATAATGGTAGTAAGCTCACACCGTATACCCAAATGCTGAGGTAGTCAGTGGACTACAGAGTATATTTTCAAACTATTCAACCCACTTTTCACCAAAGCCTATTTAAGAAGACGAATGGTCTGTTTATTAATAGGAAACAAAGGAAATATAAGTGTTGTGAATAATTAAGATTTTTTTTTAATTTGTACAACATTATTGTATGAAGAGAGTACCATTTATAAATAGGTATATGCAGCAGTGGGCCTGCCCGGATGTAAATGAATGACTCCGCTATTGAGTCATGATGAGGAATTAGCATGACGGCATTCTCATGTCAGTTGAATAGCAAACGATAAAATCGAAGTCAAACCGCAGAGTTGGGGGCTGTCGTATGATAATTTGTACTTATAGGGAACAGGGTTCGTGAGCGAAGCGTCAGACTTTCACACGTTCGTTGGTCATACATTTCGAACACGAACAATTATGTCACTTGTAAGTACTTGAAGATTCATTATTACTAATTAAATTTACTTTCTTAAAAGATAACTTATAATTATTTTGGTATCATTAAAATTTAAACAATTGTTTCCTTATTACTAATTAAATTTACTTTCTTAAAAGATAACTTATAATTATTTTGGTATCATTAAAATTTAAACAATTGTTTCCTTATTACTAATTAAGAACAAGGATAAATTGATTAAAAACCTGATTTGTTTGTTTTTTTAAGCCCAATGGTTTCTAAATCAGGAAACTCAAGTTGGATCCAGTATGTGAAGGCCTCGTACGAATGAGTTTTTCGAAACTATTGTACGATTTGTATCATTGTTCTGGAAATAGGACAGGCTCACCGCCTGTTACGTTATGTCAAATAAGCTCTGTTGAAGATTGGGTTGAAAGGACAAAAATATTATCTGACCATCCCAGTACTGGGTATACGGTCGGAAGAGCTTATTCTATTCTTTTCTTGTTTTATATCTGACGATAAAATTATCATCCGGGTAATATTTTGAAAATCGAGAAGATATCATATTTTATATCGATGTTATAAAAGTCAATAGTGTAGTAACCTGTAATTCTAAGTATATAGAGACTCATAACTGTCATTTATAACCCGCTGGGTTTGCCAGAGATTAAGGATTTTCATTTGACATGATCAAGTTCAGCGAAACCAAATGAGCTTCCGCAAACTTAACTGTTTTTTTTTTCCCGGAGGAAACAAATGAGGGGCGAGCCCCGTCGCCGAAATAGATGTTCAATTAATTCCATACCTTTGACAAATGTAATTTTATACCAAGTCACAAACATTTTATAATCATACAGGCGAGAGCAGATTATAGTCACGCAAATATACAGAGGCACTCACTGGTCTTTACTTTCCCGTATCCAACATAACACAAACGCGAAAAAGTCAGATGCAGTGTCAAACACTGGACGCAATAACTTTTTTTGGATTACTCAGACATGCAGGTTTCTTCACGATTATTTCCTAGAGAATCGAACGAACCCACGTCATTCGTGTACTATGAAAGCGTGTGCTCTGGCTCCAGAGTTATCAAGGCTCTTCGAGTTAGTAAAGTTTGTTGCGAATATTGTGTTTATTAATTTAATTAACGTCCTTCTTCTTCTAATCAGCATGTATAAATCTATTGTTGGACAAAGGCTTTTTCATAAAGGCGTCAAGATAAGCTAGAACTCTAAGCATTAAAGACTTGGCGAGCAATGGCGCTGTACCGACTCCGTTTCACCAGAGACGTCGCTTCTCGTCACTAGCCTGTGCCATTAGGGTTCGCCATATTCGAATTGATATTCAGTCTGTGCCCGAAGACTAATGGTCACTTAGTTAACATGGCGCATCGTATGAAGGTGAGACCTTTGGAGAAAAAGATAGTATATTTCCCCGTTACACCATCAATATTATCAATCACTATAAAAGTTTGGTTAATAGGGCACAAACTTCGACGGATTTCATGGCATTATTATGATAAGTTAAGATAAGAGTGTGCGACAATTTAACAACATTTATAGGCAATGAAAAATTAAGTTCCACCAAGAGGCAACAATCCTAAGTATATATTAAACAATATAATATAGTTTTTATCAAACTTAGTATGAGTTATGTACTTTGATGAACTGATTTATGAACTATTATAAAACTGAAACGTCTAATCATTTTGTTTTAAAACGCTGCAAAAATATAGTATTTTATTATATATATATTTAAATATATATATATATAATAAAATACTATTTTTACTACTACTACTACTACTAAATTCCGACAACAAAAATTTACTTTAATAAGTAAATTGTTTGTTGTCATTCTACTTTATACATACTTCATTCTCTAAATCAGCGTTTCAAAATCTGCTCGTCCAATATATGTATTTTGTTATAATTATAGGTTTGTATAATAATAATGTACATTAATTTAATAAGATACACAATGAATAATTCAGCTGGCCAAATAAATCTTTAATCTATTAACTATCATTACTCACGAAGCAAAATTTAAACAGTACTCTAACGAAATTGTGACAAAATCGATTATTGTCGCTCACAACCGGTTACAGCCGGTGCAAACCACATTAACGAGGGAGTAAAAGAACAAAAGCGTGACCGCAGTCAGATGACACGCGCCTCTGCGGCCGGATAGACTCCCTCTATATATTTATTTTAAACTCGAAGCACTGATCGATCAACCACTGTGATTTATCCAGCGGACTCGTTTATTGAACACATTGTCTAAGTTGTTTTTTTATTCTTCATTTTATGTGTTGTATAGTAGGATATAGCAATTTGATGTTACAGACTACTTTTAAAAACTTTTTTAAAAAACAGCTATTTAGACTACATTATTCCTTTAATTTCTTGTCGTTTACGTCTACAATTTCATCTGGTTAATAACTAGGACGTGTCATCAACGTTGAAATAGCGCTACAAACACACACTTGGTTACGGGTTTCGGGAGTCGAATAATTAAATAATACGCAGATCAAAAAAAAATCAGAAGCAACCATTTGTATCCTATACAAGTATTCAATTCAATTCATTAAAAATATTTATACCCAGGACCCATTGCTTCACGGTCAGGAAACCTAACTACTGCGCCACGAGGTTATCAAATATTTAAATGTAAGCATAATTATATACCTATATTATTTTTAACATAATTGTTATTGAAAATTATATCTATATTTTTATAAGATACCAAGTTAAATATAATTTAATTAGCACACAATAACTACGTTAATGACATTTGTCTCCAGATAAGGATACTATTATCAACCTGTCACTTCTCTAAACAGGATGTTATTATTTCAAATTTCTAAAAGTTTTTATCCGGAGGATGCCTCGTTTTCATGCAGTAGTTATGCGGTTGTTTTATCGGCAAAAAGCACTAACTGGTTAAGCACGTCATCAAAACAATCATATTGGTATCGGGTTAAGTTCAGCGTCGTTGGTGATCTGTTTTGTGGTTAGAACGGAACTGCTCATCCGTTTGAAATAAGTACGGTAATGATTTGTTAGGTCGTTAAACCTTACACGAGCCTCTTTACCATTGTAAATTCCAGATATCTTTCAAAGTGTGTTTAGATAGTAGCGGGTTTTAACGACAATGTAAATCGGACATCGATACTAAATTTCTATAAGTTGATAGATTTTTTTCATTAAAACTCTTAAAATGCAC
Source organism: Bhutanitis thaidina (assembly GCA_029286595.1). Taxonomy (NCBI): domain Eukaryota; kingdom Metazoa; phylum Arthropoda; class Insecta; order Lepidoptera; family Papilionidae; genus Bhutanitis; species Bhutanitis thaidina. The sequence continues at coordinate 10,919,938 of JAGSMS010000006.1, read as the reverse complement.
ACTGTACTGTATTTTCTTATGACGGTATGAAGGACATAGGCTAATTTAGCTAGTGCAATTTATATATTATTTTATTATGCATTTAAAATTTTTAATCTGAGCAACGCAGGGTACACCAGTTAGTAATATTATGAAGTAGAAAAGTTTGTATGTATGAACACGCTAATCTGGAAATTCCAGGCCGATTTGTGGAAAATATTTTTATGTTAGAAGACCTGTTCATTGAGGAAGGTTATGTATAACCTTTTTATGGTTATATATAACCTTCTTTAGGTTATTTTGCCTATAATCATCCCCGATGCGCGTTCTTTTTTAATCCTAGATTACTTTTTGAACTAAGCCAAATGTGAAAGCCACGTTAGAGCCACGATAGTCGAGTGGATGTAGTTCTGCCTGACCTACCTGCCTACTTGACCAATAAAATAGCTAGAGGCTCACCACCAGTCACATTGTTCCTAACAAGATCTGATGAAAAGGTGGGTTTAAACGACTAATATAAATGCCTCAACCTCTGACCACCTCATATCCAACAACACCAGAACGCGACGAATGAACAACATGAAAGTAAACAGCAATTATTGTAATCTCAAGAAATTACCGAAAAAGTTCATGAAGAAACAAGTTCGATAATTGAATAGTGAGCACTTATTGTCAAAGTCTTTAAGACTTACTCAAGAAGTTCTCATAAAAGTTACATGTAATATAAAGCTCAAACACTCACAACGGAAGTTTTAACACAGGGGTCGTCAGACTGGTTTCGTCTAATTAACATAAAAACAAAGCTAGAAATTCATTGAACGATTTCTCTTGAACATTTTTTGGTGCCCAACCACCCATCTACACGATATCTGTCTCATCTAGCAGTAATCTTATAAAGGACATCAGATAAGACCGGTAACATGCTGCTTGAGTGATTTTTATGCTCTGAACTAAATTCAACACGTACTTGATAATTCGTTAGCATTCGCTTTCCATATAAGTATTTATATGCATATATAGCATAAGTAAATATAAAAATTATATTAAAATTAAGTTCGTGGAATATATATGTGGAAATAATTAAAATAGGAACTTTAAGTGTCACTTCATTTGTTTGTAGAATATTATCTCAGAAACTACTGATTCCAAAATTATAATTATAATTAAATTATTAATTATAATTCTTACTTATTTCAATATTTTCATTGTTTAAAGTTATCAATCAATATTTTTAGAAGGAATTAGGGTTGACATAACTATACTTGTATCTTGTATGAGTAGACATACTAATACTTGTGCGTAAGTACCATCCTTAAATATATGTATGAGACAGTCATAATGCGCTTTTATCGTTTCGCTTATAGCTAATAAACTTATAAGCGATCTCAGTTTTCACCATAATTCAGTAGGTTCATTTCTATACTCTATCATCAACAGTCCAAGCCGGCGCGGTTCGCTAGTGTGTGCTATAATTTGACCTATTCCCTTAACATGTCATAAAAATAGAATTTCAATTATTGCATCACGTCATGGTTTAAAAAAGATTAAAATATAAGTAAAGAGAAACAAAAAAGCAGAAAGAGATCAAGGTAATCTCTACATAAATAATTACAAACACGGAAAATATTCTGGATCGCAGCGAGTCGCTCCTTTCATGAACATATCATCTCCCGAAATTATAAAACGGTATCGGAGTCATCTCAGGCGACAACATACGATCGGTGACATCGGACCAAATCTCAACCGGAGATCAAAGCGACTTACACCGAATGATTTCGTTAGACGCTCTTACATTTATTGCCTACTGACGGCACGAACAAATTGTATTGAAACAATGTTCGGAAAAGATTTTATGGATTACTTCAAAATGTCAATAGTAGTTGATGGTTACCAAGATGTCAGAGAACTTCTCCAATGAACAATTGTCTTGTGTTCAACTACAGACGAAGTTTCCAATGTATCTGTCACCGCAATCAGCCGCTTCTTTTAATTTTATTGAATAGGCGCAAAGTCGGTAGGATATAGACAGACGGTATGTCTGAGTTGGCCTAATAAAATAGATACTACAACATAAGCTCCACAGGTAGCTTTTAGGTTTTACCCGGCTGTTACTGCCACGTATGAATCAACCAATGTTAACATGGAGAAGCCTTTTTCTTACTACTTCCTATCGGGAGTATATTTTCCAGAATTCCAGAATCAGAATTTTATTTTATTTTTCCATTTACGTTATTATATTTATTTAATAACACGCGTAAATGGAAAAATAATATCGGTGCCATAATTTTATTGTTTCCTTTTAATTGAAATTTAGACTATACACAAAAAACAAATATCAAAGGTTTGCAGAGAGTTGCATCATTAATTATTGTAGTAATCAATTTGCTCTGCCAGCACTTGACCTATCTAATGCTTGACATTTCAATCTATAAAGTATCACAGATGTATAGGTTTTTATTTAAGTGTTGATCGGCTTTCTGTGTGAAGGTCGCATATCAATAGATACTATATTATTTACCTGTATATGATTTTCCCTATTTTCCTAGAATCTAGCGGGGCCACATAGTATGCTCACGAGTCTCTTCCGCCGAAAATGTGAAGACCGCCGGGCCTACAGCGTATCTCTAATCAGTGGGATTTTAGACGGTCCAGCACCTTATGCTGATCCCGACTTATTCGGTCACTGCCTTCAGTAACAGGTAGGTCCTTTCCCCAATGTGATAATACAAAAAATAATAATAATAACATCGACGATCAAAATATGGGCAGGACCAGCTCTGCCACTGGTGGTCCGAAGGTAGACCACCTTGAGGTTCTGGTCGGTGCAAGCCCGACACAACCCGTTCCAAGGACGTTGGTCTGTGGAATACTTACTCATATATATAAAAAAAAACTGAAATATTAACACGTCAGTATTCAAAAGGATAATCGGCCAAAATTCGACTCAGGACAATCGTAGCTAATAAAAGCCGGATTTCTTCACTGGTGACAGACAGGGGCGTCTAATGTGCAAAAGGTTTGATACTGTTATCATAGACCAACTTACCTGCCAAACTGCCGGCGATTATGGTAAATCCTTCTTTTTCGAGAAGCCTATGTTTACCAATGTCTACTGTTGAACAGTGTTATTGTCTTGCTCAGAGGCTGCTAAGGAAATGTAACAATAATTTAAGCAACAGTTAGCATGCTCTTGAGTCAGCGTACTTGTCTATTGATTGAGTTTGAGTCCAAGTCAATACAATATTTGGGTATATAATAAACTAATGGTATTCGTATCTGGACGCCACCGTGCCTAATATCGTGTCGTCTAAATTGAATAGCTATATAATAAAGTGTATACATTTTAATTTATCGATAGCGCTTACAACACCATCATTCGTTGCAGACGACAACCGCTGGTTATAAAAGAAAATAATTTCCGGCTAAACAGCAGAAGTAGCTAATTGCACAGGATATATACTAGTGCCGAAAGTATAAGCGCAAACACAGAGCCACTTATTCGTCTTCACATTGACGTATCTGGAGGCAAGATAAGATATTGTACCTTAAGTACAATACCGAATACAAATATACAATACATACTAATACTAATTACGGTAGAATTCGGTACTTTCGTACTACGATTCGTACCTACCAAATATGGTAGTTGACAACTGTGCGTATTTATTGAAAAGCAATCTTCAGCAAAGTAAGGCTATGTTAGCCAAGCAGTTCTACTTCCGAATCAGGATACTTGAGTTAGGTGCCTCTTCATTCCCTCAGATCGCCCGTACTAATGTCATTTTTGAAATTTATATACGATTTGTATCGTACCAGGAAAATAAGTCTGCCGTCTTAACCGCAGTCACCGTATACCCCACCACGGACGATACCGGCTCACCACCTGTCATGTTATCTCTAATACACTTTACTGAAAAGTGGACTCTCAGTATTTGATTTACTTACATGAGGGCATACGTTTTTTATTTTATTTATTATTCGGTTAATTTAATGAATGACATTATATTATATAAACATACTCTTACATTTTAAATGACATAATAATCACTTTTGAGTTTGATTTCTGAATTATACTTTACTTAACAGGTTTCAAAGGGGCACCCCCGGTCACACAGCTGGGCTCAAAGTCGGCATGCAGCGTGTAGACTGTTTACTAACAAATATTTTGATTCTGTGTAGGGCAACTTTTAGTAATTGAGTTGCCTGAATTAAATCATTTATTCTTTGACCATATCGAACATAAAAAGTAATTTTTAGGGTTCCGTACGGAGTCCTATTGCTAAGCCTACGCCATCTGTCCGTTTGTCCGTCCATCCTATCTTTGTGTCTTTTGAACCGTAATAGGTACCGGGCTGAAATTTTCACAGAATATGTGTATATACTAACATATCATAAATTATAGCGGATATTCTAAAAAATAATAAAAAAACAAATAGTCAAAATTAAGGAGGTCCCTATTTTTTTCATAGCGTCAAACGAGCAAGAGTTTACCTGATGAAAAGTGATTACCGTCGCCCACGCAGATGTACATCTGCAGCTTTTTTGGGAGTTGTGAGGAAGGATGAGGATGGGAAGTGGGGAGAGAAGAGAGAGGAAGGGGAGGGGTGGTACTCCGGTTACCTTACTCAGCGAACGAAGCGCAGAAGCACAAGATACTACTTCACCCCGATATTCTGCGAGGTCGTGGTACTACGGTCAACCCAGCCCATTCGAGCAGCGGCAAAAGGTGCCGCTTCTACCACGATTATACCTGTATAAGAAACGTGTATACTATAATATAAAACAGTAATACAAACAAGCGTCAAACTTGGTGTGATTATTGTGCAAATTCTTAAGTAAAATACGAAATAATACCACCAAGTTTGAGTTGGGCTCTCGCTAAAGTTCCCGGACTGAATGATAGAATACATTTTATTTGGTAAATAAAGCGTCCTCTGGGTCCAACTCGCACTTGGCCTGTTTTTTTATCTCACCTAACGGAGAAGAAACGGGCGAATGAAACTCCTTAGGTATCCTCTTTTTGTAGTTTTTTTTAAAAATACAATATTACAATACCACTTTTAGTAAAAGCTTGGGAGCTATCGATTCACTCCCAGTGTTTATTATTTTCCTTTGAATTCCTTTACTTTCCCCGTAGCATCTTAATTACGTTCTCCTATATAATTATCCTTATGACATAAATTAGTCTAGTCTTTAGATTTTAGTGAATAATCAAACACTAACTCCACCAATTTAAATATTTTACTAACTAATTAACTGCAGAAAATTTAAACTTTTGTGGTTAAGTGCTTTAAAAATGTTTGTAGCATTTGTATTTACAATTTTATAACTACATATTTCACGTGCAGCGGTTATACTGTACAAAGGTAAAGTTATAAAAACCTAATGCGTCGATTCAGGGAATGGTCGTAAACTTAACGCATCTTTATAAGTTCAAGTTAACAAACCAATACAAACCCGCAGGTTTCGAAATCCAAATCGATACATGCGTGAGTCACATACACTAGCGTGGAAACAGTCGTCTTTGTCTACGTTGACATGTTACTTAGCCGCTCTATTTACGAAGCTTTTAGCAAACCCTCCGGTTACGTAAAGTTTGAGTAAATAACATTTCGCTTGGTTTGTAATTCTGTTAACGTTACTTCTAAACGACTTATACTTATGTACTAAAATACACTATAAAATACACGTATGTACGTAAAAATGAAAGGGAGTAATTTTTTAATCTAATTTATAAAATATTTCTCTTCCATTTTGAATTTCAATTTTGAAAACTTTATTACAATCACCGCTAATATCCAAAGGCGATTCTAGCCAAAATTGGTAATTACAACTTGGGTTAGTTCTATGGCGATGAGTAGTAAACAAATATCCTTTAAACATTTTATTCGCTCAGTTACAGTATACAGAACACCTGTTATAAATTTTTTAAACATTTGGCTTCGCCGCTAAGCATCGGTAAACCAGCGTTTAATTTTTTTAACTGATACACGTTTTCTTTTTACAACAGATGACAACTTTAATACCCTTCTAGTGTCACTAATCTTCATATACCTAATAACAGTAGATTATCTATTATTTCAAAGTTCTGAAACGTGAAGGAGGTAACGTAAGGTTGTTACTGTGATCGCTCATATTCGCTCAGTCAACAACTTTTATAGTAAATTTTGACACATGACATGTAAAAACGATAATTTTTAAATAAAAATAAAATTTTGAAATAAAGACATTTAAAGACATTTATTCCGATACTTACATCTACACACATTATAGATGATACATAATTATTATAAAGATAACAAAACACAAAGAAAAAAAACGAATCGAAAAAATAAAAAGGTGCTTCATAAAAAATTAAAAAAAATTGTATGAAACAAATGATTTGATAATATTTTGGAACAAAAATTGAGAAATGTGAATAGAGAAGATTTTTGTATTTATTAATTTATGATAAATTAAGTTTCTGTTTAGGATAATTGGCATAGGGCCGAAATGAATTATTTAAGTAACTTTACTTTCGGAACATGTTTAGCATCACATGCACGAACTACGTACATAAGAATTATGTTTTACTCCAAAAAAAAAGGGAAATTGCAATGTTTATTTCAGTTGTTCTCCTAATGTTAATGGTACATAAGTTGTCATATTATTTCATTTATTAATAAAAAAAAACTTTTTGTTTACGGTGATAAGTTTGTTAAATCTCTGTGAGAAAATTAAAGAATGAAAATCACCCAGAGTTGACGGTGTTCCATTAAATTTGTATTCAAAAGAATCTTTTAATAAAATAAAGAGCCCACATAAGTTAAAATTGTATACTTAATAGCTTCTTCAATGGGCCATCGTTAGTTGAATATACACTGAAATAAAAAAGAATGTTCTCTAATGTAATAAAAAATCTATTCTAAACCTATGTCGTCAATAAAATTTGTGGTCTTCTTTGACATCTTCAATGAGAACTAATTTGTGATGAATCAATTAAGGAAGAATTTTATTATATATTTTACGTAATATTCTTAATGGTTTAATTTAGGAACGCATAGATAGTGATTGTCCTAACATATCATGGCACTATTTGTCACTGTAAGTAAATTTTCGCTTTGTTATTCTAGCGAATGGTGTGAATTCGAACTAGAATTCCACTATCTGATAATATCTACTATCAGATACAACTCCTATGCTGAGAAAGTAATGTTTCTTAGCAAAATTATAGGCCATAAGCAATACATTATTACTACGATTTACTAGGATTATCTTACGCAAACGGTTAATTTAAAATTCACATACGTGTTATTTTTTTGTTAATTATGTTTGTTCGAATATTTAACGTTAATTGCAGATATGCGTAGGTTGTTGTCTGCATTTAATTAAGCTTTTAGTTGACATTTTAAAACGAATCTAATTAAATCGAAAGGATTCGCCTAGAATGACCGTTGGCTAACTGGTAGCCATTACACAAGGAACTTCGTTTTCCACTTATCTTACAATCAAATTAATTAATACCGGTTTCTGCTTAAGCAAGTCGTAATTCTGCCATCTCGATTGGAATTGGCGTAGTCGGTAGCATACCGATTCACCCACACGATGGTGTAATTAAGCTTCAGTAAAGTATCCTAATGCAATGGATGAGTGATGCAGATTTACTTATATTTCTGTAGAAAGTATTTTTTTTGCTTGTTAATTAATATTTAATTACCTGCTATAATTTTATACTTATGCTATTCTTAAGACAAAGAAGCTAAGTTTTTAAACCATAATAACTTAGAATTTACTTAAACCAGTGCAATATCAGTAATATAATGCATAAAGCCACTGAAATATTTTCTTTAGTAAGAAAAAATAATTAGTGAACTACTACTGTATTTTTATGTACGTTAACGTATGAATACGTTAAAAACACATACATTTAATGTTTTTTTAAATTGTATTTCAATCATTACCATAATTATTTAAACGTCAAAAATAATTATCTTTTTAACCTAAAGTTAACTTAGAGTTAATGCCATATGAATCGTATGACTACCGAATAAGCACCTCAAAAAATACCGTACCGAAAATACAAAGACTAATGTCGGCCAGCCCAGTCTATGGTGTGATGTGTGTGACAGACATCAGTACCAGAACAGCGATCGACAATACATTCGGCAAGCATCTCGTTTACGATACTATTTTCATGAGAGAGAAGCTGTTAAAGGCCATTTGACCATTGACTTAGACAGCCGCGTGGCTTAAAGGTGAGTTCTGGGTTCGATTCTCAGCTGTGTCCGAAGTCCATACTTGTGCAAAATTCAAACTGGTTTTTGGGTCCGGTGGACTCGTATCTCTGACACTGCTTTTCAAACTCCCTCCGATCTTATCGCATAAGAGTTACATCGCATATGAAAAGGTATATACGAGTGAGTGCCTGTGTGTTTGCGCATACAATTACGGCACTATAGTAACTCCTGCGTAGTGGACAATTATCGATAGCATTTAGAAATTGTCGCTGTGGTCAATAGCATCCTGGAGGAAAACAGTCGATGGGTGGTCTATTTCCGACAGAATGTAGACAATAAAATTTTTAAATTTGCATCCACGAGATTCTTAAAAAAAATAATTTAAGATTGAATCTTTGCTTAACTATTACACAAAAAATATTTTTTTTGTTCATAATTATTACTTCCTATCGACTTACTGTTGTTCCCAATACAAAGGTTTTGTATTATTCGCTGTATGTAGCATAATAATGATTAAAAAAAATCTCACAGCGTCATGCAGAACGTAGTCCCGTATTCGGGGGCGATTCGTTCCGAAAGGCGTGGCGAATGCTCGCCGGCGCTCGCTGTCGTCGCGAACGTTGCTCTTGCGCAATGAATGACGCCGCCTCATTAGGCCGGAACAAAGTTGAGTGTGGTACTTATAACCACTTACATTGTGGTCTTTGTTATTTTGTTTTATTCTGTTTCATTAAAAGAAGATAAAAATTCAATGTAATCGAACTATTGTACTGTATTTTTTCACTTCATTCAAAAGAGGAATTAGCCGAAATCTGTTAAGTAAACTATGTAGTAATTTTCTAGATATTTAGTAACTGATATTCTAATAACAGAACTAACCAGGGATTCATAACTGTGAATGAGAATTTGTGTTTTTATCTATTTAAATTTTATAAGCCTAATATACTCGTACATTAAACAAAATTTTAACCATTAATGTTGATTAACTCTACAGTTTTCGTTGTAGCATTCTTCACATAGCGTTGACCCAATTTGTTATGCTCGCGAGATAAAAAAAACAGTTCATAGAAAGCAGGAAATGAGTGCGTTGGGATATAAATTGTAAAAGGATTCACTTATAATATTTGTTCCATTGTTGCTAATGGCGTATAATGTGTACTTTACAGTCACGCAGAGAAGGTAATTCAAGCGTAATTTTATTCATCAATTTGTCTCGTTAAAAAGCGCAAAAGGCCAAAATATAATGCTTATCATATTTATGATCGAAGAAGTGTCGAGCATAATAAATAGTTCATGGTAAATTCATTAAGTATTCTAAAGATGTCAGAACAAATATGTGTACTACTTCTTTCACACCATGCAACTTAACCACAACAAGCACTCACACAAGCAGTACACTCGACGTTATGTTATATACACCACCAACGTATAAAACGTAATACGTATTTCACCTCGCAATAAGGTTCCTTAACGCGTCGTTAATCGTCGAATGCCCAGTCACAGATTCACGCACTACACGAGATTTACTCGTGTGCAAGGGTGTTTCCAATGTTTTGTCCAAGTCCTTCCTTCTTCGATGGCAACCCGAGCCGAGATTTTACCTCCTTAAGTAGGGTCCTTAGGTTGTAGGCAGCCCCCGTTCCTAGTTTTTGACGAAAGTCTTTATTTAATTAACAGGGGTCCGAGCACGATACAGCAGCAGGCAGCAGCAGCACTAAAAAAATACTATTTAAAAACTATATTACTGATTTTAAGAAAAAACCTTTTAACCATCCAGACTTGTATTTTAAAAGTTAGGAGCTCAAACAAGTGGATATTTTTATTAACATATTTAAAATGTAAAATTAGCATTGCTTTTTTTATTTATTATCCTATTAAATAGCATGCAAGCTTACCTTCTACCACTTAGATTCCACTTTAATTTACAGAAACATAAATACAAGAAGGGATATGATGACAGCAATTTTACATCTTTACTCTATTTGCGCTCCAAATGAAATTGAAGAGGGTTAAATATACGAGTTTCAGTTTTTTCTTTAGTGCCTTAAATAAATGTTGTTTTTTAAGAATAAAGATCTATTTAGAGTATTCTGTACATTCGCATCGTGTACGAATCAAACCCGAGACCCCTAGTGTCAAACTTATTGTATGTTTATTAACCTTATATTATGGGGTAATATTAAAAAGGAGATTATAAGTAAGACTATCAATATTAATTAGCTGTGTATATACGTTATATTCAGTAACCTCATAAAGCTAAACCTAAATAAAAAAAATATTTTCTCAGAAAAATCAATGACAATACAAATTATATTTCAATATGATTTGGCGTATTATACTAATCATAACTTTAAAAGAAATTAAAATTTAATCAAAATTAACACGCGTTCGTAGCAAGTTGTGAGCATTATATTGCTCACACAGTTGCACGAGTCGCCTTCTAATTGAACAGGACGGAAGAGGAATCAAAGAGAATGATTACATTCCCCTAAAACTTCCAAGGGATGCAGTGCATGGGGTAGGATGCGAAGCGTGGACAAAATTCTTATAGGGGTTGAACCCGAACTATGAATGTTTGTAAATGTTTATAGACAGGCCAGAGTTTATATTTTATCTTATTTTATTTTGTTACAAGATTTTACTCGCTTTTCTTTATTTACCTTAGCATGTATCGATTTATAATAATAGCCGAAATTTATGTAATCAGCTATGCAAGTAGAGTGTACATTAAAGTTAATATTGTTACAAATTAATAATGAAAAAAACACACGCATTAACAAAGATGATGTTTTAAAATGTTCATGTTTGTTAAGTCACAGAAGTTTTTTTCAGTTCATTGAAACGAGGAGTTGGTCTATCAAATCGGACATAATATTTAGGACGACGGATTATATTTTTCTAAGGATATCAAATTCTGTATACTTATAAAAAAAATATTGTAATGATTTCCAGTATTTACCCAAATACAACACATTTATTTCAATAAAAGTATTATTTACGGATTTTTTGGCTGGACCCGAGGTGGTGTAAAGCACCCAAAAAAACTAAGAATTTAAAATTAAAAAAATCAAACGCGACAAAATCTAAATAATAGGTTAATTTAATTTTGGTGTCACTTTACAACTGCCTCTTCCATTTATTTGAACGCTTTAGCAACTTCACGTCACGCTCATAGGTCAAAGTTAGTGTAGGATGGGTGCGAGTCCACGTCAATAATGTCGTTGCTAAGATTTCAACTAAAATTACTTTATGTTATTTGTCGGGAGAGGGGCGGAATATATCCATCTTCAGCTGTCCGCGCAGGGTCATAACTATATTTCGGATTGCTACTTATTTATAATGTGTTACTTAAAGCTGTGAAATTGCATGAAACATTTTATTCTCCATAAGCCTCTTTAAAGTTACGAAATTTACATGTTAAATATGGTTTACAACGTCACTCCTTAGTTTTTGAGCAGTTCCTGAATTAAATAAAAACTATTTTCTTGAACTAGAGTTCATTCCTTGCTGTCCGTTTCGTGGTCTTGTGCTACAGCAGCACAGATTTAGATTTTTGTTGTTATGGTTTCAAACAAGATTTGATTTTGTTTTTTTTTTGTTACTGTATTTTGTGTTATACCTACTTAGATTTTTTATAGAAGAAGGGGGGCAAACGAGCATGCAGCTCATCTGATGGTAAGTGATTACCGACGCCCGCGAACATCCGCAACACCAGAGGTACAGATGGCTGCCGGCCTTTAAGGAAGGAATAGGCTCTTTTCTTGAAGATCCCTAAGCCGTAACCGTATCGGAAATACAGCTGAAAGTCGAAGTGCGTGGCAGAAAACTTTGAAAAACCTACTTAGATCATAAATGAACGTGTTTCTTTCTTTATTTCTCTTCCATGGTCAGTGTTCAGGATCCTCCTTTTAATTTTACGCTACCCTACCAATCAACTCAGCTATTGAGAGGATGTCGGTGTCAAGTTGTGTAATGTACAGGGTGTTTTTTTTACTTTTACGTCACTACTTCGTATGACAGCTTTTATAGAAAGCCAACGGAAAGTATCAGAATAACTTTCCAGCGGTTCATAGTGTGAGAGAACGACCTCGACAGGCAACGAGGGACTCAATGAGAGACCTCTATAACAACTCACCTACCATGTTAATCAGATATAGGTACTTGTATGTATGAGCCAGTGTAACTGGGTGCTCGTTTGAGAAAAACGTAGCCATTCTACATATCTACAAAACTGTTCTGATACTTTGGTACTAAATAAATTTAAAGAAAAGCCAACTGTTTATAATTATATTACACCAAATATTTTATAACGCTGAGTATAATAGTTATATTTAACGTAGCAGCATTGAACTAAAACCAGTTAATTGTAACACTTAAAACTATCTTTATGGATGTGGGTGGAAGGGTTGAGAAGAACAGAAACGAAAGCCACTTCAAAGCGGTACCGCAATGATGTTACCGACAAAGTAAACACTTATTTATACATCACGGTGTTTTACGAGAACCTCACGTGATCTCTATTGAGATTATTTTTAGTCGGCTGCGTTACCGATTTCTTCCGGTGCATTACATAATTATTTTAGAGGAAAAATGTACGGAAAATTTTGTAACGGATACGATTTTCAATTCACGGCTTTTATACACGAACATTGTTGAACTTAAAATTATTAATTTCCTTTAATTTATATAAACCTTCGTCATTTAAGACATGTAAGTGACTGACACTCATTATCGGATGGAAATTCTAGTCATCTAGTCGACACTAAGTTAAACCTATGTTATACTCCATAGTTTACATTTCTTTGCATGAGCACTTTTACTATTTCATACAAATGCAAGTAAACATAGATTATATAGAAGTATTTAACTATTAACGTGTGGTAGGGATCTAAAAATCTACCAATACGTAACGAAGCGTAACTCGTAGTTGTCGTAGAAACGGATTAATGGATATATGGCGAAGAGAAATATAATGCTACTTCAAACTAGTGTATATACAGCCTATTTAGGACCATAAGTAGTGTATCTTTAAATATACGCTAAGAATTTAATGTATACTTTAAATATTTACGTGAATTTGAAACAAGACTGTGCTCTTGTTTCAAATAAAATAGTGGCAAATATTATAGTGGCTTACAAAATGTGACCTAGTAACGTATTTATAAAAGGTTTCTATGAGCTTCACGTTACGTTATAGGTCAGGTATAAAACATTTAATATAACAAATGTGACCGTAAAATCGTATAATACGACCACTTGAGAGTTTTTGCCGCAATCGAGGTGCCCACTCGTGTATTAAACTCCCCTTAATATCTCGAACCCATTGTATCAGAATACGCGAATGGATATTTCAACTTTTTACCACGATCTGCTAACAAAGCATATTTTCGCGCGTCATAAGGAACGCTGGTTTATTTACCCATTGTTAGGGCACCATTTATCTCTTTAATTTATGGGGTAGCGTCGCGAATGGCCGACATATTTGCGTCGACGGCCTCACATTGCTTGGTGCATTGTAACCAGTCCTTTTTTCTGCTCCGTCTTTTACAACTTCTGAACTCGACTACCGGCCACCACGATTCGTCACAGTTGGGGTAAATTCCACTATCAAGCATTGTTTGCTACTTAGTTTGTACACACCAAGTAATTTTCTCTGGTTATTCAGATTGTTTCACTCGTGGTGGCAAGCAATAAAATAATTTATCAAGTATCGACTTGTCTTTCACCGAATGGGTGCCAACAGAACAACAAAGACCACCGAGATTCGTTTATGTTATAACGATATTACTCGTTCTCATCGAACCGGATGTTCGAATAGGGCCTAAGAATATCTAATTCTCTGAAACATTTGAATTTCAAAAGATTAAATATTTTTTCTTTGACAATAAACAATGTTGATGTTGAAAAGATCTATATATTGAGCCACCATGCTAGACTTATCTACGAGAACTGTTGCTTACTTTTTCTGGAACAGCAATATGTATTAATATTTTATGCGTAGTCTAATAGAAATGTAACTACACCAAGATCTATACTATTAGTATTTTTGTTACCTACACTCATGACTCCGAAGCAGAGAGACTATCATCTAATTAAATTCTTATTACACTGCAAAAAAATGAGGTGGTAGATTCTCTTACAAAATTGGTGACTATTATAATTATTATCATCCTTTATGTCGGATAATCCTTGACCCGTTCATCAAATGAAGTAAAAATTTATTTCAACATAATTAAAAAAAAAAAAACTGTGCCGTGTGCTAAAGATTGAGAAATGAATGTCATAGTTGATCTACATTTTCTTATTTCTTCAGCTCATATATTATGGCATTTATAGTCTCTGTTACGACGCACTATTTTGTGAGTACCTATTTAGTTAAAAAAAAACTATTAAGAATTTTGAATAATTCTTTGCGAATATTTAGATCAAAAGTTTTAGTGGAATTATTTCACAGTTTAAATCATCCGAAATGTATTGCACTGCTTTTGAAGTTTCTCCTAACATAATTTTCTCGGCAATCAATTTGATTTTTCATTTCCATTACGACTCTTGTAGACTATAAAACATTTACAGCTTTACACTCAAGTTGGGGTAATTCACCTACTTCCAGTGCATGCACTAGGCCAATGAAACGGCGTAATAAAACTGAATGCACTAAACGTAACACAAATCTCACCGTAATTACTCCAGTCACGGTTGTGTAAGTTTTAATTAATCGCTAAATTAAACACGTAGTATTTATGTTGGAATATCGTATCGAGACTGGCTTGTCGCTGTCGTTTGTCAAATACTTGTTTCCATTATACGTATTAATCCAAACAGGAGTACTGGTTATTTGTTTAATTTTCATGTACGTTTCATAGTAATTAATTAGGGGTATGATAATTTCACAGTTATCAGTAAAACGTTACTTTTACCTTTACGTTATTTTTCTTTTAATTGTATGTGAAGAATCAAATATCACCTTATTTATTTTGAGTTACACATCAAAAGTAAAAATCTACATTAAGAAAGATTGAATACTTTAGAAAATTACATATGATATGAAAATATTAGGCAATTTTCTTAAGTATAACTCGCTGTCAGTGTTGAATTGTGAGCAAGTACGCAAAGCCTCTAGAATTCTCTATGCGCTGCACCTGCTTTTGCTTCCACTTTCCTTGCATGTGATGATCCAAAAATGTATAAAATATTTCTTACCTATAAATAGAATTCTAACATTAATATATCTTTATCAAACCAAGAGTTATGGTATTAATAGCTTTATTTATGATAATTATGTAATATTCCTTCTCCAGCGAATAAACATTGGAAACGCGCCCATCTTGTCATTTTGATAGGTGCAATTCAAGGTTGTCGAAGATAGTTACGATTAACGTCAATGACAGCTTCATTCTATCTACACGATTCTTATTTCGGTCCGTTTAATAGGAAGCCAAACGCATTTCAACATTCCCTGTACAAGTTTACGCAACTGATGTCATTAGGTTAGAAGACACGCTCTCTTGGATCGGTGACGAATTAATGTCAATAATAACTGAAAAACTATTTTTTCGGATACTTAATATTTTAACTAAGCTTAAGCTTTAAAGCAAATTTTTCTTTTACTTTTTTTTTGTTGCACGCACTGTTAGATTCCGCCTGTGTGCGTTCACAGACATAAATTTCACGTGAACAACCACACCCAGAAAAGATATCATTATGTACAATTATTTTTCATATAAAATATGTATGTGAGTATACAACTCGTGATATATAGCGTTAAAATCAATCGCTTAGCTTTTGCGCCATCCGGCAGGCAAGCCTATACATTATTTATTATATCATCGTCCACAGTTAGCCGCTAAATTGATATCTCTCTCAAGAACACGTCCGTGGACTATATTTAACGATAATCTAAAGTGTAGATGTGTACACTACGTAATAATAGAATATGCACACGTTGCAGTCAACGTATTAGAAATACAACAAAAATATTAATAATGTCGTAGTCTTTATATCACAGGAGTGATAAGCACATGGAAACAACGTCTAAAAAAATCATCGTTTTATATCCGGAAAACCCAAATTTTATGACTTTTAAAATACTTATAAAATCCATTTGTAAAATTAGTTAAAATATTTTATTTATTATCCCAGAAAAAAAAATATCGTTTCGTACTTTAAGCAAAATGCATAAGAGCTAATTTCCAATGTGTGTCACTGATAGAGATTGCTGCACTTTTTTGTATTCGTTTTACATAATATTGTCTATATATACCAATATTAATAATTATTATTAAATCATTAAAGCGTATAAATAAAATTTTTATTTCTAACCTCTAAACAGAAACCGACATCTACAAAATTATAATATTATTTTGATACTTAGTATATTTGAGTACACTGCCTGCCTGTGTTAATAATTGAAAACTATGAAATAGTATTCAATTGAGGTAACTATAAGGACTTTTATCGTACAATGGACAACCATGACTTTAACAAACGAATGCGTCTTCGGCGTTGGAAACTCCATTGAGCCGCAATTCATTTATTCCTAATGTAAATGTTATAGAAAATTTATGTAAATGAGCTTTATTACATTACGCCTGATAGCAATTTACTGCTACATAAATATGAATACCGCATACGGAGCGGTATTTACGTGCTTAATACGAATGAAAAGAACGCCTTTGTTGCTTTGTAGAATTGTAGAGAGTTGTGTAACATGACGGAATTAATGGTCAGACGTTCAGTCGTTTTGAACTTGAAATAGAAATGGTTATTTGTCACAATATTTCAGTCTGTTGTAATATCAATTCCTAAGCGGCACCGATACTAATTTTCGTAGGTAGCTTTGGACCTTAAGAAATATTTTGAATGCCTTTACTTTTCGTTTCTGTGTCAGTTTAGAAGAAAATGTCATATCGAATATTGGTTTGTTGGTAGCCTGGGTGGAATACGCAAGCGGAAAGTCTTAATATTGTTTTGATATTATTTGATTGTTTCTACAATCTACCGTATTAGAAGTTATCAACTACGCAGAATATATTATTGTGCCTAAAGTATACCTGCAATTTGAAGATTGTCTATCTTCAAATTTCATATACAATGTAATTCGACGCAGTAAAAAAGACACCGATCACTACTCAGTAATTTTTTTGTATGGGAAAGGCGGCAAATGAGCAAGCGTTTCACCTGATGGTAAGTGATTGCCGTCAAACATGTACCAACACCAGAGGTTCTGCAGGTACGTTGCCGGCCTTTAAGGTTGTTTGGGCGATGGGAGGGAGGATAAGGAGGGCAAAGGGAAGGGGGAGAAGGCTACCGATTACTCCACTCACCGAACGAAACGCAGAATCACAACGTGCCTCTACTTCACGCCGGTATTCTGCGAGACATCTACACCCGAGCTGCAATAATTATTATGTTCCAAATTGATTATGTACATACACGTACACGTATATGCACGAATATTTACTTTAATTATATTAGTGCCAACATGTCGTATTGTACTGTAAGCGTATTTGATTTATTCTGGTAGGTAGTACCTAACTGAATATATCAGCGTTATCGTCATCAGAAACTGCCACTGTCTTATTTAGTAATTTTGTTCTGTTGAAACCTTGTAGCTCCACAGGAATTTCATTAGGTTAGTTCATTATTCAAGCATGTTCAAACACCTAGTATGAGTCATTTATTATTGTGTGACTCAGTTATCGGTATTTGAACGTAGATAATGTCTGGGCCACAGATAATTTCGTCTAATGTTTTAATGACCCCGACAATTTATTAAACATTACACAGTGAGACATACAAGTGAAATGAACATATATGTTTAGATGTAATGCATTAATAAGAATATCTTTAGGAAAATTTGTATGTTGGCCCAATAGCCTAACTGGCAGTGTCCATACCTTCGAAGCAGAGGGTCACAGGCAAATACTAATAAGATGAATTTAAATGTCTGTACCCGAGTCGAAGATGTTTATTTGATATGTTACGTATTATTATTTATATGTGTGTGTCTGTATGTATATTTATGTATTGCTTTATTTTTGCAGTGTGACAGCGACGTGGTTTTTCACTGCAGGCAGTAAGTAGACGAGTAGTAGAGGCGACTAAGACTTGAAAATCTCGCGACATTCTCTGGAAACATTTCTGGAATCACCAAATCTCGGTGACGAGGCTGCCAAACGTCATGATCTATCTCTCGGAAAGGCGACAAAAAGCTGATTACTTCTGCAATTGTTTACGCTGAGTTGTGAAAAAATGGAAACCCATAATCTCTGCGTTCCTTTGAATATGATATGAAAATAGTAGAGAAATAGTATTTCACAGTGTGTACCACATTAGCAAACATGCACAAAATGCACAATCACCTTACCAGACTGTTGCCATATGCACGGCAAGCGGTTGGCGAACGCAGTACCAGACGCACCATAGACACTGTTGCTCGTCATCGGTCTGATATTTTTCGTGATGCTTATGCACGCCATCTGTCACGGAAAAAAGGTGGTGGCAGATTTTTGCCACACGGCTAATTAAAAAATGTATGTAGCTCTTTCTAGTAATTTATGTTAAGGCACATATTACTATTATAGAAATACAAGTGTGATGATCCCGCTTTATCAATCAGAGTGATTTCAAATACATCAAAATATTATAGACATTTTGCCATCTATCTCGTTTATCGTTTGGCGTTATGAGAAAGTATTAATATAAAATCTTTAAAATTATTTATACAAGTTACATTACTCATGTTAGCAATACATTTTTAGTTACATATTTTTATTCCTGTTGTTATATAATGTAACACTTTAGAAGTTAAAGCTCACTGAACTTGACTTTGAAGGTGAAATATCATGATCTTACATTTCTTATTTCGATGCCTGTCATTATTACGTAGGATTTGAAAAGATTATGTCAAGCGTCTTGGGTAATCGTTTTTCTATGGCAACCTGTTATGGTTACTTATTTATTTTATTTCTAATACTTACGAGTATTATAGATTCTCTGGGCAAAATTGTAAATGTAATTAAGGATGTAATATCTAAACGGATAATTCAAAAGGTTTGTAACGTTAATAAAAAAATAATGTTATTTGTAAAAACATTACATTTAATACTGTTTTTTTAATTGTTAAGAAACGATTGGGAAAGTTAGAAAAATTATAAATATAAATATAATAATCACAAACGGTGTAAGTGGAATTATACCATATTTGACTCCCAAGATAAAAAAATGCCAACATCCTGCACGTGGTTCTAGCTAACACACGAATCTCTGGCGACTGAATAATGGCGGAAAATTGACCCGAATTTGCCGATTCTAAATCTCACAGAATAGTGATTTCCCGGCGTGGAGAGTACAGGCACATCTTCCATACATACTTTTGTTAGCGCTGTCATGGAATAGACCAAGTTACAGCCGTGAGCTTTTACAGGTTGATAAATTAAGAAAAAGTTATCGGAAAACGAACCAGTAGTAAAGTGAACGCCATTGCCACTTGACTTACATTGTCACGTGGCTGATGTGATATTTTTATTTTTCTACTACTAGATTATTAGAGATGAGTATATATGATGTTATATTAAATATATCACATCATATATACTCATCTCTTAATAATTTGAACCGCAATAACGAATCCTCTTTAAACATATTTTTGTATATTTTCTCTGATCATGTAATTTAGGTTCTCTTATCTTAATTTAATGATACACATATATACAATAAAACGCACACTAGACTTAAAATTTAAGACGTATAATGTGGTCGCGTTCAAAAACGTGTATTTCTCGCAATGTCTTAATCAACGTCTCGATATCAGGGAACATTAATTGGAACTACAGTTAGCGGAACTAATGATTAGGTCATACTACGAAATTAATATTATTATTGAGTACTCGAAATATGATATGAAAATTTATTTCTTCGCCATGAATTGAAAAGACTAACAAAATTTTAATTCTTTTCATTAAATTTATGCCATTTGACATGAATATAACATCTGGCACCACTCTAGAACATTGAAATATGCTTTGGTATCGAATCTAAAAGAGACTACTATCTTCAGTATTGTGCCTTGGAGGTTTACTCGCACAAGGCTTACGAAAAAATTTCATCAATTACCAGAGGGCCAACGTTCCGAGATTGAATTGAAATCAATGAGTGAATTTATGGTCGTTAGTGCGATATATTAAAAAAAAACTTTCAGGGAGCATTGATACAAACCTCGGCCATAAGACACATGTATTCATTGGCTTCCTGCAATACTGAGACGGTCGTGATTCCCACATGTGAGGGACATCATTCCCACTTGAGAGGGTCGTCCTTCACTACCTTTTTACGTACGAGGTTTATCTTCCAGAAGGTTCTCGTAACTCGTATCAGAACTAGCAACTATTGGGGAAGTTCAGATAGTGTCAATGTTTCATAGTTTATATTAACCAAGAATAATATACATATGATATCAAACATACATTAAGTGATTATAGTGTATAAAATGTTAATGATTATTTATCCTACCCTTAATCTTTCCGCAGATTGTATAAGCAAGAATAAAGAATTAAGCTTAGAAATTACAACTTTAAATAGGAAATAAGAGAAAAAAAACAAACTAACCTGTTTTCTTAATTCAAAATAAGGCAAATCATTTGCAAACTATAAATAATGTTAAATAAACCGTTCCGAGTGCGACAAATAGAGCAAAAATTGTAGATTAAAATCAAACAAATCAATTCTGTTTGTTAAGTAAATGAGAGGCCACCCGTATGGGCAACAGATAGGGATCGAGATACGTGTTAATAAAATTTTCTCCCCCATCATTGCCTCCATTGTCTCTTGCTGTAGATAAAGCAATTTACTTAATTAAAACTCCCACAATACGAAGCGCGGATACCGCATATTGAGATTAACTGTTAGTTATTAAGACACGAAAATTGTTCCAGTGAGATACAGTCGACTAGAAATTTTAATGACATTATAACAAGATGCAACAAAAAATTACACTTAACGTAATGATATAATAAATGGTGTGATTAAATATTGTTTATGGACTCACTGATATTTATGAATCATTAAATATTTATATATAATACATATAATTATAGTGACATCGAATTCAGGACCTAACCTAAATGTTTTAATGATTTTAAACAATTGAAAACGAAGATTTATGAACTTTCAAGTTATATATAAGCATGATCAATTACTATGACATAAACAATGATCTTTATAATCTAAATTACCTAACTCATATAGTTTCAGCTTTAATCCTTCACGTTCAAGGCATAGATGTGACTAGTATATATAGGAGTTAAGCCCAATTTTCCCGTATCGACCTTTTACGGTAATTGTGATTCAGTATGAGTTTTGCAATTATTTAAATACGACACCCACCATCTCCACCTGAGTCTCGTTTGACATCAAGGGTGTACCGCGTTTGGGTGAGGTGCACATATGAAAAAAATCGGATTGGCACAGGAGGAGCATACCAAGTCAAAATTACCATCGGAATCAAACTCCGATCATTCTTCATATACTTAACAGTTTCCTTTAACTGACCCCTTCCTGAACATAAGAGGATTTTCCGTAATTGTTACAGTTGCCCGGCGTCGGTTGTAACCGTCGGTGTTGGTTGTTTTGGATAAGTTACATTTTTTCAAAGTTTTTCGTTTTTTTTGATAGTAAAAATGGTTATATATACCAGCCACAAATTTGGTGTGATTATTGTCCAAACTCTAAAATACATAATACAAACATAATAAAAACCGGCCAAGTGTGAGTCAGGCTCTTGTTAAGGATCCCCAACTGAATGTGTGTAAACACATATTTTTTGTATTTACATATCTCAATTTGGTAGAGGACTGCGTATGATATCGGTAAATATATATTTTTCCATTTGAGTAGAAAACAACTCAAGTACCATTAACGTAAAAGGTTGTTGAATTAATAAATTGCGCAATAATCATAAAATTTGCACTGGTATTTAAGCACTAATTGTTCAAATCCACCGAGTGAAACCTTGGCATTGTAAAGGCAACACTAATTATACAGCATTCACCTGCCTAATCGAATCCGTTTATTTACTCTACCATTTACGTTGATTTTCCAATCTATAATTGTTTAACTTGCCGCCCAAGTTGTTAATTACAAGTTATGAGCACTTATATTTCAACTTAACGTATTTCAATATGTATATTAACATATGCTGGACAGCATATGTTATTACCAGCATATCTTTAATTTTCATTATATGACGTTTGATAATTTTTAAGAACCTAATTTTACGAAATTAATGATGTGCATCATGCTAAAAGCTTGATGAGTAAATTATATTTAGCATGCTTTCACTCATCATTGTTTATTCAATGTAGTGATGTTAAAACACAGTGACTACAGGAAATAGCTCCAGTTCGCGAATCGCGAATTCAATATAGGACATATTGAAGTCCACGGGCAAAGATATTCAATCGATCAATAGTGTATAAAAATAATGGGTTTTTTTACACAATTTTTTATTTGTTTATTAATTTTTTTCGTGAGTAAAGCTTCGTCTTTTGCTACTGGTCGGGTGGGCCGGCTCGACCGTAGTAGTATGACGACCTCGTAGGATACCGGCGTGAAGTAGAGACATCTTATGCTTATGCGTTTCGCACGGTATGTTAGGTCACTGCTGGCCGGCTTCCCTCTTCCCTCCTTCCCGCCCATCCCTCAAATATGTTTAAAGGCCGGTTATGCACCAGCAACCACCTTTTTACATGCAGATATACGTAGGCGACGGTAATCACTTACCGTCAGCTGAGCCGCTTGCTCGTTAGCCCCATAAAAAAATAGCAGCAGAATTAGTTAAGACATTAGGGTGGTACCTACCTAGACGGCTTCTACGCAGGAAACGAGCCAGTATTTTTTTTAAATTATGGCGATTAGATCAGAGGTGATAGAGGGTAATATGATAGAGGGTAATATGATAGAGGGTAATATGATAGAGGGTAATATGATAGAGGGTAATATGATAGAGGGTAATATGATAGAGGGTAATAGGCACAACGCTCTTAGCTGTAGGAGTATGCCATTTGGTAGCGACGTGATAGTTTGCCAAATCCTTTCTTTCCGCGGGGGTCGTAAAAGTCGACTAACAGCTTTTGAAATTCTCGGGGTCATCGCTAATAACCGAATAAGGGTACGCCGTGTCGTGCCAAATGGAAATCTTTAATATGAAAGTAACCAAATAATACAAAAAAAAACGAATTAGTAATTATATTTATTTGATAAATATTTACATTTATATATGTATTTAAATAATATTTAAGAAAAACTTTTACTTAAGTACGTGTTTTTCCTAAAATTCACACTTGCCATATATTTCATGATTACAAGGTTATTACACATTATGTATGAGTCAATATAATGCCAAAAAGCATTAAGTCAGCTCATTATAATCTTTAGATTAAGGAGTCATTAAAGAATAAATAATTAAATAATCATAAAAATATTGATTAATACTAGAAAATCAACGAATTTTATTTTGAATTGGAATCGGTCCCTTAATTTCTAAGGTATGATTCCTGGTACTGACTCAGCTTTACTTGCAGCTTTAGGGAGCGTTTGGGGTGAACAGTAAAATACCATTGCAGAAAAACGCTAATTGGAATTCGATTTGTTCGAATTTGTGGGTAAACGGTGCACGTTATGGGATTTCCTATCCGCCCCTTGTACGTGAGGCTTGAGAAATCAATGTCTCGTCCCTTTTATTACTTGCACAAATCGACCGTGATTCTCATGATTTAAAAGGAAGAATTAACGAGTTTTATTCATTCTCAACTGTATTGATACTTGAGCTATATTTTTTTTTATCTTACTATTTTTAGGGTATGTACAAATTACTATCAGCATGTTAAAATTAAGCCCATTCCTTATATTATACACATTACAGATTAATATTTTTAATACGAGTTATTTTAGATATCTCATTTATTATTTTTAGTTTGATAAAAACTTTTTTTTGTTTGACTTTGGACATACATTACAATAAGTTACAATTGCAGGTTTGCAGACCACATATTAAATGGCAATCTTGTATTAAGATTCTATTATTCTACACACATTTAGTGTGCTATAAACTTTAAATTACGTCTATAATAGATGATAAAGCTTCATCGTGTACAATGTGTATGTTTATTAACCTTATTGCTCTATTAGAAGTCGTAAAAGTTACTTCGCAGAATAGTGCAATCAATGACTGAGTGGTTTCGTGCTGTATAATTTGTAAAAAACAAACAACGTTACATTTTAAATTCTATGCTAAAAGTAGCAGAGACTGACAAATTATTTCAAGGTTCGAGAGTGTTTATGTAAGCACAAAGCCACTCAATCGATATGATGTTTTATGGTAGATGTATGGACACGGAGTTGGTCATAATATATGCAAGACTAAAACCACCGGTGCCCGTCATCGGCCTGGATAAAAGGTCTGCTGCATACAATTATAATACAAATTTCTCGCATTTCAGTTAGTCAATTTTTTAACATCCAAGGGACGATGTGGTAGTAGTGGGATTCGAACTTTTTAGATTTCCCATCTATACGTTCTACAAACACATATATTCTATTTTCATATAACTCTTAATGAGCATTAGGTACTTAACATCTGTAATCATCATTTTAGCCAATTATTATAGTCCACTTCGAAATTCAGAAAAGTAATAAAAATTATTGATTTATTTCTTAATTAAAGCTATAATAACATAGTCATTCATATCACCAATATTATTTGCAAGTAACATATAATAGGAACTAAGAACTTTTATTAATCATATAATATAATAATCATTAAAGTTATGGTACAGAATTCTTCCATGTACATATAAATTTTATGGTTAGTAACTGCCATAACTTCCTCATTTGGGATTTGCTAACCGAAGAACAATGATTTAGCCAAAATAATCCTACCGATGTGCATAAAATGGAATAAAATTTAAATGTATAAATTACAAAAAAAAATCTGTAGCAATACAATTAATAACAATAAAATACTTATTACTCTGACTTATTAGTATACTCTGCAAACAGTAATATTACATCTTAGTAGCACACCGCCAAGAGAGAGTAAAATTATCGCTTTCAATTTTGTTAATGTTGATAATATAATTATATAATAGGATAATAATTATAGGATATTCCTTCTTTCCCTAAGCCTGTCAAGCCAATAACAATAACCGTGCCTACTCTATCCTCTCGCATGTCAAGTACTGTGTTATCAGCACTTTTATTAATCGACAGTTTATAATCACAACATTTATTGTTTCTCACAGCAATAAAATCCACTCGATGCCCGGTCACATTTCACGCGGCTCTCCATTGATTTTAATTATAGTCATTTATATAATTGCTTCATTGGAAGCTCACTTTCTCGTTGGATGGCTGTACGTTCTAATGTATCCAATAAAGATAATGTTTAAATATTTTTAATGTTATATATAATTAACCCGCCAATTGGTTAACGATACGCTTAACATACAATTCAAACATCATCATCACCATAATGTGAAGTCTAAAGAACTTTAATAATAGAAAAAGTTTACAAAATGTATTTAGTAAATCAAAAAAGATACCTTATAGATACAGAAAATAATTACTTTTATTGATTTAATTCTGCCAATAAACTAGAAGTAATATTACATTGTTCTGTGTTATGATTTTTAAATCCAATTTTAAATTAATTATCGAGTTTTGTTTTATTAACATAATTTATTCTAAGATGTTATTCTGTGGTGCATATTTAGCAGATAATTGTTCTTCAAAATTATTAGGTAGTCATTAATTTTAAATTGTATTCCCTTAACATCAATATTTATTTATATTGTTTTTTTAATGGTGTTTGTTTAGTTGTTCCCGAGATATAAAAAGGGCAGCGGCCGAATATCTGCACTGAAGCTACACTGCTGCAGCATAATGCCGAGTCAAATGCCCTTTTTATAATCCAACATATTATCTGGTTTGTTATATTGTAGCATCGAATAAACATTGTTTCTTTCTTTCTTTCTATAGTTATCGGTGTATGCTGCACTACTGTGTTTCAGCATGAGGATATACCTCCAACCACCTCCTCACCAGTGAAATTACTGTGCATATTTGATTCAATTACTTCCAACGTAAGAAAGACATTGCTGCACTCCGCAAGACACTGCAAATAAAGTACATTTTCATTTCATTCAAGTTCGGATGCCATTGCGAGTGTTATAGGCAGGCTTCATAAAAAATAGATGAAGATTTAAATAGACCTGGAAGCTGAAGGGTGTAGCGCTGGCCTTACATTTCAAAAGTTTCGCAGCATTACGGGAAACTCAATTAGAACCCCAGCATATCTAACAGCAGTATGTGATATGCTGTTGGCTAATACAGATCAATTAGTATTATACGTAGTAGTTTATAAATCTAACATATATTTCCAACCTGCGTACATCAATCAGTGTTACTTAAGACTACGCTTACTCCGTTATTTCATCACAAAATAGGTTTCATGTGGTAAAAGAGGGCTAGTTCTTTTTACGCTATGTATTCAATGGCGACAAAATGCAGCAACTGTTCTTACTACTATACCTCGGGAAATAGGGTTCTGTGATAATTTAATTATTACTCAGACTTAATAACCATACCATAAGTATCACAATATCGCATTTGCCCAGTGTGATGAGTCTGGAAATCATTCAATAAATACGCTTCACTTCTTGCTGGCACTATCTTCAAGGAACTTTTTTCCAACCGTAGACTAAAAAATACTTCAAATGATGACTGTAAGTATGTACTGGTGGTTAATTAACGAAAATTTATATATTTTTTTTAATTAGAGGAGACTTGTTCAGCAGTAGGTGATAAACAGGGTAATACTTCCTATTAGACAAAATCGAAAAGGATGATTTAAATTATGAAATCCACGTATCCTGTATCTGACGGTTGGTATAACTAGAAGTAACAGATTTTAAGTTAAATTTTTAAGTCACTACAACCTACAAACAGAATATAATTATGGCGAATCACACACACCTCTTGAAGTAATTTGATTCTGTTTGTGCGAGTAACTTTATTTCAGGGAACTAACCTTGAACGTGATGATACTAATAATTAAAGAAAACGGAATCTTCTGACTTCAATTCAATTATTAAACATTTTTGTAGGCCATTTATCTTATTTATTTAAATTGTTATTATGTAACTCACAACGTCGAAACATTTTTAATAAAAATATTTACAGTTTTATCAATATTTTTATTATTTAAAAATCGTATAATGTTTTATGGTTTTTCATTGTAATTGTTTATAATTAATTATAATAATTGCAGCACATCGCATTATATTTAGAAAATATAATTCTATTATAAATACGTTTTAAGAAAGAAATCAAGGTTTTACACTATCATTCCCAAACTGGAAATATATTGTAAAACAGGATGTGGTAAATGTTATTCTTATAATTTCTTTATTATGAGCTCAAATTAGCGACGGTATGTGGCCGTATAGATGAAACATCACAACTCCATTATACTTGCCTTGGGTTTTCTATTTTTAAACAATAACCCAATTCCTGCAGTGGTCACGGAGCTATAAATTAAAATGCACTTTAACAGAAACAGTCCACATATCACTTCTTAAAAGCCCTTTGAAAAAGAAAATAAACAATATTTTGCTACCGTTCCTACATAATTGAAGGTAAGCAGTAGTCTATAACAAAGGGGCTTGAATTTTGTAACCGTATTATACTCTTTCAAAGGGAAACAAATGAATTTGGACACTGCAGTGCAATGAATTTTGATAGTTTTGCTTCCGTTAGAGGCATAATAACAAAGGACTACTGTAGATCATTGTTGTTCTAACCAGCATGGGCTCTTTAGCAAAGTCGATTGTCCACTCAGATTTGTAGTTCCAAGAACTGCGAGCATTTGATTTCTGCAATTGTTTTTCACGTAACACGCTTTACATTATGTAACAATTTTGGAATTGTAACGAAGAGTTTACGTTACATTTAGTAACGTAGTAAATAACAGCGTGTAAATAAATTTTATACATTATTATTCGCTCCCCGGTTCCGGCACCACTAAAATGTTTAATTGCAACTTTGAGTACTAACTTAAGACGTGTTAAACACACACGTGAATGAAATTTCACAAAAAACCCTGGATGTCTCAGAAATTAAATGAATTGTTGAGGTATGTGAAGGCAAGCAGCCTGCAAAGATCAGCATGACGGGCTGTTAACCAGCTCCAAAAGCTCTCGAGTCAGTATATGTTTTAATTAGGTTTTTATTAAGTTTTCATTAGAAAATTTGTAATTTGGCGAACCCAAATCTCACAGACTCGTGATGGGGAGGAATATCACTATTCCGAACATACTGGTACTGCGCTTCCCCATTCCATTAGCCCAGCGTGATATGTATGTCCATTCCTTAAATAAATGTATCACGGCTTACTGGCGCTTTGTGGAGAGCATCTACAGCCGCAAACTTAAATTGACTGAAGAAGAAGCCAAAGGACATAAATAGGTATATATTTTGATTTTTTTTGGTCTTATTAAAAATATCATTATTGAAGACTATTTACTCCGTTAGCTAGTATCTGTGTAATATTACTTACAAAAGTGTCAACTCGTCTGAAATGTAAAACTTTTGTACTCGGATACAATTCAGCAAAAGAATAAAATAGAAAGAACAACATCAGGTATATCAGATATCAATGCTCAATTTATCTTTTGTGGGGACCGAACGCGACTTAGTATCTATTACTGTGACAGCAAAACTACAGACATATTGTAGCTAAAACGCAATCAAATGTTTTCGTTGAATGGTACCTTGCCGAACAAAAAATTCCCGGACAATTGCCTCTGTAACTTGAATACTGATCATTATCTGGCTTTGGTGCAGGCTTATCTGTGTCACACAGAGACCGATCACATGTTAAACGCTCAGCTGTTTATTTCCTCTCAATTACCAATGAATTAGGAAAAAAGCTAAACTATATTGTATGGAAAATGTTGGACTTCTACTTTACTACTGGGTTATTATTTCGCTTGTAATTAAAAATTAACTATGCAAAACCAAACTATACACAGTAACTCAATGTATAAAATTAATGCAGTACCGGAGTATAGTAAATACTATTTTAGGTAGTGTATGAAAAAAGTAATTAGCATATAAGCTCATTTACAATAACATTAAAAATAACCAGCAACTATTGAAATGTAACGGGCACAACCATTAAACAATTAAAAACCTTATAAATTGTTATCGTTTCCAAAAGTTATATATGTGTAATAAGTGTGTTATTTTTAATAACAAAGAATTAAGAACGGATAAACAGCGTTCAAATTTTGTTGATTACGTGTTAATCTCAGTCTATTAAAGTAATTAAAAAGTATTTGTTTATTATCAACTACATGTTTTGTTGTTATCTATACCGAACTCGTCATTAGCTTAAAGTATTGGTAGAAACACGGAAGGACGAAGAATAAGTAGTAGAAGTAGTAACGCCCATATCATGAGATCGAAGAATGCTTTGTACAAAGTGTGAGACCAAGGTATTTATTAAAAGTAAATTCAGATTAGTGGCCTATTAAGAAGCCTTAAATTTCAATACCTAATAAAAATTATCGATATTTTTTAACAAAATACAGTGACATTGATAGATTGAAAGCAGATGGTAGCACAATTCAGCTCCTTGAGTTACAACAAAAATACAATCTATCCAAAGAAAATACTTTGACATGAGTTATAAAAAAGGACATATTAAAATAGAATTCTAATCTAAATAACGTCGCTTATAAGCCAAACCGAAAAAGTACAACTGTTGCAGTAATTTTTAATGCTACGGTCTTTCTAAAATTTATTGAAAACGTGGGTGTGATTGATGAAGCGTAACCGCATAAATCGTTGAAAACTATTAAAAACCTCTTGAGGCTAGGAAACATTGTAATTGATTCGACGACAGAAAAAATAAACTGCGAATTCAATGGCGCCTATCGACTTAACGGTCGGTAGGTGTGGCATGACCCGAAATATCACAAAAGTAATGAACTTCGAATTGTCAAATATTCAGGCGTCTTTTTGATGCCATTCTAGTAAGTTTCACGGTAGGTTGAAACCGTTGGTTAGAAATCTCTGCAGCTGTCACACATATTTTCGACCACGACAGCTCGCCTTTGTCCTCATGTAGATACGACTTCATATAAATGCACTTTATGAGAAGCTCCTCAAAAAGGAATGAATTCTCAAGAAATTAAGACTCAAGAGAAAAAAATCCTTGTCTATTGTGTACGTTACACACAATAGTGTTGGCCGTATCGTTCACGCATTAAAAAGTATTCACGTGGTATATTTTCTTTGGTCCATTCCGTTTTATTGTGTTCGATTACAAGGATCTTGACACTTCTATATTTGTCATTTTTCTAAGCAAAACGTTCCTTTCGGTTACCCATAACGCGCTGTTAATTATTCCACTGACAATTTGCTTCAGTTTCGTTTAAATCTGCCTATGCGAATGCTCAGGGATTTAAATAAACCAATTAGAAATAAAAACATCTTAGTTGAGCACTAGAACCTGACAACTATACGTATGATGACATTGTGTATGAGAAAACGACAAGTTTGCAGAACATATACGTACAAACTGGGCGAGCATGCAGAGATATCTGTGTATAGAGTCCTGTAGGGGCTTTCACGTTATAGCATAGCTTCCGCCTTGTTTACGGAAGCGCGTACTAATAGCTACAGTATACGCGGTACACCTCATCCTAATTCAAATCCTAGGGGTATTGATGGATAGGAGGGATCCCCCGTTTTTCATGATATGACAGCCAACATTATAAATAACCGTGATTATTATTCCGACCGCAATACATCCTAACTAAATTTTTTATTAAAGTTTTTCTTTATTATCTCTTTTTTATAGATTTGTTTTTGTTGACCCATTTGTTTTGTAATAGTTTTAATGATTTAATACTGTACATTTAATAATATTAGGAATATTTTGATGGTTCACTCTACAGATTTGGACAATATCATCCAAAATGTATAGATTCGCAATTACAATTATCATTAAAACAAATATTATGTGTTTCGTTCGTTTTCGATACGGCCTTTATTCAGAACTAAGGAAGCGTAAAAACAATTGCGAAACTTGTAATGAGCTATGGTTAATGAAGGTAGTCTTTTTCACGGTTGGATTCGATCATTCAAGTTATGGTCGATAGTGTCGAGGAAATGGAATCATGGTAACCACAACACACCGTGACCGAGCATTGCATTGTCTCAATCAGACGGCGACGAGCATTGGGTACGATGACCGCGACTGTTAAATAGCGGTTAACAGCTTGTGGAGTTATTTTTTGGAATAATTACGCAAGTCGCTATTTTTCTTAACGTATTGATCGCATAAAGTTTGTTTGTGTTTAGTAATTGTTAACATAGATTTAATAAGAAGTGAAGCTACACGATGAGTTGTTCTCGTAGTTGTTCCAACTACAAATAAAAAGGATTTCCGAAAAGTAACGCCCGATATTTTTAACTATCATAGACTTAGTACACACAAGTAGAGATAATCGTTATTGGTTTTACCCAATAAGGTACAACGATAGCCGAGTAGTTAGGAATCTGCTACCGATTCAGAAGATTCAAGGAAGAAAGGATCACCACCTGTCACGTAATCTTGTATTGGCTATACGGTCGTGAGAGCTTATTTTTTGACAGGATGCTATGATGGAATCTATGTCATTCATTGCTTGATTTCTATCCTACTAAGGTCCACGCGGACACTTGGTCTACGTATTCACTAAATTAAGCCATCTAAATATACTATAATTTTAAGTTCATTTAAGTAATAAAAAGAAATAGGAAGATCAAAATACTGACACTAATTTGACAAATTCTTCTAAAAAGGTATCTAACACCAAGAAGTTTCTCGTAAGACGCAATAAATCTGTCGTAATCCTTGTTAGTAGAATGCTTTGATTTTAACGCGATCAAAGAGATTACCCTCGGAGAAATCTCGGTGACAACTAATTGGTTTACCTAAGGCAAGTGTAACGGCTAAATATGGCCTCATGTCTGTTATATTTAAATTCCGTTCACGTTATTATTTCGCGCTTACACGACTAATTTTGTTTTTGAATGTCGCGTCACGTCCAAGCGTCGAGTAGATTTCGAATGCTATACGTCTATGTAACATATAATGAACACTGTACATTCCGCTATAAACTGGGTGACATTTGTGTAAGCATGTAGTTAAAATCGAAGTTTCACGTTTCTATTCCATTCATATAATAATTTAAACACTCGGTGTAAGTTTCTAAAATTTTAAAATTAAATATTATGCATTTGCATTTAGGTGTAATTCTCGGGCTAATTACGGACATGAGTTTAGATGTGATGGTGGCCCAATAATAACAGTGGACAATAATGATTACAAAGTATAAATCTATGCAATTAAGTCAGTTGGTAGGTTTTATATTGATAAGTTGAAATTACATCATATTTCCTTTTCACACTAACAATCCCATGTAAAACACAGTCGTGATGATAAGTAGGTAAAAACTATTCAAAACAATCATTAAAAAAATGCTCTTTTGAAACTACATTTGTGGCACAATCGGAATTAACCTCGCTTAGCGTCTACACTACAATCAGAGTTCAAAAAATCAAAAGTCACATCTTCATAAATTTGTTTTAGGTCGGGCATAATTCCTGTTTATTATTTATGAAATTCCTGTGACACGATCGACTACTAATTCAGATTCATCTTCAATATACAACTACAATACATTTGGCAACCAATTATGTGAGGGTATTGTACTCTTACGTTTTTCTAAATTATTATAAGGGCAACGAGTAAAAGTAAAGTAAAGTAGCAGCCGCTGCTAGGCAAAGGCCTCCTTCTCAAATATTTCTATTATTTACCAGACATGCAAGTTTCCTCGCGATGTTTTCCTTCACCACCGAGCACGTGGTAAATACAATTAGTAAATATATCTATTTCCTAACTTACTCAGGTCTGAATTAAGACTTTGTCGACTACTATTATAAGCGACAAAATAAAGAATTGAATATCGTTGACCTGAACACTCGGAGGGAGTCAGGTTTACCCACCATCTGTCACTTTGTACCAAATAAGCTCTAGCGAAATCTATTCGCTGTGTTGAAACTACTAAACATGTCTAAATCTCTGATTTTAGTGCGTATCGTTCGTTCTTACCTAACCTTAACCTTAACAGCTTGTTACCCAATAGACCACTGCAGGGTTTAGACCTCTTCCATAAAATAGTACATCGTCAAATAAGAACATCTGCCATATGTTTAATCGCCATGCTCGATAAGCTGATTGGCGATCGCAGTTCCAGAAGCCTCGTACATTAATGCTGCTGCCCGTTGTCGATCAGCTTAAGTTTGGTCTAGTAGGAATATATTTCAAGATGTTTATTCCCCTGTCGGAAGCCATTGCGAATTTTAAGGCTTTTATCTTAGACGCCTCTAACGACATCCACGGAAACAAAGGGCAATCTCCAAATTCTTACGCCGATTCCACATTCCTAAGAGCTAATTTTAGTTATTATAAATATTCTTTAAATTATGAGGATCACTAAGTTACGTAAGGATGGCCGAGTCATATTATTTTACTTGCATAATATTAAACTGGAGATTATTAAAGCATGCCCATTGTAATGTCACTATAAGATGAAGATAAGATTACTAAAAAAATTATAGGGTTTTAGATTAAAGTATTTAACCACGCCGTAACGCTTTTTTATATTACAATCAGATAACTTTAAGAAATATAATGAAGTGTTGATGCCCCTCGGACATAATTAATGTACTTTTGATAGCAAATTAAAATTTTCGAATAATAAATTAGTCCGAGCAAAGTACCTTAGCGCATTAGTATGCAAACAGTGTGATATAATTAAACAAATAACAAGTGATGTGTTATGTAAATAGAAATATTTTCCAGCGCGAGTTTATCAATTTATTAACGCTGGTAATGAAATAGTGTTCTTAACAATGTAAATTGTATATAATTTGATAACCTAGCCTTTATTATAAAACTAATAACTTACAGTAATGTAATTCTTAAAATTTATTTTTATAAAGTCAAACTCAAAATCTTGTTATTCAAGTACAAGAGTATACCCACCCGTCTGTAAAGCTAACTTCACAACCATACAAAATTCATGTTTAAATTGACAAACAAATCGATAGTCTATTACTTTAGTTAGATGGAAAATGAGATAAATCTCTCATTTATTGCTATCGAGAATTTCGATTAAAAGTTGTCAGGAACATTTAATGAAATATTAATGTGAAGAATATTTAGAAAAATGTATAAGTTCGTGATCGTGTCATGATAGTAAAAGATGTATTTGTGAAGAAAGTTGCATGTCTCAGAAATGCATATCCTCCGGGATATGTGAAGTCCACCAATCTTTACTACTTCTTCCCGACACTTACTTTGTTAAAATGGGATGAAGCTTTTGCATTTTGTAAGTGCGATATTTATTTGTTATTTAAAATTTTCAATGCTGATTGTATACATTCTAGGTTCTTAAAAAACATCATGAGGAAACCGGGGTGCAATAAAATGATTTTAGAATACCCGCCGAACATATGAGAGGATTTTATTTTTTCTTTATTCTTTACAAACAATCGTAAAAGTTTTTTTTCGGCGAGCAACACAGCACTGTCTACCTTCTTCAGCTCACTATAGCGCTTCACTCTTATTAAGTGACTTCAAATGCCATCCTCGTACCGTGACTCCGCACGCGATCCCACACTACAAGCGAAGGCATCAGGTCAATCCACTTAGTTTTTGCACCGCCCATAAAAACAAATTACCGACGGTTCATTTATCGATCAGAATAACCTCATGTGACTAAGTTAATAAATGCTGCACGCAATCGTCAGTCTACTTTTATAGATAGTTGTGAACGCGGTTTCATATTTCCACCCTTTCTAATATTGGTTTGCGTTTATAATGTTTTTGTCTTTTCTGTAATGCCTAAACAATAAAAAAAAACACGGAATATCAACGATATAAGTGTACGGATATTACACTATTCAAATCTGATCAAATCATAATGAGAATATAAAAGCTCGCTTAGTGGGGCTCGCTTTAATTTCATAGTACGCGAGTGACCTGGGTTGGATCCCTGGTGCTAGCACATCAGTGCTGAGTTTACCAAGTGCTCGGCAGTGAAGTTAAAAATCGCGAGGAAACCGGTATGTGTGAGAAATAATAAAAAAATATTCGTGCACATGTGAAGTCCGCCAATCCGAACTAGAGCAGCGTGTCGAACCTACCTTGGCTTCAATACTCTCTCAAATATTACTAATTATATAAAATGCAGTGGAAATGATACTTTACTTACACTACTGTTATATCCACTGAGGTTTTCATAATAAAGCACCGAACTACTTTTCAAAATGAGAATATTATTTCTTTTTCAATCTTCAATTTTATCAGTATTTGTTAAAATTACTTAATCACGAAATTCTCGTTAAAAATTCATAGACTCTATATGTGTATATTCGCAGATTTCAGCCGCGTATTAACATGTCAGGTCCCTACGGTCACCGACATAGATGACCGCATTTAAATGTGCATACAAAATATCGATGCAGCACAATGCGAATACCGGCCTATAGCTACCAATTTAAATGTTCATTCATTAAAATAAGGATACATACAATGTCGACTCTATGTCTCACGAAATAAAGATAAATACAATTAGAACTGTTATTGCTTAGCCTTATCAAAACATTGTTTTTATATATACAATGCTGGATAATATCGTTGACATGTCGCTGGCTGTAATACAGTTTACTTGTCATGGTGTTTTAACATGGAAACTTTATAAGAAGTGAGGTATTTTTAATACCTTACTTTACTTCAAGAATGCTGAAAAAATGTTTGGATTTTAATAACTGCGGAAATAATAGGCTTTATAAATAATTTAAAACAGAATATGTGAAACATATTCTGCTTTAAAACAGTTTAGAAAAGAACTAACGTACTACAAAGCAATTTTGCAAGCCTTTTCAAATTGAAGTGACTAAAGGGAGAATCTCTAGTAATTTGATAAGTCCAAATGGTAAGCATAGAGACAATCATTTTTAAAATAATAACAATATTAATAATAACTATATAAACTAAAAACTAACTAAAATAATTTTCAATATCATGGCGCCAAATTACAACACAATTTAAAGGACATATAAAGCTATAATGTGCCAAAAAATGATAATTATCGAATAAAATGAAGATACTTCTTTGGCAATCTTACAATTACGACACTTTTCATTGCTTAAACCTATAAGACATTATTATAATGAAATGTTTTTATGTTCATTATTTTAATCATAATTTTATGAAATTTTCTGTCTGATTTATGATAAAATTTTTATTGACCTAATTATAACAAATTTTGTCCATTATTTATTTGGCATGTTTTACTATACATTTACAAAATAGTACATACAGAACATTTATAATTACAACGCAACAAATCCTTTGTTACTCAAGTACAGTCTAGAAAAAGATATCGTGGGGGAAATTAGGGCACTTCAAAGAGAAACGATCTTAAAACAGATAGTCCGTGCTTAATTTATGCGTTTTACCCGCCGCATTGTTATTCCGCCGCGACCTCTCCGACTTCCATTAAAGTAGCTATTAGAGAAACAAACAAGGAACTCCCTCGCGATAAAATAATTATCGCTTTCATCCGCGCCGAACCTTTGTGGGTATCCATTATGAAGAGCCCAAGGCAAACATGATATTAACGAAGAATTTCACAAGAGTCGGGTCAACAAAAAATAAACTAATCTAAAAATCGGACGATTTAATGACGTCAGCCAAAATTATTGTTAGCGAAACCGCTGCGGGGTTTAAGTTGTTTTATGTGAACAATAACACCGTGACGGACGTAAAACAAACTTCTACTCCCAAAATAACTGATGATGAGAGGGCGTATATTTCTAAAAAAAAAAAATTATAAAAAACACCTGTTGGCGGCGGCACCTGCTCTATTGACCGAATAGGGGCGATTTATAAGGAGCATAACCTGTGTTACGAGCAACAATGGTGATCTATTTTTGTCATACATAACATAAGTTAATATATCCTTTCTTACAGTTTTTTTAGAGCTTTGATGAACGACTGTGCATAATTTCAGATAAAATAGTAATAAGTCAAAAATATCATAAGACAATTCCGGTGTTTGCCTTAGGAAGAGGATCGTTAAAAAATGCCATCAATTATAATAGAGATTCAGTTTTAAAATATTGTAGGTTTGTCATATGTGAATCTTAATGTACTAAATATATTTAAAGTTTTCGATAATAAGCAATTCTCGGATGGTTGCCGTCTAAAACGTGGATAACATATATTTTATCTTTTTACTTCGCCACTTCCGTAATGTATAATGGATTTAGTATATTACTTACTTCAAGATGTAACAATTACACGCTTACAATAAGTATTAAAATAGATACAAACGTATAGGATAAGGTGTGGGACAGCAGTTTTTTCTTAGGTTTCAGTTATTACAAAATTAGATAAATATTGGATTAGTAATATTAAACTATTATAAACGGATTTTATCGCATTCAATTTACTTTATTAATTCCGACGTTTTGGGTGCTGTCAATTAGTAAATAATAATTTCAAATGTGTAGTTTTTGCGTAAATACCAGAAATCAGTATTGGTTATATCAATGAGGACGTCCCCGACTATTCATATAATTTTGTATATAAAGACACAGACGTGCACTATTAATCTCATTACTTGAATATTAATCAGGTCTTTAGGCCTTTTATTAAGTATTCTGATTGTTCCAACTGCGTTTAATTTGTATACATAAATAATTTAGTATGGAGATCATTATTCGTACACAAGTAGCAGACGGTTAATTAAGGTACATTGAGGTCGGTCGGACCCCGAGGTATCATTTGCTATTGTGATAGGCCCACAGATTCCTTCGGGGTTCGTTACATTGTTGTTCCATTTAATGCAAAAATGATAAATGTCCCTATTGGGAGAGGAATCCCATAGTAAATTTAACGAATACAAATCCAAAATCTTTTTTTCCGACGACGTATTGAAATCGTAGTGAACGATTCCTTATTTTTGTACGTTATAAGTGCCCTTTGTTTTTTGTCCAGACATTTATCGGAACGAGAGGCATTGTTTAACACTGTCTGGTAAATAAGGTTGGGAGCTACTAATTAATGTAAGAAAAGAATAAAACGAAGTCTAGCCTTCATAAACTACAAGAACCCCCACGTCGTAAATTTGTCTGATATAGCCAAAGTTAAAAAAACTCATATAATATCGCATCGGCTTGCGATCGACTCGAAAGGCTTAAGCGTGATTTAACAAAAAGCGCAACCCTTTTAAAGGGAAGTCATGGTTTAGAGCGTCTTAAAGCCGACACACTTTCCATAAAGTTAAGTAAGCTCTTAGGATATGATACGGCTACCTCCTACTTTAATCTTCTTTTATAACACCGCAACGTTCTTTTGTTATTCAGCGAGGTGAAGTAATCTCCCTCGGACTTTTAGAAACAATCGCCCGTAAAGAAATTTGCTTCCATACGAGTATTGTTAGAGGCACGCCTAATTTGTTGAACGCAAAAGAAAAGCGGCTTCTGTTTTTAATTTAATTCCTATTTTTGCCGTTTCGTATTATAAAGGATTTTGCGCTTAATTTTTTAAAATGATTGTTTGTTTGTTCATGAAAGAAATAAGGATAACTAAGCTTTGTATCTTTGAGTAAGAGAGTTCCTTTTTTTTGCTTTGAGTTACCTAGAGGCAAAAACTATTTTTTTATATTATATTATAGGTCTTTTCTTTCTCCTTTAGCAACTGAATCCAGGACTCGATTTTAAGCCTAGAAGCCAACTGGGCAAGTGAAACCCTTTTGCCTATTTCTGCCGCCAAGAAGCAGTACTACTATTGTGTTCCTGTTTAGATGGTATGGAGAGCCATTATAATAACAGATTGTTTGGCGTTTCATTTTAATCCTCAGGACTGACATGCGCATTTGTTGCCTTTTTTGTTTAAAGTTAATTACTGCTTACTTTGTTACTCTCATGTTGTGACAAAGAGAATCTTTATATTGCCCTCTTTATGTAGTTTGGAGAGGGTTATGTAACTACTTGCACGCTAGGTATGCGTTTCGGCGATCGCAGAACCAGAATCCTTATCGACGTGGGTGCGAGATTTCTGATACAGCGATTACTGCCAGTTACCTGTTTAAATAATTTAGGTGTGTCATATTTCCAGATGATTATTCCTCAATACGATGTCTTTTGGTCGACTTTAGGACACCCCTATGGTGACAAGTCGAGTCAGATTATCTTACGGTGGCCACCACACGAGATGTTAGAACAAACGGAACACAAATTTAAAATATATTTTATCATCATTTTCATTATCGTTCTGGAAATAATCGATTATTACATCGCACTTCAGTTCAAATCCCAGACAAAACCAATATTAGTACATATAAATTATTGGTTTTCGGGTCTGGTCCGTATTTAACCCGTGTTTCTGCCATTACATTTGTGATCTTCCCTCCAACCTTATCGTACAAGCGTTACATGGGATATGGGAAGATAAAGATGAGTGAGCGTCACAGCATTTGCGCGTACACTTGCGGCACTATAATATCTCCTGCACAGTTGTGGCTCCTCGGTAGTTGTGGGCGTGGTCAAAATCGGTTAGGAGGGCATCACTGTCACTATAAACTTACAATCTGCAATATGCACAGTAAAATACATTAAGTCTTATACAATGTATGTATAATGTGTTAGCATATACAGGTTTTTCTTTCTTTCTCTTTTTGCAAGTGTCACTTGTGGATTCTTTATGAGATAATTTGTGTATGAATTTGCTTATTAATTAGCACATTTAAATATACCCCTATGAAATTCTATAAGCCCTTCTTCGAACAAATATTGTTCCTTACTTGGTTTCTGGTATCGCGAAATAATTGCTGTAAAACAGTTTTTGTAATGTCGATACTTTTTTCGGGAGCTGTTAATAATTTGTTAAAATAAATATAAAAAAAACTAAACAAAAAAAAACAACATTTATTTTAGCTGTTCAATCCCACATTTGTGTTAATGTTCAGGCCACCGACATAAGTCATACATAAGATTCGAAAAAGTTATTGGTACCAGCACTCTATGTGGGGTTTTGTCGGTGGCAGATCCCCTAACTACTCGCCTACCATGGCTTATCATGAGTTCATTAGTATTTTTGGTATATAGCCTTAAAATTAAATCCAAACAACTTACAAATGAATGCGATGGAATTGCGAATGTAATAAAGATGTTGTTTCATTTCAAAGGTTAGGTGGCACTTTACCTTTAATACTTTTTGACAGATCGTTGAGTTATAATACTTTGAAAAGGTTCATCTATAATCAGCGTTGTCAATCTTAATGAAATTTATTAAAATGCGTTATTGTTCAACTGGAAACTTCCGAGCTTAAGGCTTACTTTAATTCACACAATAGGTCTGGCCACATGTCTGTTTTTTGTCCCCCGCCAAGTGTATGAAGATTTGACTGTCGGACACCGAAAGGGTTGGCTCGGTTTTTTACCCGAATCCCAAAGTATACTATCGTTTCATCTATTTATTTAAATTTCGTTTACCAACTTTATCTATCTATACTTTACGAGAGCGATTGTATACACACAAAGAGTGATATATTTGTTGAGGTTGATGGGTTTTCAGAGATAAAACACAGCGATTTATTTAACATTATTTTATTTTATTCAATTACCTTGCGGATGCACATTTCCATTTGCTATACGATACGACACGCCATCTTCTTACACTCATGGCAGTCAAGGACAATTATAGAGTAGATCTACACTTTATGTTTTTCAAACTGTAACAGATAAGTAAATGATAACTAGTTCTATTCCAATGTTACGTTACACACTTTACTTAACTTCACTTTTATAACAATTTCATTTTTATTATCCTCTGAATTTTATAGTTATGTATTTATTACTTGGTATACAAGTAATTAGGGCATAACTGTAATTTTTTTTAAACTTACTTAAAGTCCTTTTCAGTCATTAATTATCGTTAACTAAGATTTGTAATTTTTTTTAATTATTATTTATAACATTTTATCAATGCTCCTAGACATGTAGTATTCCGTAGTTTGCACAGATACATACTCATGACAGTTTTACATTTCTAAGAGAATACTTAATGTGCCTTCATTCGTTGATTACCCGTCCAGAGTAATCTCTTTGATTCTGACAAAACATTTAATTTATTTTCATAGACAATGGATGTTATAAAAAACTAACAAACAGGATGTAAATCCTTAATGCCTTATCAAGTCGAAAATATGTCGGAGCCATCTTAAAACTGTGGCAGTATAAAAATATAGCAGTTTTTCTGTATCATAATCGTTCTTAATCTGAAGTTCATTAAATAACAAATCTCGTAATTTTTATTTTAGTACGAGTTCATAGTGCAATGTTCCCCACAACCACAGATTAAATGATTATTAATTCCGGCACGTCAAAAAAACCTGCGAAATCTGGTTATATGAACTAGCAAAAGAACTTCAGCATTATAATTAAAAATACGATAAGATCCATTTAAATGAATGATAAAATGCACAACCTAACTGAGCCCAAGAAAGTTTCAGAGAGAGAGGAGTCTCTCAGAGAGTGTCCGAAAATAATGTGAAATTAACGCATAACTATTTTAGAAGCTATTAAGCTTTAGCGTTACCTGCTTTATGTTAAGTTAAAATTTAATGCTTTGATTAAAACAATTAATAAATTACCTTTTGATTTAAAATTAATTTCATAGTTTTAATAAACAATCGTTTTATTTTTTGGAAATGTTGTCTTTCTTTTTCACTATAATTACCTTTGTATTATAATCCCATTTAAAAAAAGATCTCAAATTAAATATACCTCGCGAAACGCGTTCTTTCAAACAATACCGCGTGAGTGATCGCTTTACAATTTTTTTATACAAGCAAACCCTGGATCGTTGTCCACTGGAATTATAATATCAAAAAGCAATCGTTCATTCAAGAGCACATTGAATAGCCGTTAAGCCCAATGGGCATGGACTACAATGCGGTGGTCTACTGCCAACCGTCATGGGAATAATCGTTTAATAAACATACATTGCTCGCTTTCATATACATCAACTTAATCATCAAATACAAACAAAGCAATGCTTAGGTACTTAAACAATTTTTAAACGATTTATTCGTAATCACACGACCAAAAATCGGGTCACTGTTAGACCTGGATGATTTCAGATCACTGGCATTCGTAAACTCTTGTAATATAAATCTTTCCGGTGAGGCACAAACAACTGAGCCACTCCCACCCCCGGCTTGCATACGAATATTAAATTCCACTCGTTCGTGGTCCTTATTTTAACCAATGGAACCGACAACTTTAGCCTGTATTATTTTGCGTGGTGAGCTTAATTCAGCTAAACCCGAATCGACTTGAAGTCGATGTCGGTGTATCCTGTTTGAATGGATATTAATAATTTTTATTGCAGGTTCATTGCATTGTGCCCTGCAGATGAATTCCTTTGTTTCTTTTTTGCAATAATTTTTGGGAAGTTGAACGTCGGGCCATTGCTTTAACTGTTACATTGATTACTCTCTGGAAGTACCCATAATCGATTTGCATTATTTTACTTGAAGGGCTAATCTAGAGTCAAAGAAACGCTTTTAAAGATGTAAATAAGTTTGTAGAATAAGTTGAATACAACAAAAATAAGTTAGACTTATTAACATTAAATTATTAACGGCTGCCTAATTGTGAGATTTGAACCTAACATAAAGTGTCGGAAATGCTCGAGATTATTTGGAAAATTCTGTTTGATGGAGTAATTGAGTAAATTACTGTGAGAAACATGATAAGGAAACTTACATGGAAATTCGTTTCGTTTATATTGTGTTACTAGGGAAATTTGGTAAATCTTATCTGTGGCCAAAACGTAAATAGTCCATCCGCCTGGACATTGTATACAGGCAAATGGACTATTTACGACTTCAAAACCCTCTCAAATATGAGTTGGCTGGGCAGCTGGGCAGCTGGGCAAAGAATTTTAGATAGTAATGCTAACTATTCGTGGTGTTTAGTTATATCCATTCGAATAAACAGACAAAAAAGACTCTATTTTAACTATTAATATTATTTTATAACCATTAGACGATGTTATAGAATACAGTAACTCCACAAACCGACCGATGTTACATAGTTTAATAACAAAGGAAGCGGCTTGTCATACGTGATGCGTGGTATCAAATCACACTGACGTTCAAGTTCAAACGATATCAGGCACTACGACCTTACTGGAGTTATTTTAACCGTACATTTTCACTATTATTTCTCAAATAGTCTCTTTCAATTATATTGTGTAAGACAAGGTCAGTTGTTAATTTTTTTTTCATTTACAACGGCTGAACCAATAATACTATACGTCCATGACAAATGAAAGAATTGTTTATAGTTTTTCGATTACTAAAGCGAGTGAACGGATTATATTTTTGTTAAGCGTATCCCTTTTTGATAAGGTTCCTTTGAAAGATGTTAACAGCTGTGAAAGGTTTCGTTACCTACATATTGCCATTCGTAAGGGGGAATATACCATCTTTTTCCAAGCCAATTTGCACGTGTGCTAACTGACGAACGAGATACTAGCGCCCGACTGATGGCTAAAATGGCGTATTTGCCGAACCCAAATCTCAGAGGCTGGTGATGGAGAGCAGCATGACCAGTGCATGTGTAC
This sequence comes from Bhutanitis thaidina, assembly GCA_029286595.1. Lineage (NCBI taxonomy): Eukaryota > Metazoa > Arthropoda > Insecta > Lepidoptera > Papilionidae > Bhutanitis > Bhutanitis thaidina. Next base: position 10,875,928 of record JAGSMS010000006.1, on the reverse strand, counting down.
CAACCAGGCCGCTTAGCGTGTTTAGTATGGGCAAACTCCTCTAAAGTTCTGATGTAGTTTTGTGGTTCGCCGGTAAATTCTCGGCCTATCTTTGTTCAGAAGTGAATATATGAATATTATACAACAATTATTTTGGTACATTTTACTGTAAGCATTAATGAATACACATAGTCACAAATTCTTTCAGTTCATTTATAAAGTTTACTTTCCCATATGTGTTTGTGAATTATTATTACAATCTTAAGATGAGGATCCCTACATTAAAATATGTACGTTAACTGGCTTCACGACAAATTCCTACTTAAATATTTTTTTTATTAAAAAAAAATACCGTGGTGCGTTTTAGGTCTGGCATACTTGAGATATATAGCATATCTAAGATAGTTGAAGGGAGAAAGTTTTTATTTTTATAGTACGTGAGTAAACTTGTTGCAATTACCATAACGGCAATTAAAGAAGTTAAGACAGAACCATTTTAATTTTTACTTGCAATTATAACTAACATAGTAAAGTAAGTTCGACGGTGAAGGAAATCGTCTTTAACTAACATGCATATCTGAGTACTAATAAAAAATGTATTTCGTGAGCTCACTCTATGTGAGGTCCGCCAATTCACACTGAGGCAGCGTGGCTGACTTTTACGGCTCCAAAACCCTCTCAAGAAATGGCAGGAGGCTTTTTACTTTTCACTTATACCACTACCACGTGGCATAGTGTTAGCGTACCTGACTTTGAAGCCATAGGTCCTTTTTATATCATCAGCCTTTATCAGTCTACACCTAAGCATAAAAATCTATCTTAGAAACCACAGGATACATTTTTGGTCTCACTAGCTAGAGAGGCGGGTTGGTGAGTAAAATGTTACAACTCTCTCACCAATGACGCTGCTTCTTATACTAATCTATGGCATCTGGGTGATCCACCATTATTCTATTTTAATAAAGCTTATCAGTTTTGTAACTATGTGGTAGCGTAATTCTTATGTTTATTCGTAAAAAGTTTAATTTTTGTTACAAAAGCGGTTATATTTTACAGCTACAGTTTTGATCGTGGTAGAGCCAAGCGGCGGCTTTTGCTGTCGCAGGAATGGGCCGGCTCGTCCGGATAAGTACCACGGCCTCGCAGAATACCGGCGTGAAGTAGAGGCATCTTGTACTTCTGCGTTTCGTGCGGTGAGTGAGGTAACCGGAGGCCCTCCCCCCCCCCCTCCCCAAATATGGTAGCGGTATATAATTTTGAGCTACCCCAGGAGGGTACCAGTACCTACGGTTCTGGAGAATCCCTCACTGAGCATCCACGTTCAGGCTTTCCTACGCTACCTAATCGTGGATGCTCAGTCTGCCCCGCGTATTCTGGGGGGGGGCAATATTCCGCTCTCTTTCTTTCCTACTCGAGGCAAACGCAGCAAAGAAACTATGGCATCCCCTACCGCGCTCGCCGTGGATTTCTGCAATATCAGGGGACTCCACTCGAACCTTAGCGCCGTTCATTACCATCTTGAAACGGCGAAGCCGGCCTTGCTTTTTCTTACAGAGACTCAGATATCGTCTCCGGCTGATACCTCTTATCTCCATTACCCGGGGTACAAACTGGAACACTCCTTTGTGCCCCGTGCCGGAGTTTGCGTATACGTCAGAGATGATATTCTCGACTGTCTGTTCTCGACGCCTCGGTAGTCTTCTTGAAGGTTTGGACCTTTCTACCCTTTGGCTGCGCATCGACAGCGACGACCATCCGCGCGTCTATGCGTGCCTTTACAGGTCCCATAGCGGTAATACCGTAACTGACCGACTCATCGACCACATCCAAATGGCTACAGATTCCGTGCTACAACAGATCCCATCCGCAGAGATCGTGATTCTCGGCGATTTTAATGCCCACCACACCGATTGGCTCGGTTCTCGCATAACCGATCATGCGGGGAATGTTCACGACTTTGCATTAGCATATGGCCTGACACAACTGGTAACCTCGCCGACGCGGATCCCAGACGTGGAAGGTCATACACCTTCCCTGTTGGACCTTTTGCTGACCTCACACCCGGACGGATATTTGGTCTCAGTCGATGCCCTCTTGGCTCGTCGGACCACTGTCTGATCCGGAGTGTAGTGTTTATCGCGCGCCGATCCCGAACGCGATCTGCGGGGTTCCGCCGTGTGTGGCACTATAGGTCGGCAGATTGGGATGGAATGCGGTCTTTCTTTGCTTCCTACCCATGGGGCAGGTTTGCTTCTCGCTGGATGATCCCAACGTCGTTGCAGATTCTGTCACCGATGTGGTACTTCAGGGAATGGAACTTTTATTCCGTTCTCTGCAGTGCCTGTCGGAGGTAAATCCCAGCCTTGGTTTGGTCGCACCTGCAAAATAGCGTCACGCCGAAAGCGGAAGTGCTACCAGGCCTGGGCCGATGCATCGGCGTCTCGGGATGCAAAAACCAGTGCTCTTAAAAACGAGTACAACTCTGCCTCCGGGTCCTTCAAAAGAGTTATCGCTGCGGCAAAGTTAAAGCACATTGGCAGAATTGGCGAGAGACTAGTTCGCCTCCCATCGGGATCCCGCGCATTCTGGTCTCTCGCCAAGGCTGTCCAGGGGAATTTCCGTCAGCCATCTCTCCCATCTCTACACAAGGAGGATGATTCGCTGGCCCATACTGCAAAAGAGAAAGCCGATCTCTTGGGCTCTCTTTTTGCATCCAACTCGACTCTTGATGACCGGGGAAACTCTCCACCTACCATCCCGTGGTGTAAGTGCTCCATGCCGGAAATTCAGTTTCTGCAGAGCTCAGTGCGAAAGGCACTCCGCTCCTGGACATTCATAAGTCGAGTGGGCCGGACGGAATCCCTCCAATTGTGCTGAGGATGTGTGCCCCTGAGTTGGCACCGGTTCTCACGCGTCTTTTCCGGCACTCCTACTCTTCAGGCGTCGTCCCGGAATCTTGGAAGACAGCATTTGTGCATCCAATACCGAAAAAGGCGACCGCTCTGATCCGTCCAACTACAGGCCTATTGCCATCACCCCCTTGTTATCTAAAATAATGGAGTCACTCATCAACACCCAGCTCCTGAGGTACCTGGAGGAACACCAGCTGATCAGTGACCGACAGTACGGTTTCCGTCGCGGACGATCAGCTGGTGATCTTCTAGTTTACCTGACTCACCGATGGGCAGAAGCAGTTGAGTCTAAGGGGGAGGCTTTGGCGGTTAGTCTGGACGTAGCGAAAGCATTTGATAGGGTTTGGCATAAAGCGCTTCTTTCAAAGCTTTCATCTTACGGGGTTCCTGAGAGATTGTGCAACTGGGTCACCAGCTTCCTCACGGATCGGAGCATCAAGGTTGTTGTCGACGGTGCATGCTCGGACCCCAAACGTGAATGCTGGTGTTCCACAAGGCTGTGTGCTATCTCCCACTCTGTTCCTTCTGCATATCAACGACATGCTACAAATCAGTAGCATTCATTGCTATGCAGACGACAGCACGGGTGATGCCCTATATACAGGCCGTGCGAATATTTCTCGGGAACACGTCGACGAGTGCCGGAACAAACTTGTGTCTGAAGTCAAGACCTTGTTATTCAAAGTCTCGGATTGGGGTCGACGTAATTTGGTCCTATTCAACCCCAAAAAGACACAGGTTTGCGCGTTCACCGCTAAAAAGAATCCCTTTGTCGTTTCTCCTCTTTTTGAGAACATTCCCCTTATTGCCTCAGCCAGTATCAGAATCCTTGGCGTTGACATATCGAGCGACGTTCAGTTCCGTGGTCACTTGGAGGGAAAGGCCAAATTGGCCTCCAAAAAAGCTTGGTGTGCTCTGTAGAGCGGGACAGTATTTCATGCCGGTCCACCGTTTGCAACTTTATAAGGCGCAAGTTCGGCCCCACATGGAATACTGTTCTCATATCTGGGCAGGGGCACCCCAGTACCAACTCCTTCCATTTGACCGCATCCAACGTCGAGTGGCTCGAATTATCGGCGATCAAGCTCTCTCTGATCGGCTTGATCCTTTGGCCTTGCGAAGAGATGTTGCTTCTCTTTGCATTTTTTACAAAATTTTCCACGGGGAATGTTCTGAGGAAGTGTTCGGATTGATCCCAGCTGCTGAGTTTCACCATCGTACATCGCGACTGAATTCGAAGTTCCATCGATACCACCTAGATGGTTGGCATTCCACCACAGTGCGTTTTAATCGAAGTTTTCTGCCACGCACTTCGACTTTGTGGAATCAGCTGTCGCCAGCAGTATTTCCGAATAGTTACGACTTAGGGACCTTCAAGAAAAGAGCTTATTCCTTCCTTAAAGGCCGGCAGCGCATCTGTAGCTCCTCTGGTGTTGTGGATGTTCGTGGGCGTCGGTGATCACTTACCATCAGGTGAGCCGCACGCTCGTTTGCCCCCTTCTTCTATAAAAAAAAAAAAAAAAGGTCATAATCATAAAGAAAACAGTCTTAATAACAAATGTTTTCTGAATAATGTAGGTAGGTAATTTTTGTATGTGCGTGTACAAATTATTATTTGGTGCTTATTATTTCGTTATTTGTATGTGCTTTCGTAAACCACAACTGCTTATCAACGCACTTAACGCAACCGCTCTACGCGTTAGGACGTTGAACTCGAACAAAATCAAATTAACCGAGCCCGTAAACTTCCAAACAACGACATCGATTCGTGACGGGACTCGCCGATGCTCTCTTTACTTACTATTTGTTGAAGACGTCCCGGAGTTAGGTGCATTAGCTTGAGTGCCCGCGCACTGTTCTCACGAGCACTCGATTGTTCCACAACCTTTTAACTATCTCGATATCGGGCCACGACCCTGCTTATGCCATAATGTCGTTCCGAGGGGGTTAAAGTTGGGCTTTCTTAACTTAGACTTTTTGATGTTATGTTCGACCTAGTGAACACACACTCTTTTTGATGTTCTTGGTGTGCTTGAATTCAATTTTATTTTTTTGCCTAATGTATATGATAATCATTAGAACAACACATACTCATAGTATACTATCGAGAACAAAGTTTTATTTAAATCATGCTAAGAAATTATATAACGGAATCGGAATCTTTCGAATCCGACATACTACCCAAACATATTTGATTAAAAAGTGTAAAAACTTTATACTGCGTTTTAAGCAAGTAATTTATGTTTTGATCTTGACATAAAAAGTAATTGACACACTAATGAACAACGTAGTTTATAATCAAGATTATAAAATCTTTCTCCGCCTACATACTATTACGACTTCCTGTCATCATCGTGAAAAACTGTAGAACCTATTCAATTACAGCTCCATAAAAACTGTTGACTTTTAATATAAATGTAAAAAATACACACAAGTGTACCATGCATCGTTTGCTAAGAAGATTGCAACGTGCGAGGCCTTTTTGATTGACAAGTAGAGTCCACCCACAACGGTGTTGGTGGCCGTTTCAACAAAACATGTTTTTTTTGATCCAACGTTCTACCTCCGCAGCCCTTCATTTGCTAAAGGCATAAAAACATCATTAATTGCCTCATCCCATCTCTTAATTTTATTTTAAATACTATCCCACATGTAAATAAATTATTATAGTCTTTAGAAGTAAAATTAAAGGTTAAGCTGCAGTCGGTACTTTATACCTTATTTTATAGCTTACGAATTAAAATCTGAGTCATAAGACAATGTCTAATTAGTATGTTAGCTATAAAACGGAGATAAAAACAGCAATAACAGGTTAAAAAATTATCTACATCTTTTCCATTTTAATTAAGATCTTTCAAAAGGTAGTTTATTAAGTACTCTTTCTGTGCAAATTAACTTTCTTCTGTAATGATGTCTTCCTGGCCGGCATATATTTTTTGGAAGGTTAGCTCTTACTCAACTTGGAATATCTACTCCTGACAAATCTGTTAACATTTGCTTAGTAATGGAGGGATTAAGATCATAAACAGATTAAAAAAAAAATTTTAGATAATTCAAATGTTTTTTACAGTGTTTTTATTATTTATTATAATGTATTGGGCATTCACTACTGAGCTATATTTAAAGTCATTAGCTCATTGCGTAGTCGGTTTAAAATCGATTGCAAGATTAGTAACAAACAGACAAAAAGGCGAGTTAATAAAACGTGATAATAATAATAAGGCTTATATCCTTTTTGGTCGACATCACTATTCCACATGACGAGAACCTCGTGAAAGCCGAAACAGATAAGAAGACAAAATATCTGGACCTGGCTCACGAGGTAACCGACAGATCGTCGTCTCTGCGAATGGGTTAATCCCAGTCAGCCTCTCGGAACATCTGAGGCGGCTGGGACTCCGTGACGGACCGCTCCGAGCTCAAATGCAGAAGGCAGTGCTACTCGATACCGCTCGCATTGTCCGCCGGTTTCTTTCCCTTTCTCCCTAACCCTCGGCTGTCTGGTCTCCCCTGCCAGGGGCTTCCATCTGGTTGGGTTTTAATTATCTATTTAATTTTATTATATACATAATTTATAAAACATTACTTATATATGTACTTATACATGTATTTATTTATACAACCCAACCAGATGAGTAAATATAGAAATACCCCAAAAAAAAAGGCTTATATCCCATTACTATACTAATAATAATATTAAAGATAGTCGTATACATGATTGTTCTGCTTCTTATCAGACTGTTCAAGTTCACTGCGAAAAATAGGTGTCTACTACAAAGCGTCAGCAAACACGAATGTGTTCCATTATTGTTAATCGTAAGTATCTAACAGAATTCTTCCGAAGATACTTTTACCAGATAACAAAACTATGAATTACATAACGGGTCTTGTTTCCAAATAACAGCATTACGTTACCAAATATTAGTCAAGAAATGTGTGATTTTCTGTTGCTCAAGGGAGTTAATTTTTAAGTGCATATATCTTGTCGTCAAATATATATTTTTATGCAATTTTTTAACACTTTATTATTATTTAATTTTGTAATAAGTAACGTACGTACGAAATTAAACTTTAAGACCAATTTCCAAGATTTAAATATTTACTCTACCAATTTTATATATTTTCTCGTGTTGCATTAAAAAGTTTGATCTTCTAAAACGATACACATGCTAACAGAAATTTTCTTTCGTATTCACCTTCCCACAATCGCTACGATACTAATGTGATAAGATCGGATTAAGTATCGTATGTAGTTCAGAGAAACGGGACAAACAGCCTACAGACTAGAAAGAGTATTATTGCATGTTGTATAAATATTATCTACCACTACTATAACTTGTTGTATAGGCTTCAAATAACTTTTGCGAGTATGGCCTCACCACAGGGGGTGTGGGTGTTAACCTATGTATAAGTGTATGTGAAACACCTTCACGACACAGAAGGAAATCTCACTTTGGGATCGACGTCTTTCACCAAAGAGTTTACGAAGAGGTTAAGTGATAGGTATATTGATTACTGTATACGTTTTTATATTTGAAAATGGCTAATACTAAGGTTAAGCATAATATTATTGTCATAAGTCCTTGAATAGATTAAAACCCAAAACACAATATGATATCTCCTGACATTATGAAAATATATCCTTTGTGTTTTTACGAGTGTTTAAAAACAGATTATCTTAGACCAAATAATATGTCTAGACAAAATTGTGTGATAAGTTAGCTTTGTTTAACCTTTATTAAAACGTATTCAAGCCATTGTGAAACATTGTTTTCTTTATAGCGAACGATGTTGGCGTTTGAATGGATCATGCAATGAGTTCATTATGCCTGTGGACACATTTAGCCGCCGGCCTTCGTTCAATGTTATCAGTTAAAAACAAACTAGTAATTTTTTAAACCGTTACTTATTACATTGTGTGTTGTAGGAATATGCCTTCATCAGCTTTTTAGATAAGTATAATTGTAAAACTATGTTGAATTCATGCATTCCTTGTACGTGTTATTGTAAAAAAAAAAAAACAGGAGTGGAAGTCTAGTGACGAAAGTTTTTAACAAGGTAAAATTAGTTTCGTTAAGCGATTCTAACCTCGTGCGGACTATCGATTCGATTTGTGTAATGTTTGTAATTATGATAACAATAAAATAGTATGGTACCTAGCGAGCTGGTCTCATGATGTAGCTGAAAGGTTGGTACTGGAACTCCAGTATAACTGGATTATTTAATTTGTTTTAACGAGAACAAAACCGTGAGCCGTTTTAGACTTACTGACTGTTTAATTTCTCCTTAATTTCATAGGAATCTAAACTTGTACAATTAGATTCTAAAATTATTAATATCATTTTATGTGTGCTGAATTTACCATGTGCTTAGCCATGAAGTAAAACATCGTGAGGAATATATATATATATTTCGCGGACATTTGAAGTCTACCAACCAGCGGTGGAGCAGCGTGACGGACCCTTTCCAGCTATTAAAACCTCTCAAAAAATTAAAGGAGAGCTTGGCCCAGCAGTAGGAAATTTATAGGTTGTTTAAGTACTTTACTTTTATACAAAATTAATGGGTATGAGGGTTTCATGACTAAGCCGAGAGGTAGACACTAGAACATCTTATGGCTTATACTTATGGTAAGTGTGAAGTTTGGCGGTGAAGAAAACCTACCTGTTCGAGAAATACTAATAAATCATTTCGAGAAAATGAATTCTTTGGGGAACTTCGGGAAGTTCTTCAACCCGCACTGGAGTTGTGTGGCGGAAATATCTTTGGCCCCAAAACTAAAAAATAGGCCACCCTGGCCTTTATTCATCAGAGAGACATTTATAGCCTGCTATTTTACCACTTTGCTCATTTAATATTACTTACATTATCCTATGTATAACGAATTCAATAGCTTTCTTAATATTAACAGCAATATTCCACTGCAAAGTTGTTGCTGGATTCCTTGTAAACCGGCTTTGCGGATCTTGGAAATCGACTCCAACAGATCGCATACAGGAGCGGATCGTGTGTTGCTTACTGATGATGTAACTGCTTTATGCACTTGTCTTTGACACTGTACACAATTTTATTGCAACAGACAAGCAAAAAGCCGCGTAACTTGTATTTAAGCAGGACTATGGGTAAATGCTTATTGCGTTAATATTATCTGATTTACTTACTTTTATTTTAAAGATGGCTTTAAAAACATCCATAATTTTAGTAATAGCTTTTGACTGAATAGTTATTTTATAAGAAACCCAATATTTATAAAGTCCTTTCCTTTTTTTTAAAAAGGGTTAAGTAATACTCATTATTCTAGTTTTCGACATATAGATCTCCCATATATAAGTTACTATTAAGTTTACTTTCACTGCACGTCGTAAGTCAGCATTTTCAATAAACAATTTCACCAATGATCGACTACAGGACACTCTTGTACTATTTGTAATATTCGTATTGTTTAAGACAGATTGTCCAGACCCTGTACTATAACGATGTAATAAATAAACAGTTTCTTATAAAAATATTCTTTCATTTATAAAATATGTTTCTATTTAAAAATACATTTAAACTGTAATCTAAGTCGCATAGTATGTTTTCTATAAAGATGTAGATTAAAATTTTGATAACGCGTGAAAAAGTAGCATCTATCGTTTACAATTCGCATACAAGTCAAGGTGTTATAAAAAGTTATGTAGATCGTCAATAACATTACTTTTAACCATTTTATACGACCATAGCTAAGTTGTTGCACGTTCTTTCCTTTTATTATTATGGCTTTGTGATGGCCCAAAAAAATTTTAGGAAAATTTTCATTTTGCAATGAAAATCTAATATGTGAATATAATATTTATTCTATTTCTAAAATTATAGTAATGATAACTTACTGAAATTAGAATTACAAAATCACACTTACTACATATAAGTAACTGTAATGCCTTATACTCATATATAATTTCACTTTTTGAACAAACTAGTTTGATCGGGGATTTATCTTTATATGTGTTAGCCTCGCCAGCAGTTTAATTATAGCTGCAGCACAAATGGCAATTTAGTTCAAATTTAATTATTTTCTACCTCACATTTTTGTATACATTTTTCTAACACAGTTCATAGCCTATCAGTTTTGTAATGAGATTCTTCTAAATGAGTCTTCTCCGGAACCTCATTAAAAACAACATACATATTTTTGAAATAAAAAAGTCCCTCATACAAATTAACAGTGTTAAATGAACACAATGATGTTATAATTCGAATAATGAGTAATTGAACCGCGGTTTATCACTTTTCAACAGGTGTACTGTGTACTGGTTTGTTACCCTTTTTGGTATTTTAATTTATATAGAATAATACTTTACTTAAGTGGTTTATCGTTTGATACTATAAACTTCAATTCCTTGTGACGTCATCGTAACATAATAAAATCTCTTTAAAAATTGGCCATTCAAAAATCCTATATCATTCTTTATTACTTACGAGAAAACTTATTGAGTTATTGTGACATTCAGTTAAATACCCATATACGTACTTAAAGCAACGATTGTTAGTTAAAAAATTAAAATAAAAGTCATTTATGTCCTAATTTAGCATTTAATTTTCACTAACAGAAATGTCCAAAGTAGCATACTAAATAATCATAAAAGTAAAAGTTAGATATTATTTGAAGATGCGATCGTTACGATAAAGTCAATGCTATGCCATCTAATTCCACCTGCACCCATTTACTATAAATCACTGAAAGTTTATTTTCAATCATAAACCAAGAAGCTAAGAGTTTGTTTTCGTATGCATTTTGTTGTTAAAGGGAATATTTGATGCGGTAATCTGGTATGCCAAAGCTATAGCGTTGGCGCTGCCTGCATTACACAGCCTGTGATGTGACTATTAAATATCAATATTTTAAAAGGGGGGCGAGTTATTCTTGATCCTTATCGTTATTAACACCATGTTTGTTTATTAAACAACTTTCAAAGGTTTTTTTTTCTCAAAAAATTCCTTTTGAAGTTGAAGTCCAGCATCTGTTCTTGAGATGGTGAATGCTTTTGTGTCAGATTGATAAATGATGTATATAATTAATGGTACTTTAGTATTAGTAAAAAATAAGATTTTCTTTCACACAATATGTTTAAAAAAATATGCTTCAATTAGGGTTAATGTACCAAATTCTTGTAGAACGCTTCTAGAACCATAGGTACTGATATGACTCATAACAATAGAATTTCAATTGTTTCTTCGTGACACTTGAAGAGGTTGACACTCATAGGTATCGTGCTAAACTAATAGTTTCTACTCATAAAGAGCTGGTTGAAATACACGGTACGAGTATACTGAATTAAAAAAGTTTGTTGCTGCCCATTTTATGGTTTATTTTACTCCAAACTCGACTCTTATGATACATATCATACGGCAAATGTTATTCATTCAAAGTGACTTGAAAATAAATTTCTCAATACTTTACTCAAAACCTACAAAGGAATGAAATCTAATATTCATTCAAATTGATGCCATCATCGATACCCTCTAAAGGTGTTCAGATAATCGATTAGAAAATATAAACACTGATTTCATGCTCTATTTTATTTATTCAAACATCAATAGATCGGACTTCGATCAGATAGCTTGGGCTCGGGCGACCCGCGCTCAAACAGGAGGTCAAGCTAAGTCATGAAATAAAAGCTAAGTGAATACTTTACCAGACAAAAGGTAGGTTGAAAGTCTGTGAAAGTACTGTAATGTATAATGTCAACATTGCCCTAAATAGGAACTTAAGTGGAAAATTTAAATTTTTACTTTTAACCTTTATTTTCTATTATCGTTAATCTATAAGGTGGGTCATATTGATACGAGTTCACATTTTTTGTATTTTCAATTGCGCTTATTTATTTAAACTTTATTAAGTTAAAATAAACAAATGATAAGTAATAACATGAATGACTTCAAATATCATCGTTTTAATTTGAGGGAAGATTCTTACGCTCCTATAATGTTCAGTTATATTTCAATTGTGTGGTAGCTACCAAGAACCTCTGGTGATCATTGAAAATGAATTCGACAATGTGGGGACCAAAGCTAGTGACGTGTGACAGCATTACAAGTGCGATATATCGGCACAACGCTCTAACACCAGTCTGTGTATCATAGTGAGTTTATATTTGTTAGGTCTTTCTAATAAATGAGTATGTCCAGCTGTGGACTTAAACAAGCTGAGGACGAAGTAACAAAAACATTTTCTAAATCAATTATCGCTAAAATTAAAATGATCTAAGGCCACATATTCCCGTGAAATGAGATAAAACGCATCATAATTCTATAAGCAGCGCTATAAATATTTCAAGTAGTAAGTCCTTCACGCCTAACAAAATTAAATTGACGTATGAAGCACTTTGATTTGACCTCAAGAATTTTTAATTCGTCATCTTCGCTTCACTATGACTATGACGCATCTTTTTGGGTGCCTCGACCATCTTCATCTGTCATTTTAGAATTATTATAGAGAAAAAAAAGAATTACACGATACAACAAAGAAAATATACCGGGCACCCGCTAGGTTGATGGCAGCTTTATCCTTTTTCTGGCACTAACTTTAGATCGGATCTCACCGATCAAAAGAGCAGCAACACTTTTTTTTAAAAACGAAATACTCATGTCGTTAAAATTGAATAGAGAACATTTTTTGTGGGAGCTATTTTACCTTAAATATTTCAATGATTAAGGGCAATTTATTGCCCTGTGCCCATTAAAAGGATATTTTATAATGTTGGTTTTGTGGAGTTTAGTAAAGTCGATCTTATTTTATATAATACACCGCTTTAATGTATTTATTACACATGTCATAAATGACATACATTTTTACGTATATATGTTACGAATTTTTTAATAGTATTCGTATACAAGATTGCTTTTAAGTTACATAAAAACAACGAAAAGCACAACAAAAAATTTATATAAAACGTATAAGAGAAGCAACTTTAAAAATTCATTACATTCATTACATATTTACAGAAGCAAAACATTTTTTTTAATTATGTGTATTTAATATACGTTGTAAAAAAAGGAGGACATGAAGATCTTTCTTCTAACCCAAATTCGACAATGGTCTTCCGAATAAAATAGAAGGCGTCACCCTCCAGGATAAGTTCACTTATTCATTTCTACTTTTCAATTTAAGAAAAGAGAATGTTGTGACTAGTGACACGCTGCCCTGTCAATCTTGCCTTGAAAAGCGCAAATAATGTCGGTCTAGCATGTCTGATTACACCAAAAGGTTCCAATGCTTTACCATTCTGTTATAAGGGATTATACAATTCGGTAAAAAAGAAATTAGCGTAAAACAGTTTTTTGATTCAATAAAAGACAAGTTTCGAATTAGTTATTTGACTAGCGTGTAACGTTTTTCGAGGATGGAATCGGACTGATGTCTCTCATGCGAGGTTCTAACAAGTTCAGAATATTGAGTAGGCAAGTTCGGGATGCTGATGTTCGGGCTTTGCACAGTAATCATTCTCAGTATGAGCCCTTACAGTTTAGGGATGTGACAATTCGTAACAAAAACATATTCGGAAGTTGGTTTGTGCGAATTCTAATTATCTTAGCAATGTACTAGTGAAACGATGGCACCGTTTCAATTATTAGTATACTTAGTGGAGTTTTTTTTCCAAAAAGGAAGCAAACAAATCTTAAAAGTGTTTTCCCATTTTGGCGCACCGTTAGGCATGTTGTGACTTACCTATCTACAGATAGTATTCCATACAGAACGATACCTGAATCTGATTCTAGATAGGAAGATTACCTAAAGTTTATTCCTGTGCCTAAAGTATCCAGAGTAAAGTAATTTTGTTAAGAAAGTGCCGCGGTATGTAAGGAACTAACAAGACCACAACGTCGTTGAGATGAAAACAATCGTAAAAATATTACCATGCTAATGTTTTAACACTCGTTTTTATTACACAGTTTTAAGTATGGTAAAATACAGATTGAAACTTTAAATTGGCAATGGGTAATAAACGCGTTCGGTTTCTTTTAGCACCTCACGTTACAGTTTATTATTGAAACTTAACAAAGGCGCGGGAACACCTGCGTAATAACAGTTTCTTTTACGTCGCCGCTATGTTGTAGTTTACCTTTGTTACCTGCCTAATTACGTGATTTTAACACTGTATTATTGTAAGACTCTGCAATTAATAACAATGGTTCAGCGTTATTTTGTAATGAATGCCAGTGACAAACAATTGCATTATATTTCCAGAATAATGATAGGAAATTGAGAGATGATGAAGATATTTTGGTAGATAATCGTAATATTTTGGTTAACAATCAAAATTCGTTGTCAGCAAATCGCAATGACACCAACAGATGGTGGTATAATAATCTCGAAAATTATCAGACTAAAATTAAGTAGAATGATGACGGGCAGCAGCGTTTAAGGTGTCTGGTACTGCATTAACCTACCCACATGCCAAGCGCGGCAATTATGGCAAATCCTCTTTATCAGAGAGGCCTATGACCATACTTCGAACAGGTAAGCACAGTGTAAAACGATTGACGAACAAGATGGAGTGACAACCTGCATAGTGTTGTCAGAAAGTGGATGAATGCAAATGGCTCAGGTTCATGGTTAGAGGTATTCTTCGAGGGAGGTTTATATCCAGCAGTGACAGGCTGTAATGTTCATGGTGATGGTAATGATAGTGAACTAAGTTAATACTTTACTCACTTGTTAAATTTTTATACAAACTCAAATAATGTTTGTATCGTATTACCTTTCAGGGGAATAATCCTTCCATGCTTCCCTCGCAGAAAAGTCAAGTCCGAGTATGATGTAGAATTTAATTGCATAAATTGTTGACTATATGGCCAAGGAAAGCCAGAAGTGCAAAAAAGTAACAGCCTGTAAGTGCTCACTGCAGAGCAAAGGTCTCCTTTTCTCAAACAGCTCAGCCGGCCACTCTGCCTCAGTCCGGGTTGGCGGGCTTCGAATATCCTCGAAATATTTTTTTTTATTGTTTCTCAGATATGTAGGTTTCCTCACTATGTTTCCTTCGCCACCGAGAACGTGCTAAATACAGCACTTAAAACTGCTACTAACAATTTTAGTGGTGGCGGCACCTGGGATTGAATCCTGGTCGCTCGCGCTCTATGAAACTAAAGTGAGCGCCCTGACCATTAAGCTACTACGGCTATTGCACGGCAACTGCAATACCCCTCTAAAATAATGTCCATCCTCTAAAAATTCTAGTATTTTTCAGTCTAATTGCTTGTGAATAAGTTAAATGTTTTAAGCTCAAGTACATTCATGTGTGGTAAAACCACATTATAGCGACATAAAAGCTGCTTCAAGAATGGGCTGGATTAAATGGGTTGGTATCGCGCCCTCCCTGAATAACAGCATAATTCAATAGACAGTAGGCAGTTTCATATTGGGTGTGATTGAAGTGCAGTCCCATTCACTGGTTACGAGGCATTATATCTAAGTTATCAGGGGTGACAACCGTGATACTTAATCGAGTTTAGATGCATGTATGATGATCGCAGCGACCACTTACCATAAGTTGGAAAGTGTGACCTTTTGTATCCATCACTCAATTAAAAAAATATATACAGTTATACCATGTAACGATATCTAATTACACATTCTATTAGAGAGTATAATTTTGTTCGTGATTGAGCTGTAATTTTTTTTTAATTTTTTGTTACCTTTGTATTCTGTGTGTGATATGGGTTCAATTCCAGGTCGAACAGTTATATGTACTGATTAAGCAAACGCTCGGCGTTTATAGCCACATCTAGAGAAAATAAACTTCTTACCGATCAAGTCTGTGGAATAATAAATTTTGAGAATATGTGAGGTCCACCAACTCGAAGTAGAGCAGCATTGTAGACTTTACAGAATATTGAGAAACTTCAGAGGTACATTATGAAAGTTCATATCACTATGATGGTATTTGACTATAGGAGACAGTCAGTAATAAGCCTTCTTTTCTACCTTGGAGCCGCCTGCCCTCTTACCTTTTTGTGCCGCTAATCAGTAGTGCAAACACTATTGTGGTTTCAATATTTTTGACAGCTACAATAATTATAAGCTGTGAGAAATTTCTTCTAAATCTTCATGGTTGGTCTTCTTCGGTTGAAGTTGTTTGAAAGTGTTCATGAGCTAGAATATACACATCAGATTGGCTGTTAAAATAGCTGGTCTGTCACTCTTAATGTATTAAAAAAGGAACTTTGACATTTAAGTGACCACCTTTTCATTTCTTCGTCTGCTTATGCAAATTCATTATTGAACATTAGCTCTGCCAATAAAGCACTGCCCAAAGCAGGCATGCTATACATTTCGTTTATAAAAGATACCAAAGAGATAATGAGATTTAAATGAAATGTATATTGAAAATAAGACTAAAATTGACTTTCGAATACAACTACATTGAGAAGGGAATTAGATTGTAGAAAAATGTTTTATTTTATTATTTAACGACCTTGCTATGTACTTTTACTTCAAAATTGATTAAAAAGGTCACAAATAATTAAAAAAAAATTAATAGGCAAGTCGTAAACAGCACTTATTACCCACTCCGATAGCCAGAGGTTCTACTTGTTCCTGAAAGATGGCGCTATTCTAGACATGAGTTTTATTAATTTTGCAGAATCAATTCTGTATAAATTAATTTACATGTTAGGTAAATCTATAACCTCGACTTAGATTTAGCTCAGACTTTACTAACATTCTACGTCCTTTACTAACTTACAAAATCAACATTGGCAACAGTAACATTTTATTACATAAGAAAAAAAACAATATCGTAAATTAAACAAAAGAATATACTACCTATATTTTATTGGCTAATATTTCGGTCACTGTCAAATAATTTACGGACTAAACAAATAATAGGTACGATCTAGTAAGATCTTTGGTCACGATGCTTCACTTTATAATATACCAAAATTTCCCATGGAAATTCTAATACCGACTTCAATATAATCCAGTAGTTGTAGCATTATTTGTATTTTTGTTTTGTTTATACTTGGTAACTTTTTTATGTGGTAATGATTATATAAATACAATGGAAAATAGAAATACTTATATAATTAAACTCATTTTCTTTCACAATGTAATATTTGTCAAAAAATTTCGTCCGATTAAAAAACACATAAATAATTTTAATTTTAATTAATATTATAAATACGATTTAAAAAGAAAGACCCCATAGACAAACGAAACATTATCTATTTAAAAGTTTTGATATAAACATTGCAGGCAAGCAATCGAATGAGGTTTTTGGTAATAATATTTCGGAAGCTAAAAAAATGTCTGTTTTGTATTCTTGAATCAGAATTAAGACTCAGTTCATACCTTATAGAAAGAAGTAATTTCATTTTGTAAAGAAAGCAATATTTGAAAACTTTTTAATTTTAGAACGTGTTCTTCAATTATCTCAGCCATTCATCTACGTCAATGCTCATAAGCGGCAACTGAGTCGAGGAAATATTTTTGATACTTTCAGTAAAGATATTGCGTTTTAATTTTTTTTTAATGTTTTCTCGGCCTTGTCCAAGGAGTACGTAATAAATGAGTTCTAAAATTGGAATAAACAATTTTAGGGGTCCCCGTAGGGGATGGTGTTCCAGCTACTCGTACAGAGCTAGCGTCAGGCACCGGAACTCACTATTATCGCTATGTCTTTTAGATAAAAGTAAATTAATACTTATTTTTGGACAAGTCTTGCTAAAGGCTGTTGTCCCTTGATGTATCAAAATTACATATATTATTCTTTAAACGGACAGGGTGCTATGATTCTACTTTCTATGCTCTATACATGATATATATTAAAATGTGGATATAATGAGTAATTATATCCATATTTAAATACATATAATCAAGACGTAGGTATTAAAAACAATTAAAAATATCAAAATCACTCAGTCTCAGTACTCTTGCACAAGAAACTCAAGATACACAAGCAATGGTTGGCAACGAACAATTCGAGGGTAAATGTGTGACTCAGCTAAATAATATTATTGCTTTTCTCTCAATTCCCATTGATTCGTCGAAACTTGCTAATGGTACCGTGTTTTCTTTGGAATGATGACGAATGTTTAAGATGCAAAAGGTATGTTGATATTCGTGGGTGTAGTATAATAAGGGGGTGTTGCTCCCCTGTCACTAACGCAATATTACGAATAAGAGGAAAAATTCATCGAAAGCCCATCCTTGTGAATATGAAATATTGATTGGTATTATAAACTTATTTTCTGTTCTTAATTGCATTTCTATTAATCTTCGAATTAAATAAGGGTTTTTATATTACATTTGCATATTACTATTATACATTTTTAAAGGAGGTAGCAAAAAACAAGATTATTTGAAATAAGTATTTAGCAAGGACTTTCATTTATAATCTATAATAAAATCCAAATAAAATTTTAAGTAGGTTTAGTTGAGCAGCCCTAACACACTTATTTCACTGATTTATTATTTTTATGCTGACATCCGATCTAATTTGAAATTCCACCCAAAGACAACAATCGTGAGTATTAATTGTTATAACTTTAAGTAACTGTTCCGTTAAAAAAAATAAGTTTACGAACAATCTGCGATGTCTATTTCGGTGATATTGCAACTGAACGAAAAATAATATTAAGCATTTATTACGTGTTGGTATGTTCTTTGGAAAAAAATAAAATAAATGCAAAATACGAATATGCCAGTTTCGAGCTGCACTTAGCACTCGCGCAATTAAACACTTGTGAATTTTCTCTGAAAGTTGTGACCTAGTCTCTCGTGGACTTTTACTTATACGTAATTTCTACTTGAAATGTAGTTTTGTAATGGTTTATTGATAACAAACTGACAAATGAAATACCAATTCTTTGTCGTTAGATATTAAAATGTCGTACGTCAAACGTCATTTCTCGTACAATCTAACTCAATTTAAAAATGTGGTTCCTGTGACAGAGAAGAAACAAGAGTAAGATTTCTCACAAATAGATATCAAGTTGCAGTTTTTCAACATATTTTAGACGTAAAATAAGACAAAGCGGTATATCTTACAAACAACTGAACCATTTGGAATGAGAAAAAAAACGTAAGATATAAAACCTGTAAGCTCTCCACAAGCAGCGCTTGCTGAAACTCTGTTACCACTTAAAACTATATTAAAGGACCGAACTGTACCGAAGACATTCCAAAGAATCTAGCATAGGTTACTTGAAAACATTGCACATAATGATCACAGTGGCCGGCGAATACTGCTTCTCTCTAAAAGTGTGTGGGCATTTAGATATGCATATTTAAACACATTTTCCACTATCAGTACTTTTTCAGAGCTCATTCAGTAGACTACGGACTGACACTGGAAGTTGGCAATTGTATAAAAAGTTAATATTTCCACTTTCGCTCATTAGCAATTAATATGTTACATGATTACTAAGAATCGAACGCCTTATGCCTTCTATGCAGTCTGTCTTTAATCTTTAACATATATTTAATGATTTGGTACTTGCTGTACATTATTTATTACTAATTTGCGTCAAGGCTTTATTATTAAAATACTCGATTTCAAGTTCATTCAAATAAATAAATAGTATTTTGCCTCGGCCTTTGCTCTAATATAATTCCAGAGCTGGCAGTTAAATATGGTCTGCAACGGACCCTGTATGCCTAATAAGGAATCATAACTGTTAAAGAATTGTTCCTTATGAATCTATCCTGTACACTTACTATTAAGTATTTAATTTTTAACATCTTTCTTCCATGCTGAATTTAAATGAAATGTATATATGGGGGGATGTTTATCGAGGTTAAAAATATCCTATGAATTTGGATTTTCTATCAAATTTAATAAAATGTCATTCATCTCTTTAAGTGATCACATTTAGAGTAGGCATTAGTAAAAAGAAAGATTATAAGTAACAATAGTACATATTTTTTTCAGGTAGTCTTTTGTTAGTTTAAATAGTAAAAAAAGCTTTAGGTAAGTCATTAGTATAATACTAAATTATAATAGTAATCACTAGGAAAAACAAAGCAGAACATGACCGGACAATAGAAATTCGGTCTCTGCGCTAAGAGCTTTTTTAAGGGTCTGGATCTTCATTTTATATGTACTAGTATATATGTGTATTTTAGTGTACGAGTATAATCAAAACTTCTACTTTTGCACACGGTATCTCGTAGGTTCGGAACCTTAAAAAATAGAGATTTCGTACTAACTCAGTCCTAAAAATAATTGAAAAAAATATCATAATTTATTTCAATTACGTTTACGAATTATTAGCTTAGCAAAAAAAATTTAAACAATGTTGGAAAAAGAGCTAAGCCGCAAGAGGAACAGACTTGGCTAAATGTGTGACGGACATCACGACGCGACGGCGCAATACTTCCGCCTGAAGTTCAAACTTACCACTCGTTAAAAATTTATGTACATAGTTTAAGTTGGTTAGGCCTTATCACTTTGTGTCGTCAACTAAGTTTTTTTTACAGCTAACGTAATGACATTTTTGTCTTTCTGACTGCGACATTTCCTGACATTTTATGTGATCGTAAAAACTTTTATCTGATTTATCGCAAAATGTGTATGGTGAGAGGAAGTGGAAAAGAAATATCTGTTTTATTCAGATTCGGAAATACCCTTTACCCTATTTAACAATAAGGTGACTTATGAGCTCCTGGTGTCCGTTGGATGGCAGGATATATTTCGAATCTACATCCAACAAACATGAAAAGGATTTCAAATTTTATTGACTTAAATCAAAATAAGTTAGTCAAATTCAAGTCGATAGGTATTTACAAACCTTTAAATTTCGTTCTATTCGTTTTTGATCAACAAGAACCAATAAAATGTTTACACAAAATTTGAATCTTAGATCAGAAGTGCTATCTAAATTTATATTTCTCGATAACTCAAACGGATATTATGATGAAAGCGGGATTTGTGCGATTTATAATATTACGTCAAACGTATTTGGCCTAGTTGAAGAAACAGGCAAGGATTTGTAAGCAGCGGAGAACTGGCATCGTTAGTTTTATTTTCCCACTAAGAACTTTTATCCATGGAGTAAAAAGTCATGCTTAGTGGCCGAGATATTTGGATAATGAAATCTCTGCGTAGTTTCTCACATTTTTTCCGAACCATCGTGACGGTTTTTTAGTGTGATTTATCCGGACGCTGATTCCCATAACACAATTTAATTTACTTTATTGAGACGTTTAATAAAACGAACGAACTTCAAGACAGTGTTCGTTCTTATTACATTTTATTTTTCGGTTTCTCATTTTTTATTCTTCTTCTGTCACTGCTAAGTTCGTAACAAATCATCGCCTAAAATTGCAGTTATAACTTGCAAAATCATTACTCTATTTATTTATTTAAACTTTATATGCACATAACACAGCAAAAAAGCAGACTTAATGAATACATTATGTAATGTTTACATACATATTCAAATAATATACTACCATACAATACTAACATCTGATGGTACTTAGATATACATGTAATTATAGTTGTTTCATTATATAAAACACATTACACACTTTACATACATATATTCATACATTCCATAGAAGCACTATTACATTTTTGCATTACGGCATACGCGTTTTTGCTTTGCATACGTTTTGTATTTTACATAACAATAAGCAGTAGCCTACAAAGGCCCTCCCATATTTTGTAAATGGATTGGATCCTATGCCACTCGTGTAATATGAATTTTAGAGCAGCAATCATAAAAAAATAGCTTTTCGTCCGTATACGGGGATGCTCAGAGGTTTAGGATATTTGTTTTAAGCCTTTCGACACACTTTTCGTCGGTGCTTATTTGGGACAATGAGATAGATGGAAAGGTGTATCAGCCACACACGGGATCGAGCATTACTAATTTAGAGGTGGATCCGCTAACCATTCGGCTATTGTGACTTCTTACCACGGCTACCTTAAAATATTTATAAAAAATTAATTTAATTAGCCTATTTATATACCATAATTAAGTAAGAAAAACGTAATTGATATGATTAAAATTTATTCGCTATATTTAATTATCATCCACGTAAATTAACTATTATGATGTTGTTTATGCGTTAATGAACTATATTAGCTAAAAGGTTTACCTTGTTAAAGGTAATTAATAAATAACCAGAGTAATTGATTCTCTATTAATTTAGCAAATCATCGTAGGTATCTACATCAATAATAGTAATGAGTTAAAAAAAGTTAGTAATAAATTATATGTTAATAATAATTATATTATTGATACCTACGTGACAAACTACTTTATTTTCAAATGAGTTGTCATATTATCAATCACATACAAATATTTTACATTAGTAGAACCATTATCCAGTTTAATATTTATCGAGGACTGTAAAAAGTATGTTATGGGTTATAAAATTAAACAAGTTAGCTTACTTCCTAGCAATCACAACGACAGAAGACGATGTTTAATAATAAGAAACGTTAGTTTATAGAAAGTATAATACATATATGTACGTCCGCTTTTACATATGAACAGACGGGATTCCATTAAGATTTAACGTCAATCATGCGATAAAATTATAATAGACAAACAAAGCCCCGGGATGTAACCTCAATCATCGCTAGATAAACAGGTATCCATATTTGACTTACAATAATTCACTTAGTTCAAAGTTAAGCTCCGTTCCCATGCTCCCATTACTCGTCCTTACAACAGAGCAATGCATTGGAATTGGCCAGAAAATCACGATAAGTATCTCTCGGTTGTCACGAACCAATTCCGACTGCAACGCTCCCGGTCGAATTTTGAGTGAGAGGACGTGACCTCTGTGCCGGCTTGAACAACTTGAAGTGTGAAACGTCATGTTCGAACAGCGGGTGGCGTGAGTTGACCAAACTCAAGTATTTTCGATGTGATTTACAAACAGAAAAATGGTACGACCTTGGATATCAGACGTCAATCAAATGCCACGGTGAAAACAATATCTGATACGACTCGACTCTGAGAGCGATTAGTCATACTTTTGCTACGTTTAATGTTTGTGTAAATAATCTTTATATATTTTAATTATATTTCAAGGGAAGGAATCGATTCATCGTTCAACAGAAACAATTTATAATTTATATTTGCGATTGTGATCACTCGGTGAAACTCGATTATATTGACAATTATTACTAGTAGTACTAGTTTCACAGTATTTATATTATATTGTACATAAATATAATGTATTTATAATTGAATACCTCAAAGATGCCGTAATGCGAAACCGGACGGTTACTTAGATAATCATTAAAAGTGTTGAGAAACTAGTACAAGAGATAATAATAATTGTCAAGACACAATTTATTTTTCGGAATAACTCATTTGTTTCTGATGGCGCATTACGTTATTAAATAATTGAACATGCAAGCAAGCCATTGTAACTTAGTAGTTAAGCCGTTTACTTTAAATTCATAGTACGCGAGTGACCAGAGTTCGATGGATGGATCCGGGGTGCCACGTGGTCTATGACGAATGAAAATATCGCGGGAAAACCTCCATGTCTGAGACAACAAATAATAATATTTCGACGACATGTGAAGTGCAGCCCTTACCGGCATTAAATGGCTCTCAAAAAGGCCTTTACAAAGCAGTAGGACATTTAGAAGCTGCTACTTTATTTTACTTATACGAAATTTAAGTTAACGATAATTATAATGATTATGATGATGACCTCCTAGCCGATTTTGACCACGATGACCATTTCTGAACACTACTGGAAGTTGTCGAATGCTCAGAATATAGAACAGTGCCACAAACATAGAGGCGCTTACCTGTGCAATATTCAGTACTCGATGCGCTTATACTATAAGATCGGAGGAAGTATTCATGCTTTCCACAATTATTGGCTACTGATTGGAATCGAGGACCCATGGTTCAGCAGTCAGGTACCCTAATTACTAAGCCCCGCGGTCGTCATATTTCATACTATTTATTAAAGTGGAATAAAAAAATCCGGTACTACGCTTAACAACCAATCTGCCTATATGGTGAGTAAGCGAATGTTTCAACAATGTTGTAAGTAGTAGAGCCAAGTGGCGGCTTGTGCTGCTGCTCCATTGGGCCGGTTCGACCACGTTAGTACCACGGCCTTACAGAATACCGGCGCGAAGTAGTTACCGTGGAGGTCTTGTGCATCTGCGTTTCGTTCGGTAACCGGAGAACTTATGAAACTTACGTGCAAATTGTATCATTGGCCCAAACAATAACATGGCGATAGGCTCATTGCCTATTAGTTTTTTCCAAATAAGCTCTGTTTTCACCAGAGCTGGATTGAAACGACTAAAATAAATATGTCACTAACCTCGGACCACTTCAGTTTGGGGTTAAGATCGTGAAACCTTATTATTTTCCAAGGAAGAAGATATATAAAATTTAAATAATATTCCTGTTAACCCTCCAACTAAGCTTATAGCTTGTATCTGGAGAGGTTCACGACAATAGTCGAATGGCGGGCACGAACTTACGACCTCATGTTTCGTAGTCCGCACCCTAACCCATTCGGCGCTTTGCAGAATACCTTGCAGCCTATATTTATACAGTATTTCTATACCCTTCAACCCGGAAAACAACAGTAGTTCCACTGTTGATCAGCGGCAGAAATATATAAAAGACACCAGAATTATATATCATTCTGCTGTAACCAGATGGTTCATAGACAGCAAAGGACTCCTGCCACCTAGTCGCATAAATCCCGTAAATTACAATAATAATAATACAGACTTTTTCCTTAGAGTTTGCTTTAGCCAGAAAAATAAAAAACAAAAAAAATTTTCGCATCACAATAGTAAAAGTAATAAGCTATTAGGCAACAAAGGTAACAGAAGGGATTCGATATCTTCGGTCAATTTCTTATCTAGTTGTGGGGACACATTGGAAATGATCAAGGAAGCCAATGGTGCGTTTAACCGTGAAATCCTGAGATAGGTTCGATATTTCCAGATATTGATAACTCGAACAAGAAATAGATTAGGAATGTATTGAAGATAAGCTTTGAGTAAGGACCAAGTTTTAATTCCTATCTTATTTTCTGCTATTAACGTAAATATCAGATAAGTGGAATGCATATGACATGTTAGGTTCTTAAGTTGGAGTATCAAAGAAAGAAAAAGAGTTATCTCTAGTGCATTCTGCTAGCTGTCTGTTCGAAAGAAAATAAATTAAAACGAGGTGAGATGTAAATTAGCAAGATAATTTAGATTAGATTGTATCTTATTTAGACTTCCGGATTTATAACATTTTTAAATCTGACACGACTACGAGGCTTAGGAGTTAGTGAACTTGCTTGCGAAGTTCCTTGTAATTCGAAACAACTGGAAAAAATATCTTTGCAATGCGCAAACATGCATATTATCTGCGTTCGGTTCTTTCTATGTAGTGCAGAGGTTCCTAAGGACTGCACCTAATTCCTTTTCTAGTATTATCGCTTACGCGTTATATTTTTTTTTTGATGTTGCCCTAGTACATATGTAATATGAATATCCCGCGCAGATGACAACTGCCATCATGCTGAAGTTGCCATCGTGGACAAAATCAGCCAGCAAGACATGGGTTATAAATGATTGCTATCGAAAGTTGTCAACTTCGTAACGTGAACTCATAATATAGTAATGTGTACCAGTCTAGTAAAACAGTAACACGGTATAAGTACAACACAACAAAATAAATTCGAAAAATAAAAATGCATAAATTTTTTCTTGTTTTGGGATTCGAATCCAGAATGTGTTCAGCAAATGGATGTTGCAAGAAATGACTAAGTGAAATAAAAATATATATCTAAAAATTTCAATCTCGGTAATGAAACGATGAAGAGATAAACCACTCGTCACGAATAAATCTTTGCTGTGACGACTGGCTTCCAAACACAAATACAAGTGGAAATTTTTAATGTCTGCTTACTCATGTAGATGACAGGCGTAACTATTGTTGAAAAATGTGGTTATTGCTAATAACATTATTAATAATGTTCCTTGTCATTTAATTACAATTTTTGTGTAATATGTACTGTGTGCACAATGTTACGGGAAGTCGATGAATACAGGGGGCTCAGAACCGTGCCTTAAGTGTGCGAGAATATTTGGGGGATAAGCCTCCCCCAAATAGACTTGCGATAAGCTGTAATGTTTATGATAAGCATGGCATGTTTTAATTCCTTTAGTGAAACCAAACAATGTATTTAAGGGTTAAGGGATTATAAATACGAATTTATTTATATATCATTTTTTGAAATGCTTAGTCACTAAACACACCTATAGTCACCACAGTCAGTGATGCTCATTATTAGCCTGTGATATTTGGTTTCGGTATATCGGATAGATTTTCCGCAGTCAGATAATTACCACAGCCTCGTTCGTTAATCAGTGAGCAGCGTGCAAGTGTGGTTGGCAATTGGACAAAAATTTTATTCCCTTTTATACAATTTTAATAGATTATTTATTTTTAATTTGTATAAGAAAGTTAGCTAATACATATACGAATTAGGAGTTAATTGACTAATAAAAGTATGATTAATTTTAAATTGAAACAAAATTGTGTCAGTGAATATTTTTTATTAATGTCTTCTGAAATTATAGATTTTTGCGTATACATTGAATTGCAAATATCAGTATATAAGAAAATAAATTTTCACATCGAATCAGGTCAGCGTATAAAACTGGGCTACTATATCAAGAAACCATTTAACTTTAATGAAAAGTAAACAGGGCCAGTTGCGTAAGCGTTTTTATTCATTGTGGATTTCATTTAGAAAAAAATAAACCGGCCATTCGGCGGTCATTCAAAGTATGTCACACCATATGCTCCTTGCGACCGGCCAGACACTTCAAAAACTATTAAAAAAAAATCAATAACTGCTCTTCGGACCGTGTCCAATAGAAGGTCACATTAATATACACCGTAACTAGCTTCGAATATGTGTGTATTATAAATCTCTTTTATATCTACTATAGAATAGCCGTGACTGTTGAAATATGACTTGGGTGCGTTTTCTACCTGAAAAAGGGACCATCATTATGGCTTGCGATGATTGTCGGCAAGTCGGAATCATTTAATTTTTTTAAAGAAACCAACTTCTCTCATTTTCCAATTCCATTATGGAATATAACTGTAGTATTTTACCGCCATTTTATTCCTATGTTCTCCTTTATTGCCTTTGTCGGCATAAAGAGTAGATTTTGAAAATCATATTATGATATTAATTTAAGTATGAATTAATAACTAAGAAATAGCAATGTTAGTTAAAATTAAAAACACTGCCCATCATGTAGTGTTTTTTAATTGATTAAGAGATATTGTAGACTATTATGTCACCAGGTGTAGCACACTATAATAGTGTCAATAACAGTAAATAAAGTTAATATTGTCCTTTCAGTGTAATTCTTTAGGTATTTTATTTGGGATTTGTATAAGAGAAACAAAGCATTCATATAAATTATTTTAATTTAAATTTAGTAGCACGATTAACAATTCTCAATATGATAATGAGTGGTATTCACGTGCTTGATAATACTTTTCGTAATTACAATTAATAATTATATTCTATAAGGCAGAATTAATATTTGAATATGTATTATCAGGCTCACGAGGCACATTACTATGTACAAGTATCAACATTGACGCAATCCTAACTAATGACTAGTTAAACTATACATATTATATTTTTACACCATTTTTTATTTATACAGATAATATTTGGTAACAATGACATAATAAACTATATCAAAATGAACTACTTTACTTTTGATACTGGCAATTACAATTCGAAATTCTATACATAATTTTGTATCAGTCTTAATGTACAACTATTATATTTGTAGTAGTTTTTAGGAAGTTATTACAATGCTTACAAAATAATATTTATATCTAGTTCTATAATGTACATTTAAGGCTTTATTATTCATAATTATATTATTTAACAACAGTCTTAATAAATATGACTTTATAATATGAGCTATAGACAAGATCGTTTGTAGATTGGCCGAAGTGTAACCCATGACATATTTATCACGTTGTTTAAGGCATGGCCAACTTAAAAAGCATATTAGTTTACACATGTGTTTGGAATGTGATGTTCCATAAAGGAATATCTTTCAAAGATAACGTGTGCTGAGGGGCGTGTTATCATCATCTGTGCGCGGCCGAATGGGTTTGTGGTAAGCACTCGTGCACAGAAGAGCGGGGTTGTAAGTAACCTTGCTCGTCAAGCATAGAATTGGGGCCGGGTTGTTTACGTAAAGAATTTGGAGGCCTAGGCCGTCCACTATACGGTTGTTCATAATTTTGAGTGTCTATTGAAATATAGCTATGGTGTAGATTATCACCATCTTGGACCTGACTCGTTAACGTCGTATTGGTCAACATTGAAGTGTCATCTTCAATGTTGATACCAACATTAACATTACTTTGAGTTTGCGCAGGGATTGCGTCGTATTTATACCATACTTCTGGGGCAGTAGGCGAGGCTGTATATCTGGAAGGATGCCGCCTAGCATTTGGACATACGCCATGATTATAATTCAAATTGTCTTTATTCCATTGTAAGTTAGAAATATCTGGCATGACAAACCTAATTTTTTCCCAAAATTTTTTTTCACCCCATAGTAGAACATTGCAAGTTTTTAAGTAATTTTGAAAATCTACATCTAAATTTAGTGCACTGACATCTGTGGTTAATATGAATACCACTCTGTGACGTCTAATGGAAGGATGAATAGATGTGATGACATGCTTTATTGCCGCTTTGAATGATACCTTAGACCACTCATTTTGTAAAAAGTTAAATGATACAAATATTAAGATCCGTTTTGAAGATTCCGCTGCATTTGTTATCTGTTCTGATAAATAATTTTCTGGAGCATGTTGCAAGTCCCTATAATGGAAGCACATAGTATAACCAGAATGTTCCATTTCAGGCGCTACTACTTTAGAAACGAAGTCATCATCTAATAAACTATATACAGCATAACCGTCATATAATCGATCGCGTTCGAGTTCACTTTCTTGAATTGAAGCGCTTTTAAACAATCTTACCCCGTATTTAGAATGCGCCCATAAGCGGACATTTTGTCTAAAAGAGAAGGCTAAGGCACCAAACAGCAAAATAAGGATAACACTAATTAAAACTACCGCCAAAAGCGGCACAAAGTTCAGTTTTATGGTACTGACTTCATCAAACTGATACGGTTGGTTTTCTGTAGGAATTGTATTATCCGTTATACTCGAATCACGACACTTGTCAATCACATCAAACACTGTTAAATTTGTAATTATACCATTTACATCAGCACAAAACATATCAATGGGATCTTCGTAATACTTTTTAAACCAACTTTGCAAATATAATACATTATTGCAAGTACAAGTGAAGATGTTTCCTTGCACAATGGCGCTCTCCAAATTATTATTAGTTATTAATTTTTTGTCAAGGTCCAGTATTTTATTTCCTTGTAAATGCGCAATTCGAAGAGATGGCAAATATTTGAAAGTTATGTTTGCTATACTTGTTAAGAGGTTATCGCTTAAATATAACTCTCTTAAGTGCTTCGTCTGTGAGAATTCTCCACCAGATAATTCAGTTAAATGATTGTTTTCGAGATGCAGTACATTTAATGAATGAAGTCCATTTAAGGTATCGTTATCGATAGTGACAATATTGCTATTGTTAAGATAGAGTTTATGTAACTTTTTCTTGCCAATGAATAAATGACTTCCTAAAGATCCAAAATCATTACCGTCTAGATAGAGCTCGGTTGCATCCATTGGAATCTTTTCTGGTATTTCAGTATACCCTACATTAGAACAATCAATAACATTTGAGTTCCAGTTACTATCATGGAAGCAAGAACAGCCTTCAGGACATGTCATTTTACAATCGCAAGCTTCAAATTCGCAACAAAAACAACTAGATGAACAGTGAGTTTCATATGAACAAAGGAATTGTGATTCAGGAACATCCATCAAATTAGCCTTCCCGCCATATTTATTGCTAACAACATCGCAAGTTACAGAGTCTAAATCTACAAACCTCGGATATTGTCTCATATGGTTCCAAAGATTAATCTTTTGCAGCCAAATCATATGACAGTTGCAGACAAATGGATTATTACCTATAAAGAACTTTGGCAATAATCTATGCTTCGGAATGTGGGGCAAAGTGAAGGCTGATAGCTCGACAGTTCTCAATTTATTATCCGTCACGACTACCTTTTCTAAGTTTCTTTTTTGTATGAACGTACCTGGCTGAATCGTGTGAATTTTGTTGTTATTTATGAATAGGATTTCAATAGAATCCGGTACAGACCTTTCATCTATGTTTTCCAGAGCATTGTAGCTTACATCAAGCGTTCGAATATTTTGTTGCATATTTTTTTCATTATCGAGTTTCGTTATATTGTTACTGTGTATATCCAGCCATTCAAGACTTAGTGGCATATAGCTATAGTCAAAGTATATAAGTCTGTTTTCGGATATGTTAAGCCAGCCAAGTGTATTTAAATTATTAAAAACGCCTCGAATGTCGCTTAGTTTATTTCCATCTAGGCGAATTGCTTTTAAAGTAGGGTTGGTTGTAAACGCATTTTGCTCTATACTTTCAATTTGATTAGAAGCTAAGTTAAGTACTTGTAATGAGGGCAAAGTACTAAATGTATCTTTTGGTATGCTGGTAATGAGATTATCAACAAGTCGTAAGCCATAAAGTTCTTCCAAACCCTCAAACGATGTGTTGGAAACTTTTGTAATGTTATTTTTTCCAATGTCAAGAGATTTCAAGAACCGTAGCCTCTTAATGCCGTCCGGTATTTTATTTAAGTTATTACCATTTAAACCTAAATCTTGCAAGTAAGTTATATTTTCAAAACAGTGTTCATGAATGGTAGAAATATGATTGTTATCCAAGTATAATTGACTAAGAACAAATAAATTCGAAAAAATGTGCTCGTTTAATATTTTAATTTTGTTGTCAGAAATAGAAAGTTGGTGAAGATTTTTTAATTCTGAAAAAGCACCATTACTTACAGTTTCAATAACGTTGTTGTCTAAATTTAAAACTTGTAGATTATTTAAATCCTGAAAAGATTTGGGGTCTAAACGTGCAAGAGAATTATAGGATAAGTTCAGTATCACTAGTCTAATCAAGCCAGCAAATGTGTCTCTGTTGACCCAATCATTATTAAGCCGGTTCCTGGATAAATCTAATTTCTCAAGCATATCAAGCCCCTCCAAAAGCCCAGGAGCTAAGACAGAAAGTGAATTATTCGCTAATGAGATTTCTTTAATAATGCGTGAGGATTGAAATAGTTCTGGAGGAACAGCTACCAATTTATTCCCCGATAAGTTCAGAATCTTTAATGAATTCAATCCTACAAAAGCTCTATCACCGATCTCATTAATTAAGTTATTTTGAATATTTAATAATTCTAAAGATCTTAAGCTGGAGAGACCATTATCTGGAAGTCTTAAAATATTGTTTTGTGATAAATCCAGCATCTTTAATCCTGTATTACACGATTTGCCTGGCGCTATAGGCCCCTTACCCCAGTCGGAGAAACCGATTTCGGAAATATCTTGTATTCTATTATTAGTAAGGTTTAATGATTCCAAACTAAAAAGAGGGCAAAATACTTCAGATGGTAACATATAAACATTATTATCACCTAAATCTAATGAACGAAGTTCCATCAAACCTCGAAAACTTTCGGCATGTAATTCCATTGTCATTGCAGGCCAATCGGTATTGAATGAACGTAGGGTCAGGCTAGTTAAATCACGTAGCGGAGACAAAACTGTAGCTGGTACGTAGCGTATTTTGCAATATTCAATGCGCAGGTCTTCAAGTTTTCGCAGCTGTCCCAAAAAGCTACCGGTATTCATATGCAGCGAGCTTTCGAAGAAAAGTAAATCCGTACATGTCAATTTTAACTTGTTGATATTGTACGCCTGCGCCGTTGTAATGTTTCTAAACAAGAAGTCTGCTGAGCCGATGGTTTTGATGTTACACGTGAGAAAGTTAGATTCACTCAACTTTGCGTCCGAATAATCCCACTGACAGCCAGCGGGGGCGGGCGGCGCGGAGCGTGCGCGCGCACCGGTCACCACGACTAAACACATCCAAACTTTTAACGAAATCATTCCATATAAGTTCTTGGCCATATTAACACTGTAACACAGTTCATTTGACACACTTAAAATAATACTAAAAACTTTTTCTCACTTTTCCGTCAGTTTATGGTTGTTTATATCGATGACGGTTACACGTTTTATAGCGAATGTAAACACAGAATGCGCGACTGTGGAAAAACTTTTGACGCAGCCATACTCCCCTGCGGTCGGGCGGTAACTGACCTACGTAAGTTTGAACGAACGAAAGCCGCATGGGTGTCGAAGTGGGAGGGGACGCGGGGCATGGAGGGTCGTAGAGATGACGGGTGGGACCCGCACTGCATCGGCTTACAAGTTACAACAGATGGCACGCGTGTTTTTAAACACTCAAAAATATTGGTTATGCAGTGTAGAAGACTTAGACCTGCGTGATTCAATGAATGCAGCTCCTCGAGTTACAGCTCAAAGGAGGTCGTTGTGGTATCTAAGGCATTTTCAACGCGTGATAACTGACAGTTACTTTGTTAATCAGTTAGAGAGTAGGTAGTAAATAAATACTGACTAAATAACTTTTAACATTATATATTACGGAACTATACTATGTATACACATATTATATGTAGATATGAAGGTTTCGTATTTAAGACTTTAATATTTAGGTTAGAGCAAGGTTTTTGTATTTATTTATACGTATAGTATATACAAATTTACTTATCTGTATACGATCCCTTCAAAGTTCTGAATGTAATAAACAGACATTTAATAAATTAATATCCCATATTTTTAAAACATTTATGCAATTAAAATTTTAAGGGACACTTCATATGAGTGATAAAATGAGATACATGATATTACATATCCGTTATAGTAATCTTTTCATTCAAATCTGTACACTTCGTCACAATTTGACGAGTAGGCGGACATTTGAATTTAGTGCGAAATATAATGATTGGCAGCTATAAGTAAAATCTACAAAAGACATGGCTGGAATAAATTTCTTTTATATTTTTAAGCTTATTTAGTACGAAAACAGATGCACCAGAGTGTATTAATAGAAATACAATACAGCAGTGTTTTGAAGGTCTTCTTAAACATCAAAAAAATTAAATAAAAAAAATATACATATTATTAATAAAAAATCTTTTTTCTTAATCTTCAACATGAAATTCAGAACAAACACCATATACAAGTACTTACGAAATTGTGTTATTATTTTAAATTAATCAACGGAGTTCAGTTAATTGGAAAAAATTATGTCTATTCAAAATCTTCATTCATAATTTTTCAATCAAAATTTTATTCATAAGTTTTAATATTTATCTGAAATATAAATGATGATATGTAGAAAAATTATCGAAATACGATATTTATGATATCATCCTGTCAATTTCATCCATAGCCAAATAAATATTCTGTTACGTCGTGTGCACGTATGGTACGTTGCGAGTATTATAGTCTAAGTGTTACGGCAAATACAAAGGTTTTCACCTGTCTTTTCCTTCTGTTGTCCAATTAAGATAGGAGTAAGGGTGAGACTCTTACTCCCCGATCTTGTCACAATATATCTTATGACTCAAGAAAAAAAACGTAGTATATCACGTATACACGAAAAAGTCACAATAACATCATGAACTAAGAAAAACTTGCCTCGACTGGGACGAATCCAGAATATGACAGCAAGCAAATATGTAATAACTGAGCTACATGGTCATCGAAATCATTTCTTGTTTAATAAACGTTAAAAATAATCATTTGTTTCTCATTTTTTTCCATATTTACCTATGTGACTGATCGGTTGTTGCAGATTATTAGGTAACAAGTTGATATAATAAAATAGGCCAAAGTAAATAAACGTAGATATTAGTGAAATACGAAGATATTGTGTCCGATGTGGTGCTTACCTGAAAAACAGTACGGATTAAAAATCGTATGCCGTGTCAGTGAACTTACGCTGTAAGTGCGCTGACTGTTAAACCAAGCGATCCACATCTATATCTCCATATTTGAGTCCACTGCTGCACATAGGTATCTCCAATAAAGCGCCGGCATACATACCTTGAAAGATTTGCCCATACTCATTATGTTGGTGAAGCAGGTTGGTGAACTCAGTGCCGGTACCCACCCACACACTGGGAATGATTGCTCGCGATCTTCCAATAGAATATACGAAGTACACTTTGAATTGATTTTAATAGTTTATGAACCAACCGAGCAAAGCCACGTGAGCCTAGTTAACCGAAAAACACGTCCATTGAGACTTGGCTATCGTGTGTCACCGGAGCCTAATCGGGGGGCATCAGATGTTATATCACGCGTGTGTCGAATAACGTCTACCGTGGGAGACGATACAAGTCTCATTTTATTATTTTTAGGGAAACTTTTTTAACACGATTATTTTTCTATACTTAAAGTAGTTCATGATAAATATTAGCTTGTAATGGAAATCTATTAACGATGACGTCTTTAAATTTTTCGGCATCCGTATAATTAAAAAAAAAAGTGTTTTAAAAAACATAATTTACGAAGATTTACCTTATAATGTTTGACGATGTTGTGCTGACCAATATCCAATTAACATCGAAATTGTCATAGTGGTGTAAGTATTAGTATAAATACGTAGGTACTTTTTCGTGTTTATCTACACATATGCAATATATTATTGTAAGTTAGATTGCTGTATCTAAGATACTGAAATAATCATAATAGATTGAAGTCGAAATATCATATAATAATAAGTTGCTAAATGTTGACTTAGAACCTACGTAGGATTCAGTAAGCAGTTACTCTAACAGCTGAGTTTTAATTGGAAATCCCATTGGGTTCCACGGATAGATACATAACACATATATATATATATATATATATATATATATATATATATATATATATATATATATATATATATATAACATTCTTACAGATACCAATTTTTTGTGAATCAAACAGCCTATGACCATCTGAAGTAATGTAGCTTTCAAAGAATGAAATAATTTGAAATTCGGCATAGTAGTTTCCAACACATGCAAACTCACACTCTCTCTTAATAATTTCTCGATTATTATGAATTACCTTTATTTACCTACATTTATAGATAAAGTAAAGAAAGAAGTCTCCTATAATGCTCACTGCTAAAGCCAGGAACGGTACGTCGCGCTGTTCATGCTCGGGTAGGTGAACTTCGGACGTCCTCGATATAATATTTCTTATTATTTAGCGGCACGCAGCTTTCCTCATATTTTCTTTTACCAAATTCAGCTTTTAAAATTGCTATTAACAATTTTACTGGTGCCGACACCGCAGAATCGAACCCAAGTCAATCGCGAACTATGAAATCAAAGCGACCGCCCTGACGAATAGGCTACCACGGCTCACTGGGCATGACAAAGGTATTAGTATAAATAAAATAGATTCAGTACAGTACTCATTTTAAAATGTTTTTTTCTTACGATATACAGACAAGGTACAAGTTTCCACGAAATCTCGCCAAGGTCGTCCGTCACACTGAGTGGTCCATCCTATTGATATACTCTGTCAATATGGAGAGTCAATATATCACGTGCCCATGTGACGACTCAATATTTACTAGTCGAAATCAAACACAATATTACCACTTATCTTGTAGCAACTCACAAGCTCCGAAAGCATCTTATAACGACATTCCCTTAGGAACGTTATGTAATAATATTGACATTACGCGATATACGACTAAGTTGAACGCTATTATTCTGGAGAATAGCTTCGTTTACCCAACCTTTGTAATCTCTGTTTATGACTTTGATTATTATATTTAGTCAATTCAGAGAATGTGTGGGTTTTAATAAATAATATATATCTGATAATTATATCCGCCCGAGGAAGTCAATTTCAATTTATGTTCAATTATGCTATTAATCGTATCACATTGTAACAATTGCCAAAATCGATATTGCAAAGTACAATGACCTAGATCATGATACTTATTTATGTTAACATATCAGTCAAGTGACTTTATACGTACAGGTAATGAAGAGAGTATAAATTCTTCACCAGAAGTTGGTTTCAAAAAATCTACAGGTATTCCCTGTGGGCTTTTAAACTCAATGAAACAAAAAAGTGAACCGTGGCATTCGGAAGCAAAATAATAGGAATAACAGCTTCTTGTGAAACTTTGCGGCAAATTAACACAAATGTAAAACTAGATATAGAGCAACATTTTATGATAGACCCCATTCTTTGAGCTGCAGGCTTAGAAAATTTATGGTCTATTCAAATGGGGCACAACTTTTATGTGTATCTATTATATTTTGGGGTATATAAAAACCAATACAAATTTAAAAGGCCTTAAAAGAAGTTTACAATGTATGGATACAACGTAAAATAATAAAAAAATGTTCTACAAAGTAACGTCCGCAATAGAAGCGGATTCTGTCGCCATTAAAACAAAGGAATTCTACCGCAATTATATTATTGCCTCCATAAATTTGTAGAGACAAAAGATTTAACTCGTAAAACGTTCTTGGTCAGTTGCTAGCTGTCAACGCCGCAAATAATTATTTGTATACCCCATTTATTGAGGCTGTTGTAAATCTTACAAATTAGTATACTATCTTCAGAAAGTGGTTTTCTTAATATTTTACATGATTATTGTTTGTTATTAGTAGTAAGAATAAAAAACAGTTAGGTATAAAACAAGTCGGCCATCTTAAATATTTACATTAAAAATTTAAAATATTAATAATTAAAATTTTAATTGTTATCACAACTATACAAAATTATAAGGCGCAATAACAATTGATATCTTCGTGTTATAAAATTTAATCCCTAAAATGAATTCTTAGTATTAAAACATAATAGCGTGGTAGAAGATTTGTAAAAGTGAGAAATGGCATCTGTTAAAGAACTTACATTAGGAGCGTTTTAAAGATAATCAGCGCAAAATATTGCCCCCGACTAGAACTCGATAAAGGTGGTCTTCGTATGCTACTAGTCCCAGGCCATATTTCCAGTTAAATAATCTGCAAGAAAAGGACCGCAACAGAAAATACATTGCGCTAAAAACGTCGACCTCTTATCTTACTTAGATGGGTCTCTACCATAGACTGTGTACGAATAGAATAAAGAAAAACGCATTAAGTTTTCAACACCTTATAACTTTGTCTTAATTTCAGACAGAATTATAAGGTACATGATAAATGTAATTTGTAATAACAGGAAATAATAAAAAAAATTAATAAATTACTCATTAACATTATTTTTAACTTTTGCATCGATGTCCAAAAACTGTGATCTTATTAAAACTGCAAATACACAATGACGCAATTAATAACATACGAAAAAAAAGTCACGCAATTAATTACATTAAAAATCAAAATTCACCAAATTTGGTTCTCTTAAGATTCCTTAGATAATTAATTCTAAGGTAATCAAAATGTGAAATGTATTTCCATTCCCCTTAAATACTGCTTTTAGAAAGTTAAATGAAATCACCAGCTGTTTTTAAACTTGTAATGCTTCCAACAAAAATACATTGTGTGTAAAGATAACTATAATTT
The DNA here is from genome assembly GCA_029286595.1 of Bhutanitis thaidina. Taxonomy (NCBI): domain Eukaryota; kingdom Metazoa; phylum Arthropoda; class Insecta; order Lepidoptera; family Papilionidae; genus Bhutanitis; species Bhutanitis thaidina. Next base: position 10,838,421 of record JAGSMS010000006.1, on the reverse strand, counting down.
AGTTTGAGAAAAAAAAAACATTATCATAGATAAATTAAATTGAAAATGCGATATAACCGGTATTTTCCGATTAAAATTGAGATAGATAGTTAAACTCAAGATATCGATATAATGAAACGATTTATTTATCGATTTTATACTTTAAAGTAGGCGATTAGATAAGCGCTCTATATTTCATTATGATTGTAACGCTGTTATTTATAGTCGTTTTCTGCTTCATGTAAAATACAAGTTTTTCAGGTTGTTTAATGTTTTGACCAAAACTTAACGCTAAATATGGTATTAAGCGAATTTCCATATTCGTGCCCTCTCTCGCGTGTTTATGTCTATCGGTGGATCCTGCTTCTAAAGCCTCAGCACGAAGTCATCATTCATACAAGGAGATATCATCGTCGCTCGTCGTGGCCACGGCTCTCTGCTTGTTAACAATAAAAACGTTATCCGGTGTGAGCACAGAATGTATCTCGGTAAAATGTCCTACCTCGGCTTTACTGCTTATTTTATTGTCTTACCTTCCGAGTGCTCTTCAGACAAATGCCTTAATGTATTGTGTTTGGGCTAAGCATTTGTGCAAAGAAATATTATGATTTAATAGCGTAATATTTAATCTGAAAGTGACAACCGCATGGCTTAGCGGTAAGCGTAACTGCTGAGATAGGGTTCATGTGTTCGAATCCCAAGCATAGTAAATTTTTATGCAAAACACAATAAATTGTTTTTCGTATCCGGCCGCATTGTGGTGCATCGGTTCTTTGACACAACCTCTGACCCTTCAACCAATCTAATCGTATATGCATTACATCGGATACAGGAAGGTAAAAATAAGTGAGAACCTTTGCGTTGTGTGGACATTTGCGGCACTGTAGTGTTCCTGCTCCGGCTCCTGTGCTGTTGAAAACTGCTGGAAGTTATAGCCGTGGTCGGAATCGACCATCATCATCTTCAATATAAATTCATTCATATCTGGTTCGTCTTGTCAGCAGCCTTAATTGAAATAGTTTCCTGTAGATAGGCGGATTGTTAATCGCAATACCAGACTCTTCACACTTTGGATGCTGCTGGCCCTGGCCGGTTTAGATAACTTATTTTACTTTATCAGCCGGTATAAGTCCACTGCTGAGCTGAGGCTTTTCTACTTTTTTCAATATAATTAATGAGTCAATTGCTGGTGTCGGTACAGCAAAATAGTTAATTTTAAGCGCTTAATCTTGCAAGTACTTGATGATAAAGGAAAACATCGTGAGGCGACTTTTATTGTTGAGAAATAATTATATAAAATATTTCGATTAATTGTTAATTTTACCAACTCACACTGGTGCAACGCAGCAAGTTCGTCCCGGTTCTCAAAATGAAAACTCTCAAAGCCCTCGTCAAATATGCTAAGGCTTTTATCCAGCAGTAAGACATTTATAGACCGCTACTTATATATTCTTATATCTTACCTATATTGACTACGAAACCCACCAAACGGAAATATTTTTTAATGTTTTTTCGTACCAATACTAAACTAATACGGTAAAATCCTCGGTATGAAAAATGATAAACAAATCGATAAAAATATATATTAACGTAGTTGAATGAAAGCACAAAGATAGGTGATACCATCAAACTTGCCACTAAGTTACACACATATTCTCCCTCAACATTGCATACTTGTTAAAATAAAAGTTCGAAATACTCTAGATATTATAACTCTCTGTAACAAATAATTTGTTTTGCTGAAATACTGTCTTCAAACTCGTACTTTCGAGCTACGGCAAGGTAAGCAGTTTCATTGTCAACCAAGTCATGAGGTCATTAGGCGATCGAGTAATCAGTTGCCCATTTGTATTATAATATAGTATACAGTACATAATATCTTTGTAGAAAAATATATAAATTTAAATAAGTCATAGCTTAAAAGTTTTTATTATCAACTTATATCTTTCGTTCCGGTTTATTTCTCTAAAAGATTAATTCGAACAGAACGAAACCTAAACTCGAACCGCCGTAGATTTTTGGCGTTCATTGGAGCCTTAAAAAATATATTTTTCAGTTATATTTATCTTTCCAGTACGTAGTAATAATCAAATATGTATTTATTAAATAAACATTCCCAAGCTTTGCGTGAAGAGATAACTCGATTAAACAATCCAATATAGACAAAATGGCGTCACAAATTGCCAATCAATAATGGCCCTAAGGACATGTGATTAACAGGTGCATTAGCGGGCTGCATTATGCATGACGGTGAATCCGTGTCGGGCCTGTTATCTGCAATGTGAATCCAGCTTACAAACATTTACATAATTAGTGACGTTTAGCTAATTTCGTTTCCATTCACAAAGTCATTGTATATTCTTTTACCAGCGATCTTGATGATTTAGTGACTATTAGTTAGCCGAATTTGTTTTCTGATTTCCCATTTGATACAAATATGACGCAGCTCTAAGGATTCATCTGCATGATATGATAAGATATAGTTATTGTGTTTTCTTTCTATTTATTAAAATTAGGCCGATTCTTAGCGACGATTCTACCTAATAAGGTCTTGACTCCTTCAATGAGAATGCTGAAGCCAATGCATATAGTAATAGGTAGCAGCATCTCTACATCGAGAGTTAGTACAGTTGACCCCAACCCGTCTACCGAGCGTGATCAGTACAGTAAAATCCCCAAATTAAAAAATAGATTCTAAGGAATCTATTGTTTTAAGACAATTCATTATGAACCGAAAATTACAATTCCCCAGCTGTGGACTATTTGCAAGCTGTTATATATATACTTTTCTTAACTAGGAAGGAATTGCCATAACCGGAACGACTGGTAAGTGAATGGGCGATTGTAGTACGTATATGTACTACAACAACAACATTCCTCTGGCCCGCCAACGATCTTGTCAGTTTTCCAATGCAATTGCTCATTTTCAAGATGGTTACAACACTATCTATCGGAAGTTCTATTTGCAAGAAACTCTAACGATACATAGACTTGATATTGCATTTTCTTGTGCGGTGTTTTGTTCTTTTAACAGAATACTTATGTTTACCAGGTCAATGATTTCTATAATCTTCTCAACATTATTTTGGCGACAACACGGCAAAATTATGAAACGTATGAATCATAATAATAGTTAAACAAAAGAAGGCATTTACGAATATAAAATAGATAATAATATTTATTTACTTCATTCCTAATAAAACTAAAATAAAAATGCATTCTTATATTATAGTGTAATCAGCCTTTAGTTAAATAAGTGCTGATGACAATCGCTTCGTACAAAAACAGTGTATTTTTCTTTGCTTGTGAACTCAGATGACAGCATGATAAGATGTAAAAAGTAAGGTACGGCAAACTCAAACTATATATTTAATGAAGTGATGCATTGCAGAATAGGTTAAGATTTGAAAACTTCTCTCCGCTCAATGATATTTAATACACTTGGTGTTACTTATTCATTTGTATAACAATTATGTTTATATAAGCCACATACTAGATGCAGAGTCTATTTATTTTTCTTATAGATATGAAGGATAATATTAATAAGCGGGCTAATAGTTTTTGTTCCTGGCACCTGACCAACTCTCGTCAATCTCCTGGGACGTAGACAATTATTTTAATCTTATTAAAATCATTTTTCCATTGTGATGAGAGTCATATGGACCTACCTAAGAGAGCTGAATTACTTTAAGCTGTACGAATAAGTTCATACTATAAAAACTTCTAAAGCGAACTGAATATAATATAACTATAATTAATTTTGGTTTACGTATTATATTTATTTTTCTTAATACTTAGTACATGCTTTCGAGCCAGGGTAGCTCAGTGGCCAGGGTGTTCGTTTTAATTTCACAGTATGAGTCCGTTCAGGTTGTCACTCCTGCTGCCGGTGCCTTTAATCGTAAAACCGGAACGTCTAAGAAATAATAAGAAAACGACATTTTGAGGACTGCACTAGAGCAGCTCTTGGAAAGCTCTTGTCGGCTCCTAAACCCACTCAAATATTAAGAGGAGGTCTGCTACTTTACATTACTTTATTTAATATTCTTCAACTACAATCTAAATTAATATTATTATTATTTAACGATGTAATTAGGTTAACCCCTAATCTATTAAGAGCAATAATTACACTTTGGCACAAAGCAAATAATAGTACATTTATTAGCAGTATATTTAAAACCGTACACTCCTACAGTTTCTTTAGTCGCCTCAGTAATTAACAAAACAGATAATTAACAAAACTGATAGCTATCAATTATGTTTTTAGTAATTAAATCAGAAGTCGTTTTTGAAAAAACATTAATTATTATATCCTTCGAATATGTCTAAAACTCTGTGCCTAAAGTGAATATCTAAGTTGTTTTCTTATTATTTGAATATTATTTAATCAATGAACAGTACACACTAATAATATATTTTAAAATGTTAAATTGCGCATCTATATCACGCTAGCATGCTGTGGGACTACAGATAAAACAGTACACTATATTCGGACACGTCGCTTGTTAGACAAACATGAAGAGATCCCGTCTGATATCTCGGAACAACACGAGCGTGTGGGTGCGACTGGATGGCCTGGAAAAATCTTATGCATACCTTCGAGTCGCCATCACAAAGGATGTGACTAATAATACAACGACCCTCTCACTGTGAGTAATAAATTAGTAAAAAGATGAGATTATAGATTTTAGTATAAAAAATCAAAACAGACATTTGAAAAACGAGACGTAAAAATTAATAACTTAAGCCATGTACGTTCAAAGTTTCGGAGGAAGTAATTTGTACGATAAAAGTGTTTAAATATTACCTGAAATGTACCTCAAAATAAATACCTTCTGTAAATGAACGATATTATTAAACTCGTAAATAAAGTAAAATTGTAAGTTTATATTATTAGAAGGTCGGAATTTGGCAACAGCCTAACAAATTATGCAATAAAACAGCGGCTTATAGATAAAATAAGCCGGTCTAAGTAACACAAACCCGGGGTAATGATATTTGGAATCCATACTGCTGTTCCTTTATGGCTGTAGCCTTCTTATGGCGTAAACATCGAAAGGGATACTATATACACTATCCCCGAGTTCCTGGCGCCCCTGGAATAGAGCAAGGCTGCATAGAATCTCCGGCAGCAAACCGGTCTAAGAGGTTCGCCACTCGGCACATTTTATCTCCCGTAGTAGCGAACTTGTGGCTTACGGGTGCACTTTTCACTACGCTTCCTGCCAAGTGGAATTCATAATCTATGCCTACCCTTCTGTGAGGCAGGTGTTAACCGATGAAGTTTTGATTGAATCAAATAATTGTTTTTTTTCGCAAATTACAAAAAACAAAGTTAGACTGTTTTCACGTAAAGCGATATTGTACCGAATTAAAAAAACAATTTGGACTAAGAATATATCTAATAAACTGGAGACGTGGGTTGTGTTATTAGTCCCAAGAGATCACTTATGTAATTAAGTTATTGGCCCTTTTTGAACACACGAAGGATACAAACTAAGACTTTGTGATGTGTAAGTGGTCGTTTATGTCAATGAACCGAAAGCGATCATCGTTTGGCCTGTATGTTTAAGGCACGTTCCTAATCTTAGACTTAATTTTGATTTTCGTGGATAGTGATGGTTATTTTTTGTCAAAATTAGTCAAAATTGTCAAAAGTCTGACTGCGTGTGACTGTTGATGTTCTCTTGACCGATTTCGATCACAGCCATTCTATCGAAAGTCTTCAACAGCCGCTAGTGCCGCAAGTGTACGTGCAAACACAGAGGTACTATCTCGTTTTTATCTCCCTAGTGTCAAAGACACGGGACGCAACACAATACAAACACACTCTAAAATCAATAATTTGAGTGTTGCGCAAATATTGGATCCGGTTAAGATTAGAACTCAGGACCAAGAGAAGTTGTCAAGCGATCAAATACGCTGACCACCAGACCTACGGTCCCGCCTATAGGCTTGTCATTAATCATATTCATCTCATAAATCACCAAAACTACATTTTGAATTATTTTATACATATGTTTATACCTTTAGATATACGAAAGTTAATAAGAAATGCCGAAATAAGGCGCACATGTCAAAATATTCAATAAAGTGACTACGTAGACCTGACTTTAGTTGTTTTACTTTTTTGCATTGGAATAAGGTTGGACGTTGTATGCAAGACAACAAACGCTGCGTACCACATTACAAATTTCGTTAAATAGTTCTGTAAATTACTTACACAGTATTTTATCAGTCAGTTCATTATAGCTCCTCTAACATACAAAGGTAATTTGTAAAAGAATTCTTAACAACTTCAAATAAACAAAATTTAATCGATAAGATCGATATGATGAAGGGGCGTTACCAAAGCTACATGAACACTGACTTATAGAACGTTGACAAGGTAAGAATTAATCATATACAATATACACCAACAAAATGAAGATGGCTTTCAGAGATGATTTTTTGTATTGTAAATCATTTATTTACGTTTAGTCATCGTCGATTAATATTCAACATACGTTGCGGGATATATCGTCTACAATCAATCAAAGACCGTTTTTTGATTTGTCAGAGCATTTGTTTATATTTTCGGATCACTGTATTTCCTTATGCTGAAGATACTAAGGGCGATTATTACCATTTTGGTAGGAATATTCGTATTTAAGAAGGTATTCAATTTATTTTAAAGTTGCACTAAATTATACTTTCTGCTAACTAAAATACGTGGCTCTGGCAGAAATATTATTACCATTTTGGTAGGAATATTCGTATTTAAGAAGGTATTCAATTTATTTTAAAGTTTCACTGAATTATACTTTCTGCTAACTACTATACGAGGCTCTGGCAGATGTTAGCCAAGGTGGATTTCAACAACATTACAAGAGTTCAAGTTTTTTATTTGAAAATGTTTTATTTAAATTAAGGTTTAAATTCTACAGACTAGTAATGAGGGTGTAAGAATTGGGTTAATTAATCCGCATATTTAGTGTTTATGCAAATTTTCTTCGACCTATGTCCAAGAATGTATGATCAGTTGATATTAAAGAGTTTACTAAAATTTTATTAAATGGGCAACAACCGTTGCCGTGTGGTATCAATGTAAGAATCTGTCACTCCCCTTATTCCCATGGGTGACGTAAAAAGCAACTATGGGAAAAACCTTGAAATTCGCAATGGATTCCGCCAGATGGCGGGATATATAAAATAAAGTTCAAGAATAACTCCGAGTACACTACAGTACAAAAACTAAAGAACAACGTAATGCAGCGTTTAAATAAAATTCATCGCATACATTCAGCAAAAGCTATAAAAGTTGGTCTAAAAATGAGAGACATTATTAATTATTTTTATGTAAATGTTCAACTATATTATATATTACACTTGTATGATTCAATTAACGATATATCAAAAACACTTTTTTATCAAATCTGCAAAAAAGTTATATCTAATCGAAATAAAAGGGCACCTCTTCAACTGTATGCGCTTTTAAAAAACTATAACACATGTGCTTCAGTTGCCTGGCGAAAAGAGTATATAGTATTCAAAATGTATTTCATGTTTAAAGTTGTTTTATAATAATGTTAGCTGAATAGCAAAAAATGGCCCATCAATAAATTGCATTAATTAAATTACGATATTTTTATAAAAAACGTGTAAGGTTCCGTACAACAAAAATAATGCTGAGTACCATGCATGAAAGCTGAGATGATTTGAATGCAGATGTCAGATTACGTAGAAAAATATTTTTTCTCTGAGACTAAAGCGCCGATAATGAGTGCGGACTTTGAAACCTGACTTCGCAGATTCGAGTTCGCCATCGACAACAGTTGTGAACCACTCCCGATACAAGCTTTAATGCTTAGTTGAAGTCGTACATTATACGTAGTATTATTCGTAAAAATTAAAAAATTAGGAAGTTTTGGAGTTTTTCTTTCCCAAAAAAACAGACAAAGCAAATTAAAGATTCGAGGTGAACTGGAACTGGTCTGTAGGTTTTGATGAGTAGTGTGTATAAAAGTACGATAATTTTTTAGCATTGGGTTCAGCAATTTATGAATAGACATACAGAAACACAGAGAGACGGTCAACAAAGTATCTAAAAATAATAAAGTCTAGCGAAGGTATTGTTTGCAAAATCAGTTTTTTTTTGTATGGGAAACGAGCTAGCGGCTCACCTGATGGTAAGTCATTATCAACGCCCACGTACGAGGTACGAAATTAGTATTGATAAACAAAAATTGACACTTAATTCATTTAGAAATCTGTCGCATATGTTTATATGTACACGTATGAAACATTTGTAAGTAGTATTTAAAATATATAGTAAATATTGTACAAGGTTTAAGCTAACAAAATTTTGCACAAATATGGCTATGAGGAAATGAAAAAGCACCGGCAAGTCGTAAGTAAAATTTTGCTAGTAAATAAAATTTTGTTTGACGAACAATATTATTTGTTCCTTTCAACTCTAAAGCCTTTTGTTTACCTTTCTTTAATGTCTTAGGCTAAAGATGTGTCTAATTAACGTACATCATGTGTGCAAATTTTGAACTTTAATAAACATATTTTCCAAACATAAGCATAATAACTCACTTCTGTTACCTATAACGTGTATGCAGAGATTACGAACATCCAGTAAGCATAACACAGCGTAGCCAAACGGGTTTCCACATCCTCCTATTCGCCTCTGCGGGAGATAAAAAGTGGCGGGTGGCGAGCCGTTGTCATGAAATTTGTAAACTTTTTACTTTAGTCGCCTCTCACGACACCCAAGTGAAGAAGGGGCTGCCAGTTACAGCATTTTTCTAACGTTTAAAGGATATTGTCGGAGTAATAAACATATTCAATTAATTTGAAATTTGCGTCGATGAGCATGAAGTTGTAGTTGTATTCTCCAATAGCCTCTAAATAGATCACTCCAGGTAGGAGTCCCCTAGTCTTCCTGGAGGGAGAGAGAGAAGAAGAATCTTTTTTCCCGACTAGCGGATTGGTATTAACCATAACTTATTCACCTCATTTGGCTTTATTTAAGACCATTATTCTATTATTCGTGTGAAAACAATGTTATTTATAACGAAAAAATAGACAAGATTTAAAAAAAAAGAAGAGAAAAAAATTATAAGGTAGCACGAATGGGAACCAGAATACTAGCATGAAATATCATGTTTTGTTTGGTGAGTGATTGCACCGGAAACCTGGTTACTGTTAACAAGGCAGGCCCGTTTAGTACTCATGGGTGACAACGCATCTGCATTTTGATTCATAATCGAGAATTGATAAAGTTGTCTATGGGCTGCAGCGACCATGTACCATCACTTACCATCTGTGTACTAGCCTTATTTGAATAAAAAAATCTCTTAGTCTTTTACTTGTACGACACCTAGGATGAGTAGTTTACTTGAGATTATATATTAAATTTATACGAAAGCTTAATGTTAATATGTCCTTTAATAAATGTTGACCCTGTTACACTTTCCGGTTAATAGTAAAAACTATACGTATGAAGTAAGGGGTAATGTACTATTGTTTATCTCAAAATGTTAAACCTCTCCTGTAAACGGGTACGCTTATCTGTCTGCTGACTAACGATGAAAACTCTGGAAACCCGTTAATGGCAAAAAATCAATACAAATATATCGAAGTGGCGTGGATTTCACATTGGAGAAAAGGCAGCCAAACCTAATTTTTTTTTAAGAAATAGTTGCTTTCTGTACCTATTGTATTGTACCTATAACCAGAGTCAAAACCCTATGCACGCCACTGACTAATGGGGAGCAGCATCTCTAGAGTGGTGCTACTGGCACTGCGGTCACCAATCCGTCCGCCGAAGATGGTGAGTGCGCAAGTTATGGTCTATGGTATGCTAGTTTTCATTGGCGCTTTTATTTAAAGGTCTGTGACTAGCAGTTGACTTAAATAGCCCCATAAAAAAGAAGATACGTAGGATATATCGCTTCCACGTATTTGGACCCTAAAGTCGTTATTTACGCTGATGCAAGTGTTAGTGCAAACAACGATCTTTGCATATCCGATGTTAAGCGTATAAAATCGAAGGAGGGTCACAGAGCTTAAAGGCTTGGAAACCATAATTTATTTATTTCAGTTACTTAACTACGGCTTTGATTCAAAAAGTGGTCAACCAAGAAAGCTAGTCAAGCGTCTATGAAACAAAGATGCCATTAAATGGTCACTTTAAACATTTTACGATAAATTCTACTTTAATTTGACGAATTCGGAATAACTTAATTATTTTTTAATTGCAATATTTTTTTTGTTCACTAGCCTTTTCTTTAAGTTTATGAACCAATTAACATACCATTTATCACAAGTGGTGCTGTAACTACCAATTAATTTTGGTGATCACTATTTAATTTTGATTATTATTGACCATAGACTGTAATAATTCAAAACATATTTTATGTCAGAGGTGGACGAACTGAACTAAACATGTAATTCTTGACGATTTAACGGAGATCGCCCACCCACGAACTAGGATACTCCGCGGCAGATTTAAGTTGACCAGTTGGTCTAATAACTTTATTAATTACCATAAAGTTATCGGCATTACAACTCAAAACCTAAAAGAAAAACACTTCGCGATCTAGTGTAGCTAAAATGGGCTGTTTTATTTTATTACATGTAGCTTAGTCGAACAAGCGTACCAGTCTGATAAGGGGTAGATCCTAGGTTACAGTCTATGCTGAAGCTAATATTAGTGCAATTCAATAAATGATAGGTTTCGAGATTGGGTGTATCGTGATGGTTTTGAGCCTCGAAGACGGCACCCTTCAGTTTACCTTCCTTTACGTTGAATATGAGACAGCGTTTCGTTTTTAATCCGATGACCCCTCTGCAACTTAAAGCTGCTAGGAGGACATTATTCATTGATCTACGTATTTTATTTTAATAATATGAGTACTGAAAAAAAACTAAATTTATATGGTCATTATGATTTGTGTTAGAGATTATTCTTGAGTTAGAAGTTGTATGATTAAATATTTTTTGTTTACTAGCCTTTTCTTTAAGTTTATGAACCAATTAACATACCATTTATCACAAGTGGTGCTGTAACTACCAATTAATTTTGGTGATCACTATTTAATTTTGATTATTATTGACCATAGACTGTAATAATTCAAAACATATTTTATGTCAGAGGTGGACGAACTGAACTAAACATGTAATTCTTGACGATTTAACGGAGATCGCCCACCCACGAACTAGGATACTCCGCGGCAGATTTAAGTTGACCAGTTGGTCTAATAACTTTATTAATTACCATAAAGTTATCGGCATTACAACTCAAAACCTAAAAGAAAAACACTTCGCGATCTAGTGTAGCTAAAATGGGCTGTTTTATTTTATTACATGTAGCTTAGTCGAACAAGCGTACCAGTCTGATAAGGGGTAGATCCTAGGTTACAGTCTATGCTGAAGCTAATATTAGTGCAATTCAATAAATGATAGGTTTCGAGATTGGGTGTATCGTGATGGTTTTGAGCCTCGAAGACGGCACCCTTCAGTTTACCTTCCTTTACGTTGAATATGAGACAGCGTTTCGTTTTTAATCCGATGACCCCTCTGCAACTTAAAGCTGCTAGGAGGACATTATTCATTGTTCTACGTATTTTATTTTAATAGTATGAGTACTGAAAAAAACTAAATTTGTATGGTCACCATGATTTGTGTTAGAGATTATTCTTGAGTTAGAAGTTGTATGATTAAATATTTTTTTGTTTATAATGACGCTTTGTTCTTCTTAATACAATTTACCTATCGTGGCGGTGTTTTACAAACATTAATTTCTCTTAGTCTGGTACAATTAGCAAATATTTGTTTTCGAGCGGGAATCAAATCGCGACCCGCTGCACACAATTTATACACCAATAACGTGAATATTAGATACTTAATATTCAAAGCAGATATAATTGCAATTAAACAATAGTATAAACACTTACAATGTTTATTAGTCAGACATAACCATGCAAAATTGTGATTACTCAAACTTACGATCTCGACTTTATTGCTGTCTGATAGAGATCGTAGGTACGTTTATGCAGAAATTTACTGAGAAATCAGCTTGTTAACTTTCATTCTTTAGCAAAAATGTGTCATGCATGTCAAGCCAATTAACCGCAATACAAAAAACTTTTTTAAACGACGGATAGTAGGACCATACACAGTTACGCTAAGTTAACAGCCTGTTATAATTGAATGAATCGTGTGATAATAAGGTAGCCTACATTTTTGTGTGTGATGATGGCATAAGATTCATCCCATTCAGCGGGTTTCGTAAAAGTTTTTTTTTATTCACTTTGGTAGACGGAGCTGACAGTCCTTCTGGTGGTAAGTGGTTACGGAAGCCCATGTATACAAGTAAACAACTTTAATTGAAAGGAGAATATTGGTGCATTCTCACCCATGAGGATTTAAATGGAATATTTTACAGCCTGTAATTATACCGGCCCCGTATACCTTTCAAGCCGGAACACAACGATGGTTGCACAGCTGATTGGTGGATTTAGTGATAGTTAGAACGTCCTTTGGCGTGGACTCATCATATTCAAACATTTCAGATATAAATAATCCAGTCTTCTGAAGAGTCCCAGAGTCTGAGGCATTAGCGTGCATTGCATATAGCCAAAAAGCCTGTGCCGATCCTAGCTAATTTCTTAAGAAATGGTCACTACCTTTTTTGTCATACAAGTACTAGGTTTTTTATACCTACTGCCTACACAGTGTCAAAACCCTATGTACGCATCTAGTCTAAGGTACCTGGTACCTGATTAAATGTGTGGCGATAAAGCCAAATTCTTATACTTCGACATAGCTTTGGCAGAAAACTTTTGAGACGCTGCTGAACAAGAATAAGAGTAATAATAAATAGAAAATTAACATTGTAAACGCGTTAACCGCGTTAGTGAATGTGATACCGTTATTTAGTCTTATTAGAATGTTAGTATTTTCTTAGTTAGTTAGTAAGTTCTTCAATCTTATCGTTAGATCGGATACGGGAGGGTAGGAAGAGAAAGGAAAGACAACCGAGTGCGTCTGTGTTTCAGCACACTTGCTGTGCTATCTTTAAATGGCATAAAAGAAAGTCGCAATCCGCTTTTGTCTGTGTATTTGCTTATAAATTGTAAACTTCTAAGTGGATTCCGATACGGTTTTTACAATTTTTTATGGGAAAACTCATTTTCCCAAACGAGCAACTTATCACGAAACGCAAAAGCACAAGGTGCCGATACACTACGCCGGTATTCTTCAAGGCCGTGGTACTACCTCACCTTGGTCTAGCCGGTCCATTTGAACAGCAGGTCCGGTTGTCCGATTGGCACTAAGAAGTAAAACAATCGCTTTCACTTTAATTCAAAACATTTAGTATGACTCATTCACAAATATTTCAGATCTGTACGTGCGAATATAGTGCGGTTCACTGATGATGTTACAACATTAAATTTAATCTCACGTTCTATAGGATATTTCTTAGTCATATACATGATACACCAAATATTAATAATGTAAGAACAATGGCCCTGTGACCACTGACTAACATTTTTAAGTTTTATTTATTTTCCCTCAAGATTTATTTGTACTAATACTTATCCGGGCCACCGACTTCCAGGTTAAAGACTTTATCCACCGTCTGCGTCGTCATTCGTTAACCGCGTTTCAAGTCGCCGACGCGTCAGCGACGAACCCCTGCGAGGTAACCGCTCTTACCGAGGTCATTAAACTATTAGTAGTTTTAAAGATTATTAGACTGTTTAATTCGTTTGAAATAAGGGTTTTTTTAACTATTTCCAAATAATTGTGACCACTAGTACTAATATTTTTTGTTCTAAATATCAATAAGGTCGCACTCATTCTGTCTCAGAATACAGAACAAATTCTTTATAATGCCCGTGTTTAATACCGTGGACTACTGTCGACAGTATTTAGAAATCGGTGAGGATAATTTTGTCGTTAAAATTAAAGCCTCGATGGCACTAGTCGTAGATACAATGATAAAATAATAATAAATAATGATAAGATAAAAAAAAATCCCTTTGTATTGATAATTATGAAAATAACATGGATTTCATATGAGCACAGAGAAACTATTTAGTAATTTGGGCAGTATTTGTTATCACACCATAACTTATAATCGAAACGGCGAAAAGAGATACTATTTATGTACCAGAGTCAACGAAATATAAAAAAATATATCACGTTGCAAACTTGTGGCAAAGTTTCAATTTTCATTTATAATGTCGATCAAATAGTTATTAATATAGCTTTTAACCCACTAAGTTCATCCATGTCCTTTTGTAATTAATGGTCGTTTCTCCGACTTAAACACAAGCAATAGATTAATGACCATCAAATAGCTGGGTCGGAACTCCAGATAATGTATCTGGTCACTACGCTATTAATTCACTGCGGTTTACTTAACTTGATCAATTCCAATTTGTGATATAGAACAACGTTTACGTAAACCTTCCGTAACCAAGTGAAGTCTGAAATAATTAAAACTGTTGAACGGACCTCGCCGAAGCCGGAACGGCTAACAGGAGACTCTATTAAGTGAAATTTAATCGAGGAATTGTGTTGATTTTTTAATTTTTACTCAATTTACTTTTTTTATTATCTTTAGAGTAACAAACCGAGCTAATAGAGTACTTGATGTTATGTGGTCACTTCGTCCCATGGATATCAGGAACCAACTTCAAACAAAGGAGGCTAAGCCTGCGTTATCGTCCCTGAGGACTAGAATAGAATGCCACACAACCTGTAATTCGATATCACTACTGCTTAGAGCTGCAGAAATAGTGCGAAGTGTCTGGTAAAGAGACATTATAAAAATGTATTTATGTTAATAAAATAAAAATGTTACAGTTTATTACATATCAATTATAATTCAAATAACTATAATCTAACAATTAAAATGTTTGTATTGTATTGAATTAAACGACTTTGCAACAGAGCATTGAAAAAAAAATAACTATCTAGTTATTTAAGAGAATCTTCTCTTACCGATTCTTCTCTGAGAAAGTCTTTTTATCGAACTGGTGTAGATTTTGATATTAAAGAAGGTTTGGATAAACTTAAATGAAATTAAAAAATGAATAGATTTTGAATTTGATATTTTTGAACGTGTATCTTTCATTGTGTGGTATCGGCGTAGGAATCTACCACCCTCTTTCTTCCGTAGGATGTCGTTAGAGGCGATTAAGGGAAAAACCTGGAAAATAGCAATAGCTAACTTGGGATAGCGGCATAACAATCTCGATAAAAAAAACAGATCAAAAAGAAATAGATCGCCAATCCGATTGACAAGCGTGACGATTGTGGCAAAACCTCCTCATGGGAGCGGCCTATGTCCTTACCTTCGTCCAGTCCTCTTTCCTGCCTGCAAGCGTGGCAATTATAACAAATTCACCAGCTTGGCAGAGTTTTTGTCAAGCATTTGTCTATTTTAAGGCTCTTAATGATGATTATGAGTTTATTGTAATAAACTTTTCTAAAACAACACATGAAGCGTTTTGAAAATGAAGAAGATATTAATGCGTGGTTGACATTGTCCTGTTATGGTCCAGTGTTGCATGTCCCTGTTAAAGCAGATACGAGTATTTACGAGCGGACCGACCGCTCGTAGCTAGGCACATGCCACACATGTTCTGCTTTAATTCGAATAGATGATGTGTAGGGTTGACGCTCTTAAGTTACCTTATAACCGTAAAATTTTATATCATTTATTTTTTAAATTCCATTTAATTGAAATCACTCAATTAACTGTAAAAATGATGACGTCCTCATAAAAAACTTACAAATACAGAAATACGACAATGCAAATGAATGCAGGACGTAATCACATCGAACTCATCCCGGTAATGCAGATGGGTAGCAAAACCATCTTTACTAGCGCAAAGTCTTCTAGTACCTCTATCGTACGCGTAATACATAGAGGTACTTACTCGTCTTTACCTTCCGGTGTCCGATGTAACGCTTACCGGACGATGGGCCAGATACAGAGATGTTAAAATACCTTTTCAGGGTCGATGCCCATGCATATATAATAAAATAAATATTGAAAAGTGATTGTGCTTAAAAGCTTACTATCTACTATTACCTTAGTGATAAGGAGGCATGGAATAGTGACCATACAGTTTGATACTAGCTATCAAATAATTAGCCGCTGGTATTTATAACTAGTATATAACTAATTTGTTTTATTTTAATAAATGGATGATACCTACGGTGCTTCTATTGCTCGTTTCTTCTCCGTCAAGGGAGAATTTTTTTAATAATAATAATAAGTATGGAAGCAGAAAGAGCTCCACGGGAGGTTCTACAAGGCTCTACATGAGCCTTTCGTAGATACCGTCGCCTCCCTAAAGTGGCTGCGTTTTGGTGATCTCTTTGGGGAAACCGAGGGTTTTGTCTGTGCGATACAGGATCAGGTTATTAAGACGAACAACTATCGGAGATACATCCTTAAGGATGGCACCGTCGACATCTGTCGAGCCTGTCGCCGTCCCGGGGAGTCACTTCGGCATGTCATCTCCGGTTGTTCAGCGCTTTCTAACTCTGAGTATCTGCACAGACACAACCTAGTAGCCATGATCTTACACCAGGAGCTCGCTCTGAAGTGCGGTCTCGTGGATCGGAGACTGCCTTACTATAAATACTCGCCGGAAGCCGTGCTCGAAAATGACCGCGCTAGGCTCTATTGGGACCGGTCCATTATCACGGACAGGACGATTCATGCAAACAAGGCTGACATCGTGTTGATGGACCGAGCACAGTCGAGGATATTTTTGGTCGACATCACCATTCCATATGACGAGAACCTCGTGAAAGCCGAAACAGATAAGAAGACAAAATATCTGGACCTGGCTCACGAGGTAACCGACATGTGGGGTGGTATGCCGACCGAAATTATTCCGATCGTCGTCTCTGCGAATTGGTTAATCCCAGTCAGCCTCTCCAAACATCTGAGGCGGCTGGGACTCCGTGACGGACCGCTCCGAGCTCAAATGCAGAAGGCAGTGTTACTCGATACCGCTCGCATTGTCCGCCGGTTTCTTTCCCTTTCTCCCTAACCCTCGGCCGTCTGGTCTCCCCTGCCGGGGGCTTCCATCTGGTTGGATTATAATTATCTATTTAATTTTATTATATACATAAATTATAAAATATTACTTATATATGTATTTATTTGTACAACCAAACCAGATGAATAAATATAGAAATACCCCAAAAAAATAATAAAAAAATTTGTCATTTGACAAACGCAATTAATTATCTTTATTACGACGAATATTAAAGAATTTTCAGAAATTTCATTGTTATAAATAGAAATATGGTACTTCATATATATTTCAAATTACTAATTAAATTAATATATTTATTAATTTCATAAGAAGGCACATCGAATAGAATATTTCAAATCGAGTTGATTTGGAAGATTGCGCCCAAAAATTGTTTTGAATTAAAAAAAAACATCACGATTAGATCTGATCACATGAAACTCGAACACTTCATATAAATAAAACTATTATCAAAACGTGTACAAAGGTCACCGTTCACTATTGACTTGAGCAAGGTAACAGTTGACTTAGTCCTAATTGTTTACACGACGGTATTGACTTTCATATTGGTTAAAAATAATTTAAAGAACAAACAAGGACAAATATAAAATGTTTATATCAGTCGAGATAAAATTTAGAACGAGTTTTAGATCATAGAGATGGATTTGGCTTGTTATACAATATTACTTTGATATTATTGTATATAATACAATACACATGTTAAGTGGCGGCGTAAGACAAACTTTCTTTCCTTTTTTTCCGTGGTTGTTGTAAGAGTCGACTAAAAGATAACCTTTATAATCTCAAGCATCGTCTTGAAATTGTCTCTAAATACACCAGACCCAGAATACATGGAGGCGCTGCTTTTTAAGATGCAAAATGGCTGGTTACGAAATACTAAGATCGCTACTCGCATTCTAATATAGGCCTATGTCCAGTTGTAGACTATTTAAAGGTTGTCGAAGAAGAGTGTTTAGATATAGAATAATATTCGCAGAGGACGAATATAGATATTAAATAACTCCGTGTTTACGTTTCAAATGTATTGACTTGATGGCATCGTATTCATATTCCTCATAAACAAAGAAATTTCTTTCAAATCCTATATGCTTGTAGAAAAGAAGTTTGCCAGTCTATGCTGTTATAATTCACTTAATAACAGACATCAA
The DNA here is from genome assembly GCA_029286595.1 of Bhutanitis thaidina. Lineage (NCBI taxonomy): Eukaryota > Metazoa > Arthropoda > Insecta > Lepidoptera > Papilionidae > Bhutanitis > Bhutanitis thaidina. The sequence goes on along the minus strand of JAGSMS010000006.1, from coordinate 10,820,216 downwards.
TAATGAAAAGTAAGTGAAATGGTTAGATGTATATTTACGAGTATTATTGTCTGCCGAAAATCTATTTAGATCATAAGAAATTTTCAGGAAATTGGCATTTTATTAGTGACAACCCTATCTCTAAAATTCATATTAATGCCCGCTAACAAGTACAGAGCGGACCATTGGCGATATTGATATAAATTGATTACAACTTGTCGCGACATTCATTAATATGCTTTGACGCAAATATCTTATCTATTCAGTTCGTTATTTGTAATGATATGGAACAGGAGTTTGTTAATCTTTAATAGGAAACATTAAAGAAGATTTATGAACGGTAAAGGATAAAGTTATCAAACAAGAAACCTTTGAATGGAAATCGTAACACTGAAAGCTCCTGTTGTATGAACAGTCGTTCTATTAACGAAAAGGTTTTCCTTTTGAATTATATGGATTTAGATAGAGATATAAACATTTAAATACTTAAAAGCTTATTCACTAATGGATCATGAACTCTCTGGATAAAATAGAGCAATGTCAGCCGAAATGTGGTAAATGAGTAATATTCTTGCCAGAAAGGTGTATCAAAGATATTGAAGAATTCAGCATTTAAATGTTTCAGAACTGCCTGTGATGGCTGTATGAAAAAAATTGTATCAATCAATGCACTCGTGACATTAACCTCATGACATGAACTCATATAAATCAAAAGGTTTTATCTAACGATTTATGAAAATAAAAGGTAATAAAAATAATGAAAATGACAGTGAAGATTTAAATTACTATAAACGAACCCATCACTGTTTTAAAATAGTCATGAGAATTAGAGAAATGCTAAGAAAACTTCATACCATGGAATTAACCATTTTAAACAATATAAGCCCTTATATTTGTTCTTATTTTAAAAGTAAATAATTGACATTTCTATGTATGACGATGGATTACCAATCTTTGTAAACAACGTTCTTAGAAGTTTCAATCTCCAAACTGCTATTATGTTAATTCATCAATTACATAACGAACAACCCAATTGATTGATGGCTTCCCGGGCGGTTTTGACCACGGCGACATCTTCTGAATTTTTGCGGAAAATATTAATTTCGCAGGATATATTAACGCACCGCCAGTGTATGCTAAAACACCAAACAATGCGTTTACCTTTCCGTATCTGATGTAACGTCTATGCAATAAGATCGGAGGTGGGATCTGACGCAGTGTCAGAGATATGGGAAGCAACACTTTACAACCGGAACCGAAAACCAATAATTTATATGTACACAACATATTGGCAACGGCTGGCATTCGAATCCAGAATCATTGTCTCAGCAGTCAGTTATACCTACTAAGCCACCAGGTCGTCAATTGACTAAGTGGCTGGACGGGACCACTCCACTCATTTCGAAAATGCAGTAGTCTCATAATCAATATTTTTAGCAATAACAATAAATATAAATGCGTAGAGAAAGCATTAGGAATGATTCTTGATAGTCAATTTTTCGCCTATTAGTCAGATAAAGGCGCTCGCTTTCACAAGACGTCGGGGGCAAGGTCAAGCAGTGTTAGCCTCTCGGGTGCTCATCAATTTTATGTAAATATTCTCCTGGTATTCACGGAGCACAATAAAACATTGCAACATGATGGATTGTTATATTTCCTCAGTCCTTCAATGTTCGTTCGAACAAAGGGCTTATTATTGAACACAACGTTTACGTATATTTTCTGCGTTTTATTTTTGTGCATTAGATGTATTCTTGTATTTATTACCAAAGTTATTTTTTTAATCGTTGAAGTAGAATAATATACAAGCTTGTACAAATACACTATTATTACATATATGTGTATGCAAATATTATAGACTTCCATTTAGCAAGACACTGCGTAGATTAACGGTTTGCCGACATACTTCTCGCCTCGCCTGGAGAAAAGAAGCACACGTGACAAGTGGCGAGCCTGTTGGCACGCAGAGATTGCCGCGAGCGATCCGCGATTTACAAGATCTTTCCCTTTAGTTGTCTCTTATACCACACCTGTTGGAAGAAATGGGATGGGACATTCTTACGCCGCCAGCACACGGCAATAGAAATAAAGAAAACAATAGTTATATAAGCTATATATCAGAAATAGGATTCCAGTTGCATTTTTCTGGCTGGTAGAAATATTGTGTAACCAAACACAATGGACCTGAATAACAATCACACATCTAGTTCAGGGAATAAATCAATGGTGAATAAGTCAATGACCTCGATTCGTACCAATACAATCAAAATCGCTCAAACTTCAATTTGACTTATGTCAGATGATGATTGGTTTCAACAGTGCTTGTGCCTAATTGACTGAATGAATTTTAAATGCGTGGCCGCGTTCCATACAAGATGATGCAAATTGTAATAGATATTGTACAATTACTGGCCCTCGTGATCACTTTCAAGTTTTTTTTTACATTCATATACTTAAGCCACGATAGTCGAGTGCTTTGGGGGTCTCTCCACTAGCTTGGACACTAAGACGGCTATATTCAAAGAAATGAAAACCTCTGACCACCCTAGTATTTGATATACAGCCGTGTGAGTTAATTTTTTTCTCTAAAATCATTACTCGTAGTGTACCCAAGCGAGTTGGCTCACCGTGCTGGCATGGGTAAATCTTACATGCATTTCGTGGCAACTTTTGTTTGGGCTTTTATGAAAATTCATTAACCGTTTTAGTCTACTTAAGCATTTAGAAGAATATTTCCAATATTTCTTATAAAATAATATAATGACACTTAAAGTTAAATACCCGTAAATATTAGCTTAATTGGAAATGAATTATCGATGTTAGCACGTTTATTGCTCTCTGCATCATTGAATAGTCTATGTGATTGCGAGTAACACTTTGGCCTTTGTTTCGAACACACGTCGCGGGCCCATCTATCACTGCTCAGTGCCCGCGTGCCAATTTGTTAGTTCACAATTTATTCTTGTACACCCATGTCGGCTATGGAATGTTGACGTCGGAGATTTGCCATATACGGCTCACGTACTCATGCGAAGTAGTCAAGAGTTTTTAATCGATTAATTCATCAGCCACTTCAATGCCAGCAATAATTTGTTAACGCATTTGTTATAATCACTTTTTAAATGATTATTTAATCAAAAGTTTCGGTGAATACAACCAATAGACCATGATTTGGTTACGTATAAATGATATGAAAACTTTTAATTAAATTTTAGAATTTGTCTGTTTATTATAAAGCATGTTACCATTGTGTACGTGAATATTACTTTTAATTTATTTTTAATTCCACTGCTAAAAATCTCCAAGAAAGCACCAGTAAAATCCGGCACCAATTGAATGAAAGGTTTGCCCCTACTCACGATGCTGAGCAAACGGGTTGGTGAGTGGAATACTGGTACTGTCGCGCTGATAATGATGTTTCACTAGTCTGTGGGATTTGGGTTCGCCAAATTCGGATTTATCGTCAGGGTCTCGTTAGTTAGCTAATAGGATGCGACACATTTACGATTGTTACTTGTAATAAAATATAAAATGGTCCCCCTTACTCCTTTAATACATAGAAGTAAAGTAGCAGCCTGTAAAGTCCGATGCACGACAAAGGCTTCCACTCAAATAGTTGAGAGAGTGTTTTGGAACCAGGAAGGGTTCACCACGCTACTCCAGTGCGGGTTGACAGACTTCACAAAAATCTGTACTTGAAATTGCTATACTACTCCAGATGCTATGCTATACATTAGAGCTTAGTCGGAGTGGTTTTCAGGAATATGATAGAACTGCTCTTCATCTTGAAACAAAACTTCATAAAAGTTATTTAAAAAATTGTGTTATTGTCACAATAACAAAATTTTAATAAACAACTTTAACACAAAAATATTAATTTGAAAATCCTTTGGGGATCGAGTAGGTAGTATTATAATTTAGATTAAATTGAAATATAAATTTCTTTAAAGCGTATAATGACTGATCGTGGTTAGAAGAAGAAGGTTAAGCTGCGTCACACCTTGCTAGAGAGATATGTACAACAAGAAGATTCAAAGAAGATACGGCGTAAGAATCAGCCATCTCGTTTTATTTCGGTGAGTATCCGGGAAAGCCTTGAAAATTGCAATGGCTACCGACAGATGGCGGGATAACCATCACGAAATATACTAGACCGAAAGAGCAGCTTATGCCGCGGTTTTTTTTTGGTACAATAATGTTGATGAGAGACCAAACCTAAAAAAAATTAAGTAGTTAACCGCACATAAATACAAGGAACCATTTTTTGAAAAATGATAACGCTCTCTGAAACAACCTAGGTGTCTGAGGGTCCAAGAATATGTTCGATTGATCTTTCACACCTCGAAATCATTGAAAATTTAGTTAAGGATCTTAATTATTTTCGAAATCTATATCATATACATAATATGACCATCTGGTGTAAAGTACCTTTCAAATAGTAAAAGAAGTTATAAAATCAAGTAGTTCTGGAGACTACCCCACACGCATAAGGGGTTACCTTTTCTTTTCTTTCATCAGTATAGATATAGTAGTAACGTGTAAGCTGATACACCATGACATTTCTTATAATATTTCATCTAAATCGATTTGTGTCAGCGGTCCTAACTGTTTGCAATTGACGTGTACCGACACAAGTAAACGTAAGTCATAGTAAAAACTAAAATATTATTAGGCCCATTTTACTAAAAGCAAATGAATAAATAGCATGCAAGGTAATAAACGAAAGTGTTTCCATCGATATTAATATCACTCGATTTGTGTGCTGCCTATAACTCTCTCCGTGATCACATAGTTTTATTTCGACGAGAGCTATAATAATAAATTTTTTTATCGCTATTCCTTCTCGGCAAACACTTACAGCACGGGAAAGGCTACGTTCATTATGAACGAGGTTATGGCATAAGATCTCGGTGTCAGTTTCGATAGAAGGCTTGAACTTGATTTATGAGACTGTGATATAAATTGTAAGGTCATGTTGTCTATTCGTCATGCGGAGAGCAAGTAATACTAGCAATAATTCATGTGCTTAATCAAATTTACCATAACTTATTGACAGAAACAAATTTCGAGCACTCGTTTGTGATTACACTTTTTTTTTAAACAATATAATATAGCTCCATAATTCTTCATTTGTGATAAAAAGGAAAAGGGATTTTATATTTTAATAATGTTGTGCCGTAATCACACATTTACGATTTAGTTAAAACAACAGGTCTAGTTGTGCAAACCTATGTGGTTTACTGTCAATTAGCGAAGCCAAACTACTTTGCTGTCAAAATTAATGCTAAATGAACTAGATGTTTATTACTTTATCAAGTATATATCGAAGTAAACTCTGCGTGATAGCGATGTAGCGACTGTCTTGCTTCTCGTTGCTGTCATAAGAGGCGATAGTGGAAAAGTCCATGAAATGCTCACAGCAATCTCCAGGAGCAAATCCGGCGAAGAGAACCGCCACTCGTCACGTTCTATATCTCGAACACGTGAATAGTGGCTTCCTGAAGCTTCTTTAACTACGCTTAGTCGTGCAAAATTTAACTCTATAATCTCGGCCTACCTTACGTCTGACAGGTGTATTTATTTCTCTAAACAATTATTTGTGTCTAAAAACTATAAGGTCTATTGCATATACAATCGCCTGGAAGAGTCAGGGCTGATATAATAATATAGAAAAAAGTAACTTATTAAGAGAAGTATTCTGAGATAGATATTGTTGAGTGCGATAGAGATATTTACGAGTAGATTAACTTTTATTTTCGTAGAAATATTAATATCAGTGCCTAGTAAACAGGAAAACGAAGAATTTTATATCTCATAAATATGTACAAGAATCCAATAAATGGTTGCACTCCAGGAGCTATATTAAAATGTGTCGATGAAGCTGCTCCTCCACATGATTGTAAATGTTACGCCAGCCCATAAATGCGGTCGCATCTAGAACATTCTGCGCTGTTATGCACTGTAACGCAAGTCTCACGCCATGGGATTGGGTAACTCTAACGTCATCTACGAGAACAATAAGGGTGCCTAAATTTCGAAACGCTGCCACCAGACGGCCAATTGTATATGAATATGTGTTAGTTATCAGGGTGCCGCTATCCATCACTGGGTGAGATTATTTGTTTCTATATAATTTATTTATTATTATATAGTAAGTTTAATTTTCACAATATAATATTCAAAACGTAATTGAATCGCATCATCATCCTCTCGCGTAGGTAATTTATTTCAGTTTGTCGCTACTAACTTGTTATGGCACAGCTTCCTTTCGTGGGCGATCTAATTACAGACAAACCGAGAACAATAACATGTAATCTGAATATTTATGAGCGTCCTTGCATCTGTGAATTTGATACACTTATACCGGGTCTGTTTATCTTGAACGAAAATTGACTGTGCACAATGAATAATTTATTGTTAGCAACCGGCACTGACGTTCGCCATATTTTAATATAAATCCATCTACCATATTGTATGCAAAATGCCATTGAATGCAGTGCAAGGCGGGATCATTATTCGAGTATACAGACGCGATATTCATCACGGGGCCTGTAGTTGCGGTATTTTAAACAAATCATCTTTATACGCGGTTGCGGAGGACCGAATGGGAACGCAGTCGCAGATATGCTGCGGAATCGATTTCATTAATGTCAATAATAGTAACATTATTCATTGTTATTAAAAAATAACAATTGAATTTGTTCGAACACATTTACTTGAAGATGTATATACTATACTAGCCGTACCCGCAACTTCGTTCGCATGAACTTTTGCAGTTGTACACAAACATGTCATTAAAAAAAATCTAAATAATCTAAGCGTAAAATACGCTTAGATGCGACAAAGTTTTCAATAGGCAATAATTCTTCCACTATGCTATTTATAGATGATGTTCTGTGCAATGTTAACGAAAAAACGTTCATAACTTCGGAAGCGGTGAATCTAACACGAAAAAACATAAGACAATGTACTACAATTACTGAATACTGTAAAATTCATAGCAATGGCATTAGTAGTGCTCCGGTAATATTCTTTCGCACAGAGTGTATCTATTTTAAACCTGGCTTATAGATGTATATATATATACACATTATATATACACACACACAGTGTATATATATATAACATGCTTATTCATTCCATTTAGAATTCGATAAGATTTTACCATACAAATGTTCGTTCCATTTAAATGCTTATTACATACAATGCTTGGCCGATAGCCATCTGCGTGTCAGTTTAAATAAAAATCTACTTATGATACGTAATTCGTAGACATTGTTTTAATAGTTGGCTTATTACAACGCATTCTTTTACTTCTAAAAGCGAACAAAGCAAAAATATACCGGACAGCTGAATAGAATAAGTGGGTTATCAATGAGTCTCTCGGTTGCATTTGGCATCGAGACGATCGTTTCGTGGGGCCCCGTGTACTGCTGTTACTGAAGAAATTATATCCGCGATAGGTCGTTGTCCGCCGTCCCGGGGAGTCGCTTCGGCATGGCATCTACGGTTGTTCGGCGCATTCTAACTCTTAGTATCTGGTATGACAAAGCTAGCCAGGATTATACATCAGAAGCTCTCTCTGAAATACAGCCTCGTGGGTCGGATACTGTCTTCTATAAGTACTCGCCGGAAGCCGTGCTTGAAAATGACCGTACTAGGCTCTATTGTGACCGGCCATCAACACTATATCAGACTTGTTCATCGTCATGATGGCCGGTCACGGCTGGTTCAGAGCGAACTTCTGATGTAGAATTGACCAGGTTCAGAGCGAAGTTCTAATGTAGAATTAATCACATCAGCATTCCTTATGACGAGGACCTCGTGAAAACCGAAACGGACAAGAAAACAAAATATCTGGACCTGACTCATGAGGTGACCAACATGTGGGTTGGTATGCCGACCGAAATTATTCCGATAGTCGTCTCTGCAAATGGGTTAACTGGGATTAATCCCAGTTAGCCTCTCGGAACAGCTAAGGCAGCTGCGACTCCGTGACGGACCGCTCCGTACTCAAATGCAGAAGGCGGTGCTCCTCGATACCATCCGTATCGTCCGCCCCAATAAATAATAATACGATTATTTTAGTTCCAGTTAGCCTGCATCAGGAGAGGAAAAATATACAACAACAAATAACAAAATCAAATTTAAAATTACACAAGTACATTTTTAGCCTAACATATGTGAAAGCTCGTGTCTGAGATAGGCTAGGAAATGCATGAATTACAGATTGCGAGGATGTCACACCGTGAATAAAAAACGTTAAAATTTGCAGTAACAATAGAGCGTATATCAATCAGATAGTATTAGACTAACGCAGTAAAATACAAAACTGGTAATTGTATATAAAAATATTCTGTTTGTGTGTATATGTATGGGTGCGTGAAATAAGTTTTCTGTGACTTTTACGAGAGTGTTTTTAAGTTAGTTGTTAATGTTAGTCCAGGAAAAGTAAAACAACATTTTCCACTTTTATTGCTATAACATTCAGCAAGGAAATACAGCCAGAGTTATATAATATATTATGATATCGCGCATAGCGATACTAACAAAAAGGCCCTACAGTAATTTTACATACCATGTAAGTATTGCACGCTGTACAAAGACGACAAAAAAGTATAAATAATAAGATATTCGACAAGCATATGTGAAAAAGGTAAATGTATATGTGAACTTAAATAATAAAAAATAAAAAAAATATTATTTTACAATATTATTAAGAATATATATTACATATTACAAAGATTAAGAAACGTTTAGTCGTGTTTGAAACGCTGCTATTTCCATCAAATCTTGTCTTGTTTACAAACAGGGCACCAAAATTAGCGGTCATTAGCGTAATGGCCGCTCTGGCTAGAGTCATTCAAATATTTTTTTTAATTGCTCACGCATAAATAGGCGAGATTCTTAGACGATGATGCAAAAGTAGTCACATTAAGCTTTCGTTCGTTTTCGAGATATTACCCGTCATTTAATACGATTGCGGACTATTCTAAAGTTTGTTCAAAATTATGAATGCTTGTGGTAGAAGATAATCGAGAGAAGAGTATGAATAAGTTTCGTTCTCTTCTTTCGAAGAATGAAACTTATAATCATTAATATGCTATTTTCACGCGTAGAAATAATAAACATTTAAAAAGTATTAATTTACCTTATAAGCTAATATTATTTAAAATATTTTTTAAAATCGATGTGTACATGATTAACACCGTTCTGCGTTTAGGCCAAATAGAAAAATATAATAAAATAAAATAAATTATATAAAATTATTTCTTATTTTATTAATATACCGACTTCATTACGACTACGTCTCTATGAGTAAGATATTTTGACTTTAATGATTTGAGATATAGGAGTAACATAGAAAATCAAGAGACGATGTCTTCCTATAGACGACTTATGAATAACCGAACCATTTCAAGTGATTTAAATCCTATTCCAGCAGCAATGTTTAAGAAAAGAATAACAACTCTCATTCAAGTATTTTTTTAATAGTCGTTAAAACATTTAGTTTCAGTTACATTTCTTAGAGTTCTTGTAATAAAAATAGTTCAGGATTGTCTGGAGATTGTATGAGGTATATAAAACGTGCTATAGGCTAACTGCCGTAATGGAATAACAAGAATGGGTGTTTGTGTTGCAATCAATCAAACAAAGCTCGCAAAAAGCTCGGAGTTTCCAAAGCTAACTTTTCCCGACGGGCCCACTATTATTTAGTATTGATTTTCGAAGTCTATTTTTATTGGTTCTCACAGCGTTCCATTGTTTATTGAGATTCGAGTCGACTTTGTAAGGTTAATTTTCAATTTAATAAAACGCTACTGTACTTTACTTTACCTATTCATCCTACAAATCGCTATTCGTCGGATTAAGTAAAAAACAGAAAAGTGCTATGATATAGAGTTATTTAATTAATCCTGTAAATCAAAGAGACGCTTGTGAGAGGTCTGGATTCAAACCGTAAAGCCTGTTCTTAAAGTGCTAATTAATTATAGACTCTAAAATAAACCATCGTGACATTCTTCAACATATATTTTACGCAAAATTTGACATTTCATCCTTAAATACCACAGTTCAATAGAATATTCTCGGACCTAAAATATTCAATACGACTTAAAATCATCAAAAATTTTTCATCGGTATGTAATTTTATATCGGTATAACATTAAACTGAAGATGAGAAAGTAACAAGTTGTTAAATTTTACTAATGAATACAATTTAAAACATAACTGCTTTAGTAGGATAAATATAAAGATGAATGATATACTCGTACAAAGATGGGACCATAGAAGGCAAGGTAATTAAAAAATAAAAATATACACTTACAACTTTTCCCGTTCCACAAGTCAGCACAAATTTCATATACAAGTAACTTACTCAGAACAAAATATACAATAAAATTACTACATACATATAACTTTTTAGCGTAAAAGTATTTTTATAATTCGCGACCGTATTTCATTTTTATTAAATTTTCTTCTTTTGAAATGTGATCTGCATTTGACATTAAAGCAGGACACGGAGCGTATACGAATAGAATTATAATTCGAACGAATTACTTTTTCTTTCAAAAATATATTTGTAATGTCTAGTATTCTATCAGATTGGGGAAAACGTTGCCTTATATTTTCCATCACAAAAAATATCTGTTCTAATTTACCTAAGTTTGACATCATCATTATCTTCACTATATTCGTCGTTTCTATATCTACAGCTAACCTTATGGATTCAACAGACAACTTAAAGAGATAACTCGCCACGATCGATAGTTTGGTAAACGCAGAGTCGGCACTTGCCAGATAATAATGGCTTAGTGCTTAGCGTGCTTGACTGTTAAATCATGGGTCCTAGGTACAAATCTAAGCTGAAGTCATCATTTGTGCAAAAAAAAACAAATTATTTGTTTACGAATCAGGTTGTACTATGTTCATTCCGCGTCTCTGACACTACATCTAACCTTCCTTCGTTCTTATCGCATAAGTGTTATCCCATAAGCGTTACATCGGATATGGGAAGGTAAAACGAGTGAGTGCTTCTGTTTTCTTTGCAGTTGACTACTGCCAAAAGTGCGCCAGTATAAAAAAAGTCTTGACACTTCGACCCCCGTAATCTATGAGTGATGCTATTTCCCATTACTAGTCTATGTAATTGGATAGATTACATATATGATACAATTATTCAGAAGATCATCTACTATCTGTTCCTGAGAGCTCTACCTTATTGTTAGCAGTGTGCAAAGTGGAACTTTGATGAAAAGTTGGATAGATTACATATACGATAAAATTATTCAGGAAAATTGTCTACTATCCGTTCCTGAGAGCTCTACCTTATTGTTAGCAGTGTGCAAAGTCGAAATTTGATGAAAAGTTGGATAGATTACATATACGATACAATTATTCAGAAAGATTGTCTGCTATCCGTTCCTGATAGCTCTACCTTATTGTTAGCAGTGTGCAAAGTGGAAATTTGATGAAAAGTTGGATAGATTACATATACAATACAATTATTCAGAAAGATTGTCTGCTATCCGTTCCTGATAGCTCTACCTTATTGTTAGCAGTGTGCATAGTGGAACTTTGATGAAAAGTTGGATAGATTACATATACGATACAATTATTCAGAAAGATTGTCTGCTATCCGTTCCTGATAGCTCTACCTTATTGTTAGCAGTGTGCAAAGTGGAACTTTGATGAAAAGTTGGATAGATTACATATACGATACAATTATTCAGAAAGATTGTCTGCTATCCGTTCTGATAGCTCTACCTTATTGTTAGCAGTGTGCAAAGTGGAAATTTGATGAAAAGTTGGATAGATTACATATACGATACAATTATTCAGAAAGATTGTCTGCTATCCGTTTCTGAGAGCTCTACCTTATTGTTAGCAGTGTGCATAGTGGAACTTTGATGAAAAGTTGATAGATTACATATACAATACAATTATTCAGAAGATTGTCTGCTATCCGTTCCTGAGAGCTCTACCTTATTGTTAGCAGTGTGCAAAGTGGAACTTTGATGAAAAGTTGGATAGATTACATATACGATACAATTATTCAGAAAGATTGTCTGCTATCCGTTCCTGATAGCTCTACCTTATTGTTAGCAGTGTGCAAAGTGGAACTTTGATGAAAAGTTGGATAGATTACATATACGATAAAATTATTCAGAAAAATTGTCTACTATCCGTTCCTGAGAGCTCTACCTTATTGTTAGCAGTGTGCAAAGTGGAAATTTGATGAAAAGTTGGATAGATTACATATACAATACAATTATTCAGAAAGATTGTCTGCTATCCGTTTCTGAGAGCTCTACCTTATTGGTAGCAGTGAGCAAAGTGGAAATTTGATGAAAAGTTGGATAGATTACATATACGATACAATTATTCAGAAAGATTATCTAGTATCCGTTCCTGATAGCTCTACCTTATTGTTAGCAGTGAGCAAAGTGGAAATTTGATGAAAAGTTGGATAGATTACATATACGATACAATTATTCAGAAAGATTATCTAGTATCTGTTCCTGAGAGCTCTACCTTATTGTTAGCAGTGTGCAAAGTGTAAATTTGATGAAAAGTTTGATAGGTTACATATACTATGTAATTATTCAGAAAGATTGTCTGCTATCCGTTTCTGATAGCTCTACCTTAGCAGTGTGCAAAGTCGAAATTTGATGAAAAGTTGGATAGATTACATATACAATACAATTATTCAGAAAGATTGTCTGCTATCCGTTTCTGAGAGCTCTACCTTAGCAGTGTGCAAAGTCGAAATTTCCTCTTACACTCCGGAACATTATTTTAATTAACAATATTTATTCAATAATTTAAACAGAATTGAAAATTTAGATTATTCACAATAAAACCAAATAAATATATTTTTATCGTTGCCAATTTCTTAAAAGTTTATTGCTGGTCATTTTGACACATCTTAACGTGGTAGAGCCAAGCGCCGGCTTTAGCTGCTTACCAAATGGGTCGGTTTGACCGGGTTAATTACACGACCTCGCAGAATATCGGTCTGAAGTAGAGACATCTTGTGCTTCTGCGTTTCGTTCGGTGAGTGAGGTAACCGAAGGATCACTTCCCTTCTTCTTAAACCCTCTCCCTATCCCTTCCTTCCCCCAAATTTCCTAAAAAGCCGGCAACGCATCTGCAGCTCCTCTGGTGTTTCAGATGTATGTGGGCGATGGTAACCACTTGCCATCAGATGAGCCGTTTGCTCCTTTGCCAGCTTACCCATAAAAAAAAAAACATTTTGAAAGTCTTCTGCTCAGTTGGGGCATTTTTTCCGAGATTGCCAAAAATGTTTTGAATGATTTAGGTCTGCCAAATTTGTAATATTTTTTTTATTACGTCGCCATCCTTCGGAGGCTACGAATTATTTCAGGTATTTCGAGTCAAACTTTACGACGCTTAGAGGATAAAGAGGGAAAAAATAAGAACACGCCTTATGCATTATTTATTAATATTTTTTTTGAGTCAGGTGTAAATTATTTATTTTAGAATAAACGTGTACATATTTTTTTAATTCTATGAAAGTAATAGTCGATTCAATAGTCCGTCATATCACGCACTTCACGTGTTTGATGATAATACAAATAACTCAAGTTCAAGAACCTTATCGAACACCAATAGCAAATACAATTTGACAAGAGATTAATTTGCAATTGAACAGGTTTTACGCTCGTTAATAAAAAGTATGATTTATAGTTGTAATCTAACTACCATGTAAATATTTATGTTACACAGTGTCATTATGGTTACGGAACTAATAGAACTGTTGATGCCAGACGAAGTTTTATAAAAACAGAAAAGAGGTTTAGACACGGACTATTTATTATTCAAATATCATTATGTTTTATTTTATTTCATTTATAAAACAGAAAAATACTTTCGTCTGCAAAATTTTTAAATATATTCAATTTCTATTTATTACCTATTTATACTCTTGAGTAAATTATATGAAATAAATTAAATTAATAAATAGCTGAGTAAATATTAATTCATTAATAGCATGACTTTATTACTACTTAATAAAACATTTTTTTGCTTAAAAACTATACCTTTCAAGTAACTTATATATGTGAAGCTAATACTTTCTATTTGAATTTAAATTAGCTTCGTGTTATATCGCTGTTCGTCGAGAGTATGTGTCAGATAGCACAGTCGAGTGCGGAACACAATGGAGTGTTGTTTAAGAATGAACGTTGAAGGCGGCCAATCAAGCAGACCATCGGTTAGCTGATCAAACACAACAAAAAGCCCACACTCAATCAAGACCAATCCAACGAGGTGTTAAGCTAGCGCTATCAATCATCTAAACGAATAGGGATGTGCTTCGTTATCCAACAGCAGCTGGACTGAAGCCAAAATTGTAATAAAGATGGTCTCGTTAAATCGTGGATGAGACGGCGGCTATTAAGTAGTTCTACGTTAATAAATATAAAAAAAGTGTTGAACAACTCCCAACGGAAAAAGCGAAAAGAACATAGAAATATTTTTATTAGTGCTCTGTGACCGGGATGTTCGAAATCGTTATTGAATTATTCGTTTGAGCGAAGCTATAAAAAAAATTAATATCGGTTAGGTAATGTATGCTCTACTAGCGACTCATACTAGGGACTGCTCGCGGCTTCGACCGCTTCATTTTAATTTAAATCCCAAGAGTAGCTGTACAATGGTCGTGACGTAAGAATTCGCGCAGATTGTCGTCGAAACAAGCGAATAACGGTAGAGCTTGGAAAATTTGAAAATTATATGGAAATCTACAGAAACAAACCCGGGGGGCAGAGCTATCGCATTATACTTCCCGGAGAGGCGACAGTGGCAGGTGGGTAGCAGGTGTGAGTTTGTCTTATTAAATTATATCAAAATCAGTTCAGTTATTTTAGGAGGATTAAGCGATAAACATACTAACGAATAAATATTTGTATTAGTAGAAAGAATGCAAAAGGCTCAATGTAACTGTCGGAGAACCAAACGTAATGTTTCTGCTACGTCCTACTTTTTTTTTATTTATTTATTTATGTACTGTGTGTTCGAAGGCATAAAAAACATGGATCCTAATTAAACCATAGATTGAAATTTCTTTCAGCAGACCCTCATAGGAAATTTTACTTAAATGATAAACTTAGTGCGTACATTTCTAATACATATGATATACACAATTACTAATATATAATTAAATAATATACTTAGATGCATTTAAATATAAATATATATACATACATACATCCGTAAATTCACGGTATAGATTCGATTAACACGATACTAAGTAGTGCTCTTTTACACGTTTCTTAAATGAGAGTATAGTTCCGGAATGTCTTATGGCAAGCGGTGGCGAGTTCCACAACCTAGCCAGGTTGTGGAACTCACATGCGGTTGCATGGACTGCAAATTTGTTAGCAGCCAACAAATTTTTAATTAAAAATCAGTTTAACTTTCAAGGAAGGTAATTGTAAAAATCTAAATCTTTCATTGCCTTCACTAATTGTATCTTTTATTAGTCGCTACCAATGGTAATACATAAATTGGGATATTATTTCAATACTGATTTGGTAGAAAATACGAATAAACGAATATTAGGAACGCTAACTTTATTAATATATCATCGAAATACTACTAACAACCAGCTTATATTCTGTTTCTTTGACTATCTCTACTCTCTATCTGTCTGTTATGTTTATAAGAATTTAACTACAGTGGAAGCTTTAAGTTTAACTGAAAGTTTTTACGGAAATGGTTTATTGTAATTTTATGTGCTGAATTTACCAGAAAAACTTCATGATGAAAACTTTCATGATAGGGTAACAATAAGAAAAATATTTCGAGGAAATCGAGAATCACTATGCTTTGGCGCGGGTTGGCCATGGCCACATTAACAATTTATTTACATTTACCGTCTACCATTTACATACTTACCGTCTTATTTTGTATCGTTGAGGTCGTAAGAGCCCTACCTTATCGCTTTAAATGACTGACAGTAAACCTGTAACAGTCTCGGTAAAGTCGGTATCTAATTAACGGACTTTATTAAATGTAAGGCGGTCGGCAGACATTGCTGTTGGAACTTTGAACGTAAAATCTCTTAGTTCATGTTATCGTGCTTCCTTAAATAGGCAACATATGGAGCACTGTATGTTTCACAATTTTGTTTTTTTCTATGCTTACGAAAATTGAAAGTATGAAGTCGCCGTTTTAATGGAGTGGCTAATTAAAATGAAACCGGAATGCTTCAATAATCGTAATAATTACTCTTTCTTACAAAAGTATAACATTCTAAATTCAAAAGTTTTATGACATTATATAGTTTGATTTGCAATTGTATTTGACATTCCATATTTGAGTTAAACATGGAGACTTTAAAGAAGCTAGAGTAATTTTCGAATACGATTTACGATGGGCTTCTAACGCAGCAGAAACAGCGAAACAGCGAAGTGTGTGAAGTGGCAGAAGCCGATTCTTACCAAACGACCCTCGAATAAGCGTTATGGTTTGATGTAAGTTTACCCACAATATTGACCCATTTGCACCAAATTGGTTAAATAAAGAAATCATGAGTTAAATGTTGAATTTAAAGGTTGAAGCTTGACTTTCTTTGATGAGTAGGTACTGAAATAAAGAGACTTTGGACTGAATTTTGACATGTTATGAAAAGTCTCAGTCTCTACGATAATCGCAAGCTAATAAGGCAATCTGTACCCAGGTCGAATTCCAAAACAATGTCCTAAAGCAAAGCTCACCCATAGTAAAGTAATGTTAAAATAATCTTATCTTATCTTCGAACGATGATGACGAAACTCTCTTAGAAACAACTACGACCAACGTAACCAACGTAAAGCTAAGCGGCAGCTTTTGCTACTGCTACTGGGGTAGTACCACGACCTCGCAGAATACCGGCGTGAAGTAGAGGCATCTTGTGATTCTGGATTTCATTCGGTTAGTGTGGTAACCGGAGGTTCACTCGCGTCTCCCCTAATATCTATACAGGCCGGCAATGCACCTATAGCTCCTCTGGTATTGCAGGTGCACGTGGGCGTCGGTAATCACTTACCATCAACTGAGCCTGAGGTTTTTTTTTTCTGAGGCTTTGGTGAGTTCCTTCTGAACTCACCTTTATTATAACATGCATTTACTATAATGGAAGTAACCATGACACTTTCTTATACACACACACAACAGGTGGTAGTTTCCTTCTCTGTCGAGTAATAGTCTGGTACGACATTCTTACTCATATCAGCCGTGAAACAGCAGTGCAATTAGTATTGTGTTACAGTTTGAAAGTTATAGAAAGACAGTGCAATTACGAAGCTGTGAGGTATTCTATCTTAGTCCTCAGGGGAGACAACGCATCCGTAACCTTCTTAAGTTATTTACAGGTGCCCATAGGCTGCAGTACTCACTTACCGTCCAGACGGACTGTTAGGTAATTTTTCACCCCAATCCAATAAAAAAATCATGAACGTTCGTACGCACTCACACACCCCAGCCAGAAGCCAGAGTCTAGTTTATTAAAGTTAAAGCCTTGTTTGTTTGTTACAGTAGAAAAAAACTACTATTAAGGTAAGGTAGGTACGATTATTTGGATAAAAACTCTGTACATTCTTCGTTTAGTACATTTTCACATATTTCGTAAATCTCCGTAGTTATGAAACGAACTATATCTACCAACGAATGAAAATAAAAAAAGGACCCAATGCCAGTTAATAAAAAATCCAACCGCGCTATATTTCGTTGATATCAGCTGAAAAGCATTCTGTCTAAACAATAGAACGGAGATTGTAGCAGCCGAGATGACATCAGATTAAACATTGCGAGCGTTTTTCCGCCTCTCATTAAGGACAGAGTCGTTGCGCTTGTTTTATTTAGACCAATACCTCAGTGAAGCGGTGCGATAGCTACGCGGACTCAAAGCGAGTTGATATATGCGACGTTATCCCGATACTAGTACTGTTTGCGAAAGCTAGATACTGAACTCGATCTATGTTTAGCCGTCGCTTATCCGGTGGGCGTTTACTCACTGATCCAAGGATTTCAGATTCGAATCACGCATCCAGACTAAATCTAGTTTCTACAATGTGAATCACGTTATATGCCAATAATATAACAGAAAATAGTATTTTGTGTTGCGTGCACTGCAAGGTAGTGCTGCCACCATCGAAACTGAGGGTTGCGGGTGCCAACAAATGAGGCTCTGGCAACCGTTTGTTGGCAGAAAATAAATCTAATGATGATGAACCTAAATCCCACAGACTAGTGATGAGGAGCTTCATTATTAATACGAGGGTGCCAGCACTATGCTAACCAAACCCGCTTGTCCGGTGTAGCGAAAATAATAGATAAAAATAAGAAAAATATTTTTCTTATCTTTATCTACTATTCATCAAATCAGACTCGAAAACTTTTCGAGTCTGATCGTGTAGTCAAATAGTCGATTGCTCTTTTTAAAATTAAAAGTACGCGATTGTTCTGGGTTCGATCACGGAATCACAAAAGTTTTTCATTGGATTTTTTGATACTCATTTACTACGTGCTTGGCGCTCAACGAAGATATCACCAGGAAACCGGCATGACACAGAAAAAAAAGTAGTTCATTTCAAGAATATGTGGTGTGTGATATCACCACCACAAGTCCACCAAGTGCATAAAAGTTTTGTAATGAATCCACTGCACTGATTCATCTCTGCTCCAAAAACTTCCATTGGTGAAGGCCATTACTTTAATCCTGCATGAAAAAAAAACTTGCTTACATACTGTTCGTGTAATCATTATACCAACGGCAGTAAAATTTAAGATTTCAATCTGAAAGAACCTTCTGTACCAGTTTATCACTATACCTCGATAACACTATCTCATGAGTATATTTGTTAACAAAACAATGAGTAGGCGCCTTATCGGTTATCTTTAAAGTTAGTGTAAGCGTAGTTAAGTTACGTAACGTTGTTACGATCTGGGAAGAGTTATTACCCTTATATTTTATCATGTAAGACAAGTCATTAGGAATATTGAAGAACACATCAGTGTTAAATATATTAGTTGGTATGGATATTTTGCATTTTATATTTATCAATACATTAAAATATTTTGCCTTTTACCATAATCATTTCTCCTTGACAATCCACTGCTGTGCACAGAACTCAATTGATCAATTCTTCTCTATGACATGATCTCAAATTCTACATCTAATTCTATCATTACCATCCACAATAACAACATCCTGGTAATATGAGGTATATTCTCATTTCTCATTCTTAATTGACCGTAGTCGCAGTCGTGGTAGATGGATTGGCAATCACAGAGATACGAGTATAACGAGATGTAACAAAATTAAATTCCTCTTATGGAACCCACGGGATCGAACAGAATGACTGGCGTTATAATAACAAGCGGTAAGTTTTTCCTTAATTTTACTGTTATAACACCAACAAGGCAATTGGTTTTCCAAACTTTCAATGTATAACTATGCGACAATCCACCCTGGTTTTGACCAAAATCAAACAATCACCACACATCACAGTGACTGGTGATTAATTGTATCTATGGGTGTCACAAAACTCGACTAAGCAAAATGTCAGAAAAATCTAGCAGCATCCGACAGATGGTTATCCTTCATCAAGCCGATGGCTTCATATGCCAAACCAATGCAATGTACTTCTTACGTAAACTATAATTAAGGTCAATAATGCGGTGATTTCAACACAGTATATGATAATAATTAACCGATGAACACCACATAAGTTCATAAGCTCGTCTAAGAAATAATATTCTACATCCGTTCGAAATACTACACATGTACCACACAGAACTGATGCGAAAGATTTTGATCTTCTAGAATATTCAGCCATTATTACAGTTTGTTATTTGATGAAATGTTCCAAGAACAGATGTAGTGATGGAATCTCTTCCGCCACCACAAGATACGCTAAGATAAGAAGATTCGCAATGGTTTAATTCGATGGGATTGAGTTGATCACTCCCAAGTTGTTTCTAAAAGTTGTATTGTTATAACATAATACTATTTATTAGAAAAAAAAAAAAATAAATGTGACTAAAAAGAAGATTCAGAGCTTCATTTGCCTATCCTTAAGGTACCAGCTTAGCTGTCCTATCACGATTGATAGCTGCTTGCAAATAGTTATCTCTGTGTTGACAGTAATATAAATAAAATCCATAATAAATTAAATTTAAAATTATTCTATTGAATGTGTAATACCCAGTGAAACCGTTAGGTACTTTCATGGATTGCGATTGTCCATAGAAGAAATGCGTTCCACATCCGTTCAAATCACCTGTACAAGTGAGCTTTGATATCTATAAAGCAACGATCATTTCCTACATGACTACTTAAACGGAGTAAGTTTTTATATGATGTAAAAACAACGAAGCACGTTGTTCTTGTTGTAGTTTTATATCCGCTTTTAATTGAGATTTTTACGTCAGTTAAACTAATATAACGGAATATTCGGTGGCTTTTACTTTTCGTAATTCGAAATTTGTGTTTGTGGACACCTTAAACCAAACGAGTTAATTACCCACAGTAAAACCAATACAAATAATTTAACGCGTCAATTACAACAAAAGTTATAATTCCCTTTCATTGATTTGTTTTACTTCCCATTCCTTATTGCTTCTTTATAGTTGTTATTAATGCCTGCTATTAAAAAACCAGCTCTGAGCCTTAATATTTTTTTAAAGAAAACAATAAGAGTAACATGATTTGTTGACGATGTTATACATAAAGAAAGTCGAACACCAAATGGCGATACGATAGTAACGTTGTACTATTTATATATTACTACCTTTTTCGCCGGCAACGCATCTGTAGCTCCTCTGGTGTTGTGGATGTTTGTGGGCGTCGGTGATCACATACTATCAGGTGAGCCGAACGCTCGTTTGCCCCCTTCTTCTATAAAAAAAAAACTACTCAGACATAAATGCACTTGTCCCAATATCTTCGAACGCGATTTATTGGACACAACGTCTAGCTTGAAAAGCACAGTATAATTAGTACATCCTCTTATATATAAATGTAAATTTTATAGGATTAAAGTGAAAAACGAGCTAATATTCCTCCTGATAGAGCAGCCAGATCTATCGCGGGGTGCCGTGAGGGCTGGTGCTTACGAGGGCACGTCTTCCAGATATCTATCTCGGGTGGCGGACTCGAAGCGTCCGTTGGTTTGTAGCTCGCACCACGGACGCGAGTTGCCAGGAGGGAGAGGTAAAGGATGTGTTCTTTCTCAAAATGGGGCAGCTTGGGGCAGTTGGCGCAGGTGCGGTTGCGGGTGTGTACGAAAGCGTTCCCTGCACCCTGTGGACATGAGGCGATGGCACACCCCACTGGGCAATTTTGGTCGATGCAAGCCCGTCGTAACCTATCCTTGCCCCCACGAGGGCGCGTATACGTTAGGTATTTCCTCACAAAAAACAAGAAAAAAAGGCTTGGCTGACTTTAGGAAAATAAGTTGATGTATACGATTGTTATTAAAGTAATTTCTTAAATATTTTATTTGAATTCTTTTGGATCTTTAGGAGCATATGATCAAAGTAATCATTATTTAGAAAATAAAAGATTTAATATTTCATTTATGTGGTTTTTAACTAGTCTTTGTACACCAAGAGATTTAAATTAAAAAGTTGAAGAGAGCAACAAAAAAAAATTCATTTTAAATGTAGAAACTTACTTTGTAGTGCTTTTTCGTTCTTGTCCACGCTGTCTAGCGCTGTGTTAATATTTACCTCCGCGCATTATTACTGCACGGATCCCGTGTACAATGGAGCTGGAATCACTCACCCTCTGAGGATTGTTCTGACTCGTCTATTGGAAAACGTCGAGAATATTCCAGTAATAATTAGAAATGTACAGACTAATTATAACAGTTCACCTCAAATGAACGGAACTTGACAATGCTTAATACTTTAATTTCATTCTTATTTCGCAGTTTTGTTTTGCGATACGATGAAGGACGAAAGAAACATAAATATGAGTAGATTAATTTTTTTCCAGTAATTTTGCAGTTTTCCGATATTATAACGAAAATATTTAAAAACTAAACATAATTAAAATTGATTTCGAAATTACACTTTTTTGACTCACATTATAATAACCGGCCACTTTGCATTAAATTTACCCTTTATTCCCGTGGGTGCTATAAGGGACGACTAAGTAAAAGGCCTTGAAAATTGCAACGGCTACCGACAGACGGCGGCATAACCATCTCGAAAATGACCAGACCTAAACATCAAACAGGTGTCTGGTACTGTGAATTCCACATTCCACAAAGACGGTCCCAATTTTTGTTCTCCCAGTATGGTATCATAGCTTATGCTATCTTATTACCTAGTAAGTACATAATTTGAATTAATGTTCAATCTACATCTCTCTTTTTCTGTATTTCTTCTATTTATATTTTTCATTAATATATCGTCAGGTAGTGCCCAAACAAAAAGAAATCCTTGCTTGATATTGAATTACACTTATGAATGTCTGATATGAGACTACGTCATGATATCTTCCGAAATATTACCAAAATTATAAGTGAATTGGAATCGGAGTATGTTTTGATGTTTATGCTAAATCCCACCTATTTAACGCCTTTTTATGAAATATGTCCGAGAGGTCGATAATGTCATCGTATATGACATGGGAATTTTAATATCGACTACAAGTTTCGTATAGACAAAACTACAGGTAAAGCATTCAAAACCGGAAGTATTCGTTAGTTTCAATATATTATCTGAGTGTGAACCCCTAAGAATTTTATACTTTGTTTAGTTCTAATTTTCTAGTTGGTTACGTTACAGAAGAAAAGGTGCACTGGCGTGCAAGTCAAATTATAATGGTTTCATTTTTTTTTTGCTACTCAGAATCATACTAAATAGTAATAGAAAGGAACTCTCTAAAATAAAAAGGCTAAAGTCTCCCACAAAACGTCGTAAATTAAATGCCAGCAAAGACATTTCCATTTCGAAGTAAGCATCTTCTAAGTTTTAGTAAAAGCATAACGACAATAATTTTTCTCTCTTTCGTGTTTATTAAAAGACATAAAAACGAAAAAACAGTGAGGCAGTACTAACAGTTTCGCCTTTACAGAAGCAAAGCTGTGTCAACAGTCATCTCATAACTTGATGCCGAGTTGCATGCATTCTTGATGCGACGCTTTTTCTTTGCCTATTCCCTTCGCTAACGGCGACACTCTACTAGGATGTTTTGCATTTTGACAAGTTTGAGCCCTGGTACGTTGCTTCCGAATTTAGAGATGTACACGGGACATAATGAATCCAATTTTTCTGCGCTTAAAAAGCTTTATTAGGTACGAGGCCTCGGCTAAGGTTAGTTCGCCATCGCAGTACTCTCGGTATAATATTGTAGTCTTTCATCGTAGTACCAGAATTATCACAACTTTGAGAAAGACAGGCTTGTTTTCCTTTATTTGACTTTTACCACGCCCGGGGAAGAAAGGGGGTGGCAGATATTCTCACCGTCTGTTTAGTGCTTTAAGTATATTTTCTTTGTTAACAAAGAAACTATCGAATAATTTGATAATATTCATATGGAATTACACACCTTGAAATATCAAAACGATAATATTTAGAAATGAGGACTTGTTATTGATTCTCTGTCTGTTTATCTTTATAGATTTAAGCTGTAACTCTTCCAAAACACAAAAAAAAAAAAAAAAATTTATTTGCGGTCGTGCAATAATAAATTTTGTGATTACGTTAGGGTAAAGGGAACACTATCGATTTATCTTTATTTCGTATACAAATTGACATCTGGTAAAAAATAGCCATTTGTTCTTAGAGAGACAAGTCCAAATGTCAATCTATAATAGTATATTTCTGCTTCACATTATAGGCACACCATAGATTTATACGAATTATTCGGAAATTCGTTAACGTATATGGCGTTGATAAGAAACTATGTCTCACGTACACTTGTATATTCACACGGCAAATATAAAGGCCTTGTTTTCAGAGCTATTTACTCTGTAGTTAACCAGTACATGTTGAAAGCGAACAACTTCGGCTTGTTAGGGTATTGATAATGACGTCGTTACGCCGATTCGAGCGTTTAGCGGTAGCGGCTTTTTTGCTTTTAATTAGGCGCGTTCAATGTGAACGCAATTTGCTAAGCATTCTTAATTATAAAAGTTAGGAATAACTCACAAAATTCCGGGTGTTACTTTTGTTCGTAAAAATTTTCTAAAGTAGATTCATTAAGAATCTTACTTTTGATCTTTAATTAGATAATATTATGTGTTAAATAACGAAATGTTTCAAATTAAAAAAGGAATAATTCACATTGCTCTCTGTGTATGCGCATTAATATATGTGTTAAACTTACTGCAAAAGTTAAAAACAATTATAATTGGAGAGTTCAGTGGGAAAAAATGCGAATTAACGCCCAGTACGACGATGTTCACATGCATAATAACATCGAATGGAATGTAGGTCGAATGCTGATTGCACAGACACTCTCCTCATATCGAATTCCCTTTTTTCCGCCGAACGATCTCGTTCGCGCGAAAAATTTCATATAGCCAAGCGCTTTGCAAGTAAAATCAGATAACTTTTGACACTTCAATTACGTAGTGATGGCCGCCTCTAATTTTATTTTACGCATGAAAAAACGGGAAACATACGTCACGAGCACACAAGTCTCGAAGTTTTCCAGAACAAAATAGAAGTTTATCATTAAGTTCAGATTTAGAAAGAAGAGAAGTGAAGTAAATTAAAACTTTTTTTGGCTTTAATTTTAAATTATGAGACATTTACACGTGTTATCATATTTATTTCAGGAGAGCCAGTTTTCAGAACACTTACCGCGCTATTCTTTAGTATGTCAAGGTTTTATTTTCATACAACTCTTTGTAAATTTTGACGAACGCTGTGAACATTAAATTTAACCTTCTGTTCTTGAAACAACTAGCATTACAAAACACGTTTGTGCACACGACCTTCGAAAGTCATCGCAAAATCAGTTCAAAGCAGCATATAAATTATTCAGAGCGTATTCTCTGTTTGGCGGCGGAATAAAAAAGAAAATCTCTTTAACGGATTCCCGGACCACACTAATACTAACAGACAGTTACAAATCTTCATTAACAGCTTGACAAAAAGTCGCAGCTGTCCACTCGTGTAAATCTAACGAAACCAGGTTTCTTAGCTCTATTACTAAAGACATTAGAACTGTACAAGGAATGGAGTCGAAATAAGTAACAGTTATTTAAATTTTATTTATCATTCATGAAATACGTTTTGGTCTTCTTACAACCATAATAGGTTTTTATTTAATTTACATCTTCCATGCAGTTGATTCATCGTGTAAATGCCTATGTTTAGCAGTTTACCTATACATGCTGATAAAATTATTAGTCACGAAGAAAAAAAAAAGTGATTGACAATAATCTTCACTCTTGGGAGTGGGATTGGTGATCACAGTATCAAACGCCTCACGCCTTTTATGTTTCTGTCGATCACTTTAGAAGTCAGGACTTAACAGATTTAAGACAACTACGAGAATTTATTCACTTGTCAATTGTATTATATGACATTTACTGTTAATAATAATGTTTGAAAATATTTTTTTTATGGGAAAGGCGGCAAACGAGCAAGCGGTTCACCTGATGGTAAGTGATTACCATACAACGTACATTTGCAACACCAGAGATGCTGCAGGTGCGTTGCTTGCCTTTAAGGATACATGGGAGATGGGAGGGAGGACGAGAGGGAGATAGGGAAGGGGAGTGACTGACAGCTGAACGAAACGCAGAAGTACAAGATGCCTCTACTTCAGGCCGGTATTCTGCGAGGCCGTGGTAGCAACCTGGTCGCGCCGGCCCAATTTGAGCAGCAGCAAAAAGCGCCGCCTTGGCTCTAGCATATTTCGAAAATTCCTCAATAATTTTAAATAATAAAAATTATGTCATTTTCTATGTACTGAGGATATGGTCACTACGTTCTTGAAGTTATGCAGTCTGCTATATACAGGTTCTATACGTGAGAGCTCCTATCGTGTTTTCGGGTAGTGTAAGTTATATTCTCTCTTACTTGTTCGTGTCATCTGATTACCGTTCGATTTGTTGCATAATTCCCAATTTTTACACCTGCATGATATTTTATTACATAAAAGATCTTGTTATTACACAGTACCTTCACAAAAGCTGAAATAAACTAGAACTCGCCCTCAGCCCGATTCGTATTTGGCCAGATTTTAAATACGGGTGCAGCC
The DNA here is from genome assembly GCA_029286595.1 of Bhutanitis thaidina. Classification (NCBI taxonomy): domain Eukaryota; kingdom Metazoa; phylum Arthropoda; class Insecta; order Lepidoptera; family Papilionidae; genus Bhutanitis; species Bhutanitis thaidina. The sequence goes on along the minus strand of JAGSMS010000006.1, from coordinate 10,794,004 downwards.
AGGCGTAATCTTTCATAAATAACAAAAGTGCATTTGATTCCAACGATTAAGGTTCGAGTTTACAAATTAATTAATAAACCGTTTATTAGTTTGTGTATATACAAATACAAGAATTAAACGGTGATTTTGTCTCTGTCTTATGTATCATCAGTATATAATTAAAATTTAATTATTCAGATTATATTAACAATATGTTTTCTATTTATTAATATAGATTCACGATTTGAAAAATGTTATTAATTTTTCAAATCTGACAAAATTGAATATGAATGAGTAATTAAATATGAAATGAGTGCCACATCTAAAACTGAACTTACCTTTTATTTCAATTTTATTTTTATACTGCTGTATACATAACATGAGAAGTTCCAAGGAAACGATGTGGATCGTGACTTGTTGACAGGCGCATGTGTTGGCGTATCGGAGCTAAAACAAGGACTGTCTGCGTCAAGTGCGTGCTGTCATTAAATCGACAAGACTAACGGCAATAATAAAAGAAATAACCAGTCCATATCTTTGAGAACAAAAAATATAATTTTATTAATACTCCACTAAAGTTGAAAATAACCGTTCGCACCGTATAAAAGAAATCCCAGCTGGCTGAATACAAATAAAAATAAATTAATTAAAAACGGAGGACCTACCGTTCGTCTAACGACTTAGAGTTCATTTTTGTACGAATAAAGTAGTGTTTGGCCTCGCTTGCTAAGTTTTAATGAACTTTAATTTATGGACTCGCGCATACGAATTTGTCGCTTTTATGGACGTTTCGGTGGAATTTCGGGCATGTCTGGAATTGTCGACCATTCGCGGCTCCATGTTTTGGTTTATGTAATCCTCCTTAACATTAATTTCGTCATTACATCTTTTTACGTGGCTTTGTGGACTGTCAGATGATGCTTATTCTTGGAGTCCAAATGATCCCTTTAAGTTAGATAATTTCAAAGGAACATATTTTAGAATTTTAAGCGGAACTTCGAATAGACTTAATGTCTGTAAATATATTAAGAGTACCTACAATGTATCGTTTCATTGTTGTAAAATATTATTGTATACGTGTTAAAAGTGGTAATTACATATCTTTAAATTGATAAAAATTTATTTAAGCTAAAAGTATAGTAGCAGCCTGTGAATACTCAACTACCGAGAAAAGTACTTCTCCCAATGTTTGAGACCGATGACGAAAAAATCTTATGCAAAGTTATGCCTAATTTAAAATGATTAATTTGATAAATAGTGTTCATAAAAATATATATATAAGAGAAACAGTGATAAGTAGTAAATATTATAATGTTCTGGTATTGATACCGCATCTTAATATTTAATAAAATATTATGTTAAAAGATGCTACATCTCACACCTAACGCTTGCTTAATGATACGGGGCTCCGTTTAAATATCATCTGACGACACATATTTTAACAACACTACCGATGAAATGTATAAACATCTTATTTAAGTCTTACACTTAATCCGCGAAAGTGAAATATTAATATAACTGTTAGTCGATTTATCACGTTATTTGGAATAGCGTGATTTATTATGGTGATTCATACTTTATTAATTAATAATATCAATATTAGATGGTCGATCTATTGCTGAAAGTGCGTTGCTTAGTTGTTACGACAACATAATTTTTCATTAACATTTGATTATAAAATCATAACTTACGTTTATTTTTTATTTATGTCTGGAGAACTCCTAGAATAATATTTGCAGCCAAACAATGCGACCATCTGCCATGAAAATGTTTCTATCACTACTTGGACGACAAGGAGCCAGTTGTAATATTTATCATTTCTTTGGCTTCAGCGACTGTAAATGGCACATGTGCCGGTTTTATATTTATTTAAGTCTCGATTTTTTGCCACAGTAAAGTACTCATAAACCCGCGATGCTCTTCCTTATCCTCGCATATATGTATTTCAATGAATTTTCTAAAAAGAGCTATTTTTAAGAATCAATTTTTTTAATCGTTTGCAAGTGTTTCATAAACTCATCGCTTCGTATGATTATTGATGCTTTACGTTTCACAGTACGCGAGAAATCTGGGTTCTGTCACCGGTGCCAGGATCACATTTAAATGTGACAGTAAATTTTAAGTGCTGAATTTATTGCGAGCTTGGCGGTGAAGCAAAACATCGCGAGGTTCCTTACATGTATAACCTTACCTTACCAGCCCGGTTATAATCCACTGCGGAACATAGGTTTAACCCTAAGGAGGATTTGCCATAACCGCAACGCATGGCAAACGAATTGGCGATGACAGTACCAGACACCTCGCATCTGAGACGATGCTACCGGGCCAGACCGATCTGCTTAATTTTGTTGTGGTATTTTTCTAGGTTATTATCCTGCCATCAGCCGTTAGCCATTGCTGTTTTCCAGGCTTTCCATTTTCCCTTAGTCGCCCTTTACGACACCCGCATGTTGAGAAATAATATTAAAAAAAACATTCCTGGTTCTAAAGCTCTCTCAAATTAATATTTTTACTATTGCTTTCTTAAAAATATATACTTCGGTTAAGTTGCAAAATTCAGATCCTAGGATAAACAAGGAGTCCTAAATAATTTTGTTCCAAGACTATTTCTCGTTTGAGATATTTGTAAATAATGTCAATACCTACTGATTTAAATTCATTTGTATTTTTTGTTCAAAAATAATATCCCCGGATACACATTTGCATAGCGTACACACAAAAACGAATAATCCCTAGCGAAGCTCAGGCATAAAATACAATATAACCTCATGTATTAATATCATAACATAGCCCATCAATCTACATCAAACGAACATTTTTGTGGCAGTTACGATGATATTGCATTGAGAGATCACACCCAGCTCTTCAATAAATTCATTTCTCAGTGGGATTCGTAATTCCGTCAAAACATATCACTTTGTGATACGGTATTTTAGTGGACGTCATAACAAAGTGCCTAATCGTAAAAGATGATAGAAATTGCCGAGTTTATAACATGAAAACACACATTGATTAAATTATGCTGTAAATACGAAATAAATTACCAGACATATATAATCACGCCATTTTAACACCATTAGGAATTATATCAAAATTTGGCCTATGCCGAATAAAAAAGTATGCAGAAAAGTTTTTAGACTGAACTTTTTAAACCTGGCTTTGACTCAGCTTAGACATTGAACTAACTATAGGTTGAGTTTGGAGAATCCAGAATTGGAATGTGTGGTCGTTCACTTGGACGTTAACATAAGCATAAATAGTAAAAGTAGTGAGTATATACTTCTTGGATGCCATTATAAATACCGATTTTGTGTTATCTGGTAAGTAGAGACTGTGCCGATCTGGTCGAGCTCGGGCTGTCCTAAAAATTTAAATAATGTCTGATACCCCACAGTCTCGCGAGCAGTATTCCGCAAGTCAATATAATGTATTACTTTTTATTCTACGACTTTTATAAATGTAGAGTTCATAAATGTGCATTGCATCACACAAAATATGTAGAGCGATGAAAACTAAGACGTGGCATATTTTTAAAGCCCAACTGATTTTAACTGCGACTAATAAGTTACAGCAAATTATGCAGTCAGTCGAATAACTTCCACCTATCCAAAGGTGCCATAAAAATGTCCTCATCGAAGATGACCACCCTCATACACGGTTTAATTGTCAGTGCCACCAGCGTGGTTGTTCTATAAATTATTCCACTTCCGGGCCTTCTGCTCGCAAGTCTCTTACGCCGAAGCTGTCAAGCCCACCGGGCCAACAGCATATCTCTAATCCGCGGGGGTTTTATTCGGTCCAGCAATTGATGCTGTTCCCAATGTAACCGGTCACTGCCTTCAGATACATGATCCATAAAAAAATTTAATAACTCGTCTTAATTTTCGAAGGTTAAGCTCGAACTATTTACCATAGTTTATATATGCCCGAAAGGCATCTGCCAGCATTCCATACTGAAATAAGTTTTGATGTACGCATGTTCCTTATTGATGCTGCCATTAATATTTCCGAAGCGTTGACTAACATTGACGCCCGATTGACTTTATTTATATGCGAACACGTTTATCGTCTCTTTGTGAGTGATATTCTTTATGGCAACATACAGGGTGCCTACTTTGTAGTTAGTTTTACTTTGAAATAGAAATCCAGTCATATTTAAAGTTTTCATTGACCCCATTTTTTTTTCGTGGTTTACGAGTATGTAAAGCCTAAAGTAAAAAGTATTAAAAATATTTATTACTATAACGTATTTAATAAAACAAGTTAAACTTTGTGGCAGAATTGATATTTGTTTAAGACGTAAAACTATAAAAAAGTTATCAAGCAATATTATAAAAGCGTTTTGCGCGTACAAATCATATAAACATCAATTTCAATGTAAATGTGTCGTGGTAGATCAGTGGCCGGACGCTTGCTTTAAATTTCATACCAGGTGTGTAATTTGATTCGTTGCCGGCACTAAAATTACTATTGCAATTGCAATACAATTTTTATTTCTGATCTTTGAGATTTAGACGGTGGCGAAAAACATTGTCAAGTACCATCGTAAAATTTTATTGGATTGTGGTGAAAAACAAGCTATCAGCCCACCTGACGGTAAGTGGATATTGCAGCCAATGGACATCTTCAAACCACTTCTATAGAACAAAGTTACAAATGAGTTGTCACTCCTGAGGACTAATATGCCTCACAACCAGTAATTACGAAATAGGTGCGAGGTGTGGTACCTGTCCAGACGACTCCTGGGCAGAGAATGAACCTACTGAGAAAAAACATTTTTTTTTATAGGAAAGGCTGCAAACGAGCAAGCGGTTCAATTTAATGGATATCGATTACGTGACAGAGTATTGTTTTTTTTATGTACATATATTTGTGTATATAGGTTTTTATGTTGCATCAATGCCATTCGCGATTTCATTCGTGTTAGGTAGATATCTGAACGAACACATCTAACCATATTCGTAGACCACGAGGCTTCTAAAGTAACACTTGTTGCCGACGTGTTTATTACGCCGAAGCGGACTGAGACTCGTAAAATGTTCCCAAGGTGAAGTGTGATTGTTACGTAGAACGCACAGCTACTTCATAGCTTGCTGTAAACGAGATTTAATTTTTTTTCCTTCGTTATATCTATCGAAAACAAAAACTTTACGATTATGATTAGACCACAGTATGTATAGGCATAATATTCTATTAAGGAATCACGCGCCTTTTGGACTTATTCATGAATACATTCTCTCACGGGTTCTCTAGATAAAATTTGTGGTCACCCGTGCGAAGTCGCGGGCAGCCGCAGGTATGTAATATAAATAAGATCATATTCCATGAACGTATTTATATAGAGTTTTTAATAGTGAAATATAATGTTATACTAATCATAAAACATTTATTCTGCACTTAGAACATAAAATTTTACTATTCATTTATAATATTACTTTCCCAGTTACTACAATGCAATAACAAATGGAAGTTTCATATATAATAATGTTAAGGGTTATCCATTTTAAGCAAAGAAAAGAATAAAGGCAATTTTGCTTATGAAACGAAATATTCTTTCTCTTAATTTAATATTGAAGAGTACAAAAATTTCTATCAAAGAAACTGGGACCATTAGAGTAAAAGGGTAGAGGGTGGAATTTTGTAAAACGAGCAAGTAAAAAGTCAATAAAAGATACAAGGAGTGAATTTTATATTACGTGTGTATATCTGGGATGTTATTCAGACAGAAATGGATATAAAAATTTCAGGATTAAATTTACAACTAAATTGATACGAAAGCGAAAATATTTCCAGATGTGAACTGAAGTTCACATGTGCCTTCGATAACCAAATTTAATGGTCCCCAAGGCGTAACATGCTAAACAGCGAACATGTTCTAATTTTGAAGGAGCAAATCGTTCGGCCGATATCATAGGAACGGAAATAGAAGACACATGATCCCGCGGGAAGTCGAAGAAAAAACGTAAAGGAGAAACACATGACCTCATTTGTCGCGAGGTGGAAGAATTATTTATTACGTTTGATACTTCTCGCGCCGGCCCCCTCTTTGTCTCCCGGAGTGCTGCTGTGATTTTAATATCGTCTCTCTTAAAGTTTCTTTAAAAGGAATTTGTTGTTTTATTGTCAGTTGGGAAGAAAGGTTTAATTTTATTTAGCATAGTTGAAATTTATTCTACATAGAATTTGAAATCGCGCTGCTTGTGCTTTTGTTTTGTATGTAACAATTTTTCCCGTTAATTTTGATAAAAAAAAAGTTTTGTTCTTTAACAAATATGCTCTGTGATTTGTAGGTATGGTTCCTTAAGTTCAATTTTCCATTCTTATATTTATTCATCAGTTGAGTATAATGTACGTATAACGTATAACTTATTAGTTTTTATATTGATAAAGAAGTATTTGTGTTAAGGAGTCCTTTTGCAATAAAAGTTGAAATAATTTCTTTGTTTTATTTATTTTTTTAAATTCATCAGCCCAGCTGGGTGCAGTACCGATATCCTCATACTAGTTTTGCTGCTCCCATCACTAGTCTGTAGGAGTTTGATTAAATAAATACATAGATAATAGCTTCTGTTAGCTATTAGGGGGCACCGTCTCTAGATAAAGTTAACGTTTGGAAGAAAATTTTAAATATTATGCCTTATGCCATTTTATTTACTTGATATTTTTATGGCTTTAAATCTTCAATCCAACTAAATCTAATAATTTGTAGCATACTATCATTGCTATAAGTAAATATCTGAGAATAAATATAAAAAAAGTTTGTTTTTTATGGGAAAGGGGTAAAGCAGCAAGCGGATCACCTGATGGTAATCACTTACCATCAGGTTACCGTCGCCCACGAACATAAGCAACACCAGGGGAGCTGTAGGTGCGTTGCCGGCCTTTAAGGATATTTGGAGGAGCAGCAAATGCCTCAGTTTGGCTCTACCACGTACAAAAGTAAATACAATAGGTAATTTTTCCAATATACAATAATTATGAATATTGCTTCCTGCATTTTTTAAACAGTGTTGGTAAAATACTCTTTTGTACTTTTACCGCCATTTAGAAATTCAATAATTTTCAATGCGAATGATTTGTTTTTTTGGTTATTGTAAAAATTTATTTTGAGTCTTATTTCGTAAGTAACAAGTATGTGACCGCATTTAAAAAAATGCTACTAATATATGGTTTCGTGAGGAAGATGCATCTGCCAGATGCCACTCTGCTCACTTCGACGACTAATGACTGTTCGGCGACGATGTAAACATTCGACGTTATACGCTGTCAAAATCATCACAAGGGTCTTGTCTTAGAAAAAAAGTGAGAGGGAATTTGTGTGTATTTCTATTTACATTAGTAGACGTGCATGTGTTACAACAACAGTAAATTTGGTGAAACTTATAAATTAGATTGATTTTTTGTTTTCATAGTTACTGACGTGCAGCAAAATGCAGTACATTTAACAGACTACGCCATAAATAAAATAAAAAAAAAGGTTTATAATAACTAAAAATATATCCATACATTTTAATCAGTATTCACTTATTCTTCCTTGTGTAGACACGTGAACAGATGTAGATTAAGGTGGATACTGATTAGGATTTAAACAAATCTCGCAACTAAATTATTGCACTATATTTTATTTCTCTTGCCCTAGAAACTCAAACTTAGTATCTCTCGATCTCGATAGTCAGTAGCAGATTGCCTGATTAGTTGGCAAGGTGTCTTCGAAACAAACGGTTCCAGGTTTGAATTCCGCTAGGGACACACATTTGTATGGTACATATAAATCTTTGTGACCATGTTATGGGTGTTCATATATAGTACGTGTTCACATATATGGTTATTTATATTAGTATGTGCGGTATCGTATCATCAACCAGTTACCAGGATGCAGAGGTTACTAGTTTGGAACTCGATGACTTCATCAGTCATCCTTACGCTAATATCATAGATACAAATATAATATTCGATATGTCCAGATTTACTTTGGAGTTAAATATTCCACTGAAGTTGAGCTTACTTTACTTGAATGAAAGTGCCACCATTAAATTGATCTACCTACAATGGCTCTTGTATTATGTAGCAGTACTTTTTTGGTTAGAAGAATGTAATATATTTTAATATTTCAATTTCTTTATAAGCACTTTTTATGTATGAAGTTACGTATAAAGAAGTAAATGGAGAGCCATCTTTCAAAAGCACAAATAACAAAGAGAATCTAGAAACTCGATACGGAGCCTAAATATTTACAAACGCTTTGTGTTAAGCTAAATCAAATATGAATTGACTGGCGTTCCATAAATACACAAGCAAAGGGGAGGCAGTAGCGAAATTCAGCATTAACAAGAGTACAAAGTCGGGCCAAGATTATCGGAGAATTTGTTTTAAGCCACTCGAGGCAATTGTAAATATTTGGTAAGCCTTTCTGCGGCCTTATGTTAGGCGCATTTCACCTGCCCGTCGCAACGCGGAGTTTTAATGTTATTTGTCTTAGGATAAAATGTTTCTTAAATTTTAAACTATTTTCAATTTATAGCAACGACGTTTGAAAAATGCTGAATGCTATTTAAGTTTTATTCTTAATTTAAACACAAGTTTCAGTGTGGTTCTAGAATTTTAATGGAAAGCGAAATTATATTTTTTTCCTAATGGGAAATTATATTACCCAATGATTTTTGCTAATACATACCTTTACATATTTTTATAATTTAAAGTTTTTCGCTTTCTTAGTTTCTTTACTTGTTAATTTTCAGAATGTGTGTATGAAAACCATAACACCTAGAAGCGATAATTTGTTTTTGTAAATGAAAATAAATAAAAAACCTTTTCAAAAATTCACAGGAGCAACTGTGTGTGATAGTTTCATTAATCAGTTTTTTCTAAACTTTTAATTTTACCCGTCATATGAGTAGTAAAACTATAATTTTTGTATGCTAAAAATCACTTTTGGTCGTTCCTACGCGTTATACTTTTGACTAGTTCCTTCAATTTGTAAATTATATTAGGTTTATTAAATTACGTTAGTTCCTTATGTTGTAAATTATATTAAGTTTTCTGGAGAGCACAAAATTGAAAATTTTAAAACTGTTTATTTACAAAATATCAATAAATTTTTACATCTCCACAAAGAGAATAAGTTTACTTTTTTTTGGCCTATATTCTATAACTAAATGGTCTACGCGAATATGAAAAGACACACATTACAACGAGTGAGCGAAAGCTCTTTCGACCGTATACCCGAAATTGAGGTGGTCAGAAGTAATTATAGTCAATGTGGCACGTGGTGAGCCTGTTGCCGTATTAGTGTCCCAGGCCTACGACACAAACCGTACATAAGTTTCGAAAAACTCATTGGTACGTGCTCACTACATAGAGATCGAAATCGAATCTCCCGATTAATTAACCACTCGTCTGCCGTTCTATCTAAATTTCAACGAGTGAACAAAAATAATATAAACAAATTTCTAACATAAGTAGAATTTCATTCAATGTTATCCCTGCCAAAGCTAACACGTGTTATCAATCAGTACCCATTGTCGGCAGTTTTGTGCACGCCGCTTTATGTGACGAACAGACAGACAGTCGTAAAAGTTGCTTCGAGGACTGATTAGAACCACGTTTTCAGAATCCTCTACGTGTCTGACGAGTCTGTTTTTAATTAAAGAGTATATTGTAAGGCGGAGTTTATATTGTAGTACAAGTTCACAATAGATGAAAGTATGCATAATATATTTTAGGGCCTACATTATTTTTCTAGATTTATCTAGTCTCCATAAGACAACATTATTATTATTATTCTCTTTATTCGTATCGTTGTTCCTGCGAATTACCAGTGATAGCGTTAGCAGCAGTATTAATCATACAAGCTATAATTATTACTGCTGCTAAATCTATATCTAACATAACTAGATCAAATCAACGCCTTTTGGATTAGTCATATTGTTTATTCCAGAAGCTTCTTAAATAAATAAATGAAAATAAAATAGCACTAATCTTAACATTACGAAACTTAAAGTACGTTCACAATGGCAACATTGTCAAAATATAATTCGATTCGAACGTCTTTAAAATTTTAATTCGAAAGCTACGGTTTATTTTGATCACTCAGTTAAATGCCGGGATTTCTCTTTACTAATAAGTCAATAGCCAGTATTATGCTGTCAATAACATATAATCCTTAATTCGATACGGTTCCGGTATTATTAAAGTGAAAATATTAATATAACATGCCTTCGTTTTCGCAGACATGCTACCAACCGCACACGGCAATCATCATTATGAATCAATCAACAAAAGGCAGATGTGTAACTGTTACACTTCATCGGTTGTGTCCTAACTTTAGAAGCTAAAGGTAACAAAAATCTTATTTGATTTAAGCTCAAATTTTATTTTGTCTCTTATAAGGTTGAGATTGGTGTTTGAAAACGTATGTTAGACGAAATGCGCAAAGGGTTATGTTCAACTATCTCCATTTCATAGCGTGGATCCCTATATTTAGTACATCACTTAATAGCCTACAATTTAGTTGGCAATAGCATCGATTGTGTAGGTGCATTCAGAGGAAAATGCTCCATGGAACGGAAAATTTGTCGCGGCTATTATTCGCACTGGCGCTTTGGACGATTAAATTCAATATGCGGATGGGTGTTAGGCGTTCACCGCGGACAGTTAGTTTCACTCATAAAGAAAAAAAATATATATAATTATATATTTAAATATATATATATATATATATATAATATTTAAGAGCGCTTTCCAAAAGCGAATGCTGGATCTGTACCTTAGACATGTAACCTTAAGCACCCATTCTAAAATTTATATCGTATATTTTAAAAAAGAAATTTTTTATTGAATGATTTTTTTTTATTTAACTAAAGAAGTTCAAATTTCGTTTGTAATTTTTTCTACAATTTACCACCGTATCGTAATGATAGCTACATCTATCTATATATCTGACGGAGAAGAAACAGTCAAAAGAAACTTCGAAGGAGAAATCCACTTCTAAATAATTTTTTAAATAGATTTTATACATACTAAATAATACAAAATAAAATAAAAAACTACCAATAGTCTCACAAGCTCACATAATATTAAATACTAAAGAAACTAAAGCAAAATTTGCAGAGTCGAGCTACTTGATTTGCAAACATACTAGACTACATCAGCATACCCCTCCCAGTGCCTCTCAGTGCCGACACCCTCGCACTAGTGATGCTGCTCTCCATCACTAGTCTGTGCCATTTGGGTTCAGCAAATTCGAATAGATATTTTGACCGGAGCCGGAGTTTTATGCACCATGCAATCACATGCAAGTACGGTAGGTATTTGTAGAAAGTGATGGTATATTCCCCCTTGGACCCCAGCAAACATGCATGTGTTTTAGTTAGACGTCGATGCTGATCTGTTTGTAAGTTACCAAGAAGGTATTTGGCAGTAACTGATATTACTATCGGTTTAAATTTTGATTCAATTGTAGAAGTTATTGCCTTAACAACAACAGCTGAGTTTTTGCATCAAAATTATACAACATGTTGGTTCTGAAACAAGACGAAATTCTGCAAAGCATACAAACTTAAAATGTTTCAAATTCTATGTAGTGGCTGCTTAGAAAATAAAATTATATGTATAAATATTTTTTTTCATTACCATTCAATTAGCGGAAAATAAAATCATGCCTAATCCGTTATCTACTTGGTAACATGGCGAAACAACTTTGGATTGTCGCACAGAAAGCGGTTCCAATAAAATAATTTGTCATCCGCGATAATACTGTTTGAAAACATTTATTCGATGAATAAAATAATCTTTTGCTTTTTGAACAAGATTTCTGAGCGAGTCGATTCGATTTGTTCCCCTTACGGGATTGTAACTTAATACTTAGGCGCCGCGGTGGCACATTTTCAAATCGTTTTGTAGATATCACCAAGCCGGTTGTCATAATGACAAAGTGTTTACAAAGCGGTGTCTTTATTTATTTTGGACTTGTCTTTCGTAACTCCCTTTTCGGAATTGTTACTTTTGATGTCTGTTTGGGTGACATATTTAGCTTCAATTTACAAATCTGTTTTTACTATTCTGTGAGATATAATTCAAGCTCGATTTATTTGAAATTAAAATTATAATTTAAATAATAATAGATTTTTTGTGTCAAAATATGTTCAATGAATCCATAGGCACCCGGACTAGTAAAACTGTGTTTCAAGAGCATGTTAATTCACTAATAATAAAAAAATTAACCTTAATAAATTAATATTAGAGTATTGATGTTAGCATATTTGTCATTATGTGTTTGTGTGCGTCTTTGTGCGTGCTTGTGTGTGTGTGCGCGCTTGTATGTGTGTGTGTTGGTGTGTATGAGGCTGTTTGAGTGTCCCCTTGTTTCGCAAATACAAATTTGCAACAAATTCTCAGTACCCTCATAATCAAATTTATTAGGCTATTTATCGAATTATGTTTTTAACTGCAAAATTATTGTTTTTTGATATTTTTTTCTTTATTTAGAATATTATAAAGGCGTGGAACAAAACATCGAAATTGTTTCGTGCGAATCTTGTTTTAACTTTGGATACAGGACAACGGTCAACTCTTATGGATGATTCAGGCAAATAAGGCACAATTTTTTTATGGTAGCGTCGAAAATAATTTTCTTACTCTCAATACATTAGCTTTTACATAGACATCTGTGGTAGGGTGTCTGTTGGGTAAATAGAGAAGCACTTTTAGGAGAGCGCGTTGCGCACATTCTACAGTAATTAGGTGAGATTTTTCTGCAGAACCCCATGCACAAATACAGTACCTAATAAGGTGCTTATTGAGTGCCTTATTTTTAAGTTTAGATCTTTGGGCTTTGTAAGTTTGGATTATCAATTTGACGTCTGCAACTGTTCTACGAGTCTTAAAAATGTACATTAGTTTTCTTAGTCTCAAAGACAATGACGTGGTATGTATTCTCCAATTCAGGTTATCATCTATATGTACCCCAACGTACTTAATAGGACAATGTTGAACAACAAATAATAATAACATAAAAGTTCTGAAACATTGGGTAGTATTTCGATTGTAAAGAAATCAAAACAATACGATTAGGTCCGTAAAGGATTTGATAGTAAATAAAGCGATTACAAGGGAGAGACGGATGTGGCTTACCATCGGGTACCTTTTTTATCCTAACAGACAATAGCAGACTTAAGTACAGTAGAGCCATCGTTGCAGTAGCAACTGCGTATTTATTCCCAAAACCACCTAAAGCAGATAAGCTTGTATAAAAATTCCTTTATGGTCCGGCCGTAATCTCATTTGTCTTTGCTTTTATTATTTCTTGTATACCTATAATGAATTAGTTTGACTTTCTCTTTCAAGGTATTTGCTAAGGCTAGGGTCATTTTGTTTACTTTGGAGCAACTGCATATCTCATCAATAGGGTGCGGACATAGGGTTAACTAAATAAGTGCGATGGGCGGCTCAAAGGGGATTTCTACATTTATGTAAGCATTGTGTTGTTTTCAAGAATTTTATATTGTGTTTAAAAGGAAATGTATTTTCTTTGCCCGATTTTGGGATCTAAAAACAAAAATTCATAAATTTAATTTTGTTATTGGAATACTTTGATGTGGTAAAAAGAAAACTCTCGAAGATAGTGAAAAAAACAATGTTGAACATTCCACGCGATGTCGGCAGCCATTTTGATCACTAACAAGGCGATTCCCGGAAGCAATAATACTTTGTTATTTTCGAGAAATTAGTTTGTTCTTTTTTTATTTAAATTATGACATCGTAATTAGAACATTCTATATTTCGAAAGAATTATGAGCTGCAGAAGTATTAATAAGTCTACCTACTTTCAAAAATAGCACCGTAAGATATGGCTTACTTTAAATCACATATCAGAAAATAACCTTACACGTAGGTTTTGCTAATACTCAATCACGCTAGCTAGGCGGAGAAACGTAACACTGGTACTCTGGCACTAGTGATACTGGTCTCTAATTTATAGTATATGGTATTATCTTCGGTATATTTAGACATATTCTTTAATATGAATAATATTAAAATCTTCAGGTGGTCAGAATCTTGACAGTTAGTCAGTTGAATGTATCACCAGAGGATGACGTAGATATTTAAAAATTAAATCTATACGCCATTACTATTCTTGACGTATCACTTCATAAATCGACCGATAATCTTAGCTGATATCGATGTAATAAAGTAAAACACGAATTGTTGCGCGTTGTAAAATATGTATAAGTAGTATAAACTAATAGTATAGTCATATAATTCTTTGTAATTTTTAATAGGTACATTAAAATCTTTATTCTAAATTACAAAGAAGATTAACTAAAATATATTGCACCTAATAACTAGAGTCCCTAAATAGAAATATTAATGTTTGTATAACTCGGCAAATTTAGATACAATTTATAGTTTCCATGCTACAAACTTGGAAGATGTATGTTTCTTCAAATATTATATAATATTGCTAGTAAGTTCAAGTTTGAAGCAATATTCGTGGCCCATAGACACCTCAACGAACGTAAACATGCGTAGTCACTCCAGAGGCAGACTAAATTTGTACAACAGACAAAAATTAGATATTATTAATCTGTGTGATATGCAACACGCATTTTAATATTTTTTGGTGTTATTAACTCCAGCTTGGATTCGTGCCCACCGTCTAAGGTTTAACATTCCGGTACGCTTATCACTATTAACCTATAAATGAGGATCTGTTTTTTTTATTAATGATAATTCTAACAAATAATTTATATTTGCGATTGTTGTCTCAAGAGTACAGGTTTACAATAATTGGCAAAGATAATTCTACATTCAATAGATAAATATAAGTTTATATCATATAATACCACAAACAAAAAATTAAGACGAGCCTTATATTTAAAGTCACGAACCGGCATTTCAATTTAATTTATTTGTCTTAATTAGTTCCTTTAAAACGCTTTTCAACTGACAGTGTTCCGAAAATCAGATTTCAACCATTGTCTGCGGTTTACAATGTTCAGGATTAATTCTAAGAAGATTTTCGTTCACTGGGATGGCACAGATTCAATTGTATTTTATGTATTTCACTTACTTATTAATTATAAATATTTAATGTTAATTTGAAATATAATGTTATGGTTTTGTTTATCAGTTATTGCATATACACATAATTATTGTTGTGATTTCTTCTTATCTGTTAGGTTGTCCGTTCGATTTATACGGTATAACTATTCAATCTTGTAGATTGTTATTTAATCCCACAAATGTATTTTTTAAATAATATTAAAAATCATATAATATATAATGTAAATAAGACCCGAAAACGAATAATTTGTGATTTTGCATAAACATTGACCTCGGCTGGGATTCGAACCCAGGACGCGTGTCTTAGTAGTCAGGTACGTTAACCACAAAGTCTTGTGGGCGTAAAACATTAATAATTGTACATTTAAATATGAACATGTTAGGCTATGATTATAAAAGTATCCATCCAAGTCTTAATATTTGGTTTTATGGTTATCTCTATTGTATATCTCTATTTTTTCTTTATGATACAGCCCTTTAATCTATCCGACCACAAATCTATGAGTTTCCGCTCCGTCACCATGAGGAATTTAACCACTGCAAACACTATAGATTTTTGCAGTTACTCATTGTTAGAATAACCTTTTGAGTAGGCTATGTACTCTAGTACTGACCATAATTTGAGAGGGCCAGTTTTTAGTTATTTTGAACTTGAGAACCAGGTTTGCGAGCAACATTTTTGTAAAGTGTATCACTGAGAAGCTTCACTACACGATCCAAGACAATGTTTCGATAAACTCTGGCCGAACTCTTTACTTCTATTTCACAAAAATTAAGCTTCGTGGTTCTATAGTGAACATGTTTTATAAAGGACAATGGTCAAGTCGAACTTTTCAAATAAGTTAGGAGTTTTAATAAACGCATTCCCAATTTGAATTCAGAAGAAAAGAAAGGAAGAAGAGATTTAAATATAATATATATCAATTACATAATTAATACTCTTAAATATATTTATGACTTTAAATAATTTTACATGATGGCTTTTTTGGTGCTTTTGTTTATTTTTCTATATTTTGTACCAGTGGTTGGAAGCGCATGAAACAAATTTATTATATATATTTTATATATAATAAAAATTTATTACATATACTTTTTATAAAAATTACTTTCAGTTTTAATTGTTTGGTTTGATCAGACACTTTATAATTAGTTCTTTAACTAGCATCAAAATGTAATAAATTTAAATTAAGCTTGTTGAATTGATAAATACGTCGAATTAAATAAAATGAAAATAATTTATTCTTCGACGTAATAAAGATAATTTTGTTTGTCAAATGTCAAAACAATTTTACAATATTTTTTACGTAGTACGTTTTAGGTAGTACGTTTCGTAAACTGGTTCCTCTGACAAAGAAGAAACAGGCGAAAGAAGCTCCGTATGTATCCTCTTTTTGATTTATATTCTTCAATAATAAAAGGTACCGGTAAAGTTAATGGTATATCTTAAAATAAAAGGTACTGTTTGAAGCAATATTTACTTTTATTGTTCTGAAGTCGTATCCTTATTTATCAGAAATCTAAATTTAACTTAATTATACAGACATCTTACGAAGTTCCACTCGACATTGTTGGAGACTGTCTGCACTTTGTCATTTAAGATAATTAGATGTAAGAGTATCTGGCAATAATTTCTTTGCTTCCGTGGAATTTCATCATGTTTAATTTTATGCTTTCTACCTCATAATCTGCATTTAAGTTACATATATTATAAGAATGAAACGATGTTCCTACGTAGTCGTTAAAGTAAAGGTTATAGAGCGGACTTAATGTCTTATCCAGTATAACATGGCGGTTTTAACAACTACATGTCTCAATGTATGTTATTCTTCGAGGAAAATCAGAAGTTATTAGTTTGAAATTCTATACGGTCCCATATTTGTTATATAAATGATCAAGCTCCCACGAATGTATACCCAGTGATTGGGTGGACATATAATTTAGTTGTTTCAACCTACTTCTTACTTTCCAGTCTCGTGCGTGGAAATTAAGCGAAAAGCCTTGGAAGTGGTAGAACAATATTCGAGCGACTCGCCCGACGACTTGCAATCCATTCCGTCCCCGAACAGTTAAAAGTTGGGTTACGGAAGCCTGTTTGGCTATGCTGTGTCGTGATAAATGATAACCCCTATTGGTGACAGGAGAGCAAAGTATACTCGTATACATAAGAAGAAGAAGAATTGAATATAAACAAGACTTGCCAAATAGAAAACAACAACACAGTTCTACAGGACAAATCAATGATTAAATCATTTGTCATGATAGCGGCTTATACAAAAGAAGTTTGAAGTTCGTATCGAAATATAATTGTATGCAATAATTATCGTAACCAAAAGCTTTAATGTAATGAATTTATACAATACAGTTTTTATTCCATTATTCGTCAGAAATCAAATCGATCAAAGTCCTCTATTAATTTTGTGTCTAAAATATTCACGGATATTTTCTTATAATGGGTTTTTCGAATAGTATTATATCTGACAAAGAACTACGTTAATTGAGTCTCAGGTAGTATTAGCTTATTTTTTCTTGCATGTTGATAGTGAAATAAGAATCTGTGAATACCTTTTAATTATGACTGACCTGTTCAACTTCGAAATGTTAGTATAACAGTTGCGTAACATCATAAATCTGAATATTTTATCACATTATGTTTTTATTTTTGTGCTTGTTGGTTTGGCTCTGGTACTGCAGATTGCAGGTTATATTCCCACAAAAGGTAGGCGTTTGCACAAATAACAATGGATATAAGTAATGCAATTACGGTGAGATCAATTAATTATAAGCCAAAAAAAATCTGAATTAATACTGTAATGATGATTAATTCATAGTGTATTTTATAGATAGTGAGTATATGGCTATTCTTGCTGAAAGAGTAGCTTCGTCTTGAAGTTTGAGTCCGTCATTTACTGTCTGCAGAAAAACTAAGACAATCAGTTCCTGAAAAATTAAACGCCTAAAAATTTAGGGATCTTCGAGTAAGAGGCCTGCCCTTAAAGCACAATAAGCATAAGGGGGATTTATGAAAAGAAAAAACCAAGAAGATGTCTGTTATAGTGTTTCAAGTTTTCACTCCTTTAGAAACTGCTGGTGCTAGGTAACTCCTAATTAGGTACGGTTCGTCATCAACCACAAGATAGGACTCGAAAGTGTTACATAAATGTAATAGTGGTCACCTAGAGATCGTTTCACTTAGGTCTTCCTTGTATAATCGCTTAGATTTGGTTAATGTTTGGCACGGGTTTTAGTTGAAATTTAGTAAATATAAAAAAAATATGATTTTGAATGTGAAGAAAAAGAAATAAATATAAGTTAGTTATATCTAATGAATGCATTTTGATTTATTGTCCTTTTATTAACTAGTATCACTTTTTTACATTGTTCATATTGTTTGTTATTTTAAAGTTTTCGTTTTCTTTAAAAAGCGTTATTTATTATGTTCATAATATTGTCACAAACCGAGCCAGTGTGTGTTATTTAGTACGAGGATGCTACCGCGCTGAAGGAAATGCTAACTTAATATGGAGGATGCTTTGTATTTACAAGGAAAAAGAAGTAATTATATTTCGAAAATCCGTGACACAGCGTGGCGGACTTTTATTGATTTTTCTCAAATATAAGAGAAAACCTGTACCCAACGAAATAACAATTAAAGACGATTTTAAAAATGTTATATAAAAACACACTGATCTATAATTCAACAATAATACATCGCAGAGACTAACTCTAATCGCGTTATAGTGGCTTGTAGCGAGATGAAAACACTTGTCGTGTTTTAAAAGTCTATAGTGTATAATTGCTTAGTGTCGAGTGTTTTACTGGTGTTATGTTTCTAGTAGAGGTGCATTGTGTGGAAGGAGCATTTAGCACCTTCGCTCTCAAAAATATGCTCATGTTTGTGAGAGTGGGTCACTTCTTCTCTTCGAACTAGGTAATACATATAGTTTTATTACTGCATATGGAATAGTGCGTTGTCATTTTTATCTAACATTTTTAAAATATTGAGTTTTCGAAAAATAATAATACGGATTCTTTTAACAATCAATTAAAGCCTGTTTCTTTCTTTGCCTTCACCTCTCCAGTGTTTTAAGTATTTGAGTATATCTAAGCAAATATAAAATTCAATAATTTATGACTAAGATCATCTGCATCTGATGAGAATCATGTGTGATTATTAACAAAATATAAAAAGTAGCTTCTACACTTGCTTAGTTTAGTTAATGCCAACCCTGAGGGGTAATATAGGCGCCGTAGCTTCACATTACAGCCGACTATGCTCATGAACATCCACTGCAGTATCTTGCACATTTAACTAATAGTGTTATTAGATGCCTTTGCACGTTGAAACTATAGTCTTCATTAAATTTATAAATATTATGAATATGATTTTACATATAAGATGCAAGCTTTAACAGAAATAATCGTTTGTAACGAGAAATTTAGAAAATTTTGTGAACACAGTGCAGTGGAGAAATTACAGATTTCTTGCTTCCACAGCCCTCATTTCCCATCTCTGGAAAATAGATTAAGATATGTAACGAGCCACACCACCGGATTTGTTCCAGGTGTTCTGTAACGGCACTTACTAGAAGAAAGAGATTAGCGGATACTTAAGAACGAGTAAATTCGGTACGTACGTATTAACATTGTAATACATACAATTACATTGTAAACATTTAATTAATAATTGACAATAACTTTAATTGATAATTACGGGCAACTCGTATAATGCCATTAAGTATATGTATTTTCACTATGTACATGCATAAAGTATAATAAAATTATAACACACAACTTTGTAATTATTTTTGTGAGTTGTAAATAATTTTCTTTTTATAGGAAAGACGGCAAACGAGCAAGCGGTTCACCTGATGGTAAGTGATTACCGTCGCCCACGTACATCTGAATACCCGAGGTGCTGCAAGTGCGTACCCGGCCTTTAAGTGAATGGAAGGGAGAAAGAGGAAGGGGATGGGGAGAAGAAGTGGGCCTCCTGTTACCTCACTCACCGAACGAAACGCAGAAGCACAAGATGCCTCTACTTCACGCCGGTATTCTACGACGCCGTCATATCGATCCGTTCGAGCCGACCCATTCAAGCAGCAGCAAAAGCTGCCGCTTGGCTCTACCACATCTTAGGTGTTAAGTTACTCGATTATACAGTCAGCTTAACAAATTTTATTTAGATGTTACCAATAAATAAAAATGACGTAGAAGCATCACGTTTTTTTAAAACATGAACTTATCGCTAGGAATATAAGAAATGTCATTCAAACTGAGTTCCTAGTATTTCAATTGGAGCTTAATAGTAATAAATAACAATTAACCCATTCATGGCGCAAAGGCGTTATTCATGATAACAATTATTCAGTACAGGCAGACATTGTACTCGCGTTGGCCTAATTCCATTATCTCATCCGTTGCGACACGACAAGATTTATGTGCATTAGTATGATATCATCACATTTATGAAAGCGTCCTAGATTTGTTATAGCCTAGTTTACCGCTGAAAGATTTTAGATGTGTGTACGGATAGAAATAAAATGAATTGCGCCTATATGGCAGCATTGAATTATTCACTGGTAATTATGGAATAGAAATTTTCTTTATTTGCCTATTACCATTGAAGCCACTATTTCAATATTTTTTTAAGTTGAAGGGGGAAAACGAGCAAGCGGTTCACCTGATGGTAAATGACAATCGTCGCCCACGTACATCTGCAACACCGGAGGTGCTGCAAGAGCGTTGCCGGCCTTTAAGGATGTTTGGAGGAGCAGCAAATGCCTCAGTTTGGCTCCACCACGTACAAAAGTATATACAATAGGTCATTTTTCTAATGTGAGATAGGAGCGAGGATAAGGAGAGGGAGTGGGAGTGCGCCTCCGGTTACCTCACTCACCGAACGAAACACAGAAACACAAGATGGTTCTACTTCACGTCGGTATTCTGCGAGGCCGCGGTATCAGACCGGTCGAGCCGGCCCATTGGAGCAGTAGCATAAGCCGCCGCTTGGCTCTACCCCGTGTGTAGACTTGGAGTCAAGGTACATAAATAACAGACGGTCATAGGCACGAAAATGAATATAGCATTCCATT
The DNA here is from genome assembly GCA_029286595.1 of Bhutanitis thaidina. Taxonomy (NCBI): domain Eukaryota; kingdom Metazoa; phylum Arthropoda; class Insecta; order Lepidoptera; family Papilionidae; genus Bhutanitis; species Bhutanitis thaidina. The sequence continues at coordinate 10,772,870 of JAGSMS010000006.1, read as the reverse complement.
TATGTTTTAGATTACATTAGTCTTAAAGTAACAGCCTGTAAGTACCCACTGCTGAGCAAACGCCTCCTTCTCAAATACTAGTATCAGAGAGGGGTTTGGAGCCGGGAAGGGCCCGCCACGCTGCTACAGTGCGGGTTGGCGAGCTTCAGATATCCTCGAAATAATATTTTTATTATTTCTTAGACATGCAGGTTTCCTCACGATGTTTTCCTTCACCGTTGAGCACGTGGTAAATACAGCACTTAAAATTGTTAATAACAATTTTAGTGGTGCCGGCACCGGGGATCGAACCCAGGTCACTCGCGCTCTATAACACTAAAGTGAGCGCCCTGACCACTAGGCTACCACGGCTTTTTACCACGACATTAGTCTTATTTTGTTATAATTGGTAAGATTATCTATTTTAAGTGCGCCTTACACATAAAAGAGGTTGTTGACTAAGGGATATACCGGAAAAATCTCACGATAACTGACATGGCTGGTAAAGTAAACATCTCGTAGAATGTCAGACCGAAAATCAGACCAGTACACAGACTGGCCTCAGCGTCTAAGGTGCAAGGTGTTGTATCTATGGTTCTGCGATGCGAACAAGTTGCTCCGCAAAAGGTTCCCTTTGACGGCTAGGAGTTTAACCAAATGGACTCACTGGTCTTCTCTTTCTCCTACTCTCTCCTCTTTCATTTTTCTTTCTTTACTAAACTCTGTCATATTATTGGAATAAAAATTGATTTAATTATTTTCGTAATCTCTACCTAGCTGTATATGGCGGAAGTGAGGAATAATCTGAAAAGTTAAAAAAAAATTATCTCCAAATTTATCAAAAACTGTTTTTGGTAATTAATATTAATCTTTCATAAGAACGATTTAATATTCTGTCCATAGGCAATTCTAAAAAGTCTAAAAGCATATTCTTTTCATTTTGTACTTGAAGTCAAGCGCTCAGCACAGTTCCCGATTCCATACGGGATTAAACTCTACGTGATTTTTCCGAGAAAAGCCAGCAAAAGCCATTTAACTTTGCAGGCAAATAATACCACCCTATCGCGCTCCAATTTGCATGCGTAAATGTGAAATGCAACAAACTGGGATCGCATTCTCGATCGATGAATTATAATCATAATTAAGGCTTTTTGATATGCATGCTAAGGTGAATACTGTTAATTCTAAATAGATATAAAAACGAATTTGTATTTTTTGTAAAATTTATTAATCACCTATAAAAATCGAGAACTGTGGTTTGCTACATACATAGTAATAAACTAGCAGCCTGTAAATGCTAGACCGATGGTCAAATGCCTTTTCTCAGTATTTGAAAGGGTTTTGAGCCGGGAACAACCCCCTGAGCCGGTCCAATGCATTTTCGGCGAGCTTCACCATGTCAAACTTAGGTCACTTGCGTACAATGAAATCAATGCTAGTGCTGACCGAGGCTTTACAAAAATCTCAACACTCTGAAAATATGGAAAGTCTCAATCATTACTACAATTTTGTCCATACTCCATAGTTATGAACATTTTACTGAATAGATGGAGTTGTGAATGAAAAGTATTAGAACTGCTCACTACCACGTACCTACTTATAGTAGCAGGAAGAACGAAAGTTAATACTCGCAACGCTTGGTGGACAGGTTGGCGATCTCTATCAGGCGCCTCGCACCTTTGATGCTATTTTTTTGTCACGTGAGGGAAAAATCCACGGCGCCTACCTGTTACTGAAGGTAGTGATACATATGATATATCTGGATCAGCAATAAGAGCCAAGCGACGGTTTTTGCTGCTGTTCGAATGGGCCGGCTTGACCGGGTCGGTTCCTAGGCCTCTTATAATACCGGCGTGAAGTAGAGGCATCTTGTGCTTCTGAGTTTCGTTCGGTGAGTGAGATAGCCGGAGGCCTGTTGCCCTCCCCATACCCCTTACTCATCCTCTCTCCCATCTACTCTTAAAGGTTGCGGCAACGCATTTTTGAATAAATAGTATTCAAAAATATTTAAACAATTTAGGGTGCAGCACAACCGAAGTTATGACTTATAAACATATGATTTCCATAGTAGTAAAGTTTATAATTTATATTGATTACATAAAATTCTGGAAACAACCCACGCCATTGCGTACAAAAGTAAGTATTGGTGGTCTCTTTATTTAGCGGAAAACGAACCGCGTTACTTTCTCGTGTGATTGCAAACAGCTTTCAAGTAGATTGCCAACTAGAATTCAATTTGCGATAGGTTTTTTACCCTCGCTCATAATATATGAACAGTTTTATGTGGCAGTAACGTTAGGAGAACCGAGAGACTCTTTGCCTCGACCATTTTATCAGTACTTGAAAACCAGAACAGGGCTAAGTGGAATTCGCAATATTTTTTTTAAATATATCTAAAGTAAATATTTTAAATAAAAATATTACTAAAAGCGTATTGAGACCTATTAATAAATATTAGTGATGATGAAAATATTAATTATGATGACAAATCATAGCTTATTTGCTATAGATAGTAATTTGTTATATCCGCATGCAAAGTGTTAGATTTTTGTTGAGTGAATGGTAGTTGTAGTGATTGGTGTATTAGAAGTGCGCGCACTTATGGGAGTATGGATAGTGCTCTTTTTCTCTTCAAACTATTATTTTATTATTAAATTAAATGTTAAATAATATTTTTTTGGATATACAATAAATACTCAATTTAATCAATTTACGAAACATATCTTAAATATGATGGATTACTACAGGAAAACCATACACTGTGCAATTAACTGTTTGGAAACCGGCGATAGTAATGATAATATTGTATTCAAACATATTAACTTAGCTTTTTTTGGAATACAGCTACGGGATACAATCCTTTCCATTGATCCCCGCTGCTGAGTTTCACCATCGTACATAGCGACAGAATTTGAAGTTCCATCGATATTCCACCACAGTGCGTTTTAATCGAAGTTTTCTGCCACGCACTTCGACTTTATGGAATCAGCTGTCGCCAGCAGTATTTTACGCGTAACAGTTACGACTTAGGGACCTTCAAGAAAAGAGCCTTTACCTTCCTTAAAGGCCGGCAGCGCATCTGTCTCCTCTGGTGTTGTGGATGTTCGTGGGCGTCGATGATCACTTACCATCAGGTGAGCCGCACGCTCGTTTGCCCCCTTCTTCTATAAAAAAAATTAAATAAAAAAAATACAAATACTGTGTCATTGCGTGCACATTCTATAGAAGTCATTATTGCAATTAAGTTAAAAAAAATCTCTAGAGTCGGATCTGTTGCATGATATCTTAGTCTGTCATATTCCGACCGAATGGTAAATGAATTTAGATGTGAGTTACCCAGAGAAAGAGACGACAGTATTGCATTTGGCCACTCTCCCTATGCGCTGCGGGAGATGATTGTCGATACTCTTTTTTATTTTTTATGAAATGTTACCTTCCACTGTAGGATTTTCACCTGTGTCGCGGAGGCAGTTTACATACATAAATTGCAAATCGATAAACACCCAGGCCCGGAACAATTATTTGTTATCTTTACACATATCCCGTACGGGAATCGAAAACATCCAAAACAAAACTGTGTCACCGTTGCTCTTCCTACTAACTAGATCGGAGAAGGAGCCATGGACCGGATTCACCGGAAGGACTGGTGCTTTGGACTGCCTGCTTTCCTGAACCCCCATAGCCTGGGGGTGGTGGACTCAGGGTCTCTCGCCCACGTAGGAGCGGAGACCGTGAGGAAACGCACGCCCGTGTTCCGACGCTGTTTTGTTATTTCAGAAAGCGGCCGCGTGGCTGTGCCGATATGCGGCTACGGTGGAACGTCGTAGGGTCTAGTTTGGTTCAATTCTGACAAAATTCTACCTTGTTCTCGTGAAGGGTACGCGTTGGGCACAAGAAAAGGTCCTTGATATTAACTACTTTCACTACATAATGTCCAAATAAATAAACATGTAACATACGATTATACGAGTATTTATATCTAAAACAAAAAGCATGGTATTTCAATTCTAACTGACTGTAACTGGGGGGTCAGCGTGTAACCCCAAACGGCGAATGGTGTTTATCTTTCACGAAAACCAGTCATGGGTCATTTGGCAGATTCACGGGTCATAAATTCAATATGTGCGAAGGGTTGTGATTAGTGGGTGATATAGCCCAGAGGCCCTGGCGTTGCAATGGACAATATCATATTAAGTTTACTTACAGAAAATTATTGCAAAGTCACCTTTGTAGATTTTTAATTTTTAGATTTATATTCACCATAAAAGTTAAAAAGTGTTAGAGGTTAGAATGAAAAACCAACCGAATGAGATAGAGGCTTTAAATTTGATATGTGTACATAGTCCGTAAAAATATTTTTCAATTGATTATACACTGATTTTAGAAATTATTTAGTAAAAAATATTTTGTCTAAACTGATTATACTAACTTAAATTTTATAACTTTGAAAATGTACGTAAATAGTTTTAACAAAAAACCGATAGACAATTATAAAAATAAAACGAATAATAAATTATTTGTCGTTTTAGTTTTATAACTCTATGATCTACATATTACGCTACGGGTGCCGAACGGATAATTAAAACAATAAATATGTTGTGTGACTTGTTTATCGAAAAATACCAAAAAAGGCTGCATACAGAGTTTTTTTTTTTTTTAATTTAGTGGCAATCTCGTTGTTACGAATTCTGCCAATGTCAAGTCAGTCATGAAAGTGCATACAGAGTTTCGTTCACCAGTTTCTTTAATGTCAGAGGAACCTTTCTGCAAAACGGAGGTAGACTTAAAAAATGATGCCAAGATATATAGATACACAAGATAGACAAGTGAAAATGTTTCATGTGTCGGGGATAAATTATTTGATTTGATTTATGATCTCGCACTCAATAATACATTTTCATAAACAAAGGTTTTGTTAAGCTTTATGCAAATACATTGTGTAAGGACTCTCGCCTGTGGCTGATATGGGTAGGCAGAGATTTCGGATTACCATTGCGGCTTTCTCAATACATTTTTCGCCTCTTCGAGAGATTAGAACGTGACAGATTGCTAACTATGCAGACGGACTTGCTAATGGAGATTGCCATGTCCAACCCGGCAAACTTTATATTCTTCCTAACTTTAAATAATCAACAATGGAGTAATGAGTAATCGATTATATCGTAAAATAGGATGGCAATTACGAATAAGTGCCTCAGTACTATATACTATATGGTATACTCATACATGCGGCACTATAAAATAATCGCTGGTAATGAAATCAGCCTAAAAATATCAAAGTTGCTCTGATTAAAGTCTAAAACAAAATCACAAAGATACATTTTTCTTTTAACAAAATAGATTACCGTACACAAAAAGTAATCGCTCCATTTACTGCGTAAAAATAATATATAAATGACTTCGGTAACCGTTTCAAGCAATTACTATCATTACACAGTTCACTGAGTCCCGCGAATTTCTACTTGAATGGTTACCCGCGTACTTCCAACTAATAGCCCACGTCCCAATCGTTTCACCATCAATTTTGCATATGGAACAAAAATTTTCCCGTCAATTTCATACCGATATCAACCTAATCACCGACGTACGCATGTACAGCTGACTGATTAAGCAATTTCTCGCTTCAGTTATTACGTGCAGACCGCACCCAGGTTTTATGAGTATTACAATGTGTGTGTGTGATATACACAGGATGTGTAATTTGGTGCATTTCCTCTTTAACAGTGATCAATATGGATGACAGGTTTTCACCGTGCCCGTCAATGGGCCGGTCATAGTAGGTGTGTAGTCAACATTCCTTAAACTGTTTGTTTATATGTGATAATAGTATGTTGACTAGACCGGTAAACCTATTAGGTTTCAGTGTATTAATATTAAGCAAAACGTCATTATCTGAAATCTTAATGTAGGATTTCGAGATAAAAACACACAAAGTAGTTAGCAAAAGCTTCTGCGATTATTAGACCACAAGTTTTCGTTGTGTGAGACTTTGTGCCATGACCTCGCAGAATAGCAGCGTCAAGTAGATGCATCTTGTACATCTGCTTTTCGTTCAGTGTCTGAGGTAACCGGAGGCCCATTTCCCCTTTTCTCTCCCCTTTCCCAAATATCCTTAATAGCTACAGTTCCTGCAGCGCAGTTGTTTGAGCTGAACCACCTTTCATTCTACGAGTGACAGGTAAACAGCGCAGGTAAGTTATTGTGTACGCAAATTCCTACTGTTCTTTCTACTGGACTGAGCTATCTTTCGCATTCCGCAATCATTAATTGTGATGTACCTTACGGACGCGCCACTAAAATCGCACTGAAATCGATACTTGTAATATAAGAACATAGCTTTTAGAAATGGGCGTTACCGAAATCGCAATCTGCTACAATACGAGGAGACAATGGATAGTATTAACACTAGTATGAGAACTATTTAAATTCATGTCGCCATAAAATAATATAAATATGAAACTTATATAAATAGTAAATATGTTTCGACACTGAGAACCCAATTCACATGGTTAGTGTCGCAGGACAGCAGCGGCAGGAATATACCGCATCGTTTCAACACCTCGCTCCGATCGCGGCGCACTATGCTATATTCTGGGAGCAACTCCAGCATCGTATACAGTAGGTAAAATATTGGTTTCATTAGCTGTGATTATGCCATACAAATGAATGTACGAGTAAGATAAAACGTAGAACTATTTTTCTTTTTTTTATAAATATTTCATTTAGACTAATATTTGTTTATTCACTGATTATTAATAATAAAATTATTTCTATTTATTTGAACCTCATTTACAAAGATAATCCCAAACTGATAGACGCTTAATCAAAGTTAGAATTATATAAAGGCTGCGATTATTTAAAACTCAGTTAGTTGGTTTGCCCCCGGCAAGAATAAAGCCAATCTGCTGTGGATCTAGAAGAAAATTAATTATAAAGTTATTTTCAAGATGTTTACTTTGTAAAATAATTATATTCGTTAAATATTTTATTAACCTGTTTGATTTCTACGAGAAAATCAAATGCAGCTGCCATTCTGAAAGTTAGTTATGTAAGTCTAACCCAAAACAATAATACTTTAACAACAAAATAAAACTTTAAGTACACACTACTTAAATATTTTAACACCCGACCCAAAAGGATGATAAAACCTGAAACATTTCTCTGCCAGTCTGCATTTCATGCGTGCATCATTGCAGTAACTCTCAAACGGATGGACCAATTTCCATACGGTTACGTCGATTTCTGGCTTTGACAGCGATCACAGTCCGACTGTTTCAAACAGCACAGGGTCACTCTGATCTTTTATGTTCTTTAACGGAGAAGTTGATGCATAGCTTCTGAAGAATCTTAAATATTACTGAAGGCTCCATACCCTCTTTTCAGAGCAATCACTGCAGTTCTGCATTGTTAAACGCCTCATTCCGTTATGAAATTTAACAATCATACGTGAAATGGCATAGGAAACCCATTCCAAATTTGAATTCTGAAAAAAGGATTATTTAAATCGTAAAACTATTTATGACCAGACTCGTAGATTACTAAGTATTAAGTTGCATTATTTTAAGATCAGTATCAAAAGGTTGCAATTTATTTTTGTTGCTTGCGAGTATGTCATTGAAAATATAGATAATTCATGTTTTGCTATTTATATCATTGACTTCTGAAATTCTCACAAAAAAACTGGAAATATGTTGTCAACGCACAGAATAATGGCCAATGAAGTTAAGTAAACAAGTACAACGGATCTAAATAATTGTTGCAAGGATGGCGGAAGTCAAACCAGCGTCGTCATCCCATTAAACTTTCCGTTCAGAAATGCTCTTTGCAGTTGGATAATTTGCATGTGCATTGTCAAACCGTATCGGGAGTTCGAAATGAGACTGGCCGCTGGCTGAGCACGGAATAAACTTTCGCCGTTGCCGTATACCGCTGAATCTACATTAGTTGTTCAGTTGCCTCTAAAGTAGATAAAAGCTAATTAGTTTAAACACAAATAAGCTTCTTATGAAGTTATTATTAACACGCCTTTCTTTAATATTGACTGATTGATAAGTTTTAATATTTACTTTTTCATTAATTGGTTTCTCAGGATTATTAGATTCTGGCTGTATGGTGGTGCTTGTGGAGTGGATCATTAAAGAAGATGAGAGAATTCTTGTATATTCCTTACACAAAGTGGGTATGTGGCCATCATTATTATTTCTCTCGTGGGGGAAAGGTGCAATAGCCTACTTTTTATGGAGGTTCTATTCTTTAATATAACTCGCAGAAAAATATTATTTTTAAAATCTTTGCCATATTTTTCGGAATATTAATCATATTTTCTATGGAATAACTGTCATCAAATCTCTCTGTATTTACAAAGAGTAACCATATCGACCTAAATTAGCCGGGCGGGCTGGCCCGAGATAGCAGTTCCGTGGGTTGAGCCAACCCACTTCGGATGCGAGTTGGTGAACTGTGGGAGAGTTGGACTCGTTGATTTGTTCTGTTCTCGCTGTCTTCCGCAGCCGAAGTGATTACTCGTGGGGGAATAAGAGGGGTATTGCGATACGTCAAACCAAATTTTTCTTCCTACAATTTCGCGAGTTTGGCGGGGCCTGGTGGCCGTAGTGGGGCAGCGGGGGGAGAACAGTATCGGCATTATGATGCTGCGTTTTGATGATTCTCTGCGCTCGAACTGAGGTCGGAGATGAAAACATAAACCAGGTCTGCTGCGGAGTGCCACGAGGACCGATGCGTACTAGCCTTCCTCATCCCCTGAATCCGGGTGGCGAGTAGGTAGATGCGTCCATATTTCGGCGCGTCTAGCCAGGAAGGTGTATAAGCCTAAAAACAATCACGCACAGCTTTAAGATCCTTTACCAAGTATTAAAAAATAGATACTTTTGCTAGTTATTTCTAGAAAAAGTAAACAAAGCATTCACGTCGTCTATGGCCAGCGCCGAAGCGAAATTAAAAATTCCAACAAAAGACGTGTGTTTTAGAAAATTCCTAACGAGGACTTGGCGATAATTGAAATAACAAACTACAAAGCTGTGGTGCTGACATATCGATTGACGTTTAATTTTAGTACGCTAGAAGAACAATAGCCGCTTTAGACAAAGTGGCGTTAAAAACCTATTTTAAAACATAACATCCATCTAATTTACGAATAATACATTCAGGAGCTAAAGTGTTGATTTTGTTCTTTTTTCTTTTTGTTCTTGAAAGGGGTGTTTATTTTTTAAAGGAATTCAGATTAATTTAAAATCTTTCAAAATATACATAATACAATAAATCGACATTATTTCTTTCTTTCAATTAAAGTAACAGAACAGTTAAAAAGTTTACAAGCAAACGACGTGGAAATAATTTTCCCAACCGAAGTTCTCCGACAGTTATTTTTAGCCTCTACTATGAATTCTAAACGAACTATTGGTACGTTGTATTAGTATTTCTACTATTACAAATTGTTGCACTTTTTTACAGTCGACTTAATGATATAATAAAATAAAATGTTGTAAATACAACTTGTAAATCACGGATAATATTTTTTGTAGGCAGTGCGTACAATAAACATTTCCATAGATTGTGTGAGCTGTATTATGAAACTAAGACAGAGCCTTCGAGCTGTATCTCTCAATCCTCTGGATCATCCTGCGATCCTGCCGTGACTTTGTTTATTTACTACTACTGCGTTTTGAAATATAAACTAAAACCCTTCTCTTCATATTTACTGACTTTTTGAGTATTTGTTTTTGTTTTAGGCATTGAAGGCAGTGAGAGGTTAAGTCTGGATCAGCATTAAGTACGAGACTAAGAACACAACGACAAGAGATACGCTGCTGTCTGAGTGGTCTTGCAGCTTCGGTAGAAGAAACTCTCGACAGGAGAAGGGCAAGAGAGCCGCAGCAGGCCATGGGAGGAACGGAGCAGCCCAAGGGTTTCTATAGAAGGTTAGAAGGCGAGACCTCGGTTACAGTTACCGACGATAAGTGTTAATTTTTTTTTTGAATACGATCTTGGGCAGAAGATCGTTGAACGTCTCATTTGTAAGGGTGATGACATCGTCTTCGTCATTGATGACTTTTTCAGGGCGCCTTTTGATAGGTGGTGATTCACGCGCCAGGGTTAATTACCCAGCGCCGCCTCTATCGGCTTAAGATGATATATATGATAATTAAGCCGAAATATTTTTTAGATTTATTTAAAAAAAAAATATTTCTAATTTATACTTGCGATTGTTGTCATTTGGTGATATTGACAATTATTATTATTTCATGTACTAGTTTCAGAATACATTATATTTTATATATAAGTATCCGTGCAAGTCAAGGCTTGAAGATGACGTAAAGCGAAACCGGACGATACAAGAAATAATAATAATTGCCAAAGATTAATTCTCTAAAAAGAGGCAAAATAATTAACAAATCGCGGTGTAAGTCTACATTTTACATCTTAACTACTTTTATTACGGCTTAAGATTATAGTGGAGGCTGGGTTTGAATGCCGCTTTATCCCTTACGTTTTGATGTATATTTTTTACATATTTAGTCTCACTACTGTCTAGAGCAGATATTCTCAAACTATTTAGGTAAGAAACTCCTATTCCAAATTACTTTAAACCTCAGACCCCCGTAGCCAAATTACTCTAAAAATACTTACCCGTGGGAGTCGATTTCTACCACTTTGGTAATTCCTGGTGTAGAGTGACACCAGAGATTTTAGTTCTGAAACCCTTAAACATCTTGACTGAATCACGGACATTTTATTTAGAATATTGTCGCGCGGAGGTCGTAGGAAAAATAATGTTTTTAATTTGTGTGAAAACGATAGTGAGAAACTACATATATATTTTTAAAAAAGAATTACTTAAAAAAGTCTGTAGTCTGTAATTTGACTATTATACTACGAACAGTTTTTAAAAAATCTTTCTTTAATTGATTATTTCGTTTTCGTTATTATTAGAATTTTTTTAAACTTTTTCTATTTTAAATAATTTAACTGTATTTTTTCATTAGCTTTCCAAACGATTACAATATTCCGATAAAATATTTTAAAAGCTAAATGAGCAATAATCGATAAAAAAATATTCCGTACAAACTCTAATGAGAACCGTTTAATATTAAAACTTCTTTAAACAATTCGTTTTAATAATGGAACGGAAATGCCCGCGAGAAGCGTGGAACAAAACAAAGTATTTAGACTCGAACAAAGCACAGTTTATTATAAAATTTATCGTTACTCAGACTTCGAGAAGTGATTATTAATTTTTACGGAACTGAAAAGCTCGATTTGCACATTTACAAACCATAATTTACGAGTTACGTGGTAAACTGTTTGGCTGAAACAGTGAATATTTTTGAGGCTTTATTGCTATCGAAACTCGGAATTCAGTTTGTAATGTTATTGGACCTAACATACGACAAAGCCTTCAATTTTCTAGGAAATAAGAGTTTGTATATAAAACATCTGTTGGTGGTCTCTCTCAATTTTGAGGCTTTTTAATTAGTATCTTTAATACCCATCTCATAAAATATAATACATATTTAAAAGGAATAAAACGTATTTTTAGTTAAGTAATTAGTAAGTAAGCTCTTTAAGTAAGAAAAATGTTGGAATAAAAATATTTAAACGTTTGTTTGTACATAGGTTCTATCAAAATATATGTTTACAAAGTATACTGTATTCAGTTGAAGCAGAAACTAAACTCAGTTTACATACCGTTATAATCTCATGATTTTAGTTCCCTATCCGACCACAGAACACGTAGCTATTTGATAATGCCCTTACACGACCTTTCTTCTTCAATATAAGTCAAAAAACCGTAAAATTTTATTTTATACCGGTTTCTTTGCCCATAGAAATATTCCTCGTCTTATGCTAATATCCCAGCATTACAAAGGCACGGCAACTGTATTGTGAACTTGCTTACGCATTAGAATAAGCATTTACAATAAACAGAGCGAAATGCATTAGCGTTGGCTTAAATTTTAAAAACGTCTCATAGAGTGTTATGTATGGGCACTTAAGCGCATCTTCAGATATCATTAGGCCAGTCGCAGAGAGCTCTGGGGCCAGATTAAGACTTGAGTAGCTTTCTTAGCTCTTAGTTGCTACACTAAGACCTTTTTCTCTTGTATCGCTGGTGCGTAGTTTAAAGAATTAAAAGCGGTGGAAATTTTCCTCTCGGGAATTCAAATAAGGCATGGTAAGAATATTTTCCTGCTAAAAACCTTTTTATTTTCAGCGGTTTTAACTAAAGTTTATGTATATTAGCTAAGTTACAATCAAGAATTTCGAGTTTTGGTAATAATTTTTAGGAACTGTGATTTTTTTCATGTGGAACAATTCTACGAACGATATGAACTGTACGTACATGTATAGTTCACATCTGTGGTAGGTCTGTTTCTATATATATATATTGCTCACCGCAAACGCGAAGCGGAGAGGCAGTGCTCTATTACTATAATCTATACTATAAAAATCGCGATTCACACCACTAAAATTATTTCCACCAACTTTATATTGCACTTGAATGAAAAAGTACACTAAAGGCTAGAGGATATTCCAGTGAACAATTCTGACAAAAGCAAATAGAAAATAAACTTAAAGGTCATTTGGTCCGTCCGCGTGTGACCTTAAAAAATGTAATATAACTACTGTAATCCATTATGATCATTATTAATTAAATAAATCCTTAAAGTATTGGTTTCAAATAATTAAAATACTTGGATAAATAATTATTTAAGTTAATTGATTATTCCAAATATAACATGTGCGTTTGAGGTGCGCACTTTTGGATTTTCCTAATAATGATTTTTATTCGATTGTTGTGATGAACAAACTAACAGTCCATGTGATGGTAAGCGGCTAATGCAGCTCATTTATACCTGCAAACAACTTCAATCAAAAAAGATTACGGATGCCTTGTCATCCCTGAGGACGAACGTGTGATGTCTCACAGCCCGTAGTTATAACGACTCTCTATAGCTTTCAAATCGGAACACGATAGTAGTTGCACTCCTGATTGACGGCAGAAACTTGTAAGAATGTGGTACTCTAGGCAGAGAAGTATGTTTACCACCTAGTACACCATACTCGCACCAAGCTAAATTTATATTCAAACCAATTGAAACTATGCCCCATGCGCCTAAATCTATCCCACTAGTGATCTACTTATGTCGCATACGAATGTGAATTTCAACTGTTTTAAACAGCCTTGGCTCTTCTCCTTAACACTAATCTCCGTAAACGCCTCCACTGTTTATCTTGCCTGGAAATGCCGGGCTGCATCCAAACTTAATCCCCTCGTATGTAGTAGGACTGAACCATTAAAGGCATTAAAATACATCCAGACTGTAGTTAAAGAGGGTGAGCATTTAACACGGTGAAGAATGACCAATTTGTTATTGCCGTACAGGGCTTAGGACAGGGCACGAAGGAGATTTTATTGTTGGAGTATAATGCAAACGTGTAGGTGTATAGAAGCAGTGGCAATAAGTCTCGATGTAACAAAAGCTGCGCTCCCACGCTTCCCCTGATGACCTGACGTTGTAGATAACTTAAGTGTAAATAACAAGAGGTTGCTAACTTGAAAATTATTAAAAACTTATTTTTGATCCTTTTATGAATTTCTTGCTGGATCTGCGTTTAATTTATGATATATCTGTGTTTGTTTAAATGCATGTAAAAGTTCATGCTTATACGTGTTTATTTCTTTATTTAACTAATTATAGTATTTTAAAACCAATACAACAATTTTTTTATGGGAACGGCGGCAAACGTGCAAGGGCATTAGGGAGATGAGAGGGAGGATGAGCAGGGGGATGGGAAGGCGATGTGGGCTTCCGGTTACCTCACTCACCGAACGAAACGCAGAAGCACAAGATGCCACTACTTCACGCCGGTACTCTACGAGGCCGTGGTACCAATCCGCTCGAGCCGGCCCATTCGAGCAGTTGCAAAAGCCGCCGCTTGTTTTTTTTTATACAAGGAGGGGGCAAACGAGCATGCGGCTCTCCTGATGGTAAGTGATCACCGACGCCCACGAACATCCACAACACCAGAGGAGCTACAGATACGCTGCCGGCCTTTAAGGAAGGAATAGGCTCTTTTCTTGAAGGTCCTTAAGTCGTAACTGTTCGGAAATACCGCTGGTGACAGCTGATTCGACAAGGTCGAAGTGCATGGCAGAAAACTTCGTGTAAAACGCACTGTGGTGGAATGCCAAACATCTAGGCGGTTCTTGAAATTCTGTCGCGATGTTCTATGGTGAAACTCAGCGGCTGAGATCAATCCGAACCATTCCTCAGAATATTCCCCGTGGTAAATTTAGTAAAAAAATGCAAAGAGAAGCAACGTCTCTTCGCAAGGCCAAAGGATCAAGCCGATCAGAGAGAGCTTGGTCGCTGATAATTCAAGCCGCTCGACGTTGGCTGCGGTCAAATGGAAGGAGTTGGTACTGGTGTGCCCCTGCCCAGAGATGGGAACAGTATTCCATGTGGGGCCAAACTTGCGCATTATAAAGTAGCAATCGGTGGACCGGGATGAAATACTTTCACGCTCTGCAGAGCACACCTAACTTTTTGGACGCCAATTTGGCCTTTCCCTCCAAGCGACCACGGAACTGAACGTCGCTCGATATGTTGACACCAAGGATTCTGATACTGGCTGAGGCAATAAGAGGAATGTTCTTAAAAAGACTAGAAACGGCAAAGGGATTCTTTTTAGCGGTAACCGCGGAAACCTGTATATTTTTGGGTTGAATAGCTTGGCTCTACCACGTTTAAAATTCACGTAGTATTTTTAAATAATATTTCAAATGTAATTAACATATTGCTATAATTAGTATAATTCTATGTGTTATAACGTGTAGCAACAAAAAAAAAATTGTGAGGAAATGTGAAGAGATAAATAATAATGTCATTATCATCATTAGATTGTACATTTCCTATCTACTGGTTTATCATAGGCCTCATTCTTATGGGGCCTTAGAATTAAGTTACCGGTAACCTAACCTAACTCAACCTAACCCAATCCCAACCTAACCCAACTCCAACCTAACCTAACCTAGCCTAGCCTAGCCTAGCCTAGCCTAGCCTAGCCTAGCCTAGCCTAGCCTAGCCTAGCCTAGCCTAGCCTAGCCTAGCCTAGCCTAGCCTAGCCTAGCCTAGCCTAGCCTAGCCTAGCCTAGCCTAGCCTAGCCTAGCCTAGCCTAGCCTAGCCTAGCCTAGCCTAGCCTAGCCTAGCCTAGCCTAGCCTAGCCTAGCCTAGCCTAGCCTAGCCTAGCCTAGCCTAGCCTAGCCTAGCCTAGCCTAGCCTAGCCTAGCCTAGCCTAGCCTAGCCTAGCCTAGCCTAGCCTAGCCTAGCCTAGCCTAGCCTAGCCTAGCCTAGCCTAGCCTAGCCT